>CM062605.1:23846269-24510727 GCA_031470985.1 Agastache rugosa | reverse complement strand
TAAATTATATTGCAAAGCTACTTGTTTCACTTTTCGGTTAGTCGGTTTATGCGGATTGAAATGTATGCTTATGAGGAGTTAGTAACATGCCATAAAACAAAGCGATAAATAACGAAGAGCATCTTCTAACGTGGTTCGGAGTAACCCCTCCTACATCCATGACCGGATTCCTTTGGTAATTCACTACCACTTGGTTTCCAAGTACCGAGCAACTTCACAACTCTAACCCGAGCTGTGTTCCAACGGTTGCGGGCCTGTCAAGCCTACACCTTCGGTTGCGGGTACTAAGAGCCTAACCACTCGAATTACACGGCTTCGAGCAAGCGTACCTTTACCTGCTTTACCGCAGGTTTGGGTTTGGGTATGGTTTTCCAACTATGAACGAGTTCTTCTGACAATGAAGAACAAGGAGTATGATGAACTCGTTCAAACTAGGCTTAAGATATTTATTCGATCTAATATGCCTATATTTGAATATGTGAACAACTAAGAACACTAGTAGTGGCATTTGGAGTGTTCTTGAAAGATTTGGCTTTGAAGATCGTTGTTCATTTTTTTTTCGTTTTCTTCTATTTCTTCGGTCGTCTTGATCGATTTTCATAGCATTCGCCATGAAGCAATGGTGGAGGAGAGATATATATAGTGTGAAGATTCAAACTAGCCGTTGGAAGAGAGCCGTTTGAATCTTACCTACTCTTGTTGACTTCGGCCTTTACCTACGACGTAGGTACGCATCTGCGAAGCTATTCATTCTACGATTTATTTGCGTCGAGACAAGATCTTACGACATCGGGATCTTGTCTTGGAGAAGGTCTTCGTCTTCGAGCTGCTAAGCGTCTCTTGCTGTGTCTTCAGTGTTTTTGACTCTGCTGCGTCTCGACTGCGAGTGTGTCTTAGACTGTCTTGTATCATCAACTTTGGCTGTGTCTTCAACTGGTGTGTCATCAACCTGTCTTGACTGTGTCATTAACTGTTGTGTCTCGGACACTGTATGTCATCGACACTAAGTAGATCTTTTACAACGTGGGTCTTCGGCAACGAGTAGGTTTCGATCAACTTGGTAGGTCTTGATCTTGCAAGATCTTTGACTCTTCTTGGTCTTGCTCTGCTGAGTCCTTTAAGTATCTGCTTCGTGTGTCTTCGGTGTCTTGGTGATCTGCATATAAACTAAGAAACTCTATATGCTCAAACGAGGTGAGCTGAAAAACGCTTAGGCTTGTGCGATCATCTACTCGGTTAGGGTCGAGTGGGTTTTGGTATCGATCAAAACTCTATTAATTTTCCCAACAATTTCCCTTTTGATGATGCCAAAACCTAGCGAGAAAAACAACACCTTTAAATGAGAAAGTGGGTTTTTAAAAGATTTCGATGAAGATTAAATTCAAAGTTCGATGCTGGACAAAGAGTTATTGTCATCGGGGTGAGCTTGAGAGCAAAATATTTCGGTTTTATTAATCCGCAAAGATGATTACAAAGATACGGGATTAACGGGCTGAAAACAAACAAAATTAAATCCCGGTAAGTTTGGGTCTTAAATCTCATTGCTCCTGTGATTCTTCGAATTCTATCTTGCTTCCGCTTGCTTTCATACATTCTTAACTTTTGTATCGGTTAAATATCATCTACTCAAGAACTTCGTATTCTTCTTCGTTGTTTGCCTTGGAAATTTTCCTCTGATCGCCCATCTGTTTACTTCGGCAATAATCTTTGATTTGTCGGGGAAGTTGAGTTCCGGTATCAACGGAGGTTTGGATATGATACGGTAGGAGCGATGTTGGATCTTCGCGGTATTTGCGGCGTTGAAGAATGCTTTTGCCGTCATCCTTTGTCTTGATGAAAAAGCTCATTTAGATGCATCATGAAAGCAATATACGGGGGCGTATTTGGGTAGGCTCCCGGATAATAGTAATCTTCGATGAACTCAAACTTTGTATGTTCCCGGTCGTCGTTTAGCTCTTACGGATCCATTCATCAACTCTTCTCCGGTTCATCGGCATACGAGACTTTCTTTGCGAAGCTCTTATGTTTGCTCTTTTCTTCTTCTTCTTACTCTTCGGCATTTAGCGGACTTTCTTTCTTCTTACGCTCATCTTGGAGGCTTTTCATCTCTTGCTTTTCTTTGAGTTACAAAGTTGCGAGCCAATGAATATCATTGAGGCATTGCAGCGTGGCTCCGTAGCTTTGGCAAGAGGGATGATCATCTTGCTCCATTTCCCTTTCCGTCCAGTGGTTCATGCATCCAGCTCGACAACAACTTCGTCAATCTCATTGCATCCTTGGATTTCGGCTACGGCTTTTCCTTTGCCCGTCTTTGAAGTTTTTCTCTTGTCATTACCTTCACTTTTTGGCATTATCAAAAAGAGTGGAGGAGAGGTTGACTACGTCTCGTTCAATTTGGAGCCAAGGCTTTGTCAATGTCGGCAATCTTTCTTTGAGTTGTCTGCTTGTGACTAAGGTTGAGCTATCTTTGTCTTCTTCTTCACCTTTGAACTGAGTCCGGCTCCTTGTAAAGATTGAACGGTGGTGGATGTCGATTCTGAAGGAGAGAGTACTTGTTGGAGAGCGTCCGGTGGTGGATAAATCGATGACGCGAACTTTCCGGCGGGGCTTGGAGGTTTGAGATGATCTCGGGGACTCTCTTCTCTAGATGATTTGAATTATCAATACGTTGAGAAACGAGAGGCTGTTCGAGATCTCTGCTGGTCTTTCTTGCGGATTCATAGCGAATACGTGAACGTCGTCAATGGAAAGTCCATTGCTGCTGGACTTGCGATTCTATAGGCGTGATGCGCGAAGGGTATCCACATTTGATTTGAGTCTATCACGAAAAAGGATTTCCTCGACTTGTTTGGCAATCTCGTCCTTCATTGCATCAGAGAGCACACAGGGATCCGTCTGGGTCCCGGATTCGGCTTGCTGGATTTTACTGCCTCGATCTCGACCAGTGAGCGAGTGTCATCGGCTATTAGACTCTGTGGGGCAGCTTCGGTTGGCTCAACTGTTGCCGCAGTTGGTTCGTCTTCAATCATCATTGCCTCAGCTGTGTTGGCAGGTACAGCTTCATTGGCAGTTTCAACTGGAACGATCCAGCTGAGGTTGCGAAGGTAGGAGTTGGCTTGAGAAATGATTTCCTCGAAGGTGGTACTTCATCTTGTTTAACCTTCGAATGAAGATGCTGGATCGGCTCGTCTTGATGCTCAAAAGCATCCACGAAGACTTCCAAAGCCAAATGTCTCTGCAAAATTTCAACCTTGACTTTCGAACTTATCGAAAGTGAAGAACTCCACCATTTCTTCATTTGCGTACCAAGTGGCCATCTTGGTAGCCAAATAAAATTTGAAGTCGCTTACGGCGACTAAAGCGACGAGGAGCAAGGCGAGAGGGATAATGTTGCGGTGCTTGCTCTTTATTCCTTGGAGTACGAGGTCCTCGACCACTCATGTTGTGGCGGCACGTGCAACGGCTGCGGGACGAGGATTTCGATTTCCTCGAAGAAGAAGTAGGGCTTGATGGTTCGGCTTGGTATTCATCATCCGAGTACAAAGGAGCGTCGATTTGGATGGGGCTCTTTGGGTGAGTGGGTCTTGAGAGATGGGTGGTTTCGAGTCGAAGAGGTAGGGGAGGATTCTTGGAGAGGTACGAGGAGGAGGAGGAGGAAAGAGAAGAGAGTGTTGTTGAGGAGGAGATCCGGATGATGTGAGATCAGGCGGAGCGGGTTGTGAGGATGCTTGTAGGATTTGGCGAAGTGGAATGGCATCCTGCGGGTCGGGGGTGGGGGACCACTATACGTAGTTCTCGGCTTCTCGTGAAGCTGACTACGAACTCCTTCCTTGATGCGTCTTTGGAGGAGGAATCTGGTTGTCTCCTCGGCGGTGATCTCAATTCGATTCCATTCTCTGCTGCTCTCTCCTCGGTGAGCCCTTGTTGCGCTTAAATTTGAGCTTCTTTTTGGCGGTGGAGATCCGGTGGTGAGTTTCCTCCATTTGTTTCCTTTTCCCGGTTTGAGAGGGAGAGGCGGTCTGTTTGTTTTGCCTCCTGCATCTTCTTCTTCCCTTCTGGGGCTGCTTTCTTCATCAAGTCAGAGAGCTGACTTTGTTTTTCAAACAGAACTTTGGACACAGGGAACTCTTCTGCGTCTTTCCACTTGATTTGTCGTCCAGTGGTGTAGTGTTGTATTATGCACGCCGCCTTGGTGCATAAATAGATGGTCTCCCTACGGTAGAATTTGGTGAAGGCTGTCATCTTCGAAAGTGAATCTTCTTCGACTCTTTCTCCAACTTTCCCATAAAGTAGGAGAACCGATCTACGGGGATCATTCACCGAGGATGGCTATCATGGGCTTCGGCTTGGGTATCTTGATTTCTCCTTGAGATCCGGCGATACCTAGAATACACTTGGGTGATATCCGAAGCGATCTGAATTAGGGCTTCGGCGGTAGCTTGGACATACTTGCCTGTAGGGTTCCGGCTTGAACGACGTCGATCCCGGTCGGCTGGATCTCTTCTGCGGTGTAGTTGTACGAGGAGCGGTCCCCAAGAGTTTTCAAACCGAATAGCTTGTTCAATATCCGGTTGATGTTGATGTCGACGTCCCAGGGAGTTGTATGCCCTGTCTTTTCTTTGAGTTGGAGGGTGATGTTGGAGCGCAGGCGTTCATCTCTGTTCGTCATCTCCATGAAGAACTTCTACTTCCCGGCGGAAGATGTTCTTCGGACGCGCCGTCGCCCATTGAAGTAGGCCTGCCTTATCGATGAGATCCAGCACCTCCTGGAACTCTGAGTTCTTGTAGTTCTTGAGAGTTAAGCAACTCTCAAAGTGCAATTTTGACATGAGGTTCTCTGATTGGTTCGCTCCTGGGGTTATCTTCTTTGGTGCCATTGTATTTCTGTATTGAAGAGTTAGAAGAATACAAGAAACAAATTTTTTTGCAGAGAGAGCTTGATGATCAATAACTTGATTTGCAGAAAAAAATTTCAGAGAATATGAGTAAATATGGCGATGATTTGCATATCTTTGATATATATACATCAACCGTCTATCTTGATGAACGATTGAGATCTTTAGGTTTGAATTCAAGATCTGCGGCTGGGAGAGATTTGCGCAACACGTTAAGTGACGTGTGTATGTAGATTGTAGGTCACGCGCGCGTGAGGTAGTCAAAACGTTCTGACTTCTCCCTCGACTTTCCCGAGCTACAGTACCCTGCATGCTTTTCATTAAATGCGATGGGATTCGATTTGCTGGATGGCTTATTGACGAATCCTTCTAAGGAATGATTATGAATTTTGAATTTAAATTCAAATAATTTTATCCTTAAATAGCATATTCCTCAGGGAAGTAAATGAAAGGCGCAAACTGTCAGTGAACTTTGTAGTCGAGTGATACCTCTCTTGTGTTTCTTTATGTTGAGTCTCCTTCGGTTTAGCTATCCGGTGAGCTCGATTCCCCTTCAATTTGGTTTCCCTTCATGAAGCGTCGGCTTGGACATAGTATCCGTCGATATTACGGCGGTCTTCTCCTTTGCTTGATTGACGATTCTTCTCATTGAGTATTTGTAGATTTTGTTTGAATTTTAGTCGGTGAGTTCCCTTTAGCTCTTCGGCGATGTCAGGCGGAGCTTGATTCCCTTTTTGGCCGGGAAATCCTTCTAAGTTTTGGAATCCAGCTGAGTTTGTTCCCCCTCAGCTGGATGGACTTTCTTCATCCGGATTGAGCTGATATCAATTGTTGGTCATTCTCAGCTGTATGACTCAGTTTGGAATGAGTCATCTTGTCTTTCTTTCTCTGCTGATAGACATTGTTTGCGAGGTTCGCCCTCAATTGGATAAACCAATTGGGTTTTTATCAATTTGGGTTTGATTCGACTTGATAAATTCATTTTGAACTCCTTGGGGTTCACTGTGAGTTAGTCCATTTGTGTCCGATTCCTTCTTGATGACACACGGTGATCCGGTGAGTATTTCCTCTTGGATGCTCTTCTTGAAGATCTTCTTTGGGTGGGATGAGATCAATTGTTGATACCAATTGATGGTGAATCTGCTGAACTGAGTTCCCCCTCAGCTTGATTCCTCTTCTGGATTCTGCGATCCATGTTTGATCTAGCTTTGTTTGATATCCAGAGGATGACATTTGATAGTTCAGCTAGATTTCTCTCTTGATTCTCCACTTGAGTATTCTGCTGGATTGACTTTGCCCTCGGTGATATCACGAATCGTGTCGATTTCCGGCTTGGTGGAGTTCCCCCGAATTTGATAGTAGGTGGCTTTCTTTTCTCATTCTTCCTACTTCACTTGAGTGAATTTTCTCATCACTGGCTCAATTCTTTGATGAGGTCAGTTGCTCCATGATTAGCTGAGTTCATTGTTGCTTTGTGGGGTAGAATCTTCGATTTCCTGTGCTTTGCATCGAACTCACCAGGAAAAACGTTATCACAACAATTAGCTGGGACCCGTACGCTTGACATATTCTTTGATGAGCTTTGAGGTAAGTCATGAGCTTGGATCATCAGCTGTCTTTCTTTCACAGCAAGCTTGATGACATCCACAATTGCGTCTGTCCCTCGACTTCGTTATCCTCTTTCGGCACCCGCTTGTGATTGGGTCCGGCTTTGTTGTTGAGGGTTCCATTGATAACCCGGATTTATCTTTATCTTTTGTGAGTGATACTTGATTGGTCCTTGAATGGTCCTTCTTCTTTGGACCTTGTTGACTCCATTTTCTTTGATGATGTCCATTTCATGGCTGGAGTCTGTCAGCTTGATATCTAGCTTGATATCTCGTCTGTTGGAATCTTGTTGTGAAGCTCGGTTGGTTTTCAGCTTTATAACCAGCTGAGATCCTTCTCAGCTGTCTTTTTAGTTGACCTTGATGTCTGTGCTGGATGACATTCTGTCTTTGATTTTGATTCCAGTCAGCAGGATTTATCTGCTGCCTTTGAGCTCTGTGATCAGCTAGGAGTTGCTGCTTTTCTTGGTCTTTGAGTTGCCGATCAGTTTTCTTTTCTGATCGGACTGAGCTTGGAGAGCTGGCTTGATTGAGTACGACCTCTTTGGTACATTGATGACAAGGTTCCAGCTGTGTTTGCATTGGCTGGAGCCAGTCTTTGTTCTGATTCAGCTTTGGCCATCTTCAAGCTCCTGACCATTCAGTCTTCTGCTTGACTTTCTGAGTTTATGATGATGATGGGTCCGTCTGTGATAACATCCCACATCATGTCGTTTTGCGCGCACAGAAAGCTTTTGAGTCTGAACTTCCATATCTGATAATCATCGACTGAGAATGTTGGAAGATTCCTGCACAGAGAAGATTCCATGACCGTATGCAATATAATGACTTTTAAAAAGATTTTGAAACTTTGAAGGATCTGTTCAGGTGACCACAATCAGCAAAGAGATGCTGACTTGACAGATACAGTGATCTTTTGAACCACTGCTCTGATACCAATTGTTGGTCCCAAGACGGATACCTACCTTGGTGTAGAGGGGGGGTGAATACACCAAGGTTTAAAAACTTTTCCAAGTTAAAACTCTTTTGAGTGAAATTTGTTGTGTTCGATCCGGTGGATGGCAGCTTGATCGACACAGCTGGCTGTGTGCGGAATGTGGTGGATTTGGAAAGTCCGTCTGTTGCTTCAAATTATATTGCAAAGCTCTGTTTCACTTTTCAGTTAGTCAGTTTATGCAGATTGAAATGTATGCTTATGAGAGTTAGTAACATGCATAAAACAAAGCGATAAATAACAAGAGCATCTTTAACGTGGTTCGGAGTAACCCCTCCTACATCCACGACCAGATTCACTGGTAATTCACTACCACTTGGTTTCCAAGTACCAAGCAACTTCACAACTCTAACCCGAGCTGTGTTCCGACGGTTGCGGGCAGCTATCAAGCCTACACCTTCGGTTGCGGGTGCGAAGAACCTAACCACTCGAATTACACGCTTCGAGCAAGCGTACCTTTACCTAACCTTTACGGGTTTGGGTTTGGGTATGGTTTTCCAACTATGAACGAGTTCTTACAATGAAGAACAAAGAGTATGATGAACTCGTTCAAACTAGGCTTAAGATATTTATTCGATCTAATCTGCCTATATGTTGAATATGTGAACAACTAAGAACACGGTAGTGTGGGTGTTCTTGAAAGATTTGGCTTTGAAGATCGTTGTTCATTTTTTTCGTTTTCTTCTATTTCTTCGGTCGTCTACGGTCCTTCGCCAAAGCAATGGTGGAGGAGAGATATATATAGGTGAAGATTCAAACTAGCCGTTGGAAGAGAGCCGTTTGAATCTTACCTACTCTTGTTGACTTCGGCCTTTACCTACGACGTAGGTGCATCTGCAGAAGCTATTCATTCTACGATTTGTTGCGTCGAACAAGATCTTCTGACATCGGGATCTTGTCTTGGAGAAGGTCTTCGTCTTCGAGCTGTTAAGCGTCTCTGCTGTGTCTTCAGCGTTTTGGACTCTGCTGCGTCTCGACTCGAAATTGTCTTAGACAATGTCTTTGTATCATCAACCTTTGCCGTGTCTTCAACCCGAGCCGTGTCATCAACTTTGCCGTGTCTTCAACTTTGAGCCGTGTCATTAACCCGAGCCGTGTCTCGTACACGAGCCGTGTCATCGACACTAAGCCGGGTCTTTTACACCGAGCCGGGTCTTCGACTCTTAAGCCGGGTTTAAAATCCGTCATCGAGCCGGGTCTTGATCTTCTGCAAGATCTTTGACTCTTCTTGGTCTTGCTCTGTGAGTCCTTTAATTCATGCCTTAGGTTGTGTCTTCGAGCGTCTTCAGCTGATCTACCTGTAAACTAAGAAACTCTATATGCTCAAACAGGTGAGCTGAAAAACGCTTAGGCTTGTGCGATCATCTACTCAGTTGGGGTCAGCTGGGTTTTGGTATCCAATCAAAACTCTATTAATTTTCCCAACAATTTCCCCCTTTTTGATGATGCCAAAACCTAACTGAGAAAAACAACCTGCTTCCCCCTAAATGAGAAAGTGGGTTTTTAAAAGATTTCAGCAGAAGATTAAATTCAAAGTTCGATGCACGGACAAAGAGTTATTGTCATCAGGGTGAGCTTGAGAGCAAAATATTTCAGTTTTATTAATCCACTAAAGATGATTACAAGAGATACAGGATTAACGAACTGAAAACAAACAAAATTAAATCCCAGTAAGCTGGGTCTTCATCTCGGCTGCTTCTGCTGATTCTTCATTCTATCTTCTTCCAGCTGCTCATCTGTTCTTAACCTGTATCGGTTAAATATCATCTGCTCCAGCTTCCTGTATTCTTCTTCGTTGTTTGCCTTGGAAATTTTCCTCCTGATCGTCCATCTGTTTACTTCAGCAATAATCTTTGATTTGTCAGGAAGTTGAGTTCCAGGTATCAACGGAGGCTGGATATGATACAGCTGGGGAGCAGTGAGCTGGATCTTCGCGGTATTTGCAGCGTTGAAGAATGCTTTTGCCGTCATCCTGTCTTGATGAAAAAGCTCATTTAGATGCATCATGAAAGCAATATCTGGGGGCGTATTTGGGTAAGCTCCCAGATAATAGTAATCTTCCATGAACTCAAACTTTGTATGTTCCCAGTCGTCGTTTAGCTCTTCTGGGATCCATTCATCAACTCTTCTCCAGTTCATCGGCATCTGAGACTTTTTCTTTGCAGCTCTTATGTTTGCTTTCTTTTCTTCTTGCTTCTTCTCTTCGGCATTTAGCGAGACTTTCTTTCTTCTTCTCGCTCATCTTGGAGGCTTTTCATCTCTTGCTTTTCTTTGAGTTACAAAGTTGCGAGCCAATGAATATCATTGAGGCTGTTCGGCGTGGCTCCGCTAGCTTTGGCAAGAGGGATGATCATCACGCTCCATTTCCCTTTCCGTCCAGAATTTGGTTCATCCGCATCCGGCCATTGACAACTTCGTCAATCTCGGCGCATCACTTGGATTTCAGCTACGGCTTTTCCTTTGCCCGTCTTTGAAGTTTTTCTCTTGTCATTACCTTCCCCTTTTTGGCATTATCAAAAGAGTGGAGGAGAGGTTGACTCTTGTCTCGTTCAATTTGGGCCAAGGCTTTGTCAATGTCGGCAATCTTTCTTGAGTTGTCTCTTGTGACTAGGTTGAAATTTGTCTTTGTCTTCTTCTTCCTCTTTGAACTGATTGTCCGGCTCCTTGTAAAGATTGAACAAGTGGTGGATGTCGGTTACTGAAGGAGAAAGTCTGGCTGTTGGAGAGCGTCCAAATTTGGCCGGATAAATCGATGACGCGGCTTTCCGGCGGGGCTTGGAGGTTTGAGATGATCTCGGGGACTCTCTTCTCTAGATGATTTGAATTATCAATACGTTGAGAAACAAGAGGCGGTCGAGATCTCTGCGGTGCTTTCTTGCAGATTCATAGCGAATCTGTGAACGTCGTCAATGGAAAGTCCATTGCTCTGGACTTGCGATTCTATAGCTGTGATGCGCAGAAGGGTATCCACATTTGATTTGAGTCTATCCTGAAAAAGGATTTCCTCGACTTGTTTGGCAATCTCGTCCTTCATTGCATCAGAGAGCACAACAGGATCCGTCTGGGTCCCGGATTCGGCTTGGCTGGATTTTACTGCCTCGATCTCGACCAGTGAGCGAGTGTCATCGGCTATTAGACTCTGTGGGGCAGCTTCGGTTGGCTCAACTGTTGCCGCAGTTGGTTCGTCTTCAATCATCATTGCCTCAGCTGTGTTGGCAGGTACAGCTTCATTGGCAGTTTCAACTGGAACGATCCAGCTGAGGTTGCGAAGGTAGGAGTTGGCTTGAGAAATGATTTCCTCAGAAGGTGGTACTTCATCTTGTTTAACCTTCGAGATGAAGATCTGGATCGGCTCGTCTTGATGCTCAAAAGCATCCTGAAGACTTCCAAAGCCAAATGTCTCCTGCAAAGCTGCTTCTTCAGCTTTCAGCTTATCGAAAGTGAAGAACTCCACCATTTCTTCATTTGCGTACCAAGTGGCCATCTTGGTAGCCAAATAAAATTTGAAGTCGCTTACAGCGACTAAAGCAGCAGGGAGCAAGGCAAGAGAGGGATAATGTTGCAGTGCGCTCTTTATTCCTTGGAGTGCGAGGTCGCTCGACCCTCATGAGCGTGGCGACGCGTGCAACGGCTGCGGGGACTGAGGATTTCGATTTCCTCAGAAGAAGAAGTATGGCTTGATGGTTCAGCTTGGTATTCATCATCCGGCTGCAAAGGAGCGTCAGCTGGATGGGGCTCTTTGGGTGAAATTTGGTGGTCTTTGAGAGATGGGTGGTTTCAGGTACTGAAGAGGTAGGGGAGGATTCTTGGAGAGGTACCTGAGGAGGAGAAGGAGGAAAGAGAAGAGAGTGTTGTTGAGGAGGAGATCCAGATGATGTGAGATCAACTGGAGCGGGTTGTGAGGATGCTTGTAGGATTTGGCGAAGTGGAATAGCATCCTCTGGGTCAGGGTGGGGGACCACTATACGTGGTTTCTCGGCTTCTCGTGAAGCAACCACGAACTCCCCTTCCTTGATGCAGTCTTTGGAGGAGGAATCCCGAGGGTCTCCTCGACGGTGATCTCCATTCGATTCCAGTGGCTTATCGGTGGCTTCTCTCTTGTCTCATAGAAATTTGGCTTCTTGCGTGCGCCTTAAATTTGAGCTTCTTTTTGGCGGTGGAGATCCGAGTGGCTGAGTTTCCTCCATTTCCTTTTCCCGGTTGAGAGGAGAGAGCGGTCTGTTGTTTTGCCTGCATCTTCTTCTTCCCTTCGAGGCTGCTTTCTTCATCAAGTCGGGCGGCTTTGTTTTTCAAACGGAACTTTGGACACGGGGAACTCTTGCAACGTCTTTCCACTTGATTTGTCGTCCGGTGGTGTAGTGTTCTATTATGCACGCCGCCTTGGTGCATAAATAGATGGTCTCCTCTACGGTTGAATTTGGTGAAGGCTGTCATCTTCGAAGTGAATTTTTCGACTCCTTCTCCAACTTTCCCATAAAGTAGGAGAACCAATCTACGGGATCATTCTGAGGATGGCTATCATGGGCTTCGGCTTGGGTATCTTGATTTCTCCTTGAGATCCGGCGATACCTAGAATACACTACGGGTGATATCCGAAGCGGTCGAATTTGGGCTTCGGCGGTGGCTTGGACATACTTGCCTGTGGGGTTCCGGCTTGAACGACATCGATCCCAATTCGGCCTGGATCTCTTCTCTGGTGTAGTTGTCTGGGGAGCGGTCCCCAAGAGTTTTCAAACCGAATAGCTTGTTCAATATCCGGTTGATGTTGATGTCGACGTCCCAGGGAGTTGTATGCCCTGTCTTTTCTTTGAGTTGGAGGGTAATGTTGGAGCGCAGGCGTTCATCTCTGTTCGTCATCTCCATGAAGAACTCTGCTACTTCCCGGCGGAAGATGTTCTTCGGACGCGCCGTCGCCCATTGAAGTAGGCCTGCCTTATCGATGAGATCCAGCACCTCCTGGAACTCTGAGTTCTTGTAGTTCTTATGAGTTAAGCAACTCTCAAAGTGCAATTTTGACATGAGGTTCTCTGATTGGTTCGCTCCTGGGGTTATCTTCTTTGGTGCCATTGTATTTCTGTATTGAAGAGTTAGAAGAATACAAGAAACAAATTTTTTTTGCAGAGAGAGCTTGATGATCAATAACTTGATTTGCAGAAAAAAATTTCAGAGAATATGAGTAAATATGGCGATGATTTGCATATCTTTGATATATATACATCAACCGTCTATCTTGATGAACGATTGAGATCTTTAGGTTTGAATTCAAGATCTGCGGCTGGGAGAGATTTGCGCAACACGTTAAGTGACGTGTGTATGTAGATTGTAGGTCACGCGCGCGTGAGGTAGTCAAAACGTTCTGACTTCTCCCTCGACTTTCCCGAGCTACAGTACCCTGCATGCTTTTCATTAAATGCGATGGGATTCGATTTGCTGGATGGCTTATTGACGAATCCTTCTAAGGAATGATTATGAATTTTGAATTTAAATTCAAATAATTTTATCCTTAAATAGCATATTCCTCAGGGAAGTAAATGAAAGACTGCAAACCTGTCAGCTGAACTTTGTAGTCAGCTGATACCTCTGCTGTGTTTCTTTATGTTGAGTCTCCTTCAGTTTAGCTATCCAGCTGAGCTTGATTCCCCCTCAGCTGGTTTCCCTTCCTGAACTGTCAGCTTGGACATAGTATCCATCTGATATTACAGCGGTCTTCTCCTTTGCTTGATTGACAGTTCTTCTCAGCTGAGTATTTGTAGATTTTGTTTGAATTTTAGTCAGCTGAGTTCCCTTTAGCTCTTCGACTGAAGTCCAGCGGAGCTTGATTCCCTTTTTGGCTGGGAAATCCTTCTAAGTTTTGGAATCCAGCTGAGTTTGTTCCCCCTCAGCTGGATGGACTTTCTTCATCCGGATTGAGCTGATATCAATTGTTGGTCATTCTCAGCTGTATGACTCAGTTTGGAATGAGTCATCTTGTCTTTCTTTCTCTGCTGATAGACATTGTTTGCGAGGTTCGCCCTCAATTGGATAAACCAATTGGGTTTTATCAGCTGGGTTTGATTCCCCCTGACTTGATAAATTCATTTTGAACTCCTTGGGGTTCCTGCTGAGTTAGTCCAGCTGTGTCCGATTCCTTCTTGATGACACACGGTGATCCAGCTGAGTATTTCCTACTGGATGCTCTTCTTGAAGATCTTGCTGGACTGGGATGAGATCAATTGTTGATACCAATTGATGGTGAATCCGCTGAACTGAGTTCCCTCTCAGCTTGATTCCTCTTCTGGATTCTGCGATCCATGTTTGATCTAGCTTTGTTTGATATCCAGAGGATGACATTTGATAGTTCAACTAGATTTCTCTCTTGATTCTCCACTTGAGTATTCTGCTGGATTGACTTTGCCCTCAGCTGATATCACAGCTGTGTCGATTTCCAGCTTGGTGGAGTTCCCCCTGAATTTGATAGTAGGTGGCTTTCTTTTCTCAGCTACTTCCTACTTCACTTGAGTGAATTTTCTCATCAACTTTGGCTCAATTCTTTGATGAGGTCGGTTGCTCCATGATTAGTGAGTTCATTGTTGCTTTGTGGGGTAGAATCTTCGATTTCCTGTGCTTTGCATCGAACTCACCAGGAAAAACGTTATCACAACAATTAGCTGGGACCCGTACGCTTGACATATTCTTTGATGAGCTTTGAGGTAAGTCATGAGCTTGGATCATCAGCTGTCTTTCTTTCACAGCAAGCTTGATGACATCCACAATTGCGTCTGTCCCTCGACCTGTTATCACTCTTTCGGCACCCAGTTGTGATTGGGTCCGGCTTTGTTGTTGAGGGTTCCATTGATAACCCAGATTTATCTTTATCTTTTGTGAGTGATACTTCAGATTGGTCCTTGAAATGGTCCTTTCTTCTTTGGACCTTGTTGACTCCATTTTGATGAGGTCCAATTCACAGCTGGAGTCTGTCAGCTTGATATCTAGCTTGATATCTCGTCTGTTGGAATCTTGTTGTGAAGCTCGGTTGGTTTTCAGCTTTATAACCAGCTGAGATCCTTCTCAGCTGTCTTTTTAGTTGACCTTGATGTACGTCTTTGGATGACATTCTGTCTTTGATTTTGATTCCAGTCAGCAGGATTTATCTGCTGCCTTTGAGCTCTGTGATCAGCTGGGAGTTGCTGCTTTTCTTGGTCTTTGAGTTGCCGATCAGTTTTCTTTTCTGATCGGACTGAGCTTGGAGAGCTGGCTTGATTGAGTACGACCTCTTTGGTACATTGATGACAAGGTTCCAGCTGTGTTTGCATTGGCTGGAGCCAGTCTTTGTTCTGATTCAGCTTTGGCCATCTTCAAGCTCCTGACCATTCAGTCTTCTGCTTGACTTTCTGAGTTTATGATGATGATGGGTCCGTTTGTGATAACATCCCACATCATGTCGTTTTGCGCGCACAGAAAGCTTTTGAGTCTGAACTTCCATATCTGATAATCATCGACTGAGAATATTGGAAGATTCCTACACAGAGAAGATTCCATGACCGTATGCAATATAATGACTTTTAAAAAGATTTTGAAACTTTGAAGGATCTGTTCAGGTGACCACAATCAGCAAAGAAATACTGACTTGACAGATACAGTGATCTTTTGAACCACTGCTCTGATACCAATTGTTGGTCCCAAGACGGATACCTTGGTGTAGAGGGGGGGGTGAATACACCAAGGTTTAAAAAACTTTTCCAAGTTAAAACTCTTTTGAGTGAGCTGGCTGTGTTCGATCCAGCTGGATGACAGCTTGATCGACACAGCTGGCTGTGTGCGGAATGTGGTGGATTTGGAAAGTCCGTCTGTTGCTTCAAATTATATTGCAAAGCTCTGTTTCACTTTTCAGTTAGTCAGTTTATGCAGATTGAAATGTATGCTTATGAGAGTTAGTAACATGCATAAAACAAAGCGATAAATAACAAGAGCATCTTTAACGTGGTTCGGAGTAACCCCTCCTACATCCACGACTGCATTCAACTGGTAATTCACTACCACTTGGTTTCCAAGTACCAAGCAACTTCACAACTCTAACCCGAGCCGTGTTCCAACGGTTTGCGGGCAGCGTCAAGCCTACACCTTCGGTTTGCGGGTGCGAAGAACCTAACCACTCGAATTACACGCTTCGAGCAAGCGTACCTTTACCTAACCTTTCTGGGTTTGGGTTTGGGTATGGTTTTCCAACTATGAACGAGTTCTTACAATGAAGAACAAGGAGTATGATGAACTCGTTCAAACTAGGCTTAAGATATTTATTCGATCTAATCTGCCTATATGTTGAATATGTGAACAACTAAGAACACGATTGTGGTAGGTGTTCTTGAAAGATTTGGCTTTGAAGATCGTTGTTCATTTTTTTTTTCGTTTTCTTCTATTTCTTCAGTCGTCTCACCAGTCCCCTTCGTCAGCAATGGTGGAGGAGAGATATATATAGGTGAAGATTCAAACTAGCCGTTGGAAGAGAGCCGTTTGAATCTTACCTACTCTTGTTGACTTCTGGCCTTTACCTACGACGTAGGTCTGCATCTGCAGAGGCTATTCATTCTCTGATTTGACTGCGTCAGACAAGATCTTCTGACATCGGGATCTTGTCTTGGAGAAGGTCTTCGTCTTCGAGCTGCTAAGCGTCTCTGCTGTGTCTTCAGCGTTTTGGACTCTGCTGCGTCTCGACTCTGAGCTGTGTCTTAGACCTGTGCTGTATCATCAACCTGAGCTGTGTCTTCAACCTGAGCTGTGTCATTAACCTGAGCTGTGTCTCAGACCTGAGCTGTGTCATCGACACTATGCTGGGTCTTTTACACTGAGCTGGGTCTTCGACACTGAGCTGGGTTTCCGTCACTGAGCTGGGTCTTGATGCTGCAAGATCTTTGACTCTTCTTGGTCTTGCTCTGCTGAGTCCTTTAAGCTGTCTGCTTAGCTGTGTCTTCAGCTGTCTTCAGCTGATCTACCTGTAAACTAAGAAACTCTATATGCTCAAACAGGTGAGCTGAAAAACGCTTAGGCTTGTGCGATCATCTACTCAGTTGGGGTCAGCTGGGTTTTGGTATCCAATCAAAACTCTATTAATTTTCCCAACAGGGCCCATCTACGAGGATCAATGCTCATAAGCTTCTCATATGCGCGAGGTGCAGCCTCCTTCAAATTTTGCATATGCTCCATGAAGTCTTGTCGCCTATAAACATTTGCAGCAAACTGAAATATCTCGATTCCACCTGAACCCCACTTTTTGAGGTTGCCCTGGATATGAAACGAGCAAAGTCCGTGAGGAGTCCCAGGGTACACATGATCCACTGCATTCTTGATGCTAAGATGCTGGTCAGAAACAATCAAGAGCTCTTCTGTGCACCCGAATGTCTGTCGCACGTGTTGGAGGAACCAAGTCCACGATGAATCGTTTTCTTTGTCACCAATCCCAAAAGCTAACGGAACTATCTGTTCGTTACCATCCTTTGTAGCTGCAAAAACAAAATGCCTTTGTATTTCCCTTTCAAATGTGTACCGTCAATAACAATCACGGTGCGACATGCACGAAATGCTCTTACACAAGCAGCAACAGCAAAATAACAATCTTGGAAACAACCGTCTCGACTTGTCTGTAATTCCACGATGGAGCCCGCATTTGAATGCTGTAACATGTAAAGGTACTTGGGCAGCAACTGAAAATACAACTACAACATAAAAAAAAATATGATGCAATCATATAAAAACGTTTGGTACGCTTAGTACGAATATACGAATTCGTACCAAAACGTACTTCGTATATGTGAATATCGTACTAAGCGTACCAGATGTAGCATAATTTAAAAGCTCAAGCAATGTAGCTGCAGTTGGGAGATAACCTGGAATGATTTGTCAGCATCGCCATATGTGATGTTCAGTGCATGATTCCTCCCAGCCAAAGCAGTTGAATATTTTACATTGACTCCGAATTCCCTTAACATCTGTCCCTGAATATCCCTCGGCTTAACAACCGAACCTTCTTCCCTCAAATTGGGTACAAAATGTGCAGCTACTACTCTAGAGGACACCTTTGGAGGAGGACGATATCTCAAATCAGTCTCGCAATTGTAAGGAACGAATTTATTGATTCTCCATGCATTACCGACTGATGTTGCTCGTAGAATGAACTCGCATCTTTCTAGGCATTTGTAAACAACATGATAGTACTTCTTATTAGAACGCACCGTAACAAACTCCACATGCTTTTTCAGATGATATACACCAAGGGCTGAAGTCAACGCCTTCTTATTAGAAAACATAGCCCCACCCACGAGTTCACCAGTGACACGCTCAACCGGTATACATAATTCATCACAGCTAAGAGATGCTTTGTATGCTGCACCGGGAACAAGCCACCTACTACGTTCTTCATGATTTTCTTCGTTCATTTTATTAGCAACATCTACTGGGGGCACAGTGCAGGGATCACTACCACAATAATCATCAGCGCAATTATTCACATTATCATCACTATCATCTACCTCATCATCGGAATGACTAACATAAAAATCATCAAGCCCAACATCAAATGATTGATCATCATCACCAACATCATACCCTTCTCATTAGTTCTACTACAAACAGTCACATATACAGTAGGCAATTCCAATAAATCCATCAAACAAGACCACTCAAAATCATCCGTTATCTTCATTCTCATCGTTTCACCTACAGGAGACTTAACTAACGCATCTATATCAAACATATACATGCTCTTATCCTTCTTAAGTCGCATCTCAAGCTTACTCAATAAATTATCGAAACTTATACCACTAGGCGGTATAGGGATATAGTCTTTCCTCCCACCCTCGTATGTGTTGTTATTCCACTCTCCTCCATGGGCAACAACTAAAGAAGATGGTCTAGCCTGCATTATACAATTACGAGATAGTCAGCTTTGCCAATATTGGCAATCGAGTTACGAAATGACCAAAATCTTACCAATAAGCAGTACGAATATGCACATTCATCCCGCATATAGCAACAGGTTATACTGGTACTCGGTACGAACATACATATTCGTACTCCAGTATAGCGCCAGTTTACACTGGTACTCAGTACAAAAATATATATTCGTACCCACTTATGGCACAATTGGTTGATTGGTACGCGGTACGAATATACATATTCGTACCAATAAGATGTAAGAAATTACATATTCATATTGGAGTATACTTTGCTTGGTACGCGGTACAAAAAAATGTTTTATCGTACCAACTGTAAATCGTACCAACAATGTATTACACCCAGCAGAAATTTCAGACGGGAAACTAGATCTAAATGTATCATCAATTCAATTATTCATCCTATAGATCATGAAAGAAAGATAATAAACTGCAAACAAAAGCCAATTACCTCCATCGCAATCAATACAACAAAATATTGGCAACGGTACCGGAAAAAAAATAAAAATTACATCAACATCGCCGCCGGAAAAACCTATCGTAGTGGTACCGGAATATGTCACCAATGGTACCGGAATATGTCAACGGTGATGGAATATCTCATGCACTGTAGATTGATAGTAGTGCTGCCGGAATATATCATTAATTGCACCGAAAAAAATGTCAACGGTGCCGACCACTGTAAGGTAGCTTTGAAAGAAAGGATTCACGGCGGAGATATAGATTTCACAACAGGAAGAGAGAGAGCAGCAGAGAGAGAAACGAGGCTGAGAAACGTGAGCTGAGAGAGACGATATAAGAGAGAGAAAAAGTGAAAAGAGAGAGAAAAATGTAGCTTTGGTAGAAAGTAAGGGCAAAATAGTCCAAAAAAAATTCAAAAGTGTCATATTTTGTATTTTTTCAACTTTGTGACAAATATTGTGATTTTTAGAGGGATAATGCCATATCACTACATTTCCTCTATTAAAGTACTAGTTACAGATAACTTTTCCACATCTCTCTAATAAAAGTGAATTCTAAGAATTTCTTTCTTAAACATAATACTCTCGATATCAATATAAATTGTTTTTTTTATTAAATCGAATTGGACATGACGATAGATTTTAATAACAATAAAATAATCAGTGTGCAAATTTTAGTTTCTTACGAATATCAATACTTTAACAAGTTATGTGTTAATCAGAGTGTTACATTGTGCCAATTAATTGCTTTGTACACAAGTAAAGCAAAATCAATTCGTTTTTGCATTACGATATAAGCGAAATACCACTGTAGTAAACATACTTGTCGAGTGGGTAAAACAATTTTTTTACCGTCCGTCAAAACTTATGTACCGATTGAACATTAATAAAGTCCTATCTTCCCAACTTTTTTATCAATCGGTACAACATATTTGTTGATCGGTACTGTTAATCGACATGACCTATACACAGTTTAAATATTTATTATTTTTAAAACATCAAAAAAAGTAGGCTTGAATATGTTTGAGGCGATCAATTTTGCATCATAATACATTTGAAGTCAGCTATGTACACTATAAAATAGTATAGTGTACATACAGTAAGATGATGAGCTACAATAACAAAGTTTGTCGTATTTTTGTATCGTTTTTAATAGTGGAAAATATAATAGATCTGTGTTTTTTTGGCCGCATGTAATAGTAATTCATGTGGTGGTTATATATTGTGATTTTCATGTTATTACTTCACCAAAATATGGAGTTAGAATATACTTCATCTTATAGCAGCTAAAATTAGATTATGTAATTTTTACAAAATTAAACTGTAGACAATGGCATTATATTATATACATTGTTAAACATACTTGTGGACTGGGTGAAATAACTTTTGTACCGTCCGCAAAAAATTATGTACCGATTGCACATTAATAAAGTCCTGTCTTGTACACTTATTTATCAAGCGGTACGCATTATTTGTCGATCGGTACGGTTAATCAACATGCATTATACACAGTGTAAATATTTATTACTTTTAAAACCTTACTGATGACTACGGTTGACTATGTTTGAGGCGATAAATTATGCATCATAATACATTTGAAGTCATCTTTTCGAGTTCAAATGTTCATGTAATTTTTACAAAATTAAACTGTTAAGTGGAAACAGCTAAGGAATATGATATTTCATTTTACACATCGAATGTAGACAATGGCATTATTTAATGTACATTGTTAACTGAAAAAATGAAAACTGTATGTTACTAAAATTTAAAATTTCAGTGGGAACGGAAAGGGTCCAACCGTTAATTTACAAATTTGCACCGAGTAGAATTTTGATGTCTGGTATGGGACATTGGTAGACGTCGTATACCACCAAATAATTCCTGCAACCTGCTCAGAATTAAATTAGTATAGCAACAAGCAGGGTCGAGCCACAGAGAACGGGAATTCATGTTTTTCCTATAAATCTAGTTTTAGTCTGGCCACCACGCCTTAAATTGAGAGAAATGAATTAAACACTAAGAAAGCAATAAATTAACAAAATAGTAATGAATGGAAATTCAATAAGAAGAAAAGCAATCCGACTTCGAATAAATCCACAATACTCTAGGGCTCTGATCATCGATGCAAAGATTAATTCATTCCCAAGAACCAACCAGTTATAGGGTACCGTGAACGCAGCAGACATACCCCAATTCCTACGAACTTATTCGATAGTTAGCTGTAGACGCTAGACCTAACTATTCCCCTTATTAAAACACAACCTAGCTGGAGACGCCAGACCTAGATTTAATGCTCTAATAGCTTTTAGATCTGAAGGAACCCAATTTAGACGAATTACCCAAGAACGCAAGTAATAACCCGTCTACCAATTTATTCCTACTACGAACATGGTAGCTTTATCACTAATTAGCCCTATTCCAACAATTACGGATTGGGGAAACTAATTGACTGTAATCCAATTAAATCTAAGTTGAACAGGCTTAAATAAAATCAGAATTAACTTTAAACACAAGGAATAAATCGAAACTCTAGGAAATTAATTATACTGCCAATTAGATCTCACAGATTATTAAACTAGTGCTTCATTATTCTTGCCGAATTAAAGAATTAGCTACTCATAATATTAAATTCAAACACAATCTTATAAATAAAAGATAACATAAAATAATATATTAAACTAAACGAAAGCAAGAATAATCACCGAATTAACACGATGGATCGAATCACCAAATTAAACGAAAGGAAAGATTAATATTCAAAATCAAGGGAAAATTCACAACTCCGTCGGCCTTCAATTCGTCCAACCATGCATGAGAAAAACTAAATCTATGAAAAGTATTACTGCTCCCAAAGTATGCGGCTAAAGTAAAACTAAAAATATTAAATTGTATCACCAATTCTTCTGCAAAAGTATATGCGGCTGGAATGAGAATCAAAAGGTAAAGTATATCCCTAATTAATCTCCTAATCCTAGACTAAATAGATAATAGTTGCTCCACCAAAAATAAGGGCTTGGGCTTAATTAGGACACTTTTAATTAGCCCAATAATAATAAAATACTAACCATCTGTCTAATAAAAATTAACATGCAAAATTAATCACAGCCCATCTTTTTCCTTGCATCCTTAATTCCACAACAAAACCATGCAAAATATCCATGTTTCTCGATCACTCTCGTCCAAATCTACATATTCACAATTCTTCAAAATCCTGAACAAAACACACTTAAACGTGCATTATACTCACGTAAAACGATAGAAAACCCCAACTTCTGAACAACCAAAAACATACACATCAGACATAGTACGTGGTTTACAATCTTTACACTTTTAAATTGGTACACATTCTTATGTAAGCTTGAAAAATATATATGTAATATACACTATACAGTGTATTTAAAAATCAATTACCAATTCTTGTTATTTATGACATTCTTATTTGTATGGAATTTAAGTTTTTCAAGCATCCCTCCAACCACCCCGGAAATTTTGTTATCCTTGAAATGGGGGGTCGAGTTAATTCATGTGTTTTCACACATCAAATTCTGTTTCAAATAGTTTTCCATATTCTATAATCTGTAGAGTCATTATAATTTGTAATGTATTTCCCTCCGTCCTATTTGAAACGACATGTTTTTTTTGGCAAGAGAAATTAAGAGGAGTCTGATTAATAGATAAAGATATAGAATAATAAAACGTGGTGAAAAACATACTTTTAAGTGCCAAAAGTTATTTTTATTTTTGGTACAAACCATGTTAATGAAGACTGGCCAAAAGGGAAAAAAGATAATTTAAAATGGGACGGAGTCAGTATTAAATTAAAACATTTGGTAATGCATTTTCTCCCAAGCAACGCACAGGTGTGAAATACTACTATTACCAAATAATCCAGAATTTTGTTTTCAGCATGTGTAATGTATCATATGCAAATTTTTTGTTATATGTCATCTACGGAAACATATAGATATTACAGCAAAACCAGTCGTATTTAGTACATTACCAAACCCCAAACATACTGAAGACATTTGTGGTCAATTTGTCACTAATCCTTTACTTATAACTACTTTTACAGAACTTAAGATAACGTAAACTACTTTTACAATGGAGATGACATGACTTCAAAGGACTTGGACAAACAAATTCATTAACAGCAAATTCAATAGATACGATCAGCTTGGTGTTATATACAACAAGGCGCAGCATACCGAGGCAACATCTGATTAATCGGTGTATTATCACTTCAATTAACAGAACATTTTAACCATACATACAACCTTACATAAATATAGTGCACAGCTACTCATTTTAATTCACGGGCCACACTAAAAAGATCATTGCAGAAATCATCCCGGAAAGAGTCCGTCTTGGACCATTCTATCTCATGGAGTGATGTGCCTGAAGCAAGGCATTCAATGATTTTGTAGGCGACAACACCACAGGAATTTTTTTCCGTCTGCAAAGGTGACTCCTCCGATATTTCTATTCTCCTCGTGGCGTATATAAAAGTGCTACAGTCAGGAGCGTTGAAAACTTCGTGTAACAGAACAAGATCGGGAACTATCACGGCCGCCCACTTGAATGCAGCCACTAGGTTTTCCCTCCTTGTTTTAGAGTACAAAGAGTCATAAACGACAATCTTCTAATCCTTTAGATGAATTGCAAAGGTAACCCAGTGATCTCCGAGGATATGGGATATGCCGTACACCTTTTGCACATCTTTCGAGGCAACCGGTCTTTCCAAAGGGGATTGGCCCAACACGTAATTTTGCAAAGTACGGTCTTCCGGTTTCGTGTGCTGGGATTGCAGCTTTACCTACAACCAAGTCGAGATGACAAATTATAACAGATGCGAGGGAAAATAAAAAACTACATCATCATGACTAAGTTATGAGAAAAAAAATATAACCCAAGCAGGATACTCTAGGACCGTCCAATCTTGCAAAAAGTGCTCCGGGTGCAGCACAGCTTTGTGTAGCAAACAGTTCAACATAATGTCGCAGTCCTACATTTGTTAGGCAGTCGTTAGAAGATAACAAAACAAATATATTCATAGTATGACTGTTGGAAGCTTACAATGTCAGACAAACGCTTTTGAGGACTATGCACAGTAGTAAACCAGTCAGCTCCAACCACTGGCCACACCTTCAGAGCCAGCTTTAGAAGACCGGTGCTATAAACCTACATGTTTACAATTTTAGCCAGGGATTTAAAAGGTTGAAAATTATAAACGGGATAACAACTAATTGGAACTTACTTCATATGTCGCTTAGCTTGTTCGTGCCAAATATGAAAATAGGGCTTCTCATTCGGGGGTACACTCAAAGAGCTGCACTTCCACTTCACAACAGTGGGAGTATTTATGCGTCCAGAGCTCCTAGTCATCACTCGCGAAACACAATTCCTTCTAGATGTGCAGCCACCCACTACATCAACGTGAACCTCACCAAAGTCACTTAGTTCGTCAACATTAATTAGGTTCACATTCACTGGACCTGGACTTGTGGAAGCTTGCTCTGGAACCTGTGCAACAGATTCACATTCATATTCAACCACCTCAGCACGCCTTTTTGGTGGTTGGCCTCCGTTTCTTCCTACCAGACGACGTATTCTTTTACATGAAACATGTCTTCTTGTCTTCGACCGTGATTTTAGCAACCCGAAACCGGTGGAGGGATCAATCGCCATTGCTGCAATCTCTTCCACAACTGAGGGCTGCTTCTCCGTGGTATGAGGGTCTGGTTCGTCCGAATATTTGTTTTGTGGACTATTTACATCTTGCTCCACCTGGAAAACCACATCAGTCTCATTGGAATGTGATCTTTGGACGTGCAGGGCTTCACCAAGTGCTGGGTCGAAAATATTCTTTACGGCAGACTCAATTTCAGTCACAGGTGCAAGACTTGCAGCATACTCCACCTCATAATCCATATTAGCCTCGGCGGGATACAATGCTTCGGCGGATTCTCCGTGTATTTGCTGTTGTGGTGGAGGATTTAAATGAACATGGAAAGACAACACAGACTCGAGCTCTTTCACCACAGCAACGGGATGAAATTTCTTCAACACAGTAGGGATATTTATAGCAACCGGAAGATCCAGTTTCTCAGAATACGTACAGAATCGATTCTTGATGGAATCCATAGCACACACCGATTCCCTACAGCAAGGGAGTGTGAAAGAGCCATTCAGTACTACAAAATAACGACAGATACGTAACTTTATAAAAATATCTCAAATATTGCAAATACGTAAATTGAAGTACCAAAACATTAAAAATTTATTAGTTAAGTGCATAGAATGGGTGACCTGGGCCCTATCTTCAGTGTCTCTCTCTCCAGGATACGTACTGGATTATCCTGTGTTGGGAAAATTATAAGGTTTTGATTTGATACCAAAACCCAACTGATTCTCCAACCGAATAGATGATCGCGTCAACCTAAATAGTATTTTCCAGCTCGCTTGTTTGAGCTTTAGATTTTCTAGGTTTACAGGTTAAGGAAGCGGAAGACAGCAGTCGACCACCGTGTCTACAAGCAGAGTCGGCTAGCGAAAGACAAGAGCGTCAACCTTCACTCGAGTCCTCCGTGAGCATGATCAAGCTGAAGAAAATTCGAGCTGAGTTCAAAACACAACCGGTCCAGCTGTACAGAACAAAGGGAACTAACTCTGAAGACATCAATTCATGTCAGTCCAGCTCTGAATTCAAAAGCCAGCTCCAAAGGCAGAAGATCCTGGCGTCAGAGGAAGTCAACATACCTCGACCAATGAGGGATTGCCAAATCAGCATCCTAGACTTCAGGACCTAGGATGTGACACAAATGAAGACAGGTGCAGATTCGCCCAACGGCAGATCTTGAATTTAAGAAGAGTAGGTAAGATTCAAACGGCTCCTCCAACGGCTAGTCTTGATTCTCTACCTATATAAACCCGTCTTCAACCTCATGATCAAAACGAAAAACTCTTTACAAGCTTTCATTCTCTGAAATCATCAATCTTTCAAAAGCTCTCAAGCAGTTCTACATAGTACAAAGAACACTTTATCTTAAAGTGTTTATAGTTCAGAAACTGCTTAGTTTTTCGTCTGTTCCCTAGGCCAAACTCTTTGTATATCTTAAGCCTAGATTTCGAACGAGTTCATCATACTCTATAGTTCTTAATTGTAAGAACTCGTTCACAGTTGGAACCCCAAACCAAACCCCTCTTACCCCGAAAGGTTAGGTCAAGGTTACGCTTGCTTGAAGCGGGAAATTCAAGTGTGTAAGGTTTTTTCAGTACCCGTAAACTGAAAGGTTAGGCTTGACAGTGCCCGCAAACTGTTGGAACACAGCTCGGGTTAGAGTTGTGAAGTTGCTTGGTACTTGGAAACCAAGTGGTAGTGGATTACCAGTGAACCTGGTCGTGGACGTAGGAGGTGTTACTCCGAACCACGTAAAAACTCGCGTGCACTTTTCTTTCTCTTTATATTCAGTTTTGTACTAACTCTTTCATAACATTGCATATTTGATCAAAACTGCATACGCAGCTACCTCAATGCTAGCTAGCTCTGCCATTCCAAAGAAGTTCTGGGCTGAAACAATCAACACAGCTTGCTTCACTCAGAATCGCTCCCTACTCACATCAAGGCAAGGAAAGACACCGTATGAGCTATGGAATAACAGAATACCATACATAGGGTATTTCAAGGTATTCGGATCCAAATGTCACATCCTCAACAATGGGAAGACACAGCTCAAGACGTTCGACGTGAAGACAGACCAAGGAGTATTCCTTGGTTACTCCGCTGTGAGTAAGCATACAGAGTCTTCAACAGAAGAACTCAAATAGTCGAAGTAACTCCACATGTTACCTTTGACGAATCCTCCTTCGAATATAGAGAGTCTATCAAACGAAGAAATGAAGGAGAATCTTCAAGACTGATTCAGACAAGAGCTCAAGAAAATAGAATCAGGAATCTGGCCGAACCATTAATTTGGGACGATGAGCCAGAAGAGGAACTTCAAATCAACCAAGAAGCTCCACCAGCTGGAAATCGAGAAGAACCTTCAACGCCAAATCAAGGGGGAACATCATCAGCTGGAAATCCAAACACAGCTGAGTCCCCAGCTCCATCTCCAGCTGAGCCTCTACAGAAGTCTCAACATCTAAATCAAAGAGAACCAATCTCTCAAAACTTAACTCCTGAGCAACTCCAAGTCAGACGAAATTTAGCCACGTCAAGCATCAATCAATTGGAAGAAGAAATTCGTAAGAGGAGAAGATGGATTGAAGATCATCCATCATCAGCAATCATTGGAGAACAATCTGACCAAGTCAAAACCAGAAGCTCAGCTGCTCAAGCTTCATCGGATCATCAAGAAGCAGCTGACACAGCTCAACTCTCAGTAGAGCTAGAACTGACGGTCTATGATGAAGACACAGCTCTAATGGCATGTTACGTAGCTCAAGTGCAAGAGCCTCAATCAATTCTCGAAGCTTTGAAGAGCGTGCCTTGGACTAACGCCATGCAAGAAGAGCTGAACGAATTTCTCAGAAATTGTGTCTGGGAATTGGTCGACAGACCTCAAGAAGTCAAAGTCATAGGACTCAAATGGATATTCAAGAACAAATTGGATACCCTGGGAGTCGTCATCAGAAACAAAGCTCGACTGGTTGCCAAGGGCTACACTCAGTAGGAAGGAATTGACTTCGAAGAATCATTTGCTCCAGTAGCACGATTGGAAGCAATCAGACTCTTTCTCGCCTATGCAGCACATCACAAATTCAAGGTCTATCAAATGGATGTAAAGTGTGCATTCTTAAATGGAGAAATCAAAGAAGATGTCTACGTTGAACAACCTCCAGGATTTGAAGTAGAAGGAAATAAAGTCTACAAGCTAAAGAAGGCTCTTTATGGATTGAAGCAAGCACCTCGAGCTTGGTATGACACTCTGTCAAATTTTCTTGTATCCAAAGGATTCAATAAGGGCTCAGTAGACAGAACTCTATTCACCATCAAGTCAGGAGAAGATATCCTGGTTGTTCAAATCTATGTAGACGACATCATCTTTGGATCAAGATCAAGCTTCTTATGCCAAAGATTTGGAGAGATGATGTCAGAGAAGTTCTAAATGTCCATGATGGGAGAAATGAGTTTCTTCCTAGGACTTCAAGTCAAGCAATCATCGAAAGGGATTTTCATAAATCAATCCAAATACGTGAAAGACTTGATCGCCAAGTATGGAGTTCAATCCAGCAGAACTGTAAAGATTCCAATGAACACCAACTGGAAGATTGAACCAGGAACTGAAGGGAAGTCAGTTGATTCCAGCAAATACAGAGGGATAATAGGATCCCTGTTGTATCTAACAGCAAGTCGTCCAGACATCTCTTTCGCAGTCGGAGTGTGTGCCAGATTTCAAGTTGATCCAAAGGAAGCACACATGCAACATTCTCAAATATCTCAAAGGAACTCAGAATGTTGGGCTGTGGTACCCAGCTGAAGACAATCTACAGCTGACTGGATACTCAGACTCAGACTTCGCTGGAGATCGGTTGGACAGAAAATCAACTTCAGGAACTTGTCAGTTCTTAGGAAGTAAGTTGATTTCATGGTTTTCAAAGAAGCAAACGTGCGTCGCAACTTCCACGACAGAAGCAGAATATTTGGCCGCTGGAAGCTGCTGCTCACAAATTCTCTGGCTGAAACATCAGCTGGATGACTATGAAGTGAAAACTGGACAGGTTCCAATTTTCTGTGATAGCTCAAGTGCGATTGCCATTTAAGAGAATCCAGTACTTCACACAAGATGCAAGCATGTAGACGTACGACATCATTTCATCAGAGATCACGTAGAAAATAGGGATGTGATTGTTGAGAAAATTCACACAGACATACAGCGGGCTGATATTCTCACAAAACCGCTGATAGAAGCAAGATTCAAAATGTTGTGCGGATTACTTGGACTACTCAACCTAGACGATGCTTCACCCAGCTGAATGGAAGCAGACCCAGCTGAATGGAAGCAGACAACTGTAATTCAGAATCAACGTCACTGATATTCGCTGAGAAAGAATTCAGCTAAACCAGATGCTGAAAGTGAAGGATTATTCAGCTGAGGGGGAACCAGCTGGAACCACGATCACCCAGCACACCCACTCAACCGAGGTATCAGCTGACTACAATGATCAGCTGAGAGGTTTGCAACAACATTAACTACACCTACTCAATCTGTTTTCAGTCAACTCATATCTTGTCAAATCTAATCAAATTTAATTAAAAGTCTGCATGGAATTGAATCATGGGAGTTTCGAGGCAAAATTCAAAACGCCTCAACCGTCCTGTCTCGCGCATTAACTCGCATCTTCTAATTTAGAAACTGACAAAATGCGAGAATCACTCCTAAGTCGTGGATCTTCTTATCAATAGATAAATCTTGATCGTCCATTCATCAAGAAAGCTATTTAAATATGCTAGAAGATATACGTAAAGCATTGCATCAACCCTAAGAAGTTTTTCGGCATTCTTTCTTATTTCCATCAATTGGTATTATTTGTTTCTACTAACAAAAGTTGCAGAAGAAGAACATGGAATCCAGAAAGATATCTCCCGAAGCCGATCAAACTTGAAGAATCTGTCAAAGCTTCAAGATAAGAGTTGCTTAACTCTCAGGAACCTCAAAGAAGACGGAAGTCCAGAAGAAGGTGAAGCCCATCGACAGATCCAGGCCAGCGCAGTGAAAGACTGCAAAGCTCAAGAACGTCATTCACCAGGAAGGTGCAGAAAACTTCCTGGGAATGTCAAAGGAAAAAGACCTCCTCAGCCCCACTGTTTCTCTCAACATAAAAGAGAGAACGGGACATACAACTCCCTGGAATGCAAAAATCAACATCAAAAGACCTGGACCAGATGTTGATAAAGCCGGAGTCTTCAAGAGCAGTCATGTCAAAGCTCTTGCTCCACCACAGGAGGCACAGAAAAAGATGCATGAGACAAAGCAGCATGCATCTATCTCCGTCTCAGCTGGGAATCGGAGACAACTTGAGGAGACAAAACATGCTGAAGCACCATCTTCAAACAGAAGACTCAAGTCAAAGGTGCTCAGTCAGTCAGCCGAGAAGCCAGCTGACATTATGAGAGAATTCGTAATTACTCTCCGAGGAGCAGAAGGCCCACAAGCAGTCGTTTCTTACGGTGGAGGAGAAGTTCATGCGCCTGCGTGAATATCATCGTCACCAACACCGCAACGGAGTATTCCAGCTGATCAACCAAGCTTAAACCCCAAGACAGATGGAATACTTCATCCGCCTTCTCCTCAGTTTCCTTCAGCTCCACAGGAACACCAGCTTCGAGATCTTCCGATGAAAGATGCTCAAGTCCCTGCACCAAGCTCAAATAAGAAACATCACCCAGCCAATGATCACCTGCAGCTGGATGATGATGATATGAGCTGAACCCAAGACCCTCAAGTGCTGAATCAGACTTTCTCATTCAATCTAAGAAGTCTGAAGAAGCAAAATTTGCAAGGAATGAAGTTGTGCCCGACTCAGAAGATGCTATCTCCCGTGCCAACTCATCCCTCCATGCACTCAGCTGGATCGCCCCAGCTGAATCAGGCCAAGGACGTTGTGTCTGCAATCACAGCTGAGGCTAATGCTACTGAAGAAGAGCCATCTAATACAACAGCTGAGCCACTTAGACTCCAAACCTCGCTGCTCAGAGCTGAAAACCACAGTTTCGCCAAACTAAAACATCGCAACAGCCGATGGTGTATCTCTCCCACCCTGTTTGATCATGCCAAAAAGGGGGAAGTAAGGGAGAAGAGACAAGTCAAAGAAGAGGCAAACTGTTGAGCTAGAGGAACCAGCTGAATCAGAATCAGCTGAAGAGACGAGTCAAAAGAAAGAAGCAACTGATGCAGAAGAGAAGACCCAGCCAACTGGGATTGAAGACTGAAGAATTGAAGACTAAAGATTTGAAGATTGTTTTTTCCTTCTTTCTTTTTCCTGTGTTATAATGTATATTCTTACATTAATAAAACACAAGTTTTTCTGCGTCATAAGTTGTCTCAGTTAGGTTTTAGGATCATCAAAAAGGGGGAAATTGTTGGGAAAATTATAAGGTTTTGATTTGATACCAAAACCCAACTGATTCTCCAACCGAATAGATGATCGCGTCAACCTAAATAGTGTTTTCCAGCTCGCCTGTTTGAGCTTTAGATTTTCTAGGTTTACTGGTTAAGGAAGCGGAAGACAGCAATCGACCCAGCTGTGTCTACAGCAGGAGTCAGCTAGCGAAAGACAGCAGGCGTCAACCTTCAACATAATGTCGCAGTCCTACATTTGTTTGGCAGTCGTTAGAAGATAACAAAACAAATATATTCATAATATGACTGTTGGAAGCTTACAATGTCAGACAAATGCTTTTGAGGACTATGCACCGGCAGTAAACAGATTGAATCCACAACCATCGGGTTCACACTCGTGAGCGTTTTTAGAAGACCGGTGCTATAAACCTACATGTTTACAATTTTAGCCAGGGATTTAAAAGGTTGAAAATTATAAACGGGATAACAACTAATTGGAACTTACTTCATGTGTCGCTTAGCTTGTTCGTGCCAAATATGAATGGGGCTTCTCATTCGGGGTTACACTCAAAGAGCTGCACTTCCACTTCACAATAGTGGGAGTATTTATGCGTCCAGAGCTCCTAGTCATCACTCACGAAACACAATTCCTTCTAGATGTGCAGCCACCCACTACATCAACGTGAACCTCACCAAAGTCACTTAGTTCGTCAACATTAATTAGGTTCACATTCACAGGACCTGGACTTGTGGAAGCTTGCTCTGGAACCTGTGCAACAGATTCACATTCATATTCAACCACCTTAGCACGCCTTTTTGGTGGCTGGCCTCCGTTTCTTCCTACCAGACGACGTATTCTTTTTACATGAAGCACGTCTTCTTGTCTTCGGCCGTGATTTTGGCAACCCGAAACCGGTGGAGGGATCAATCGCCATTGCAGCAATCTCTTCCACAACTGAGGGCTGCTTCTCCGTGGTATGAGGGACTGGTTCGTCCGAATATTTGTTTTGTGGACTATTTACATCTTGCTCCACCTGGAAAACCACATCAGTCTCATTAGAATGTGATCTTTGGACGTGCAGGGCTTCACCTAGTGCTGGGTCGAAAATATTCTTTACGGCAGACTCAATTTCAGTCACAGGTGCAAAACTTGCAGCATACTCCACCTCATAATCCATATTAGCCTCGGCGGGATACAATGCTTCGGCGGATTCTCCGTGTATTTGCTGTTGTGGTGGAGGATTTAAATGAACATGGAAAGACAACACAGACTCGAGCTCTTTCACCACAGCAACGGGATGAAATTTCTTCAACACAGTAGGGATATTTATAGCAACCGGAAGATCCAGTTTCTCAGAATACGTGCAGAATCGATTCTTGATAGAATCCATAGCACACACCGATTCCCTGCAGTAAGGGAGTGTGAAAGAGCCATTCAGTACTACAAAATAACGACAGATACGTAACTTTATAAAAATATCTCAAATATTGCAAATACGTAAATTGAAGTACCAAAACATTAAAAATTTATTAGTTAAGTGCATAGAATGGGTGACCTGGGCCCTATCTTCAGTGTCTCTCTCTCCAGGATACGTACTGGATTATCCTGTGTTGGGAAAATTATAAGGTTTTGATTTGATACCAAAACCCAACTGATTCTCCAACCGAATAGATGATCGCGTCGACCTAAATAGTATTTTCCAGCTCGCTTGTTTGAGCTTTAGATTTTCTAGGTTTACAGGTTAATGAAGCGGAAGACAGCAGTCGACCCAGCTGTGTCTACAGCAGGAGTCAGCTAGCGAAAGACAGCAGTCGACCCAGCTGTGTCTACAGCAGGAGTCAGCTAGCGAAAGACAGCAGGCGTCAACCTTCAGCTGAGTCCTCCAGCAGAGCATGATCAAGTCAAGAAAATTCGAGCCGAGTTCAAAACACGGCCGGTCAGTATGCAGAACAAAGGGAACTAACTCTGAAGACATCACTTCAAGTCAGTCCAGCTCTGAATTCAAAAGCCAGCTCCAAAGGCAGAAGATCCCGGCGTCAGAGGAAGTCAACATACCTCAACCAATGAGGGATTGCCAAATCAGCATCCTAGACTTCAGGACCTAGGATGTGACACAAATGAAGACAGGTGCAGATTCGCCCAACGGCAGATCTTGAATTTAAGAAGAGTAGGTAAGATTCAACGGCCCCTCCAACGGCTAGTCTTGAATCTCTACCTATATACCTGTCTTCAACCTCAGGATCAAAACGAAAAACTCTCTACAAGCTTTCATTCTCTGAAATCATCAATCTTTCAAAAGCTCTCAAGCAGTTCTACATAGTTCAAAGAATACTTTATCTTAAAGTGTTTCTAGTTCAGAAACTGCTTAGTTTTTCGTCTGTTCCCTAGGCCAAACTCTTTGTATATCTTAAGCCTAGATTTCGAACGAGTTCATCATACTCTAAAGTTCTTAATTGTAAGAACTCGTTCACAGTTGGAACCCCAAACCAAACTCCTCTTACCCGGAAAGGTTAGGTCAAGGTTACGCTTGCTTGAAGCGGGAAATTCAAGTGTGTAAGGTTTTTCGGTACCGTGGCTGAAAGGTTAGGCTTGACAGTGCCCGCAAACTGTTGGAACACAGCTCGGGTTAGAGTTGTGAAGTTGCTTGGTACTTGGAAACCAAGTGGTAGTGGATTACCAGTGAACCTGGTCGTGGACGTAGGAGGTGTTACTCCGAACCACGTAAAAACTCGTGTGCTCTTTACTTTCTCTTTATATTCAGTTTTGTACTAACTCTTTCATATCATTGCATATTTGTTCAAAACTGCATACGCAGCTGCTCTCCAAAGACAGCTGTGTCTCTCTGAAAGTTGCACAACTTGACTAAGCTGAAAACATAAAGTTAATCTTTTCAAACTGAGTTTTTCTAAGTAACCGAGCTAAGTTTTCAAACCACCACTTTCCGCACCGCCAGCTGAGTTATTTACCCAGCTGACCCTCCCCAGTTGGATCGATAACTGAGCTCACCAACTCTGTGATTTAACTTGAAAAGTTTCTAAAAATCTATTTGGTGTATTCACCCCCCCTCTACACCAAATACCTAGCTCAGGGACCATCATCATGTTCATTGGGGCATAATGAGTCTATGACTTTGTCCGTGGAATGATGGACCGTTTCCGCTTCAGGAAGCCGGGAGGACAGCAGACCAGACCCTGTAAATAAAGTCTGGGACTTCCTCCGACGATAAAACCTCACTTTTGCTTGCTCATCAATTGCACCAGGTAAAAGGGGTGTAGCCTCATCACAGGAGGATGGTTCTACGGGTGTAGCCTCATCACAACTGGAAGGTTCTACCTCAATAGCCGGGAAAAGGGCCGCTCCACTTCTAATGTAGATAGTTCAACAGAAGATGGGATCATTTTTTTCTGCCAATAAAACAGGGTAACAAAACATACATTGTCGTCGTACAATGCTGCAAATGACAATAGCTAAAACATAACAGACTGAGAAGATCTTACATAGTGCAGGGGTACTTCACTATGCAGGAAAAACTTCTTCATCTCAGCTGTTGGTCCCAAGACGGATACCTTGGTGTAGAGGGGGGAGGGTGAATACACCAAAGTTTAAAAACTTTTCCAAGTTAAAACTCTTTCCAGAGAGCTGGATGTGTTCGATCCAGCTGGATGACAACTTGATCGACACAGCTGGCTGTGTGAGAGTGTGTGCGGAAGTTGGTGGGTTTGGAAAGTCCGTCTGGTGCTTCAAATCATATTGCAAAGCTCTATTTCACTTTTCAGTTAATCAGTTTATGCAGCTTGAAATGTATGCTCATGAGGAGTTAGCTAAATGCATAAAACAAAGCGATAAAGAACAAAACAATTTTAACGTGGTTCGGAGTAACACCTCCTACGTCCACGACCAGGTTCACTGGTAATTCACTACTACTTGGTTTCCAAGTACCAAGCAACTTCACAACTCTAACCCGAGCTGTGTTCCAACAGTTTTGCGAGCACTGGCAAGCCTACACTTTCAGTTCCAGGTACTGAAGAACCTAACCACTTGAATTACATGCTTCGAGCAAGCGTACCTTTACCTAACCTTTCTGGGTTTGGGTTTCGGTATGGGTTTACCAACTATGAACGAGTTCTTACAATGAAGAACAATGAGTATGATAAACTCGTTCAAACTAGGCTTAAGATGTTTCTATTATGATCTATTCTGCCTAAGACTGAATATGTGAACAACTAAGAACACAGCTGTCAGGCTTGGTGTTCTTGAAAGATTTTGGCTTTGAAGATCGTTGTTCATTTTTCTGTTTGCTCTTTTATTTCTTCAGTCGACTTGTTGGTCCTCTCTCCAACCTTTAATGGTGAGGAGATATATATAGGTGGAGATTCAAACTAGCCGTTGGAAGGGAGCCGTTTGAATCTTACCTACTTTCATTTACTTCTAGCCTTTAACCTACGAAGTAGGTCTGCATCTGTAGAGGCTATTTCAACTCTAATCTGACTGCGTCAGATGAGATCTTCTGACATCGGGATCTTGTCTTTGAGAAGGTCTTCGTTTTCGAGCTGCTAAGCATCTCTGCTGTGTGTTCAGCGTCTTTGGACTCTGCTGTGTCTCGACTCTGAGCTGTGTCTTAGACCTGAGCTGTATCTTTAACCTCAGCTGTGGCTTCAACCTGAGCTGTGTCATTAACCTGAGTTGTCTTAGACCTGAGCTGTGTCAATGACACTAAGCTGGGTCCTTTATATTAAGCTGGGTTTTTTACACTGAGCTAGGTTTCCGTCACTGAGCTGGGTCTTGATGCTGCTAGGTCTTTGACTCTACTTGGTCTTGCTCTGCTGAGTCTGTTCTGTTGAATACAAAAGTGGGTTCCAGCTTAGCTGTGTCTTCTGTTGAGTCTTCTGCTGTCTTCAGCGACTACCTGTAAACTAAGAAACTCTATAAGCTCAAACAGGTGAGCTGAAAAACACATAGGCATGTGCAATCATCTACTCGGTTGGGGTCAGCTGGGTTTTGGTATCAAATCAAAACTCTATTAATTTTCCCAACAATTTCTCCCTTTTTGATGATGCCAAAACCTAACTGAGAAAAACAACTTACTTCCCCCTTAACAAGAAACAGGGTTTCAAAAAATTAAAACATTCACAGCAGGTAAACAAATTCAGAGTTCAGTGCCTGGACAAAGAGTTATTGTCATCAGGGTGAGCTTTGAGATCAAAAGCAAACTTTTCATTAATAAAGGAAATTTTACAACTTTACAAAAATTCAAAAGACAAAATTCCCAGATGGCTGGGTCTTCAGCTTTGCTGCTTCCTCTGTTCGTCCATTTGATGGTCAGTCTTGAGACCATATCTGTTGAAGATGAATTCTTCCAAGTTTCTCCATTCATCTTGATTTTTAGACTTGGAGATTCCTCTTTTACCAGCCCAGTGATGAACTTCTTTGATAATCTGGGCCTTGTCAGGAAGATTCATTCCAGCTATAGTGGGAGGCTTCAATTACTTGACATTTGGAGCTTTGAGCTGGATGTCGTTTCTCTTGGCAGCTAGGGCTAATGATCTTGCCATCATTGGATCTTTTTCATGAAGTTCTAGCAAGTATTCCTTAAACGCAGTTTCATGATCCATACCTTTGTATTGATTCAGGTAGTAGAATTCTTTGATGAATTCTGTTTGGCATTGTTCCCAGTTTTCATTGATTTCATCTGGGTTCCTCTTGTCGGATCTTGAAATGCTTGAAGCTGCTTGTTTCTTCCTAGCTTGCATGTAGCGTAGCCTTTTCTTCCTCTGCTTTTTCTCAGCAGGTTGGAGCGATTCGGCTTTCTTCTTGATGATTTTGTCCAGCTCTTGTATTTCTCTTCTTTGCTCGTTGTGGAAGTTACACAGCCAGTGATAGTCCTTGTATTCTTCTGGCTTATGTCCACAAGCTTTGGCAAGAGCAACCATCTTCTCTCTCCATGTCTCTTTGACTGCTGCAGTTGGCTCTGGCTCTTCCTCATCCAACTCTTTGGCGAAGTTGTCGATTTTCGATTGAATTGGCTGCACAGGTTCCCCCTGAGCTGTAGCTTCCCTCTCCATTGTTTTTTCAGCTTCATTCTTATCTTCCCCCTTTTTGGCATTATTAACAAGGAAGACGGAGAGGTTAATGACTGTTGCATTGAGCTTGGTGAGAGCGGCTTCAACATCAGCAAGCTTGGCTGAGTTGTCAGCTGTGTCGATGTTCAGCTGGGCATTGCTGTTGTTTCCAGCTTTGAACTGAGCATCCAGATCTTTGTACAAGTTGAAGAGTTGGCGGATGTCAGAGCTGTTGGAGAGAGTGGACTTTTTGAGGGCTTCCAGCTGGCTTGAAAGATTTGCTATGTCGTCGACCAGTGGAGCTTGATGTCTTGCTACAATCTCAGGAACTCTCTTCTCTAGAAGGTGCGACTGATCAATGCTTTGAGAGACAAGAGATTGCTTGAGGTCTAGACTTGTACTTTCTTGTAAATCTTGCGCAAATTTATGGACTTCATCAATTGTCCGCTGTTGCTCTCTAACTTGATAGTCTAGAGCTGTGAACCGCATGATGATATCCACTTGAGACTTCAGTCTGTCCTGAAAAAGAATTTCTTCAACCTCTTTAGATATTGCTTCTTTCATGGCGGTTGAGAGTTCGACAGCTGAGTCCGTTTGAGTTGCAGAATCAACATGACTGGGTTTGTTTGTCTCGAACTCGACCAGCGAGCGAGTGTCATCGGCATTTGGACTTGGTGGGGCTGCAGTCTCTGGTTCAGCTTCCTTGGTAATCTCAGCTGAGACTTCTTTGGATATGACATCTCCAGAAGGTGTCTCCCATCTCGCTGCTGTTAGAAGCTTGTTGGCTGACTCTCAGACGTCTGATGGGTTCGGCTTGGGGTACTGCTGAGATACTTTGATAATACCTCTGATGAGATCGTCTTGATGCAAGTAAGCATCCTCCGGACTTCCAAAGCCAAAGGTGTGCTGAAGGCATGCTTCATCCGTCTTCAATTTCTCGTAGAAGAAGGTCTCGATCAGCTGCTCATTCTGGTACCAAGTTGTCATCTTGGTGGCCAGATAGAATTTGAGATCTCCAGCTTTGACGAGGGCGATTGGCAGGTGCGCCAAGATGGGATACTGAGTTAGAACACTCTTGATCCCTGCAATGCGTAGTTCCTGGTACATAACTTCCATGAAGGCTGAGCCAGAGGAGTTGAGTGATGGAGAAGCAGTAGAGTCACTTTCCTCTGATTCTGTGGAGATTTGAGCTTTGGGTGATGGCTGTTTTAGGGGTGAGCTTTGATTGGAGGAAGAGGGCTCAGCTTGGTTGTCAGCTGGCTGTGAAGGAGCTTCAGCCAGTTGAATATCTTCCTGTACGTTTACAGGAGATGGCTCTTTGGTTGAAGAAGAAGGTGGAGGAGAAGGCTGTTTGGGCGGAGAGCTGTGAGGCGGTGAGGACTGGGTTGAGCTGGGAAGAGTTGTCAGACTCTTTGGATTATCCAGCTCGCCCTCTGAACAAGATGATCCATCATTCAATCCCATATCAGCCAGGATGTTTGATCTGAACTGATTGAAGGCTGATACTGGCTGTGGGGAGAGAATCACCATTGCTTGACTTGGAGTTTCTTCTGAAGAAAAACACGCCTCAGTTGGTGGAATGACAGCTATTTTTGTTGGGAAAATTAATAGAGTTTTGATTGGATACCAAAACCCAGCTGACCCCAACCGAATAGATGATCGCACAAGCCTAAGCATTTTTCAGCTCACCTGTTTGAGCTTATAGAGTTTCTTAGTTTACAGGTAGAATCGCTGAAGACAGCAGAAGACACAGCTAAGCAGACAACTTAAGAACTCAGCAGAGCAGACTCAGCAGAGCACGACCAAGCAGAGTCAAAGATCCTACAGTATCAAGACCCAGCTCAGTGACGGAAACCCAGCTCAGTGTCAAAGACCCAGCTCAGTGTAAAAGACCCAGCTTAGTGTCGATGACACAGCTCAGGTCTGAAAACATAGCTCAGGTCAGTGACACAGCTCAGGTTGAAGATACAGCTCAGGTTGATGATACAGCACAGGTCTAAGACAAAGCTCAGAGTCAAGACACAGCAGAGTCCAAAACGCTGAAGATACAGCAGAGACGCTTAGCAGCTCGAAGACAAAGACCTTCTCCAAGACAAGATCCCGATGTCAAAAGATCTTGTCTGACGCAGTCAAATAAGAGAAGAACTAGCCTCTGCAGATGCAGACCTACTTCGTAGGTAAAGGCCAGAAGTCAACAAGAGTAGGTAAGATTCAAACGGCTCTCTTTTTCAACGGCTAGTTTGAATCTCCACATATATAAATCTCCTCACCATTGAAGAAGAGGACTGGCAAGACGACTGAAGAAATAAAAGAGCAAAACAAAAAGATGAACAACGATCTTCAAAGCCATATCATTCAACAACACCCAGCCAGTCGGCTGTGTTCTTAGTTGTTCACACATTCAGTCTTAGGCAGAATAGATCAGAATAAATATCTTAAGCCTAGTTCGAACGAGTCTATCATACTCTCTGTTCTTCATTGTAAGAACTCGTTCATAGTTGGAAAACCCTTACCCAAACCCAAACCCAGAAAGGTTAGGTAAAATGTACGCTTGCTCGAAGCGTGTAATTCGAGTGGTTAGATTTTACAGTACCCGTAAACTGTAAGGAAGGTTCTTCAGTACCTGTAAACTGAAGGTGTAGGCTTGACAGTGCCCATAAACTGCTGGAACACAGCTTGGGTTAGAGTTGTTAAGTTGCTTGGTACTTGGAAACCAAGTGGTAGTGATTTACCAGTGAACCTGGTCGTGGACGTAGGAGGTGTTACTCCGAACCACGTTAAAATTACTTTGTTATTTATCGCTTTGTTTTATGCATGTTACTAACTCTCATGAGCATACATTTCAAGCTGCATAAACTGATTAACTGAAAAGTGAAACAGAGCTTTGCAACATAATTTGAAGCAACAGACGGACTTTCCAAATCCACTACATTCCGCACACATACACAGCCAGCTGTGTCGATCAAGCTGCCATCCAGCTGGATCGAACACAGCCAGCTCTCTGAAAAGAGTTTTAACTTGGAAAAGTTTTTTAAACCTTGGTGTATTCACCCTCCCCTCTACACCAAGGTATCCGTCTTGGGACCAACAATTGGTATCAGAGCAGTGGTTGAAAAGATCACTGTATCTGTGTCAAGACAGTAGTTCATTGCTGATAGTGGTCACCTGAACAGATCCTTCAAAGCTTCAAATTTTTTTTTAATCATTATATTGCATACTGTCGTGAATTCTCCCTTGTGCAGGAATCTCTCAATAGAGGAGCTTTTGAGAAATCATGAATCCAGACATTTGTCCAAGATGCGAATGTTACAGGAACTATCTCCATGACTTGGGGGTACGAAGAACAAGATATCAAAGTATCTTGGAGCACTGGAGAGAGGAATTTCACTCAGCAGCAAACCAGATGGACTGTGATGCAATCATCTCAAGCCACCAGGAGATGAGAAGAAGCGAAAGGCTGATTGACGATTCGGAACGTCTCATTCTCAGAGTATATGATACCATGAGAGACAACCACCAATGTCATCACAATATCTGACGAAAGCTTAGAAGATGCTCAATCAGCTCAGCCTGGAAGGACCAACAAGGAGCACTGAAATATGAGCAAAGGAGATGAAGAAACCCAGCTAGCTGACTGGGACCAGCTGTGAAATAAAGACAGCTGGATGCATAACGGAAGATGTAGCCAGTCATATAGCTGAGTACAATGGTCTCAAAGAAAGAATAAAGAAGTAGCATATGAATCGGCTGGATTTGGAACAGCTGACTACCTGCTATACAATCTGAGATCTCTTCAAAGAAATGAGCCGATGGTAAGAAGATTCATTCAGTAGAAGGATGTAGGATGCAGCTGAAGAAAAAGCCACCTACTATCAAATCGAGGGAGAACTCTACATAGCTGGAAAGAATCAGCAAAATCAAGTAGAATACCCAGCAGGATGCACTTACCAAGATAGACTCAAGTGGAGTCACCAACTGGAGGGTAAACTGAACCAGCAGAGTAATCAAGATGATTCTCTAACCCAGCTGACATCATCCAAGAGTCTTATCAACTTCTGAAGGAATCCATTGTTGGAAAAATTCACACAGAAGCACCCATGCTGAAATCTAAGTCAAGAATGTGTGAATTAAAGCTGACGGCTCAATCCTAATGAAAGAAAAGTTCATCCTACTGAGGGGGAACAAACCCAGATGAATCCCAAAAGGTCAGATCAGAAGAATTATCCAGCTAAAAGGAAATAAAGCTCAGCTGGACATCAATCGAAGAGTAAAAGGGAACTCAGCTGAAGAAGCTTCAAGCTAATCACCAAGATACTCAGCTGAGGAGTACCTTCAATCTAGCAGAAGAGAATACAGCAGTGGTATCAGCTGACTACAATGATCAGCTGACGGGTTTGCAGATTTTGTTTATTATATTCCCTGTTGTAATATGCTATGTAAGGATAAAATTATTTGAATATTAAATCAAACATCCAAACATTCCTTAAATGGATTATTCTGCAAGCTATCCATCCCATCGCATTTAATGAAAAGCATGCAGAATACTGTAGCTCAAGAGAACTGAGTCAGAAGTCAGAACGTTTCGACTTCCTTACGCGCGCGTGACCTACACTCAATATTCACACGTCATAGGACGTGTTGCGCAAATCTCTCTCAGCCGCAGATCTTCATTACAATTGCCAAGATCTCAACCATTAATCAAAATGGGCAATTGATATTTCTATCAAAAATTTGCAAATCTTCGCCATATTTTTTATCGCTCATACTTATCTGAAATTCATATATCAGATTCTTGATTATCTTTTTGCTAATACGCTCCCCGAGTATCTTTGTCTTTCTAAACTCTTGCAACAGAAGAAAATCATGGCACCAAAGAAGACGACACCAGGAGCAAGCCAGACTGAGAACTTGATGTCAAAGCTTCATTTTGAGAGTTGTCTAACTCTCAAGAACTACCAGAACTCAGAGTTCCAGGAAGTTCTGGATCTCATCGAAAATGCCGGACTTTTGCAGTAGGCGACTGCAAGACCAAAGAATATCTTCCACCGGGAAGTGGTAGAGTTCTTTTTAGAGATGTCTAATCGAGATGATCGACTCCGTTCCAACGTCTCTCTGCAAATCAAGGAGAAGACTGGACATACAACTTCGTGGAACATTGACATCAATATCAACCGAATGTTGAACAAGCTGTTCGGCCTGAAGACTCTTGGGGACCGCTCTCCAGATAATTACACCAGAGAAGAAATCCAGATCGAACTGGATAAGATGCTGTTCAAGCCAGAACCATACAGGGCGAGCATGTCCAAGCTCCTGCTCAAGCCCAAGTACAGATTACTTCTGGATGTCACCCAAAAGTGCATCCTCGGTATTGCTGGATCTCAAGGAGAGATCAGCATACCCAAAGTGAAACCAATGATAGCCATCCTCAGAAATGACCCTGTGGATTGGTTCTCATTCTTCATGGGAAAATTGGAAAAAGAATCTAAAAAGATTCATTTTGAAGATGACAGCTTCATCCGGTACAGCTGTAGAGAGACAATCTATCTATGCACCAAAGTAGCATGCATAATAGAAAGCTACTCTACCGGAAGACAAATCAAGTGGCATAACGCAGAAGAATTTTCTGTGTCCAGAATATTGTTCGACAAGCCAAGTCAGCTCACTGACTTGTTGAAAAAGGCAGCCCCTGAAGGGAAGAAGAGGGCACAAGAAGTAAAACATCAGACTGCCTCTCCCTCGCAAGCAAGAAAAAGGAAGCAATCAGAGGAGACACAGCCAGCTGGATCTCCACCTGCCAAGAAGAAGCTGAAATTCAAAGCAGCCATCAAACCAGGTAAGGAGGTAGCAGAAAAACCAGTTGTTGAGCCAGCTGGATCGGAATCCACTCCCACAGCTTCTCCTGTCCAAAAGAAGAAAACTGAGTGGAGACCAGTCACTGAGGAGACAGCTCAGGGATCCTCCTCCAGCTCAGACAATGGAAGGGAGTTCGTGAGAACATCACAAGAAGTTGAAGAACGTCAAATAGTGGTCTCTCTCCCTGACCCAGATGATGTTATTCCCCTTTGCCAAATTCTTCAAGCATTCTCACAACCCACTCCAGCTGACTACAAATCAACTGGAATTTCTCATCAATAAAATCTTCTTCCACCCCATCCTCAGGTACACATCTCAGATTCCCCTTTCAATTCTTCAGTACCTGAAACCTCCTTGCTTCCACACACCCAAGGTTCAGCACCCAGCTCTCCTCCCAAAGAACCATCTCCTTTAAGAGAGCTGACAGATATTCAGTTGGTTGAAGCATCTTCACAGCCAGCTGACTCCCAAGATGAACTACCTCCTCTTCCCAGCTCACCTAAAGAGTCCCATCCAGCTGATGTTCCTTCGCAGCAGGATGATGAAAACCAAGCTGAATCTTCAAGCCCCACTACTTCTGAGGAAGTTCAAATCCTCAGTCCCAGAGCCGTTGCACGTACTGCCACCATCATGAGGTTCGATAACCTCAGGCTTCAAGAAGTAAAGAGCGCACTGCAACAATACCCATCTCTTGTTTCGCTCCCCGCCGCATTAGTCGCCGTAAGCGACTTCAAATTTTACCTTGCTACCAAGATGACTACTGGTACGCAAATGATGAACTTGTGGAGCTCTACTCCTTCAACAAGCTCAAAGCCGAAGAAGCAGCTCTACAAGAGATCTTTGGATTTGGAAGTCTTCAGGATGCCTTCTTGCATCAAGACGAGCTAATCCAAACTCTCATCCAGAAGACTAAGCAAGATGAAGTATCACCATCTGATAAGGTAATCGCGAGAGCCAACTCCTACCTCCACACTCTCAGCTGGATTGTTCCAGTTAAGACTACCAAGGAAGCTGTACATACCGACACAGCTGAGGCAATGGTGATTGAAAATGAGCCAACTTCTGCAACAGTTGAGCCCACAGAAGCTGCTCCACATAATCCAATTGCCAATGACACTCGCTCACTGGTCGAGATCGAGGCAGTCAAACCCAGCCAAGTTGAATCCGGGACCCAAACGGATTCCGATGTCGTGCTTTCTGATACAATGAAGGAAGAAATAGCCAAACAAGTTGAGGAAATCCTATTCCAGGATAGACTCAAACCAAATATTGACACCCTTCTGCGCATCTCAGCTGTAGAATGGCAAGTCCATTGTAACGGATAGTCCATTGATGAAGTTCACAGATTTGCTCAGAATCTACAGGAAAGCACCAGTCAAGATCTCAAACAATCTCTCGTGTCTCAACGCATTGATCAGACAACACTTCTAGAAAAGAGAGTCTCTGAGATCATTTCAGAACTTCAAGCTCCACTGGAAAGCAGCTCCAGCAACTTATCCAGCCAGCTGCAAGCTCTACAACAACAAACCCTCTCTAACAGGACTGACATTCAAAAGTTGTTCAACCTCTACAAAGAGCTGGACACTCAGTTCAAAGCTGGAAATACCAGCACAGCACAGCTCAACCTCGTCACAGCAGACAACACAGCCAAGCTTGCTGATGTTGACAAAGTCCTGGCCCAGCTAAAGGAGACAATTGTCAACCTATCCTCCACCCTTGTTGATGATACCAAAAAGGGGGAAGATAAGGGGGAAGGTAATGATAACAAAAAAACATCAAGGGCAGGCAAAGGAAAAGTTGTAGCTGAAGATGAAATCCAAGTGCTGCAGTCTGACATTGATGAAGTTGTTGCTGAGCTGGAAGCAGAAGAACTAGCTGGACGGAGAGAAAAATGGAGTAAAATGATCATCCCTCTTGCCAAAGCTAGCGGAGCCAAGCCAGAAGAAATGAATGATACTCAATGGCTCTGCAACTTTGTAAATAAATAAAAGCAAGAAATGAGGAACTTTCAATAGCAGCAGAAGAAGAAGGAAAGCTTGCTCGATGCTGAAGGAAAGAAGCAGAAGAAGAAAAGAGCTAACATCAGAGCATCGAAGAAAATGACTCAGATGCCAATGAACTGGAGAAGAATAGATGAATGGATCCCAGAAGAGCTAAACGACGACTGGGAACATACAAAATTCGAGTTCATTGAAGATTACTACTATCTGGGAGCCTACCCAAATACGCTTCCAGATGTTGCTTTCAAGATGCATCTAAATGAGCTCTTCCATCAAGATAGGATGACTGCGAAAGCATTCTTCAATGCTGCAGAGACCGCAAAGATCCAATTCTCTACTCCCCAGCTGTATCATCTCCAGCCTCCACTGATACCTGGAACCGATTTCCCTGACAAATCGCAAATTATCGCAGAAGTGAATAAATGGGCAATCAGGAGAAAAATTTCCAAGGTAAGTAATGAAGAAGAATATAGGAAGCTGGAACGGATGATCTTCAACCGGTACAGGTTGAGAACGGATGAACAGCTTGAAGAAGAAAGACTGAAGAATCAGCAGCAGAGGAAGCTCAGTTGAAGACCCAGCCAACTGGGAATTTTTGTCTTTTAAAAGTTTTGTAATTGTGAATTTGTAAAATATCCTTTTATTAATGAAATATTCGCTTTTGATCTAAAGCTCATCCTGATGACAATAACTCTTTGTCCAGGTACTGAACTCTGAATCTGATATACCTGTTGTGTATGTTTAAACTTTTGAAAACCCGTTTTCTTGTTAAGGGGGAAGTAAATTGTTTTTCAGTTAGGTTTTGGCATCATCAAAAAGGGAGAAATTGTTGGGAAAATTAATAGAGTTTTGATTGGATACCAAAACCCAGCTGACCCCAACCGAGTAGATGATCGCACAAGCCTAAGCATTTTTCAGCTCACCTGTTTGAGCTTATAGAGTTTCTTAGTTTACAGGTAGAATCGCTGAAGACAGCAGAAGACACAGCTAAGCAGACAACTTAAGAACTCAGCAAAGCAGACTCAGCAGAGCAAGACCAAGCAGAGTCAAAGATCCTACAGTATCAAGACCCAGCTCAGTGACGGAAACCCAGCTCAGTGTCAAAGACCCAGCTCAGTGTAAAAGACCCAGCTTAGTGTCGATGACACAGCTCAGGTCTAAAAACACAGCTCAGGTCAGTGACACAGCTCAGGTTGAAGACACAGCTCAGGTTGATGATACAACACAGGTCTAAGACAAAGCTCAGAGTCAAGACACAGCAGAGTCCAAAACGCTGAAGATACAGCAGAGACGCTTAGCAGCTCGAAGACAAAGACCTTCTCCAAGACAAGATCCCGATGTCAAAAGATCTTGTTTGACGCAGTCAAGTAAGAGAAGAACTAGCCTCTGCAGATGCAGACCTACTTCGTAGGTAAAGGCCAGAAGTCAACAAGAGTAGGTAAGATTCAAACGGCTCTCTTTTTCAACGGCTAGTTTGAATCTCCACCTATATATATCTCCTCACCATTGAAGAAGAGGACTAGCAAGACGACTGAAGAAATAAAAGAGCAAAACAAAAAGATGAACAACGATCTTCAAAGCCATATCTTTCAAGAACACCCAGCCAGTCAGTTGTGTTCTTAGTTGTTCACACATTCAGTCTTAGGCAGAATAGATTAGAATAAATATCTTAAGCCTAGTTTGAACGAGTTCATCATACTCTCTGTTCTTCATTGTCAGAACTCGTTCATAGTTGGAAAACCCTTACCCAAACCCAAACTTAGAAAGGTTAGGTAAAAGGTACGCTTGCTCAAAGCGTGTAATTCCAGTGGTTAGGTTTTACAGTACCCGTAAACTGTAAGGAAGGTTCTTCAGTACCTGTAAACTAAAGGTGTAGGCTTGACAGTGCCCGCAAACTGTTGGAACACAGCTCGGGTTAGAGTTGTGAAGTTGTTTGGTACTTGGAAACCAAGTGGTAGTGATTTACCAGTGAACCTGTTCGTGGACGTAGGAGGTGTTACTCCGAACCACGTTAAAATTGCTTTGTTATTTATCGCTTTGTTTTATGCATGTTACTAACTCTCATGAGCATACATTTCAAGCTGCATAAACTGATTAACTGAAAAGTGAAACAGAGCTTTGCAACATAATTTGAAGTAACAGACGGACTTTCTAAATCCACCACATTCCGCACACACACACAGCCAGCTGTGTCGATCAAGCTGGCATCTAGCTGGATCGAACACAACCAGCTCTCTGAAAAGAGTTTTAACTTGGAAAAGTTTTTTAAACCTTGGTGTATTCACCCTCCCCTCTACACCAAGGTATCCGTCTTGGAACCAACAGTTTTCTTTTTCTTTTCAGCTGGACCTCCAGCTGGTTTGGGGTCAGCTGTCTTCCTTTTTCTCTGTTTCTTCTCAGCTGGAACATCTGCCTCTGTTTCTTCCAGCTGCTTCTTGCCTTTGCTCACAACAGGCTGTTTCCTCAGGAGATCATTGATTTGACTAATTCTCTAGAAGAGAATCTTCGTTTCTGGAAACGGTTCTGAATCAGCCCACTTTATAGTGTATTCTTTCACAGCTTGTTCTATTAAGAACGAAATCTAAGAGCATAGATATAGGGGCTCTGAGGTTGAATAAGTCGTCCTGGTGGAGTCGAACTTGATCTTCTATGACTCCTTGACCAGTCGGTTGAGTAAGAAATCAAACTAGTTGACGTTTGCGCGTTTGATCATGGCAATCATCGGTTTGAGCTTTGGAATACTGATCTCTCCTTGAGATCCAGCTATCCCCAGAATGCACTTCTGCGTGATATCCAGCAGCAGCCTGTACTTTGGCTTGAGTAGGAGCTTTGACATGCTCGCTCTGTATGGCTCTGGAGAGATAAGCATCTCTTAACTGAGGAATTCATCCACTTTCTCACGACTGTAATCGTCTGGGATAAATCCTCCTTCGCTGGGTAGATTGAACACCTTTCGCAGCATCTTGTTGAGTTTGATGTTGACGGTTGCTGAGTCAAATTTTCCGTCATCGCCCTTGACAATCACATCGAATGAAGATGAGTAGTAGCCTTCTTCGTCAATGATGTTGAGATAGAAGAGAGCAGCATCTCTCTTCAGCATAAGCTTGGGCATGGAGATTGCCCACAGCAAGAGACCGGAGTCTACGACGAGATCCACCATCTCTTTGAGTTCTGAGACTTGAAGGTTGGCAGTGGAAAGGCAATTTTCAAATGACAACTTTGTCATAAGAACTTCGAACTGGTTCATCCCTGCGGTTGATTTTTTTGGGTGCCATTTCTGCAGTCTGTTGATTTTGGTCGAGCGAAGAACTTGCAAAAAATAGATAGATGTTTTGAAGATTTGAAATTCGCAGAGATAAAGATGAAAGAATTCTGCGTATCTTTTCCATATATATCAACTGCCATAATGGATCAACGGTTGAGATTGAGACAGTTGATATTCTGATCAACGGCTGGGAGAAATTCACCCATCACGTTCTGACGTGTTTACAGCGAGTGTATTGCAACCGTGCGTGAGGCAGATCAAACGCTTGACATTCTGCCTCGATCCTACCGTGCAACAGTACTCTGCAGTCTTTGTAATTAAGGCGATGAGAAAGGAAACTTATCAAGCAATTTACCTAAGGAACATATGTCCGCTTAAAATAGGAATTCAAAATAATTGGACTAAAATAGTATATTCCTTAGAGAAATAAATTCATGAGACGCAGACTGGACAGCTTGGACAGAGTATCCAGCTGAAATCACGGTGGTCTTCTCTTTTGCTTGATTGAAATATCTTCTCCAGCTTTGTAATCCTTCTGCCTTGGGATCCAGCTGAGTTTGTTCCCATTCAGCTGGATGAACTTTCGTCATCCGGTTTTGAGCTGATATCAAATTGATGGTGAATCTGTTGCACTGAGTTCCCCCTCAACTAGATTCATCTTCTTGAATTTGCAATCCACGTCTGATCCATCTTTGTTTGATATCTAGAGGATGACTTTTGATAGTTCAGCTGGATTTCTCTCTTGATTCTCCACTTGAATATTCTGCTGGATTGAATTTGTCCTCAGCTGATATCACAGCTGCGTCGATTTCCAGCTTGGTGGAGATCCACCTGAACTTGACAGTAGGTGGCTATCTTTTCACAGCTGCTTCATACTTGAGTTGATCGGAATCTCATCAACTGGCTCATTTCTTTGATGATGTCAGCTGAGTTCACCGCTGCTTTGCGGGGTATAATCTTCGATTTTCTGTTCTTTGCATTGCATTCATACGTATTGAACTCACCAGGAAAACTGTTCGCAACAATTGGCTGGGATCAGTACGCTTGACATATTCATTGAAGAGCTTTTGAGGTGAGTCATGAGCTTTGATCATCAGCTGTCTTTACAGCAAGCTTGGTGACATCCTCAGTTGCATCTGTCCCTCGACCTGTTATCACTCCTTCGGAACCCAGTTGTGATTGGGTCCGGATTTGTTGCTGAGGGTTCCATTGAAAACCCGGATTTGTCTTTTATCTTTTGTGAGTGTTACTTCTGGTTGGTCCTTGAATCTTCTTCTTTGGACCTTGTTGACTCCATTTTCTTTGATGAGATTCATTTCATAGCTGGAGTCTGTCAACTTGATCTCTGGATTGATATCCTGTCTGCTGGAATCTTGATGTGAAGCTCGGTTGATTTTCAGCTTTATAACCAGCTGAGATCCTTCTCAGCCGTCTTTTTAGTTGACCTTGATGTCTGTGCTGGATGACATTCTGTCTTTGATTTTGATTCCAGTCAGCTGGATTTATCTGCTGCCTTTTAGCTCTGTGATCAGCTGGGAGATGCTGAGCATTTTTCTTCTTTGAGGGGACTGAACTTGGAGTGAAGGCTTGATAATGTACGACCTCTTTGGTACATTTTTAGCTTGAATCCAGCTGGGTTTGCATTGGCTGTAGTCATTCTTTGATCTGATTCAACTTTGGTCATCTTCACGCTCTTGATCATTCAGTCTTCTGCTTGACTTTCTGAGTTTATGATGAAGGGTCCGTTTGTGATAACATCCCACATCATGTCGTGACGCTCGCTCAAAAAGCTTTTGAATTGGATCTTCCAGATCTGATGGTCATCGACAGAGAATGTTGAACGATTCCTGCACAAGGAAGATTTCATGATAGTATGCAATATAATAATTTTAAAAAGATTTTGAAACTTTGAAGGATCTGTTCAGGTGACCACTATCAGCAAAGAAATGCTGACTTGACACAGATACAGTGATCTTTTGAACCACTGCTCTGATACCAATTGTTGGTCCCAAGACGGATACCTTGGTGTAGAGGGGGGTGAATACACCAAGGTTTAAAAACTTTTCCAAGTTAAAACTCTTTCCAGAGAGCTGGATGTGTTCGATCCAGCTGGATGGCAGCTTGATCGACACAGCTGGCTATGTGAGAGTGTGTGCGGAAGTTGGTGGGTTTGGAAAGTCCGTCTGGTGCTTCAAATCATATTGCAAAGCTCTGTTTCACTTTTCAGTTAATCAGTTTATGCAGCTTGAAATGTATGCTCATGAGGAGTTAGCTAAATGCATAAATCAAAGCGATAAAGAACAAAACAATTTTAACGTGGTTCGGAGTAACACCTCCTACGTCCACGACCAGGTTCACTGGTAATTCACTACTACTTGGTTTCCAAGTACCAAGCAACTTCACAACTCTAACCCGAGCTGTGTTCCAACAGTTTTGCGGGCACTGTCAAGCCTACACTTTCAGTTTCCGAGTACTGAAGAACCTAACCACTCGAATTACACGCTTCGAGCAAGCGTACCTTTACCTAACCTTTCTGGGTTTGGGTTTGGGTATGGATTTTCCAACTATGAACGAGTTCTTACAATGAAGAACAAAGAGTATGATGAACTCGTTCAAACTAGGCTTAAGATGTTTCTATTCTGATCTATTCTGCCTAAGACTGAATATGTGAACAACTAAGAATACAGCTATCAGGCTTGGTGTTCTTGAAAGATTTTGTCTTTGAAGATCGTTGTTCATTTTTCTGTTTGCTCTTTTATTTCTTCAGTCGACTTATTGGTCCTCTCTCCAATCTTTAATGGTGAGGAGATATATATAGGTGGAGATTCAAACTAGCCGTTTGAATCTTACCTACTTTCATTTACATCTGGCCTTTAACCTACGAAGTAGGTCTGCATCTGCAGAGGCTATTTCTTCTCTGACCTGACTGCGTCAGATGAGATCTTCTGACATCAGGATCTTGTCTTTGAGAAGGTCTTCGTCTTCGAGCTGCTAAGCGTCTCTGCTGTGTCTTCAGCGTCTTTGGACTCTGCTGTGTCTCGACTCTGAGCTGTGTCTTAGACCTGAGCTGTATCTTTAACCTGAGCTGTAGCTTCAACCTGAGTTGTGTCATTAACCTGATCTGTCTTAGACCTGAGTTGTGTCAATGACACTAAGCTGGGTCATTTATACTAAGCTGGGTTTTTGACACTGAGCTGGGTTTCCGTCACTGAGCTGGGTCTTTGACTATGCTTGGTCTTGCTCTGCTGAGTCTGTTCTGCTGAATACAAAAGCTGGGTCCAGCTTAGCTGTGTCTTCTGCTGAGTCTTCTGCTGTCTTCAGCGACTACCTGTAAACTAAGAAACTCTATAAGCTCAAACAGGTGAGCTGAAAAACGCTTAGGCATGTGCAATCATCTACTCGGTTGGGGTCAGCTGGGTTTTGGTATCAAATCAAAACTCTATTAATTTTCCCAACATCAGCGTAATTTTTCCTTGCCACAGACCTACGACGCAGCATTCGTGGCACGGTTGACTCTTGACCATCAACAATTGCAGTGCAGAACGAACCAATACAAGGCAAGCATTCATAGATCCAACATAGGAATGCATGAGAGAAACCATAGAGGTCAAAAGCTATTTTCATACTATTAGTAGCTTGGCGGCATATTTGATCAAATGCACGAAACATGTTTTGAACAAGAAATTGGTATGAGACTAGACCCCATGGATAAGAATTGAACAATTCTATATCGTCTACTGCATGCAAATACATCACCTTTACACCAAATTTCATACCATGGTCATGTCCAAAGAGTACATCATAAAGAAAATACAAGAGAGCAAGTTTCAGGGAATTCGTACTGCCTTTATCCTTTATACTAGCTGATGAAAATGCATTCTTTATATCTTTCATGTACACAGTCTTGCGACCACCGAATACACGATCATGAATATCAGAACTCCGAGGCAGCTTCCTTGTTGGTCCGAAGCTCAATTCGGTGCAGAGATAGTATTCCTGAGGCCCAAACTCCAGAAAAATATTCCTAATCTTGAAAACCACTGAACCGTGATCCTCTGGAAAACTATGGAACATCATGAGGTAAGCTAGCACACCTCAGAAAGGAATGTCCGGAGCATCCAGAAAACGGCCAAAGCATGAAGCTCTAAACAGTTCTAGATTACGAGCATCCAGACCTGCCGTTATAACCTTCACAACCTGTAGCAACCTACAACGACTTGCCACCTGCAATAATAAAAACATCTTAAGGTTTTAAACATGCTGGCTACTACACCAATGCAACATAACATATATAATAAATAAGCATACAAATAACATCCAATCATTCAGTGATCTATTAATATAAATGACAAATAAAATAACAGCCAATAACGAATTGCCTTTCTCTAAACCATACTTTACTACGTCCTTTCTTGGATGCATTTTGATTCTGCAATACAAATAACACGCATGTCATTCAATATAATTTTCCTTCTAAGGATTAACAGGAATCATCCATAACTTCACAGTGCTTCTTATTAACAACCAACAATTATGTAGGTTTGGTCTTACCTCAACAAATTCTGAATCTTTCTATTTTTTTCAGACTACACGTGCCAAGATAAACCAATTCACCCACCATTCTAATGCATAAGGAATGCGATGAAATCAAAATACTAAAGCAATCTACTGCCAAAAAACCAAAAATAGGTTCAACAAACAAAATCCAGATACACATAAACCCAAATACCCATATGTCACATTACAATATAACCAAACTAAAAAATTCAATGTACGTTATAAAGATACAAAAGGGATGAACAACAAATTATGACAATTTACTGGCGATTACATAAGCTACGGAGTAAACACAATAAACCCTAAATACACAAATTCACACTAACACACACAGCACAAATGTTCAGAATTTCTTCGACGAATATTAATTTATACAAAATTATTAAAATAATACTCATACCGAAAGCGCTGCAACACTCTAAGACTCTTCGACAGCTTCTCTCTGGGTCGTCGGAGAAGGAGGAACGTGATGATGAATTTGCTAGACAGAGTAAAAAAACCAGAATTGAAACTAATATTTTTTCATTACTAACTATTCATAATATAAAACCTTTTTACCTATAATAAATAATATATAGAAATTAATTTAATAAATTACGAAAAGTCAGATTATATTTTTTTACGGAAAGGATTTCAACATATTCATGTATCTGTAATATAACTATAAATACTAAATTTAATTCTCAAACAAACTAAAGACCAATATTACATAAATAAAACTAGTAAATTATTTTTGCAAATTAAAATTTTCAAACTGCAGCCAACATTTAATGATACAACTTTTCAAACTATTTCTGCATGGCGCCTCGACATACGCGTCCAACCATGGTTTGTTATATTTATTTCTTTTTCATTTTCATTTTGTTTTCTGGTTCTATTCCCTAGTGACACGTGGCAGCAGATTAGCCCATGTATGCATTGCTTGGATGCGTAGCCACTTATTTCCCATTTGTTCTCATATTTGTTTGAAAAAGATTTTTTTTCCTCCACATTTAGATTATGTATTATAAATTATATTTTTCTAGCACTATTAATACATGATATATATTAGTCATATTATTTAATATGTGTAATATATTGATAATATCATAAATGAGATGCAATTAAAGGTCCAGTAATTTTAAAAATACATATTTTTGAGTAGTTTATAGTTTTTTTTTTTAAATTATACAGTAGATACAATGAAGATATGGGAGAGAGATAATGTGGAGAGAGATGATAGAGAGAGAGACGAGGGAGAGAGAATGATGCAATTACATAATAAAAAAAGTTTATAACACCAAACAATAGTCAATCATCTTATAATATTTTAAGAGCTTATAAGCTTAATTATCCAAACACTTTGATAGCTTTTAAGCTCTTGAGACATAACATTTTATAAGCTTTTGAGAGAGCTTATAAGCTCCAAGAATTTATAAGCTCTTTAAAATAAGCTTAGCAAACACCCTCTTTTTTGATAAAAATATAGAAAAAAAGAGGCATAGTTTGGAGGGCTTGCACGGGTTCAATTTCCAGAATTACTCTTTAGATTGGAATTTACAATAATGGGTAGGGATTGCAGATATCTCTCACAAATCAAAATTCAAGATCGGTATATGGATAAACACGAAGCAGTTATTTAACCTTATAGCAGTATGAAATACATTACCGTCAATATACATTCAACTTATTCTGACATTTGTTTTGTACGTATCATGTAACAGATAGTACTTGTATAATAAGTACATTTATTTAGAACTAATGAAATATCTTGATACTGTAACGTATTTCAACCGTAAGCAGTGAACATATTTCCAATATAGGAGTATATACTTCTTTGACTGCTTTTTTATTTTTCAATACAATATATATACGCACTTTGCAGAAAGAATATGACAAATCCACTAACTGCCAGGAGCAATTATCCTAACGCTAACTTTAGTCTAAAATGGCAACTTAATTTCAATCATCTTTTTGTCTGTTCCTTACTGTTTTTCTTTTCATCAAATTGATTCTATGCTAAATTAATCTAAGTTCTATATTTATATATATATATTTTTCATTGTATCTCAATGCTATATTTTAAGCACAAATGATAATAGATCAAATTTCATCTAATCAATGATATTGTTGAAATCATTGTTTTCAATAACATAATCGCGAAAATATTGACAAAATTTATACGCTACGATAATAAAATACTTATTTCTAGCAAATTTGGGTTTGTCTATGACATTCTCAACATACAATACAATTTAACTTGAGCGAAATATTTTTATATAATACTATGTATTTTCCAAGAAATGTAATAACTTAGTTTATATGTATTTTTCAATTATATACCATTTCATTAGTGTCAATTAAATTCTTCATCTAGTGGAACTAAATTATTAACGACAGCGAAAAGAAGGGAGAGACTCACCAACAAGAAGATAAAGAGCATTATCGGACCTTGATTTTGAATGTAATTAAGTTCTTTTATTATTCTAAGTTTGACATCTTTAATGGAAATCCAACTAATCTGGAGGTATATTATATTGAATCTTGAGATATATAGTACTTAAGATAGAATGTGCGATTCTATTCACTTTGAAATAATAAAGATAAAATCTAATCACTGAAGAAAACAAGATAATGACTAGCCACCTTTTGTATTAGCATGTACTAATAATATACCTTCAATGAAATTCACGAATTTTGATGAATTCACGAATTAAAAACTGAAATTTTGTAATTCGTGATTTAACCAATTTTTATTTGTTAATTCACGAATCTTTACCTAAATTCACGAATTTCGATATTATGAAATAAAATTGAAATTTTGCAAAATCGTGATTTATCCAAATTTTGCTTGTTAATTCATGAATATTCACCTAAAATAATAAATTTACGAAATCGTCGTTCGAGAATTTGTGAAATCTTCGTAAATCTAGAATGCTTGAATTACGAAATCATTGTTCGAGAATTCATTGTTGCAATTGCATAAGTCAATAAAGGTGATTTTTATTTAGAACGATTGCAAAATCATATTGTAATTGTAAAATAAGTATAAGATATAATTTTTAAGATCATTAACCATCAAGTATTAGATTTACTCTTTATTACTACACATTAATAATCTGTATTTCTTTAACTTTTCCAAATTTTCCACTAATTGATTATAAAAATACTAAAAATAATGAATATTTTAGTATAGAAATGACAAAATGTTAAAAATGCTTAAAAATGCTTAAAAATTATTTATTAAGTTAATTTTGCACATTTTGCTAGTGTAAGAAAATTTGAGTAATTTGGTTAATGAATAGATTATACTCTGATCTAGTTAGTACGTACGATGTAATTTGATAGCATGCCTTAAAAAGCCTTGGTGATAGAATTTATTAGAATTAAACTATATATTGTTGGTCTGTTTTATTATAAGTCGACTGACTATTAAAAAAAAACTCCGGCTAAGAAGATGGCAATCGGCATGTGGACAACTGACAAAGAAAGCCTTACAATATATATATATACATATATATATATATTATTTATTTTATATTTTTAATTGATTATTAGGATTCATTATTCCAATGAGGATATATAATATTTTTAATTCCAAACTTTTATGATAAATTAAGGTTCATTATAGTATATTACTAAAATTTATTTTAAAAAAATATTTTTAAAATAGTAAAATTAGCAATGACATAAAAAGAAATAAAGAAAAAACATTAAGATAAAGAAAGGACAGCCTATATTGTTTTAAATTGCCCGTTGATCAAATCGACGCAATCTCTCTTTCCAAAAAAAACACACAGCACACTGACACGCCCAGTCGCCCGCGCGCACCCCTTCGGCCTTCTCTCTCTATAAAACCCACACCCAAATTTCAAGAATCAAGAAACTTCAGAAAATTTAAAAACTATGGACAGGTCTTCGAGCATCAACAAGAAGACCGACGGAGACGAAGACGAGAGGGCTGTCGTGGCGGCGCAAGAACGGCCGAACGGCGGCGAGGATGAGTCGGTGGAGAAGATTTTCGAGAGCAAGGAGGTTCCGTCGTGGCAGAGGCAGCTAACGGTGAGGGCGTTCGTGGTGAGCTTCGTTCTGGCAATTCTGTTCACGTTCATCGTCATGAAGCTCAATCTGACGACCGGAATCATCCCTTCGCTCAACGTTTCAGCTGGCCTTCTCGGATTCTTCTTCGTCAAGACGTGGACCAAATTTCTTGACAAATCTGGCCTTCTCAAGCAGCCCTTCACTAGGCAGGAGAACACCGTCATTCAGACATGCGTCGTCGCCTCCTCCGGCATCGCCTTCAGCGGTCACTCTCTCTCTCTCTCTCTCTCACACACACACACACTGATATATGTGTTGTTGACAGTCTGGAATTCTATATGCGGTTTTAATTATTAGGTAAATAGATTAACTTAAAATTCATGCAGCATCTCCAATCCGATACAAAAAACTTACATGTCTTCAAATTTGAAGCAATTTCTTCTCCAATCCAAAACAAAAATCTTGCTCAATTATACATATTTGAATTGTGTTGCTCCAAATTTGAAGCAACACTATTTATTGCTCTACGTACTCGTTTTTATAATTGATTATCTTGTTATAATTATTATTCCTTGTTATATTTATTATTTTTTGTGTTCTTTAATTATTTTGTTCCAAAATATTATATTATAGTTATATTTTTAAATATATTATACCAACATTAAAATTACATAAAATTATTTAAAAAAACATAATTACATAAAATACAAGATAAACTAAAAAGAAATTCAAAAAAATACAATTACATAATAAAAGCGTAAAAATAAAGTCAATACATTTAAATTTCTAATAAATGCCATCTCCGGAACGTCCCACTCCATCTGAAAATAAAATTCGAAACATATCAAAAGTACTAGTGTTGGCTTCTTTGGCTTGTTTATGCTTTCGAATTATTTTATTGCTCTGATCGGAAGTAATTGCGTGTTTCAAGATTATCAACATAGACTAAAACTAGAATATTCTAGAAAATTCTATTTTTGTGTAAAAATATAGAGCAGACTGTTGGAGATGACTCGCTGATTTTGCTGTATTTTTGTGCTGAAATTGCTGTATTTTTGTGTGAACTGCTGGAGATGGCCTTAAGCTTCAAAGATAAGGGGATTTAACGTATTTAACTATACGTAGCATTTTCTGAATTTTGCGATCCAAATCCGGTAAATTATTGCAATAATGTTAAAATGATTTTAGAAACTGTTGGAATTTTCTTTATCTAGCATTATTGATTATCAAGACTTTTTTTGGGATGAGAATTATTGCAATAATGTTAAAATGATTTTAGAAACTGTTGGAATTTTCTTTATCTAGCATTATTGATTATCAAGACTTTTTTTGGGATGCAAAAGGATCTCATCTTTTTAGTATTAAATGTGGTCTGAATTTAATTATATGTAAGGTATAAAATATTAATTGGACCACACTTTTGGGAGACGAAGAGAGTATTGTGCTGCCGTTGCGGTAGGAGGGACCAAAGACAATAATGAGTGTCTAATTTTTGGACCACTAATTCTTTTTTTAATTTATTTTTGCCGCTTTCCACACTATGCACTTAAGTAGATTGGAATTGACAAAATTAAACGCTTGTTGATCAGTAATTTCCCACGGATGAAATTATTCCTTTCAGAAAAAAGGAAGAAAAACTTTTTTTTTATTTTTGAAGAATGAAAAACAAATTTCTAGAATGTGGAAAAAGCGGAAGTGTGTGTCATTATTGCTGTCACAGTCTGCAAAATTAGTCCAGGGGTTCTCACATGTCGAAGGTTGTCTTTTGGGTTATAAATTTCTACAATTAAAACGATGTGTAATGTGTTATAATGTTTGACTTATGATATAAGTAACCATTTTTTTCTTTAGTACATATATTCGGCTTTCATTAATTTTCTTGGACTTATATAGTTGACTGTCACGTGACGTGATATTTTGATGAGATTCTTGGGGTACATTGAATAATTATGCAAGTTGGCTGATTTAATTGGAATTTATGAGTTCTCACGAGATTCCACCATTACTTGTTGCGCCACTTGATCGCCAATACTATTGATTTATTAAGTACTTATTTAAGACGTTCTTGCGCTGTCTTATTTATTTGATTAGACCAAATCAAAATTGAGTTGCACTCATGCGCATATGTATGTACATATAACTGAATCAAGGATTCAAGATCTGACCCGATCCGAACCTGGGTCCGACCTGATCAACGTGTGATCGGGTCAACGATCAACGTTTGATCGTTGAGTTTTTCGAATTTCATTTTTTTTGTCTCTACTTTCGGTTCTGATTTTAATTTATAGATAATGATTGTGGCAACATTATGTATTTTAGCTCACTCCGAGGCCTTCGTCTTCCCTCGCTCGACTCTTAAAAAAAAGAAAAAATCAAAAAGTCAACGGTAAACGTTGACCATTGACCGGTCAAGATTGATCGGGTTGAATCATGGGTCGGGTAGAATCGAATCTGACCCGGTTGTACGGTACAGATGTTGCACACAAGTTTTTGTCATCAAAATTAATCACTTAGCTACAAAACTTTGTAGTCCTTTTGATGCTGCCCTTTGGTCTTGACGATGACGTTGATCTTTTTCTTCTATTTATATCTATATCTATACCTATTATAAAAGTGTGTTGTTTATAAAAATTGATTTGCCTAATATGTCCCTATTATAAAAATTGATTTGTCTATTATATCCCTATTATAGATTTAATTATAGGAATTATATATACACGATTATACTTATAGTATATCTTACTTATTTAAATTATTTAGGGTAGTTTAATAAATTAATATAAATACGTTGTATTTATTTGATACGAGATAAGAATTCTTTGATATAAGATAAGAGAATCCTCTTGCATTTAAATTTTCTTAAAATTATGGTATGATTTATCTATTTGTTACGTATCTATATTTATTTTTTATGGTATGATTTATCTATTTTTTACATATCTATATTTATTTTTTAAATTTACTATTATATAATTATTTTATTTTTCATACATATATATTCTTATTATTAAAATCTATCAATAGTATGTGCGACGCACGTACGACACTACTAGTTCTTAAAACACACACATGACCTAATCAGAAGTATTGTTTACAAAATTTAATTTGCCTATTATATCCTTATTATAATATTTTATTATTAATATCTATTATCATATAATTATTTTATGTTTAACATATATATATTATTAAAATCTATCAATATTACGTGCATTGCACGTACCACTCTACTAGTATGAGTAAAATTGGATTCGATCAAGCCGCGAGAAGATTAGATGGGACCACCTGACCTAGTTTCTCTGTTTTTGTAGTAATTACCTTCATAGTTCAAGAATCATTGCTCAAGATTCATGCTTAAGGGTTAATTAGGGCGCATGATTTGAGCGTAAAAAATTATAGTAATTCAGCGCATATGATATCCTAAAAATTTCATGTACAGGAAAATTAAGTATACATTGGTGATTTCCATATATAAATTAGCCAAGAAAAGGAAAGAAATACCTTAATAAGTGGCAGCTTGATATAAATCAGGTGACTTTCATGAGTGTAAATTTATTTCCACTTATTCATATGTTATGATTTGAAAATTCTTCTCATCTTTCTTTTTTCAATTTCTCCCGAGATGCATACCGGATTTCCTCTAGACTAGTAGATATAGTAAGAAGAAGATGATCAAGAGACGGTTATTTTATAAACTGCTGTCACTTCATATACATTGTGGTTATCTATCCATCATAATTAATTGTTTGAATTTGGACTGAAGCAAAACTAAATGAAAGAAAAAAGGATTGCTTGAATTGTGTTCAGAATATGGTACTAGATCACTTGCAAGAAAACTAGGAATCTCTTTTTGTCTATACTGAGTTTTTGGCAGAACAATCTTAACACAAAAGTGATCAAAATCTCAGGAGGCTTTGGAAGTTACCTTTTTGGTATGAGCGAAGTTATCGCCAAACAAACTACTGAAGCTGATAACCCTCAGAATACTAAGAATCCTTCACTGTCATGGATGATTGGGTTCCTGTTCGTCGTTAGCTTTTTGGGACTCTTCTCTGTCGTACCTCTCCGGAAGGTGTGCTTTAATTCTTCTCTTTTATTTATCATGCTTTTGTCGAATTCTCCTCTGCATCTGCAACTTAAATTCAACTTTGCAAGATAATTTTTTTAATCTTTTCTTGTATTGGTTCAGATAATGATCATTGATTTCAAACTTACTTATCCAAGTGGTACTGCAACTGCTCATCTTATCAATAGTTTTCACACTCCTCAAGGAGCCATTCTAGCCAAGTGAGTCATACTATTATTAGTTAACATTTGAGGCTGTTAATAAGATATCCTAATTCTTTTTGTCTGGATTTAGGTTACAAGTAAGAACTTTGGGAAAGTTCTTCTCCTTCAGCTTCCTCTGGGGTTTCTTCCAATGGTTTTTCACTGCAGCGGATGCTTGTGGATTCGTAAATTTCCCTACATTTGGCCTTAAAGCCTATGACAACAGGTGACTACATTTTCCCTACAATCACATTTACCTCCTTAATTAGTTTTACATTTATTAGAAAGATTATGTAATATTCATTCTTATTGATATCTCTGTCATCAATTTCACCTGCAGGTTCTACTTTGATTTCTCTGCAACATATGTTGGCGTTGGCATGATATGTCCCTATCTTATCAACGTGTCATTGCTTCTCGGTGCAGTCCTGTCATGGGGCCTAATGTGGCCACTGATAGAGAAGAGGAAAGGCGACTGGTACTCTGCTCAACTTCCATCTTCAAGCCTTAATGGCTTGCAAGGTTACAAGGTATATATATAGTGTATCATCTTTGATAATGAATTTGGTCAAATCCTTCTGATTTCTTAACTTTTATCCATGTCTTTGTAACAGATCTTCATAGCTATAGCCATGATTCTTGGCGATGGCCTCTACAACTTCATTAAGGTCCTAAGCCGCACCTTATTCGGCTTGTACCAACAACTCAACCACAAAAATGCAAGTCTAGCCCTCCCAGTTGGCGGCCCGAGCCACACCTCCTCACCTCCTCCTCTCTCCTACGATGATCAGCGTAGAACCCAACTTTTTCTCAAGGACCAAATCCCCACTTGGGTTGCCGTTGTCGGCTATGTCACCATTGCAGTCATATCTGCTGTTACTATTCCTCACATCTTCCACCCTCTAAAATGGTACCACATTGTGGTAATATATATCTTCGCACCAGCACTAGCCTTCTGCAATGCCTACGGATGCGGCCTTACTGATTGGTCACTCGCTTCTACATACGGAAAGTTGGCAATATTTGTGATTGGTGCATGGGCCGGAGCAGCAAACGGAGGTGTTCTTGCAGGGTTGGCCGCGTGTGGGGTGATGATGAACATCGTCTCGACGGCCTCCGACCTCTCGCAGGACTTCAAGACCGGGTATCTGACCCTGGCGTCTCCACGGTCTATGTTCGTTAGCCAAATCATCGGCACAGCTATGGGCTGTGTAATCTCCCCCTGTGTGTTTTGGCTCTTCTACAAGGCATTCGGTGATCTGGGCGTTGACGGTTCGCAGTATCCTGCGCCTTATGCTGCTATCTACCGCAACATAGCAATCTTGGGAGTGCATGGATTTTCATCGTTGCCCAAGAACTGCCTCACACTCTGTTACGTGTTCTTCATTGGGGCCGTTGTGATCAATGGCATCAGAGATGCCGTCGGACCGAAATGGTCGAGGTTCATTCCTATTCCTATGGCAATGGCGATTCCGTTCTATCTTGGGTCGTATTTCGCCATTGATATGTGCGTTGGGAGCTTGATTCTTTTCGTTTGGGAGATGATTGACAAGAAAAAGGCTGATGCATTCGGGCCTGCGGTGGCTTCTGGGTTGATCTGCGGAGTCGGGATATGGACGCTGCCGAGTTCGCTGCTGGCCCTCGGCGGCGTAAAGCCACCAATTTGCATGAAGTTTCTTTCCAGAAAAGATAATGCAAGAGTTGACAAGTTCTTAGGTTCATAGGGTGTCTGTTTGAGGTGTGATAGATTTATGTTCCTTGTATATAGCCATATATTTGCTTATTGCGTTGGTCTAAAATGCAACAAAGTCTACACTGTTGAGATGCTACAATTTGTTTGCAAGTTGCAGCAAAATGTTGTAGTGTAGCAAACAATGTTATCTGATAATGTTTCGAATCGTGTTGGTCATAATCTGTAAAATAAATTTTTCTTCTCATAGTAATAGTTGTTACTCTCTGCAAGAGTTCCTTCATTCTTTGTCCATCTCGCCAGGGCCCAGGGGCCAAACACAAGCCTCAAGATTTCCCGTCCGGATTTTTTGTCCTAATATTTATGTATCTCACTCATACCCACTATTAAATTTATTAATTTATTAATATTTATCATGAAAATATTTTTATTATATAGTATAATGAATCAATTAACATTTATTAATTACTACAAATTGAAATTTAAAAAACATAAAAATTAACAATTTTAAAATTAAATATTACTCCATCCGTTCCGATAGTAAGGTCTCGCTTTTCTTTTCCGTCGGTCCTAATAACAAGGTCTCACTTTTCTTTTCCGTCGGTCCTAATAGCTAGGTCTCATTCCAAAAATAAAAACAATTAACCTTTCAAAAGCTGTGGATCTATCACTTTTTATCTTTTCACTCTTGTTTCTTAATAATTGTGCCCAAACCAAGTGAGACTTTGTTATTGAGATAGAGAGAGTGAAAAATAATTATATACCTGACCGGATATAATCAATTCCAATTAAAAACTACAAAACTAAACTAAAACTCGTTAAATTGAATTGGAAACTTAAAAAATGAAATTTGAACACGAATGGGACACGACACAGAATCTCAAGTACAAATTTGCATTAGGGATATATATATATATATATATATATATATATATATATATATATATATATATAGGGAGATGAACTCCTATTTATATGAGAACTAGGAACCAAACCAAGCCATCCATCCAACAAGATCTATGGATATGATTTAATCTCATACTCAACTAGTCAACCCCGCATTTTTTTACTTAAGTAAGGTTAGTATGGTAATTTTCGCTGTTTTATCCAGTGCAAAAACGAGATGCATTAAATAGTGCACAGTGATGCATTAATATCACAATTCTAATGCATTAATCTAGAACAAATAATACTTTTTACACCTCATTTATGATTTATAAAAAACAAATAAGATTTATAAAGTGTGTACTTATATAATCAATGCATTATGTGCATCGTATTCGTATATTGTATCACAATTAGTTATACATACGTATATTGTATTCGTATTTATTACTTGATGTTTTGGGTACAATTTTATGATGCATTAATATGAGTTATGTGATGCATCAATATGAAATTGTAAAAGCACCAAAGCCCATTACCACAATTAATGCATTATGTATATGATATTTGTGCATTACATTAATTAAATTTATGCATTATATTGCGTATAATTAATAAAGGTTCATGCAAAAAATTTTGACGCTTGTGTAATAATTTTAAAAAGAAACTGACGGGTTCAATGTGCAGTGATGCATTAATAAGCAGAAAATGATGCATTAAATTATACAATTAGATATGCCACATGTCGAATTGGTATTTTAAATAAACAAAATTATTTTAATTTTATACAAATTAATTTGTCATATCCAGTTGTTGATTAAATTTCTGTTGTACCCCAACATTGCTAGATCATTAAAAAAAATAACTAAGATAAGAATTAATTATGAACTTTGTGCAGTAAAATATGATTACGTAAGAGGACTAATTAATGCATTAAGTTATTATAGTTAATGCATTATAATATTGTTCACAATGCATAAAAATAAGATCGACAATATATTCCACCACCACATCGATGAAGCCCAATGGCGGCAGCGCCAATGATAATCTGAGCAAGACAATGATAATCTACAACAACAATGTATAGGGGGGAGAGAGAGAGAGAGTAGTGGATGTTAATTTTTGACAAACTTTAACATCTTTAGAAGTGGAAAACCTTTCATTTAACATGAATAGTTGGTCGATCTTTTTAATCTGTGGAAAAGACGGCGTCGTTTGTTGTATGATTAATGTGATTGTCTTTGTTCGGTGTATGATTATCCCACCACCGTGACACAAGAAGAGGGAGGAGGAGAAGACAATGTCGATGATGGCAGCAGCAGCAGTGGTGGTTCCTCTACAGCAACACAATGTTGCAGATTGGATAGAGAGAGAGAGAGAGGAAGAAGAAGAAGAATACAGCAACAACGATGGTGACTCCAGTGGTGTCTGACTGCGATGGTGGCTGCGGCGGCGATGTTCGGCGGTTGTGATGGTGGGTGGTGGTGGTGGTGGTGATGAAGAGAGATTGAGAAGATGAAAGGAGAGACAGATGGATCGAGAAAGAGGAGAAAATGAGTGAGTATTGTTGGTGATTTTTTCCCCTAAATAGCCTTCCAACCCTTGTATTTAAATTCATGTTAATTTTGTAGATTTAATTCTAGCCATACATTCTTTTCAAATGAGTGGTCAGGATTAGTTCCTATTTCCCATATAAGGGATGGTTCTCACCAGATCGACACCCTATATATATATATAGGGAGCGGATCTGGTAAGAACACATCTTATATGAGAACGTAAGAACAATGCATTTTTATTACATCGGAGATGCATAAAATGCAGAAACTAAATGCATAAATATTTTAATGCACAAACTACAATAACTTAATGCATTAGCATTTAAATGCATAAATTAGAGTAATTAAATACACGGTTAAATCTGGACCGTAGATCAACAAGGATCAAGGGTCCAGATTTGTTCTTATTTCTCACCTAAGAAAGTGTTCTTATTTGATCCGCGCTCTATATATATATATATATATATATATATATATATATATAAGGATCAAATAAGAACACTTAGTTATATGAGAAATAAGAACTAATTTTGTGCGTTTATATTTTATGATCAACGGTCAATACTTATTCTATCATTTTTAATTATGATCGGTACAATTATATTGTGCAAGGGTATTTGAGTATTTATTTCTTTTAACGTAACTGAACGTTTCCTTAAATCATGGAATTACTCATATTCAACCGTTTTTTTATAGCAATTGTTTTAATAAAAATTTTATTTTATTCATTGGACTTCCTTACACGAAACTTTCAGTTTGTTTAATTAAATAAAAATCATTTTTCTTACCTATATATAATGCAACCTATAATGTCATCATTATCTTTTTGTCAATATAATAATATATATGATACTCAATTGCTAAACTTTTAACTAATTATTCAATTAACAATACTGATAGGTAAAATGAAATGATTAAATAATTGAAAAATGAGATTATTCATAAATAAATAATAGCATTCAATTATAGTTAGACACAACTCCAAATTATAGTGTTTGGATTGATACTATTTAATATTTTTTTATATTCGATTTTTGGTAATGCATGTTTTTCATTATTATAATGCACAAACAACCTTATAGTAATGCGTAAACAGTATTATCAAATGCATCAATACAAAATAAATAATGCAAAATATTATACATAATTTATGATACTGCACTATAGAGTTAAATAATTATTACATATTAATACCTTATTTGGTTTTTGGTAATGCATTTCGCCATTTCGGTCATTATTATGATGCACAAACACCCTTACAGTAATGCATCAATTATTAATTTATAAATAATATTATAGTAATGAATAAACAATATTATCAAATGCATCAATACGAAACAAAGAATGCAAAATATAATACATAATTTACTATATATACTACAATATAGAGTTAAATAATCCTGATATATGACATATTAATACCTTATTTGGTTTTTGGTTATGCATTTTCATCACTATTATGATGCACAAACACCCTTAAAGTAATGCATCAATTATTAATTCACAAAAAAAAAATTATAGTAATGCATAAACAAGTATATATTATCAAATGCATCAATACGAAACAAGTAATGCAAAATGTAATACATTATTTACTAGATTGCAATATAGAGTTAAATAATCCTAATATATGACATATTAATACCTTATTTGATTTTTAGTAATGCATTTCGGTCATTATTATGATGCACGAACACCCTTAAAGTAATGCATCAACTATTAATTTATAAATAATATTATCGAATGCATTAATATATGAAAAAAAATAATGAATTACGTAATATTAAATTTACTTAGAGTTTAGTAATTTCAACTAGAATTTATTAGACTCAAATTAGAATTTAATATTCTAATTCTCTAGGATTTATTAACTATTTATTATTCTCTAATTAGATTTTTTTTTACTTAATGCATTATACTAAATTGTGCAACAACAAATTCATCTATTTTTTATTGAGAGATTCATAATATATATTTAAATAATGCTTCACCTCAAATTAGGTAATTATGCATGGAAATATTTTTATGTAATTTGTGGACTGAATTAGATTAATGCATTTTGACTAGAGTAAAAAAATCGAACTAATTAAAAAATTTGGAAAACGAAAATTAATTTTGAAAAAATGGAAGAAAGAAAAAATGATTATGCATATTTAAAAGGAATGATGTTTCTTGATCAATTTGGATATGTGAATTCCTTGTTATTTGGAAAAATCAGCCGCCTATTTTAATATATGCCATTAGATTTGGTAAGATTTTCTTTTACATATTTACCCTTATTAATTTAAAACTCAATTAACGCATTATCTATGCAATATCCGTGTCACCTTTTTGGATTACAATCAAACCATTCATTTAGAAAGGATCCATGGTATAGGATTGTTCTTAGTTCTCATTTAAGGGAGTGTTCTTACCAGATCCACTCCCTATATATATATATATATATATATATATATATATATATGTGTGGAGTGGTTCTAGTGAAAATAGCTCTTAATTTAAGAAATATGAATAAATCTCAACCCTTGATCCACAATAGATGGATGACTAGATTTGAAGCGGGTCGGATCCGGGTCAAATCGGGTTGGACCCGGGTCAACCCGTTGACTTTTTTTTTTTAAGTTTCGAAATTTTTTTTTCGTTTTTTTTAATAAAGTGTGATGCATCTCAATACACTGTGTGATGCATCTCATTTCATGTTATGGTGCATCTCATTACACAGTGTGTTGCATCTACACATTGTGATGCATCTCATTATACATGGTGGTGCATCTCATTACACATAGTGTTGCATCTCAAAATGCATTGTGGTGCATCTCATAATACAAGGAGATTTATCTCATACACTATGTGTGTGTATAACTATATCAAAACGAGGGAAAATCTTGGGGTGATTTGGTATGATGAAATAAACTACTTTTCAAATAATTGTATTCATACCATATCAGTAAGCAAGTGTTTGGGATTTTTTTTTGTCTCCGCCTTCGTCTCCGATTTTAATTTATAGATAATAATTGTGGCAACATTATATATTTTTTAGCTCACTCCGAGGCCTTCTGCTCCCCTCACTCGACTCTTGAAAAAAAATCAAAAAATAAAATAAAAAAATAGTGAAAAAGAATATTAAAAAATTAAAAAATGGTGCATCCCAATACACTTAGTGGTGCATCTCATTACACAGTTTGATGCATCTCATTGTACAGTGTGGTGCATATCATCTAGGGATAAATTCGATAAGTCCCCTTAAGATTGCAAGTTTTGTGTGTCCATAGATTATAATGCAATCTTTAGGGGACTTATCGAATTTATCCCCGCATATCATCGTACTTTTAGTGTCCCACTCGTGTCCAACTATCAATTATTTATTTTATTTTTTTTGCAATTCCATTCTCTTGTATATAGTTTAATTTTACAATAATTAATTATGATTCATTTATTCAATTAGAATTTACAATTATTTTTAACATTTAATTTGCAAATTTTTTTAGTTAATAATTATTATTTCATAATTAGAGTATATAATTTTTAAAACTTTAATTTTTAGTAATGAATGTTGATTGGGATAATCATATTAAAATTATTTTCATGTTGATAATAAGTATTATAAAAATATAGTAAGATTTATCAATGGACACACAAAACTTGCTAGTCTATAATTAATGTGGGGATAAATTCGATAAGTCCCCTTAAGATTGCATTATTGTTGGGAAAATTATAAAGTTTTGATTTAATACCAAAACCCAACTGATTCTCCAACCGAATAGATGATCGCTTCATCCTAAGTAGTGTTTTCCAGCTCACCTGTTTGAGCTCTAGATTTTCTAGGTTTACAGGTTCAGAAAGCAGAAGACAGCAGACGATCCAGCGGTGTCTACAGCAGGAGTCAACCTTCAGCTGAGTCTTTCAGCAGAGCATGATCAAGCTGAAGAGAATTCGAGCTGAGTTTAAAACACATCTGGTCCAGCTGTACAGAACAAAAGGAACTAACTCTGAAGATATCACTTCAAGTCAGTTTGTGATGGTCCCTGAGCTAGGTATTTGGTGTAGAGGGGGGGTGAATACACCAAATAGATTTCTGAAAACTTTTTCAAGTTAAATAACAGAGTTGGTGAGCTCAGTTATTGATCCAGCTGAGGAGGGTCAGCTGGGTAAATAACTCAGCTGGCGGTGCGGAATGTGGTGGTTTGAAAATTTTGCTCGGTTACTTAGAAAAACTCAGCTTGAAAAGATTAACTTTATGTTTTCAGCTTAGTCAAGTTGTGCAACTTTCTGAGAGACACAGCTGTCTTTGGAGAGCAGCTGCGTATGCAGTTTTGATCAAATATGCAATGTAATGAAAGAGTTAGTACAAAACTGAATTTAAAAGGAAAGTAAAGAGCACACAAGTTTTTACGTGGTTCGGAGTAACACCTCCTACGTCCACGACCAGGTTCACTGGTAATTCACTACCACTTGGTTTCCAAGTACGAAACAACTTCACAACTCTAACCCGAGCTGTGTTCCAACAGTTTGCGGGCACTGTCAAGCCTACACCTTCAGTTTCCGGGTACTGAAGAACCTATCCACTCGAATTACACGCTTCGAGCAAGCGTACCTTTACCTAACCTTTCTGGGTTTGGGTTTGGGTTTGGGTTTTTCCAACTATAAACGAGTTCTTACAATGAAGAACTTTAGAGTATGATGAACTCGATCGAAATCTAGGCTTAAGATATAAAAAGATTTTGGCCTAGGGATCAGACAAAAAACTAAGCAGTTTCTGAACTAGAAACACTTTAAGATAAAGTGTTCTTTGAACTATGTAGAACTGCTTGAGAGAGCTTTTTAAAGATTGATGATTTCAGATAGTGAAAGCTTGTAGAGAGTTTTTCGTGTCTGATCCTGAGGTTGAAGACGGGTTTATATAGGTAGCGATTTAAGACTAGCCGTTGGAGGAGCCGTTTGAATCTTACCTACTCTTCTTAAATTCGAGATCTGCCGTTGGGTGAATCTGCACCTGTCTTCATTCGTGTCACATCCTAGGTCCTGAAGTCTAGGATGCTGATTCGGCAATCCCTTATTGGTCGAGGCATGTTGACTTCCTCTGACGCCGGGATCTTCTGCCTTTGGAGCTGGCTTTTGAATTCAGAGCTGGATTGGGCAAACTGACTTGAAGTGATGTCTTCAGAGTTAGTTCCCTTTGTTCTGTACAGCTGGACCGGCTGTGTTTTGAACTCAGCTCGAATTCTCTTCAGCTTGATCATGCTCTGCTGGAGGACTCAGCTGAAGGTTGACGCCTGCTGTCTTCCGCTAGCTGACTCCTGCTCTGTAGACACAGCTGGGTCGACTGACACAGCTGGATAGACTGCTGTCTTCCGCTTCCTTAACCTGTAAACCTAGAAAATTTAAAGCTTAAACAGGCGAGCTGGAAAACACTACTTAGGTTGAAGCGATCATCTATTCGGTTGGAGAATCAGTTGAGTTATGGTATCAAATCAAAACCTTATAATTTTCCCAACAATTTCCCCCTTTTTGATGATGCCAAAACCTAACTGAGACAACTTATGACGCAGAAAAACTTGTGTTTTATTAATGTAAGAAAATACATTATAACACAGGAAAAAGAAAGAGAGAAAAAAAATCTTCAGTCTTCAATCTTCAATCCCAGTTGGCTGGGTCTTCTCTTCTGCATCCGTTGCTTCTTTCTTTTAACTCGTCTCTTCTCCAACTGATTCTGATTCAGCTGGTTCCTCTAGCTCAACAGTTTGCCTCCTTTGTCTCATTCTCTTCCCCCTTACTTTCCCCTTTTTGGCATGATCAAACAGGGTGGGAGAGATACACCTTCGGCTGTTGCGATGTTTTAGTTTGGCGAAACTTTGGTCTTCAGCTCTGAGCAGCGAGGTTTGGAGTCTAGGTGGCTCAGCTGTTGTATTAGCTGGCTCTTCTTCAGTAGCATTAGCCTCAGCTGTGATTGCAGACACAGCGTTCTTGGCCTGATTCAAGGGGCGGTCCCGAGTGATTGGAGGGATGAGTTGGCACTGGAGATAACATATTCTGAGTCGGGCACAACTTCATTCCTTGCAATTTTACTTCTTTAGACTTCTTAGATTGAATGAGAAAGTCTGATTCAGCACTTGAGGGACTTGAGTATTCTCCTTCCACTTCGAAGTGGTGGGTATTGGGTTCAGCTCATATCATCATCATCCAGCTGCAGGTGATCATTGGCTGGATGATGTCTTTCATTTGATCTTGGTGCAGGGGCTTGAGCATCTTTCATCGGAAGATCTCGAAGCTGGTGTCCCTGTTGAGCTGAAGGAAATTGAGGAGAAGGCGGTTGAAGTATTCCATCTGTCTTGGGATTTAAGCTTGGTTGATCAGCTGGAATACGTCGTTGTGGCGTTGATGATGACGATGTTCACGCTGGCGCATGAACTTCTTCTCCATCGTGAGAAACCACTGGTTGTGGGTCTTCTGCTCCTCGGAGAGTCGTTACGAATTCTCTCATAATGTCAGCTGACTTCTCGGCTGACTGACTGAGCACCTTTGACTTGAGTCTTCTGTTTGAAGACGGTGCTTCAGCATGTTTTGTCTCCTCAAGTTGTTTCCGATTCCCAGCTGGGACGGAAATAGATGCATGCTGCTTTGTCTCCTGCATCTTTTTCTGTGCCTCCTGTGGTGGAGCAAGAGATTTGACACGACTGCTCTTGAAGACTCCGGCTTTATCAACATCTGGACCAGGTGTGTTGACGTTGATTTTTGCATCCCAGGGAGTTATATGTCCCGTTCTCTCTTTTATTTTGAGAGAAACAGTGGGGCGCAGGAGGTCTTTTTCCTTTGACATTCCCAGGAAGTTTTCTGCACCTTCCTGGTGAGTGACGTTCTTGTGCTTTACAGTTGGGTCTGCGTTGGACTGGATCTGTCGGTGGGCTTCACCTTCTCCTGGAACTCCGTCTTCTTGAGGTTCCTGAGAGTTAAGCAACTCTTATCTTGAAGCTTTGACAGATTCTTCAAGTTTGATCGGCTTCGGGAGATATCTTTCTAGATTCCATGTTCTTCTTCTGCAACTTTTGTTAGTAGAAACAAATAATACCAATTGATGAAAATGAGAAAGAATGCCGAAAGACTTTTTAGGGTTGATGCTATGTTTTACGTATCTCTTCTAGCATATTTATATAGCTTTCTTGATGAATGGAAGATCAAGATTTATCGATTGATAAGAAGATCTACGACTGGGAGAAATTCTCGCGTCATGTCAATTTCTTGTTTAGAAATTGCGAGTTAATGCGAGAGAGATGACGGTTGGGGCACTTTGACTTTTGCCTCGAAAACTCCCATGATTCAGTTCTTTTCAGACTTTTAAATAAATTTGATTAGACATGACAAGATATGATTTGACTGAAAATAGATAGAGTAGTAGTTAATATTGTTGCAAACCTCTCAGCTGATCATTGTAGTCAGTTGATACCTCGGTTGAGTGGGTGTGCTGGGTGATCGTGGTTCCAGCTGGTTCCCCCTCAGTTGAATAGTCCTTCAATTTTAGCATCTGGTTTAGCTTGATTCTTTCTCAGCTGATGCCGGTTACGTTGATTCTGAATTCCCACTGCTTCCATTCGGTCTTCCATTCGGTTGGGTGCATTCATTTGGTCATTCAGTTGGGTCTACTTCCATTCAGCTGGGTCTACTTCCATTCAGTTGGGTCTACTTCCATTCAGCTGGGTCTGCTTCCATTCAGCTGGGTTTGCTTCCATTCAGCTGGGTGAAGCATCGTCTGGGTTGAGTAATCCAAGTAATCCGCACAGCATTTTGAATCTTGCTTCTATCAGCGGCTTTGTGAGTATATCAGCCCGATGTATGTCTGTGTGAATTTTCTCAACAATCACATCCTTCTTTTCCACGTGATCTCTGATGAAATGATGGCGTACGTCCACATGCTTGCATCTTGTGTGAAGTATTGGATTCTCTGAAATAGCAATCGCACTTGAGGTATCACAGAAAATTGGAACTTGTCCAGTTTTCACTTCATATTCATCCAGCTGATGTTTCAGCCAGAGAATTTGTGAGCAGCAGCTTCCAGCGGCCATATATTCTGCTTCTGTTGTGGAGGTTGCGATGCACGTTTGCTTCTTTGAAAACCATGAAATCAACTTACTTCCTAAGAACTGACAAGTTCCTGAAGTTGATTTTCTGTCCAACCGATCTCCAGCGAAGTCTGAGTCTGAATATCCAGTCAGCTGTAGATTGTCTTCAGCTGGGTACCACAGCCCAACATTCTGAGTTCCTTTGAGATATTTGAGAATGTTCTTGGCTGCTTGCATGTGTGCTTCCTTTGGATCAACGTGAAATCTGGCACATACTCCGACTGCGAATGAGATGTCTGGACGACTTGCTGTTAAATACAGCAGGGAACCGATTATCCCTCTGTATTTGTTGGAATCAACTGACTTCCCTTCAGTTCCTGGTTCAATATTCCAGTTGGTGTTCATCGGAATCTTTACAGTTCTGCTGGATTGAACTCCATACTTGGCGATCAAGTCTTTCACGTATTTGGATTGATTTATGAAAATCCCTTCTGCTGATTGCTTGACTTGAAGTCCTAGGAATAAACTCATTTCTCCCATCATGGACATTTGGAACTGATCTGACATCATCTCTCCAAATCTTTGGCATAAGAAGGTTGATCTTGATCCAAAGATGATGTCGTCTACATAAATTTGAACAACCAAGATGTTTTCTCCTGACTTGATGGTGAAGAGGGTTCTGTCTACTGAGCCCTTCATGAATCCTTTGGATACAAGGAAATTTGACAGAGTGTCATACCAAGCTCGAGGTGCTTGCTTCAATCCATACAGCGTCTTCTTTAGCTTGAAGACTTTATTTCCTTCTACTTCAAATCCTGGAGGTTGTTCAACGTAGACATCTTCTTTGATTTCTCCATTTAAGAATGCACACTTCACATCCATTTGATAGACCTTGAATTTGTGATGTGCTGCATAGGCGAGAAAGAGTCTGATTGCTTCCAATCGTGCTACTGAAGCAAATGATTCTTCGAAGTCAATTCCTTCTTGCTGAGTGTAGCCCTTGGCAATCAGTCGAGCTTTATTTCTGATGATGACTCCCTGGGTATCCAATTTGTTCTTGAATATCTATTAGAGTCCTATGACTTTGACTTCTTCAAGTCTGTCGACCAATTCCCAGACACAATTTCTGAGGAATTCGTTCAGCTCTTCTTGCATGGCATTAGTCCAAGGCACGCTCTTCAAAGCTTCGAGAATTGATTGAGGCTCTGGCACTTAAGCTACGTAACACGCCATTAGAGCTGTATCTTCATCATAGACCGTCAGTTCTAGCTCTACTGAGAGTTGAGCTGTGTCAGCTGCTTCTTGATGATCCGATGAAGCTTGAGCAGCTGAGCTTCTGGTTTTGACTTGGTCAGATGGTTCTCCAATGATTGCTGATGATGGATGATCTTTTACGAATTTCTTCTTCCAATTGATTGATGCTTGAAGTGACTAAATTTCGTCTGTCTTGGAGTTGCTCAGGAGTTAAGTCTTGAGAGATTGATTCTCCTTGATTTGGATTTTGAGGTGACTTCTGTAGAGGCTCTGCTAGAGATGGAGCTGAGGATTCAGCTGTGTCTGGATTTCTAGCTGATGGCGTTCCTCCTTGATTTGGCATTGAAGGTTCTTCTCGATTTCCAGCTGGTGGAGCTTCCCGGTTAATTTGAAGTTCCTCCTCTGGCTCATCATCCTAAATTAATGGTTCGGCCAGATTTCTGATTCGATTTTCTTGAGCTCTTGTTTGAATCTGTCTTGAAGATTCTCCTTCGTTTCTTCGTTTGATAGAGTCTCTATATTCGAAAGATGTTTCGTCAAAGGTAACATGTGGAGTTACTTCGACTGTTTGAGTTCTTCTATTGAAGACTCTGTATGCTTTACTCACAGCAGAATAACCAATGAATACTCCTCGGTCTGTCTTCTCGTCGAACGTCTTGAGCTGTGTCTTTCCATGGTTTAGGATATGACATTTGGATCTGAATACCTTGAAATATCCAATGTATGGTATTCTGTTGTTCCATAGCTCATACGGTGTCTTTCCTTTCCTTGATGTGAATAGGGAGCGATTCTGAGTGAAGCATGCTGTGTTGATTGCTTCAGCCCAGAACTTCTTTGGAATGGCAGAGCTGGCTAGCATTGAGGTAGCTGCTTCTTTGAGTGTTCTGTTCCTTCTCTCTGCTATACCATTCTGCTGAGGTGTGCGTGCTGCAGATGTTTGATGTTGAACTCCATTCTTCTCGCAGTAATCATAAATAGTTTCATTCAGAAACTCCGTTCCTCGATCTGATCTTATTGACATTATCTTGCACTCCTTCTGTGTTGATAATCTTTCCAGCAGGATAGGCATCTTAGTCCTGGTTTCACTCTTCTGGTACATGAATGATACCTATGTGAATCTTGAGAAATCATCCACTACGACCAGAGTATATTTTCTGCCATTGAAGCTTGCTGGAGTAACTGGACCAAAAAGATCCATGTGAAGGAGTTGAAGTACTCGATTAGTTGACTGAACTGGCTTGAGAGAGAATGAAATTCTTGTCTGCTTTCCTTGTTGACACGCGCTGCACATATGACTTTTGTCATATACTTGATCTGAAATTCCATTAGCGAGCTGGTTCCTAGCCAGTTTGTTGATTGTCTTGAAGTTGAGATGATTCAGCCGTCTGTGCCACAGCCAGCTGACTTCGATCGCTTTTCGATACAAGACAAGTCTCGGAGGGCCGTTCCGATCAGCAAAATACATATTTCCTTCTCTTTTCCCTCTTAGGAGTATCTGCTTGGTTTCCCAGTTCTTCACTGTGCATCCCTGTGCATCAAACTTGACAGAAAAACCATTATCGCAGAATTGGCTAATGGAAAGCAAGTTGTGTTGCAATCCTTGTACAAAAGAAACATTTGGGATTATAACATTTTTAGTTTTAAATGTACCATAACCTTTGGTTAGGCCTTTTGAGTTGTCACCAAATGTTACTTGGGGGCCTGGTCGCTCGATATACTCCTGGAGTAAATGCTTTAAGTACTTCATGTACTTGGAACATCCACTGTCCAAGTACCATAGCATTCTCATCGACTCCTCAGTGATGCGTCGATTCCTTGTAACCTAAAAAAAATTGAAATTTAGGTACCCAGTTTTAATTGGGTCCTTGTGGGTTAGACAGAGATCCTTTGACGACCCAGATCTGCTTGATGACTCGAATTGGGTCATATGATCTGACAATTCTTCCAGCTGAGTCGATATATACATTCTTTGTGTTCTTCGGTTGTTGCTGGCGGGGTCTTGATCTCAGTGTCTTCTTTTCTTGATGTCTTGATTTCTTTCGGTTTCCAGCTATGTGCCTAGCTGAGACGTTCCTTTGTCTCTGTTGTCTCATGTGATGCTGTGGCTGGAAATGATTATTCAGCTGGTACTCATATGAGTGATTTCCAGCTGGGTATCTCTTATATCTCGGTTGATATCGTTCAACGTGTTGTTGCTGTTGCTGGTATCTGTAAAATCCAGTCTGTTGTCTTTGTTGAGGTTGAGCACGTTGCTATCTGAGTTGGGCTTGAGGTTGTCGCACAGCTGGCCTCAGCTGGCCTTCTTGATGCCTGCTGTGTCCTTGACGGAGCTTGAGAATGTTTCACAGCTGGTCTTCCTGATGCCTGCTGTGTCCTCAATGGTTGATGCTGAGTTGCTGGGATTGGATGTTCTTTTGCTCGTACAAACATTACCTTTGTTCCACTTGTGGAGGCAATGTTTGAGGCGTCCTTTGGTTCATTGTATCCCAGTCCCGCTTTGAGTGCTGTTGGACATTGAGCATTAATGATCTCGTCCATTGTTGAAGTAGCTTTGATGAGAGCTATTATCTTCTTAGATATTACCTCTTCGGTGCTCTTCAGCTCAATGATCTCAGCTGACTTCTTTTCCGATTCAGCTGTGAGCTATTCCAAATCTTCCATTAGCTGTTTCTTCTCATAGTAGAATTCCTTCATCAGCTGATCTTGCTTCACTATTTTGTCTTTTAGTGAAACAATTTCCTGTTGGAGCTGTGTTGTATCAGCTGTTTCTGATACCTTTGTCTTTTCCAGTTCCGCTTTCAGCTCGGCATTCTCACACATAATGACATCAATGATCTCTTGAAGTTCCTTGGAATCGTTCATTACTTTCTCTACTAGACTCCAATCAGGTAGCCCTGATTCTGAAACCTGTGTAGAGTGTTCGTGTGATGGTGAGAGGTTAGAAAGATTTTGAGTTCGAGACATTACCTCATCTTCATCGATGCCGTCGGTTTGTCCCATGAAGCATGTATCCCAATCAGGTTCATCATGGGCCATCAGTGCTTCTTCTTCTGAGTCTGAAAATGACATGTTGTCATCCATTTTGTTGCACTCTGATTCCTCATCTGCGATGTAAGCTCTCCTTCTGTCAGCTGCCTTAGCTTTCAGTTGATCTTTGTCTTTCTTGGACAGCTTTGGACAATCTAGCCGGTAGTGTCCTGGTTTCTTGCAGTTGAAGCAACCTTCTTCTATTCGTTTGTCAGCTGACTTCTCATCAGCTGCTGCGTACTTGTCTCTGTAAGTTTTTGCGAACTTCTTGTATTTGCCCTTGCTGGTGTTGAGTCTGTTGTAGTTTTTGACCAGCATAGCTATTTCTTCAAGTAGCTTTTCCTTGCTCATGTCCTTCTTATCCTTCTTCGATGACTCAGCTGACTGTATGTATGCGGATTTTTCAGAGTTGGCTCTGAACTCAATCTCCTTTGTTGCAGGTGTCAGCTCTCCATCATTCTGATTGCTTGAAGATTCTTTCATGGTAATCTTCAAGTTGTATTCGTTAGTTTTGAGCAGGGAGTATAATCTTTCAGTTGAAAGATCACCTAAGTCACTTCGACTTTGGTGTACTACCTTATAAGTGTTCCATTCAGCTGTGAGCGCTGAAAAAACTTTTAGATTCTTTTCTCGCTGGGTGTATTTCCCAGTTCTGATGGTTTCTATTTCCACCACTATATTGAAGAATCTAAGTTCCATCCCTTCGATGCACTCGTTGACCAGCTGCTTGAAGTTATCAAACTTCTGGCATGCAATCGTGAATTTATTTTCCTTAATCTCCTCCGACCCTTCGCATAGCTTTGCTAGGGTTTCCCACATCTCCTTTGCTGTTTCGAAGTTGATGATTCTGCTGAGGTAGGCATTGGAAACCGTTGAGGATATGGTGTTCCTCGCGAAGCTGTCTAGTCCAGCCTGCTTCCTTTCTTCTGAGGTGTGCTCACTCTTTGGCTTGGGAATGAGTTGATATATTGGTTGTCCACCATCTTGAGTTGGAACAAGCTCGTTCCCTTGTTTGTATATGATGATTGGTCCGTCTGTGATGACGTCCTACATCATATCATGATGCGCACAGAGAAAGCTCTTCAGTCTGAACTTCCATATTGCATAATCGTCTACCGAGAAGGTGGGAAAATTCCTGTTAAGATAAGAATCCATAGAAATATGCAGTATGTAATATTATGTGTTTTTCACAAAGAGGATCTGTTCAGATGACCACTGACAGACTGTCAAGAGAGATCTCTTGATACAGAAACGGTGGTCTGTTGAACCACTGCTCTGATACCAATTGATGGTCCCTGAGCTAGGTATTTGGTGTAGAGGGGGGGTGAATACACCAAATAGATTTCTGAAAACTTTTTCAAGTTAAATAACAGAGTTGGTGAGCTCAGTTATTGATCCATGAGGAGTGGTCACCGGGTAAATAACTCAGCTGGCGGTGCGGAATGTGGTGGTTTGAAAACTTAGCTCGGTTACTTAGAAAAACTCAGCTTGAAAAGATTAACTTTATGTTTTCAGCTTAGTCAAGTTGTGCAACTTTCTAAGAGACACAACTGTCTTTGGAGAGCAGCTGCGTATGCAGTTTTGATCAAATATGCAATGTAATGAAAGAGTTAGTACAAAACTGAATTTAAAAGGAAAGTAAAGAGGACACGAGTTTTTACGTGGTTTGGAGTAACACCTCCTACGTCCACGACCAGGTTCACTGGTAATTCACTACCACTTGGTTTCCAAGTACCAAGCAACTTCACAACTCTAACCCGAGCTGTGTTCCAACAGTTTGCGGGCACTGTCAAGCCTACACCTTCAGTTTCCGGGTACTGAAGAACCTATCCACTCGAATTACACGCTTCGAGCAAGCGTACCTTTACCTAACCTTTCTGGGTTTGGGTTTGGGTTTGGGTTTTTCCAACTATGAACGAGTTCTTACAATGAAGAACTTTAGAGTATGATGAACTCGTTCGAATTCTAGGCTTAAGATATACAAAGATTTTGGCCTAGGGATAAGACGAAAAACTAAGCAGTTTCTGAACTAGAAACACTATAAGATAAAGTGTTCTTTGAACTATGTAGAACTGCTTGAGAGAGCTTTTTAAAGATTGATGATTTCAGAGAGTGAAAGCTTGTAGAGAGTTTTTCGTGTCTGATCCTGAGGTTGAAGACGGGTTTATATAGGTAGCGATTTAAGACTAGCCGTTGGAGGAGCCGTTTGAATCTTACCTACTCTTCTTAAATTCGAGATCTGCCGTTGGGCGAATCTGCACCTGTCTTCATTCATGTCACATCCTAGGTCCTGAAGTCTAGGATGCTGATTCGGCAATCCCTTATTGGTCGAGGCATGTTGACTTCCTCTGACGCCGGGATCTTCTGCCTTTGGAGCTGGCTTTTGAATTCAGAGCTGGATTGGGCAAACTGACTTGAAGTGATGTCTTCAGAGTTAGTTTCCTTTGTTCTGTACAGCTGAACCGGCTGTGTTTTGAACTCAGCTCGAATTCTCTTCAGCTTGATCATGCTCTGCTGGAGGACTCAGCTGAAGGTTGACGCCTGCTGTCTTCCGCTAGCTGACTCATGCTGTAGACACAGCTGGATAGACTGCTGTCTTCCGCTTCCTTAGCCTGTAAACCTAAAAAATCTAAAGCTCAACCGGCGAGCTGGAAAACACTACTTAGGTTGAAGCGATCATCTATTCGGTTGGAGAATCAGTTGGGTTATGGTATCAAATCAAAACCTTATAATTTTTCCAACAGTTTGCCCAATCCAGCTCTGAATCCAGAAGCCAGCTCCAAAGGCAAAAGATCCCGGCGTCAGAGGAAGTCAACATGCCTCGACCAATGAGGGATTACCGAATCAGCATCCTAGACTTCAGGACCTAGGATGTGACACAAATGAAGACAGGTGCAGATTTACCCAATGGCAGATATCGAATTTAAGGAGAGTAGGTAAGATTCAAACGGCTCCTTCAACGGCTACTCTTGAATCTCTACCTATATAAACCTGTCTTCAACCTCAAGATCAAATACGAAAAACTCTCTACAAGCTTTCATTCTCTGAAATCCTCAATCTTTCAAAAAGCTCTCTAGCAGTTCTACATAGTTCAAAGAACACTTTATCTTAAAGTGTTTCTAGTTCAGAAACTGCTTAGTTTTTCGTCTGATCTCTAGGCCAAAATCTTTGTATATCTTAAGCCTAGATTTTGAACGAGTTCATCATACTCTAAAGTTCTTAATTGTAAGAACTCGTTCACAGTTGGAACCCCAAACCAAACCCCTCTTTACCCAGAAAGGTTAGGTCAAGGTAACGCTTGCTTAAAGCGGGAAATTCAAGTGTTTGTATGGTTTTTTCAGTACCCATAAACTGAAAGGTTAGGCTTGACAGTGCCTGCAAACTGTTGGAACACAGCTCGGGTTAGAGTTGTGAAGTTACTTGGTACTTGGAAACCAAGTGGTAGTGAATTACCAGTGAACCTGGTCGTGGACGTAGGAGGTGTTACTCCGAACCACGTAAAAATCTCGTGCTCTTTTCTTTCTCTTTAAATTCAGTTTTAGTACTAACTTTATCATCTCATTGCATATTTGATCTAAAACTGCATACACAGTTGCTCTCCAAAGACATTTGTGTCTTTCTGAAAGTTGCACAACTTGACTAAACTGAAAACATAAAGTTAATCTTTTCAAGATGAGTTTTTTCTAATTAACCGAGCTAAGTTTTCAAACCACCACATTCCGCACCGCCAGCTGAGTTATTTGTCCAGCTAACCCTCCTCAGCTGGATTAATAACTGAGCTCACCAACTCTGTTATTTAAACTAGAAAATTTTTTCAGAAATCTATTTGGTGTATTCACCCCCCATCTACACCAAATACCTATCTCAGGGACCATCAATTGGTATCAGAGCAGTGGTTCAACAGACCGCTGTTTCTGTATCAAGAGATCTCTCTTGACAATCTGTCAGTGGTCATCTGAACAGATCCTCTTTGTGAAAAACTTATAATATTACATACTGTGCATATCTCCATGGATTCTTATCTTAACAGGAATCTTCCCACCTTCTCGGTCGACGATTATGCAATATGGAAGTTCAGACTGAAGAGCTTTCTCTGTGCACATCATGATATGATGTGGGACGTCATCACATACGGACCCATCATAATATTCAAACAAGGGAACGAGCTTGTTTCAACTCAAGATGGTGGTCAACCAACATATCAGCTCATTTCCAAGCCCAAGAGTGAGCATATCTCAGAAGAAAGGAAGCAGGCTGGACTAGACAGCTTCGCGAGGAACACCATATCTTCAACGGTCTCCAACACCTACCTCAGCAAAATCATCAACTGCGAAACCGCAAAGGAGATGTGGGAAACCCTATCAAAGCTATGTGAAGGGTCGGAGGAGATAAAGGAAAATAAATTCACTATTGCATGCCAAAAGTTTGATAGCTTCAAGCAGCTGGTCAACGAGTCCATCGAAAGGATGGAACTCAGATTCTCAAATATAGTGGTGGAAATAGAAACCATCCGAACTGGAAAATACACCCAGCGAGAAAAAAATCTAAAAGTTCTTTCAGCGCTCACAGCTGAATGGAACACATATAAGGTGGTACACCAAAGTCGAAGTGACTTAGGTGATCTTTCAACTGAAAGATTATTCTCCCTGCTCAAAGCCAACGAATATAACTTGAAGATTACCATAAAAGAATCTTCAAGCAATCAAAATGATAGAGAGCTGACACCTGCGCCAAAGGAGATTGCGTTCAGAGCCAACTCTGAAAAATCCGCATACATACAGTCAGCTGAGTCATCGAAGAAGGACATGAGCAAGGAAGAACTACTTGAAGAAATAGCCATGCTGGTCAAAAATTACAACAGACTCAACACCAGCAAGGGCAAATACAAGAAGTTCGCAAGAACTTACAGAGACAAGTACGCAGCAGCTGATGAGAAGTCAGCTGACAAACGAATAGAAGAAGGTTGCTTCAACTGCAAGGAACCAAGACACTACCGGCTAGATTGTCCAAAGCTGTCCAAGAAAGATAAAGACCAACTGAAAGCTAAGGCAGCTGACAGAAGGAGAGCTTACATCGCCGATGAGGAATCAGAGTGCAACAAAATGGATGACAACATGCTATTTTCAGACTCGGAAGAAAAAGCACTGATGGCCCACGATGAACCTGATTGGGATACGTACTTCATAGGACAAACAGACGGCATTGATGAAGATGAGGTAATGTCTCGAACCCAAAATCTATCTAACCTCTCACCATCACACGAACACTCTACACAGGTTTCAGAATCAGGACTACCTGACTGGAGTCTAGTAGAGAAAGTAATGAACGATTCCAAGGAGCTTCAAGAGATCCTTGACGTCATAATGTGTGAGAATGCCGAGCTGAAAGAGGAACTGGAAAAGAAAAAGGTATCAGAAGCAGCTGATACAACACAGCTTCACGAGGAAGTTGTTTCACTAAAAGACAAAATAGTGAAACAAGATCAGCTGATGAAGGACTTCTACTATGAGAAGAAACAGCTGATGGAAGATTTGGAAAAGGTCACAGCTGAATCAGAAAAGAAGTCAGCTGAGATCCTTGAGCTGAAAAACACCGAAGAAGTACTATCTAAGAAGATAGTAGCTCTCATCAACAATGGACGAGATCATAGGTGCACAACGTCCAGCAGCACTCAAAGCGGGACTGAGATACCATGAATCAAATGACGCCTCAAACATTGCCTCCACGAGTGGAACAAAGGTAATGTTTGTGCGAGCAAAAGAACAACCAATCCCAGCAACTCAGCATCAACCGTTGAGGACACAGCAGGCGTCAGGAAGACCAGCTGTGAGACATCCTCAAGCTCTGTCAAGGACACAGCAGGCATCAAAAAGGCCAGCTGTGAGACAACCTCAAGCTCAAATCAGACAGCAACGTGCTCAACTTCAACAAAGACAACAAGCTGGACATTACAGATACCAGCAATAGCAACAGCACGTTGAAAGATATCAACCGAGATATCAGAGATACCCAGCTGGATATCACTCATATGATTACCAGCTGGAGAACCATTTCCAGCTGAAGTATCACAAGAGACAGCAGAGACAAAGGAACGTCTCAGCTGAGTACTCAACTGGATACCAAAGAAGACCAAGACATCAAGTCAGGAAGACACTGAGATCAAGACCCCGCCAGCAACAATCGAAGAACACAAATAATGTGTATATCGACTCAGCTGGAAGAATTGTCAGATCAAATGACCCAATTCGAGTCATCAAGCAGATCTGGGTCATTAAAGAATCTCTGTCTAACCCTCAAGGACCCAATTAAAACTGGGTACCTAAACTTTGATCTTTTGTATATGTTTCAAGGGAACGACGCATCATTGACGAGTCAATGAGAACTATATGGTACTTGGACAGTGGATGCTCCTAGCACATGCGCACTTAAAGCACCTACTCCAAGAGTATATCGAGCGTCCAGGCCCTCAAGTAACATTTGGTGACAACTCCAAAGGCCTAACCAAAGGTTATGGTACATTTAAAACTAGAAATGTTATAATCCCAAATGTTTCTTATGTACAAGGATTGCAACACAACTTGCTTTCCATTAGCCAATTCTGCGACAACGGTTTTTTTGTCAAGTTTGATTCACAGGAATGCACAGTGAAGCACAGGGAAACCAAGCAGATACTCCTAAGAGAGAAAAGAGAATGAAATATGTATTTTGCTGACTGGAACAGCAGCCCTCCGGAGACTTGTCTTGTATCGAAAAGCAGCAATGAAGTTAGCGTGGCACGTACGGCCGAATCATCTCAACTTCAAGTCAATCAACAACGGCTAGGAACCGGCTCGCTAATGGAATTCCGGATCAAGTATATGACAAAAGTCATATGTGCGGCGCGTATCAACAAGGAAACGGAGACAAGAATTTCATTCTCTCTCAAGCCGGTTCGATCAGCGATCGAGTACTCCAACTCCTTCACATGGATCTGTTTGGTCCAGTTACTCCAGCAAGCTTCAATGGCAGAAAATATACTCTGGTCGTAGTGGATGACTTCTCAAGATTCACATGGGTGACATTCCTATACCAGAAGAGCGAAACAAGGACTAAGCTGCCTATCCTGCTGGAAAGACTGTCAACTCAGAAGGAGTGCAAGATAATGTCAATCAGATCCAATCGAGGAACGGAGTTTCTAAATGAAACCATTTATGAATACTGCGAGAAGAACGGAGTTCAACATCAAACCTCAGCAGCACGCACACCTCAGCAGAATGGTGTAGCTGAGAGAAGAAATAGAACACTCAAAGAAGCGGCTACTTCAATGCTAGTCAGCTCTGCCATTCCAAAGAAGTTCTGGGCAGAAGCAATCAACACAGCTTGCTTCACTCAGAATCGCTTTCTACTCACATCAAGGCAAGAAAAGACGCCGTATGAGCTTTGGAACAACAGGATACCATATATTGGATATTTCAAGGTTTTCGGATCCAAATGTCATATCCTAAACAACGGAAAGATACAGCTCAAGACGTTCGACGCGAAGACAGACCGAGGAGTATTCCTTGGTTATTTTGCTGTGAGTAAAGCATATAGAGTCTTCAACAGAAGGACTCAAACAGTAGAAGTAACTCCACATATTACCTTTGACGAGTCATCATTCGAATATAGAGACTCAATCAAACGAAGAAATGAAGGAGAATCTTCAAGACAAATTCAGACAAGAGCTCAAGAAAATCGAATCAGGAATTTGGCCGAACCATTAATTTGGGATGATGAGCCAGAGGAGGAACTTCAAGTCAATCGGGAAGCTTCACCAACTGGAAATCAAGAAGAACCTCCAACGCCAAATCAAAGGGGAATACCATCAGCTGGAAATCCAGACACAGCTGAATCCCCAGCTCCATCTCCAGCAGAGCTTCTACAGAAGTCACTTCATAATCCAACTCAAGAAGAATCAATCTCTCAAGACTTAACTCCAGAGCAACTCCAAGCCAGATGAAATCTTGCCACTTCCAGTATCAATCAGCTGGAAGAAGAAATTCGTAAAAGGAGAAGATGGATTGAAGATCATCCATCATCAGCAATCATTGGAGAACCATCTGACCAAGTCAAAACCAGAAGCTCAGCTGCTCAAGCCTCATCGGATCATCAAGAAGCAGCTGACACAGCTCAACTCTCAGTAGAGCTAGAACTGACGGTCTATGATGAAGATACAGCTCTAATGACGTGTTATGTAGCTCAAGTTTCGGAGCCTCAATCAATTTTCGAAGCTTTAAAGAGCGTGCCTTGGACTAACGCCATGCAAGAAGAGCTGAACAAATTCCTTAGAAATTGTGTCTGGGAATTGGTCGACAGACCTGAAGGAGTCAAAGTCATAGGACTCAAATGGATATTCAAGAACAAACTGAATACCCTGGGAGTCATCATCAGAAACAAAGCTCGACTGGTTGCCAAGGGCTACACACAGCAGGAAGGAATTGACTTCGAAGAATCATTTGCTCCAGTAGCGCGATTGGAAGCAATCAGACTCTTTCTCGCCTATGCAACACATCACAAATTCAAGGTCTATCAAATGGATGTGAAGTGTGCATTCTTAAATGGAGAAATCAAAGAAGATGTCTACGTTGAACAACCTCCAGGATTTGAAGTAGAAGGAAATAAAGTCTACAAACTAAAGAAGACGCTCTATGGATTGAAGAAAGCACCTCGAGCTTGGTATGACACTCTGTCAAAGTTCCTTGTATCCAAAAGATTCAAGAAGGGCTCAGTAGACAGAACTCTCTTCACCATCAAGTCAGGAGAAGACATCCTGGTTGTTCAAATCTATGTAGATGACATCATCTTCGGATCAAGATCAACATTCTTATGCCAAAGATTTGGAGAGATGATGTCAGAACAGTTCCAAATGTCCATGATGGGAGAAATGAGCTTCTTCCTAGAACTTCAAGTCAAGCAATCAGAAGAAGGGATTTTTATAAATCAATCCAAGTACGTGAAAGACTTGATCGCCAAGTATGGAGTTCAATCCAGCAGAACTATAAAGATTCCGATGAACACCAACTGGAAGATTGAACCAGAAACTGAAGGGAAGATAGTCGATTCCAGCAAATACAGAGGGATAATAGGTTCCCTGCTGTATCTAACTGCGAGTCGTCCAGACATCTCTTTCGCTGTCGGAGTGTGTGCCAGATTTCAAGTTGATCCAAATGAAGCACACATGCAAGCAGCCAAGAACATTCTCAAATATCTCAAAGGAACTCAGAATGTTGGGCTATGGTACCCAGCTGAAGACAATCTACAGCTGACTGGATATTCAGACTCAGACTTCGCTGGAGATCGGTTGGACAGAAAATCAACTTCAGGAACTTGTCAGTTCCTAGGAAGTAAGTTGATTTCATGGTTTTCAAAGAAGCAAACGTGCGTCGCAACTTCCACAACTGAAGCAGAATATATGGCCGCTGGAAGCTGCTGCTCACAAATTCTCTGGCTGAAACATCAGCTGGATGACTATGAAGTGAAAACTGGACAAATTCCGATTTTCTGTGATAGCTCAAGTGCGATTGCTATATCAGAGAATCCAGTACATCACACAAGATGCAAGCATGTAGACGTACGCCATCACTTCATCAGAAATCACGTGGAAAAGAAGGATGTGATTGTTGAGAAAATTCACACATATATACAGCGGGCTGATATACTCACAAAGCCGCTGATAGAAGCAAGATTCAAAATGCTGTGCTGATTACTTGGATTACTCAATCCAGACGATGCTTCACCCAGCTGAATGGAAGCAGATCCAGCTGAATGGAAGTAGACAGCTGGAATTCAAAACCGACATCACTGGTATCAGCTGAAAAAGAATCAAGCTCAACCAGACGCCAAAGTTGAAGGATTATTCAGCTGAGGGGGAACTAGCTGGAACAACGTTCACTCAGCACAACCACTCAACCGAGGTATCAGCTGACTACAATGATCAGCTGAGAGGTTTGCAACAACATTAACTACACCTATTCAATCTGTTATCAGTCAAATCATATCTTGTCATGGGACTGAATCAAATTTAAGTAAAAGTCTACAAAGAACTGAATCATGGGAGTTTCGAGGCAAAAGTCAAAGTGCCCCAACCGTCCTCTCTCACGCATTAACTCGCAATTTCTGAACAAGAAATTGACATGACGCGAGAATCTCTCCCAGTCGTAGATCTTCTTATCAATCGATAAATCTTGATCGTCCATTCATCAAGAAAGTTATATAAATGCTAGAAGAGATACATAAAACATTGTATCAACCCTAAAAAGCTTTTCGGCATTCTTTCTTATTTCCATCAATTGGTATTATTTGTTTCTACTAACAAAAGTTGTAGAAGAAGAACATGGAATCTAGAAAGATATCTCCCGAAGCCGATCAAACTTGAAGAATCTGTCAAAGCTTCAAGATAAGAGTTGCTTAACTCTCAGGAACCTCAAGAAGACGGAGTTCCAGAAGAAGATGAAGCCCATCGACAGATCCAGTCCAACGCAGTGGGAGACTGCAAAGCTCAAGAACGTCATTCACCAGGAAGGTGTAGATATCTTCCTGGGAATGTCAAAGGAAAAAGACCTCATCCGCCCCACTGTTTCTCTCAATATAAAAGAGAGAACGGGACATACAACTCCCTGGGATGCAAAAATCAACGTCAACAGAACTGGAACAGATGTTGATAAAGTCGGAGTCTTTAAGAGCAGTAGTGTCAAAGCTCTTGCTCCGCCACAGGAGGCACAAAAAAATATGCAGGAGACAAAGCAGCATGCATCTATTTCCTTCCCAGCTGGGAATCGGAAACAACTTGAGGAGACAAAACATGCTGAAGCACCGTCTTCAAACAGAAGACTCAAGTCAAAGGTGCTCAGTCAGTCAGCCAAGAAGCCAGCTGACATTAAGAGAGAATTCATAACTACTCTCCGAGGAGCAGGAAGTCCACAAGCGGTGGTTTCTTACGGTGGAGAAGAAGTTCATGTGCCAGTGTGAACATCATCATCATCAACACCACAACGACGTATTCCAGCTGATCAACGACGTATTCCAGCTAAACCCAATACCCACCACTTCGAAGTGGAAGGGGAACACTCAAGTCCCTCAAGTGTTGAATCAGACTTTCTCATTCAAACTAATGAAGTCTGAAGAAGCAAAAATTGTAAGGAATGAAGTTGTGCCATACTCAGAAGATGTTATCTCCAGTGCCAACTCATACCTTCAAGCACTCAGCTGGACCGCCCCAGCTAAAACAGGCCAAGGACGTTGTGTCTGCAATCACAGCTGAGGCTAATGCTATTGAAAAAGAGCCAGCTAATACAACAGCTGAGCCACCTAAACTCCAGACCTCGCTGCTCAGAGCTAACAACCACAGTTTCGCCAAACTAAAACATCGCAACAGTTGATGTTGTATCTCTCCCACCTTGATTGATCATACCAAAAAGGGGGAAGTAAGGGGGAAGAGAATAAGACAAAGAAGAGGCAAACTGCTGAGCTAGAGGAACCAGCTGAATCAGAATCAGCTGGAGAAGAAACAAGTCAAAAGAAAGAAGACTGGATGCAGAAGAGAAGACCCAGCCAACTCGGATTGAAGACTGAAGAATTGAAGAATTTTTTTTCTTTCTTTTTCCTGTTTTATGATGTATTTTCTTACATTAATAAAACACAAGTTTTTCTGCGTCATAAGTTGTCTCAGTTAGGTTTTGGCATCATCAAAAAGGGGGAAATTGTTGGGAAAATTATAAAGTTTTGATTTAATACCAAAACCCAACTGATTCTCCAACCGAATAGATGATCGCTTCATCCTAAGTAGTGTTTTCCAGCTCACCTGTTTGAGCTCTAGATTTTCTAGGTTTACAGGTTCAGGAAGCAGAAGATAGCAGACGATCCAGCTGTGTCCACAGCAGGAAGCAGAAGACAGCAGACGATCCAGCTGTGTCTACAGCAGGAGTCAACCTTCAGCTGAGTCTTTCAGCAGAGCATGATCAAGTTGAAGAGAATTCGAGCTGAGTTCAAAACACAGCTGGTCCAGCTGTACAGAACAAAAGGAACTAACTCTGAAGACACCACTTCAAGTCAGTTTGCCCAATCCAAATTCGAATCGAAGCCTACCCAAAGGCAGAAGATCCCGGCGTCAGAGGAAGTCAACATGCCTCGACCAATGAGGGATTGCCGAATCAGCATCCTAGACTTCAGGACCTAGGATATGACACAAATGAAGACAGGTGCAGATTCGCCCAACGACAGATATCGAATTTAAGGAGAGTAGGTAAGATTCAAACGGCTCCTCCAACGACTAGTCTTGAATCTCTACCTATATAAACCCGTCTTCAACCTCAGGATCAAATACAAAACACTCTCTACAAGCTTTCATTCTCTGAAATCCTCAATCTTTCAAAAAGCTCTCTAGCAGTTCTACATAGTTCAACGAACACTTTATCTTAAAGTGTTTCTAGTTCAGAAACTGCTTAGTTTTTCGTCTGATCCCTAGGCCAAAATCTTTGTATATCTTAAGCCTAGATTTCGAACGAGTTCATCATACTCTAAAGTTCTTAATTGTAAGAACTCGTTCACAGTTGGAACCCCAAACCAAACCCCTCTTTACCCAGAAAGGTTAGGTCAAGGTAACGCTTGTTTGAAGCGGGAAATTCAAGTGTTTGTAAGGTTTTTTCAGTACCCGTAAACTGAAAGGTTAGGCTTGACAGTGCCCGCAAACTGTTGGAACATATCTCGGGTTATAGTTGTGAAGTTACTTGGTACTTGGAAACCAAGTGGTAGTGAATTACCAGTGAACCTAGTCGTGGACGTAGGAGGTATTACTCCGAACCACGTAAAAATCTCGTGCTCTTTTCTTTCTCTTTAAATTCAGTTTTAGTACTAACTTTATCATCTCATTGCATATTTGATCTAAAACTGCATACACAGCTGCTCTCCAAAGACAGCTGTGTCTTTCTGAAAGTTGCACAAGTTGACTAAACTGAAAACATAAAGTTAATCTTTTCAAGCTGAGTTTTTTTAATTAACCGAGCTAAGTTTTCAAACCACCACATTCCGCACCGCCAGCTGAGTTATTTGTCCAGCTAACCCTCCTCAGCTGGATTAATAACTGAGCTCACCAACTCTGTTATTTAAACTAGAAAAAGTTTTCATAAATCTATTTGGTGTATTCACCCTCCCTCTACACCAAATACCTAGCTCAGGGACCATCAATTATAATCAAATGTAAGGATGTGTTTGGTAGGTGTGATAAGCCCATATTGAATACCTATCTTGTTTTAACTCATTGTTTAGTATCCTAAATTATTAATATTTTAGGCCCGCAATAAACCCAAGCCCGTATGTATATCACTGCTTCTCTTCAGCTTCTCTATCTCGTATGAACGCTCAGAATCTCAGATACCATTCATATATTCAACAGTGCCATTGATTACATTTGTGGAAGACACAATTACCCTTTCCAATAAATTTGAAAATACTTTTCTCATCTGATTTCATCTACCCACAATTCAAATTCCAAAAAATACGAGAAAAAAATCTCAAACCCATCTTCTTGCAATTTGCAGAATCAAAGAATTTCTTGACGGTTGAAACCCAATACCACATGTAAACCTCATGTATTTAATTAAAAATTTCTTATTTTCCCTACCCAATGGATCGATATTTTCGTAGTTATCTGGAAACTACTACAGATGTGGCGATTGCGATTTTCTTTTATTTTTACGATGAATCTAATTTAATTCCTTTTCTTTTCAAATAAAATCTGCACAAAAATGTGATGCTCATTCTAGGATTCTTTTCAAATCAATTTCTGCAAATTTTTCGTCTGAAATTTCTTCTCTCTATTTGGTCGAATGCAGAGGTGAGGTGTTTGATTTTTTTTTTTTTTTTTGAGAAAACGTAGAGGTCTGTGGTGATGGAAATAGAATATATATGTTGGGGCATTTTTGTGATTTTGAAATCATGAGAGGGTTAGATATGTAAATATCAGACTTAATTTTGATGTTAAACAAAGGTACCAAACAACCAATTGATGCTATCTATATTTTTTTATCTTATCTACCAAACACAAAAATACGATACCAATCATTCTTTATCTACGATACATATCTTGACTAAACTATCTTATCATATTCTAACATACCTACCAAACATGCTCTAAGTATATTAATGCATGTAATATGTCATTTTGCATGTCAAAAATAGGAGAAGAAACGTCATTTTGCATGTACTTAGAATTGTCAGATGGGTGAGACAAGCCAAGATGTAGATCCGGCATAGCCGAGGCCCACAAGTGGAGCGGATTGTGCCTAGCCGAAGTTGGAGTTTCATAAAAATATGTTCACTTGGAATGAGGTTAGAATAGACCCGATTATGGACTTAAAATTGGCCTTTATTGGGCCCAATTTAAGGAGGCGCCCCAACCTAACTACACCATTTGCTGAATAGAACTGTGCTTGGGCCAGACTGGCCAATCCGACGTACCTAATCCGATCTATTCTTTAACTCTAGCTGTAATGCATCTGCCTATGTTGCTTTTTGTCTACATATTTGGAGAGAGAAAAAGATAGACTAACGATATTTGGAGGCTAATCAAAATAGACTAGCGATATTTGGAGGCTAAACAAAATAGACTAACGATTAGTCGATGCAGGGCATGCTATTTAATTATGAAATCGTTACTGTATTTGGTCTATTTAACAGCTACGTAATTAAAGAAAAAAGTCTTAATCTGGGCAAGAAAGATTTACAAAATGGATCTCGGCAAAGATTTAAATGTGGAAATTAATAGCAACATTATTACTATAAATATTGATAATTAATATTGACGGTTATTGAAAATTTGAAATATTATAGACGAATAAGTGTTAATTTTTGATAAATTATCGTTTAAATTCTAAATTAGTTACCTTTGAACTAAAATACCTTGAATTATTGACGATCATAACTAAATGCATGAACGATTACAAAACTAATATAAATATTTCGATATCAATTTCTGGCATTTGATAATGGTTTGGCTTGTTAGACCCTGATGTGAATTTTAATAGTGAAATATAAAGTTGGCGCGAAAAATATAATCTTGCATGGTATTGAAACGTCCGACCAATCATTTCACTTTCCAACGTCTCAAATTGACATTTAAGGGACCGTTTGGTTGGCATGAATCTGGTCTGGAAAAGTAATCTGATTCATAATTTGCAGATTTCTTTGTTTGGTTTAATTTTAATAGATTTTGGAAAGTAAAAAGAATCCAAATACAAGGAAAGTTGTTTAACACTTTCCTGGATTCTTATTCCTTAGAAAAACTTAGGTATTCTGATTCCATATCTCAGGATTCTTGCATTATTATTATTATTATTATTATTATTATTATTATTATTATTATTATTATTATTATTATTATTAAAATTATTTTTATCACTAATATATTATTAGTATTATAATTATGACTATATTTTTATTACTTATTAATATTGTTTTTATTGTTGTTGTTATTATATTATTATTATTATAATTATTTATTACAACTGTTGCTATTCATATTACCACCATATTATTATATTGCTACTACTATTATCATTTATATTTATATTTATATTTATATTTATATTTATTATTATTATTATTATTATTATTATTATTATAGAATCGGATCGTCATGTTTTGAAATATTTTTATTGTATATCTATATATTATTAAATACAATTTAATGCTTATTTAATTATAAAAATAAATATCTAATATTTAAAAATAAAAAATGAAAAATATTGACAATAGTATGAAAGTGTTGGACATTCTGTAGTGTTATAATTATAAATTAATTAACACATTAATTTAAATCAAATACGTAAAATTGGAATCCTGGCTATTTTACAAGGTATTTCCACACACAAGGATAAAGAATCTGTGTATTCATTTTCTCCATAATCATATTCCTAGAAATTATATTTTCAGACAACATTACTTTCCTGCCAACCAAATGAGCCCTTATAGTATTTTTGTTAGGTTTGTGATTGTTCGTGCATTTAATTTTAGTTATCCATTTTTAATATTGATGATAATTTGCATGTGGTCCCAATTGCTGATATTCATTGAATCTAGTTACAAATTACAATATTGCATATATCACGAATTTACTTTTTATTACTCTTTGCGATAAGCCGATAATGCAGAGTGTCCCGTCTTAATTAGCAACTTGAATATTTTCTCTCTGTCTAGTAGAGATTCACCGTATTTTTTCTCAATAAGAAAATATTCAACGTATTTATTTTTAATTATATCATACATACCATATGCTAATGCCATCCACTTAATAAAATAATCATGGATATGAATAATTGATCTTTTTGCTGAGATTATCGATCAGTCATTCTAAGATTTTTTTTATCATTTTTTTAAAAACCCATTCCAATTTTCAAGATAGTTTTTGATAAACACTTTAAGTAGTTGATAAATACTCCTTCCGTCCACGAAAGCTTTCATATCTTTCCCTTTTCAGGCGTTCACAAAAAACAGACATTTTCTACTTTTAAACAATATACACAACAAATTATTCATCTCTATCCTTATTTTATCAATTTATCTACCTAAAATACTAGCTCAAAACCACAACTAATTCCCCTTTACCCCTTACTTCATCAACTTATTCCCCCTATCCTTTCTTCACTCGCAATACACTCAAACTATTTTTTTTTAATTAAAACTCGTGTCACTCACTCCTAAAAAAGTATATTGTCGACGAAAGGAGTATAAATTTTGACATATTTTCACGTGCTTGCATGTTCTATTGTAAAATCACTGTTAACTCCAAAGTTTTGATTTCTAAAATCTCATAAATAGAGCCAATGAAGCCTAACCCAAGTGGCTAGTTGAGACACCATAAGACTCTCCTTAGCGAGAGGTCTTGGGTTCAATCCCGACCAAGTGCAGTGTAGTATACTTCATCCGTTCTAATAGCAAAATCTCACTTTCCTTTTTCGTCTGGTGTAGTTTTTCCACCCTGCGTGGTGGTGTAGTGGTCCCACCTTTATGTGGTGTAGAAGTCCCGCCTATATGATGGTGTAGTGCTTGATTTGATTATATATATATAACTTGTAATTCTCTCAAAAAAAATCTCATAAATAGATATGAAAAATTACAACAAAAGATATACAAAATCAATTACGAAGTATCGAATTTCTTTAATTACACGTGTTTAATATATAGTGAGAGTTCTATTAGGAAAAATATCAATTGATTGTTGACTATGCAGTAATCTAATTGTAGCAAGTCCATTAAGAAAATTGGATGGGTTTAATTATCATTTATTCATATTATATGAATGTTGTACTATGCTAAAAAAAAAAAAAATTGTTGTACAGTTGTACTCAATACATATTAGATATATATTTCTATAAGGGAGAAATGGGATTTTAGCACTTTTTAGATTGAAAATACTAATAATAGCACTACTTTTTAAAATATATAAATTCTAGCACTTTTGTACATTTTTACCCCTCCTCTTTCTTTTCTATTTTTCTATTTTTTTATTTTTCGTTTTGTTTTTTTTTCCTCTCCCTTTCCTCAAATTGTTGCCACGCCCACAACCTTATTCTGCCGCCACCAAGTTTTCAGACCATGGCAACACCAATTAAATCTTCAGCAACGATCAAAGGCGACTGCAAAATCCTTATCAATCCAGCAATCTTCAATAAAAAAATATTCACATGAAAAATAATGTGAATTCACGTGAAAAAAATGGGAATTCACATGAAAAAAATGGGAATTCACATGGGAATTCAAATGAAAAAAGTAAAAAACTCGAATTCACATGAAAAATAATGTGAATTCACGTGGAAAAAATGGGAATTCACATGAAAAAAATGGGAATTCACATGAAAATTCAAATGAAAAGAGTGAAAAACTCGATTTCACATGAAAAATAATGTGAATTCACATGAAAAAAATGGGAACCGCCATCACCGCCGTCATGACCCTTCTCCGCCTCTTCACCAGAACCACCGTAATCCCGTCCAAACCCCACCACATTCTCTCCACCACCGCCGTCGCCGCCTTCTTCTTCACCTCCTTCCTCATCACCAAAACCCCCAAAAACGCAAGAAAAAGGAAATCCCTAAAACCAAATCGATTCAAACCCAACCAAATCGTCGCCGCCGTTCTTGCTGAAGACGTACATGCTGGTGGAGGATCCGGCGACGGACAAGGTGATATCGTGGAACGACGACGGCACGACTTTTGTGGTGTGGCAGCCACCGGAATTTGCTAGGGATTTGCTCCTGCTGTTTGGTTTCGATAGAGAGAGAGAAACGAAGGCGACAGCGGCGGTGGAGAAGAAGACGACGGTGGCGGTGGAGAAGAAGGTTGCGGCGGCGCCGTAATCCCGTTTCAATATTGATTAGGGTTTGGCTCCTTCGTCTTCGTCGAAATCTATGGAGGTAGTGGTATGAACAGTGACGATAGTGACTGAAATAGGTAGACAATGGTAGCAACGATGGAGATATCGTAAGCGGCGGAGGCGGAATCAGTGGCAACCACGATGTTGAATAGGTTGATGACGACGACGATGATGGAAAAAGATCATGGTGATGACGACGCCTGCAGCGGCGGAGATGGAGGTGTCGGCAGTGGCTTTATTGGTGAGAAGGTAAGAACGTGAGAAGTGAGAAAATAGGTTTTGAATGAGGTAAAAATATTAAATGAATTATCTATATGCATTTATTAGAAATTACAAATTAAAAATGAATTTTAATGGATTTATCATGCAGCATATTTGAGATTATTTAATAAAACAATGGAGGGTAAAAATGTCAAGAAGTGCTATTTTTTGTATTTTTAAAAAGTGATGCTATTATTAGTATTTTTTTCCTTGAAAGTGCTATAATCATACATTTTCTCTTTCTATAATTTGCTTCAAATATTAAAGTTTTAAATTACAAATACAAAAATACAATAGAAAATTTAATTAGTACCGGAAAAACAGAGCACACGCTACACACTCCTCTGTATATAACCCACGCAAAAACTTGAAGAAAAGCAGTCCAAATGCCATGGATCGATCGTCCAGTATCACCAAGAAAACCGACGGCGACGGCGACGGCGACGAGAGGATTTCGGTGACGGCGCATGAAGGGGCGAACGGCGGCGACGCTGATGAATCGGTGGAGAAGATCTTCGAGAGCAAGGAGGTGCCGCCGTGGCAGAAACAGCTGACTGTTAGGGCCTTCGTCGTGAGCTTTGTGTTGAGTATTTTGTTCACATTCATCGTGATGAAGCTGAATCTGACGACTGGGATCATCCCGTCGCTTAATGTCTCTGCTGGGCTGCTGGGATTCTTCTTCGTGAAGACATGGACAAAGTTTCTGGAAAAATCTGGATTTCTGAAGCAGCCCTTTACTAGGCAGGAGAATACTGTAATTCAGACATGCGTCGTCGCCAGCTCCGGCGTCGCCTTCAGCGGTTAGTGCATTAGTGTGTATGTGTGTGTGGTGTGTGTGATAATTGTAGTTCTATGGAATTATTGCAATTTTAGGTACTCTGCTGCAGACTGCAGTTGGTGTGACACCGTGTGGACGCCAATTGATTATTTATCCATTTGATTAGGTTATTTTAACCTATTTATGATATATTGATGATTTCTTGAATTCAAAATAACTTGATTAAAATTGGTTTTATTGGAAATTGATTTCATGATTTTGGTGTAATTTTGTAAGCCAAGAAATGACGAGAAAATCGCTTCAAATTACGGGTTGATATAGATCGTGTATGTGACAACGGCATCGTCAATGGTTTTCTACTCTACTTGATGTATTTTCTTCATTATATTGATTTTGATTTTAGACTCCCTTTTCATCATTTTCATCAATCATCACAAATCACATTCATCAATTGCATGTGCACTAGTAAATGGTAAGAATACTATTCATATAAAGCGTGATTCAAGGTAGCACCTAATTCTTTTGCGTTGAAACAACATTAAATGAAGAAATAAGGTTGTTTGAATTGTTTAAGGATCTATCCTTCACTGTGAGCACTAACTTGTACTGAATGATATCAGGAGGATTTGGAAGTTACCTTTTTGGCATGAGCCAAGTTGTGGCGAAACAATCCACTGAAGCTAATGACCCTCAGAATATTAAGAATCCTGCATTGTCATGGATGATTGGATTCCTCTTCGTTGTTAGCTTTTTGGGGCTCTTCTCTGTTTTGCCCCTCCGGAAGGTACTCAATTGTTCCACGTACAAGTTCAGAAAGTTGTCGATCTATTTTCTTCATATCTTTGGCATGCATCTGAGTATACACATTCACTACACATCAAGAATTGACTGCTCACTGCTGAAGTGATTGTTTTAGGACAATAAGTATACACATATAGCCTATCGATCGCTTTGATCATTTTTATCTGTATCTTAAATCAACTTTGCAAGGAAAGAATGCTAGCCTATGAACAAATATACTGCCAATTTGTTGTGTCAGTTCCACTTACTGACTATATTTTTGTTAATGACTCAGATAATGATCATCGATTTTAAGCTGATTTATCCAAGTGGCACTGCAACTGCTCATTTGATCAATAGCTTTCACACTCCTCAAGGAGCCAAGCTAGCTAAGTGAGTCGCAATTACACTTATTTGGTACTATTAGTCCAAAGTTAATGGATCTTACAACATCTTCTTGTTTGTTTGTTTGTTTGTTTGTTTGTTTTAGGAAACAAGTTAGAACATTGGGGAAGTTCTTCTCTTTCAGCTTCTTGTGGGGTTTCTTCCAATGGTTTTTCACTGCAGCAGATTCTTGTGGATTCGGGAGTTTCCCTACATTTGGCCTTAAAGCCTATGAGCACAAGTGTGTGGCCTCATATAACTCTGTATATGGTTTTGTTTCTTCTCTGTTCATGCTCATATCAGTAACAAAAAATGTGCAGGGGTTATTGAACTTGGCTCAAACTTAGTTTTTACACTGGGATTTGCTTGTTTAGTGAATTATATGTTCACGAATCATTCAGTATTCTGGCCTTGAAGCTTTTGTATTTCTCACACCTTCTCATGTCTGTCATTTCACCTGCAGGTTCTACTTTGATTTCTCTGCAACATATGTTGGCGTTGGCATGATATGTCCCTATCTTATCAACGTGTCATTGCTTCTCGGTGCAGTCCTGTCATGGGGCTTAATGTGGCCACTGATAGAGAAGAGGAAAGGTGACTGGTACTCTGCTCAACTTCCATCTTCAAGCCTTAATGGCTTGCAAGGTTACAAGGTATATAGTTTATCATCTTTGATAATGAATTTGATCGAACCCTGCTGATTTATTAACTTTTATCCCTGTCTTTGTAATAGATCTTCATAGCTATAGCCATGATTCTTGGCGATGGCCTCTACAACTTCATTAAGGTCCTTGGCCGCACCTTATTCGGGTTGTACCACCAACATCGCGACAAAAACACTGGCACTATCCTTGTAGGTGGTGGCAAGACCTCTCCTCCAACATCTGCTTTATCTTATGATGATCAGCGGAGAACCCAACTTTTTCTCAAGGACCAAATCCCTACTTGGGCTGCCATTGCCGGCTACATCACCATTGCAATAATATCTGTTGCTACAATTCCTCACATCTTTCACCAACTAAAATGGTACCACATTGTGGTAATATATATCTTTGCACCCGCACTAGCCTTCTGCAACGCCTATGGATGCGGCCTTACTGATTGGTCACTGGCTTCTAATTACGGAAAGTTGGCAATATTTGTGATTGGTGCATGGGCTGGAGCAGCTCACGGTGGTGTTCTTGCGGGGTTGGCCGCGTGTGGGGTGATGATGAACATCGTCTCGACTGCCTCTGACCTCATGCAGGACTTCAAGACCGGGTACCTGACCCTTGCATCTCCACGGTCTATGTTCGTGAGCCAGATCATCGGTACAGCTATGGGCTGTGTCATCTCCCCCTGCGTATTTTGGCTCTTCTACAAGGCTTTTCGTGATATGGGAGTCCAGAATTCAACATATCCTGCACCTTACGCTCTTTTGTTTCGAAACATAGCAATCTTGGGCGTTGAAGGAGTTTCTTCTCTGCCAAAACACTGTCTTACTCTGTGTTGTGTGTTTTTCGTTGCGGCCTTGGTTGTGAATGGCATCAGGGATGTGGTGGGACCACAACGGGCGAGGTTCATTCCTATTCCTATGGCGATGGCGATTCCGTTTTATCTTGGGGGGTATTTCACCATTGATATGTGCGTTGGGAGCTTGATTCTGTTTGTTTGGGAGAGGATGGACAAGGCGAAGGCTGATGCCTTCGCACCGGCCGTAGCTTCAGGGTTGATATGTGGGGATGGAATATGGACGTTGCCGAGTTCGCTGCTAGCTCTGGGCGGCGTTAAACCTCCTATTTGCATGAAGTTTCTGTCCAGAAAAGATAATGCAAGAGTTGATGATTTCTTAACCTCTTAAGTTGATACTTGTAAAATTGTATTCATTGATTTTATGCTAAATTAATCTAATTCTATTTGTATTATACTTGTTTCTGAGCAAAATTACTCAAGATAGCATATGTGCAGAAGCGTGTACTAATATCTTTTGAAACCATAACAAATCCAATATGTGATTGCAAATCGACCTATAGAATGACAATTATTCAGAACGAATGACATTTTCACATGGGTTTGTGAGCGAAAATTACATTTTTTATAGTCAACATGAACAAATTTTCAGCGTGAAAGACAATTTTTTGAGGGAGAGATGTGGGGGCATGAATGTCAATTTTCACAATGTTAGTTTTCATTTTTCAACGTGAAGTTAACAAGTATACTTTTCAACAAAGTCGCCGGAATCGGGTGAGAAGATGCGGGAGCGAGGCCGAAAGAGAGATTATTTTGAATAACCTTTTTTTTTTTTACACGTTACATTTTCCATTGGAGATGTGGAATTTAAAAATAAGTTTTATTTATTTTTTCATTAACATGTCCCTTTTAATTTGACGGAGTAGCAAATTATGGAAAAAATTGATCAAAATCATATGTTCGCGATTATATATGAGACAATTCAAAAGTCGTGTGCAAAATAAAATTGGGACTAAAATTTGTATATTTAAATGTATTGAATATTAAAAATTATTGCATGCGACTCAATTAGTCAGTCAGACATCAATGTAACTTTTGAAGAGCAATTTCGTCTATTTATATAAAATTTGGTTATTTAGTGCTTTTTTTAATTAAAGTGGGCAACTTTATGCTTTTACATATTATCAAAAGTGTGTACTTTCGTATATTATACCACTAATTTCTTTCACTACCTAATATCATAATGATAGAGCGTTCTGTTACTTGACAACTTCAATCTTCTCTAGTAGAAATTCACAAAATTGGTTTCTAAATTGAGTGATACATACCATTTTATATATATATATATATATATATATATTTTTTTTTTGAGTTAATATACATACCATTAATTTATCACTAATACTATTATACACTTAAATGGATGATAGGAAATATCATTTTTTTTTGCTAAGAAAAAGATTAATGTCTGCCGTGGTAATGGTATTAATATTATTTTCTAAAGTATTGTGCGTGCAAATTCTATTAAATTTGTGGCTTGAATAGATAATAACATCATAAATACGTGTATAATCCAAAAATGGCACCAAACTCAATATATACGTAATAAAGTAGCACCAAACTTGAATAAAATTTTTGTCCAATTAATATAAAGTCATTCTTGACTACGTGACCATTCAATTCATGTAATTATATTGTTTACTATATTTTATTTTATGTGTTATGCAATAAATATTATATACACATAATATATATTTAATTATTATGTGTGTGCGTTGACTTAATGGTAGTGTGATTAATGCATAAGGCCCAAATATTTAATAATACGATATTCTTTATAATATATAGTAACTAGTAAACATAAAAATGTAGTAACACTTTAGTTTTAATTCTTCTGTCATTTTTCTGTCATTGACCAGTTTAGTTTTAAATTTAAATTTTTCTGTCATTTTTTCTTCAATTTTAATTCTTTGTATTTTTGTTTAATTAATTTTGTACTTGTTGATTTGGGTTTATGAGGAACGATATGTCATTCACTCTTCCGTGAGAACCACTCACATTTTGTCTATGTTAACTTTTTTTAATTTTTTTTATTATTTTTTGTGATCCATATAAAAAAGATTCAAAGATGTTCTGTTTCCTTTTAACTTTAAAGAAATTAATAATAAGAATAAATTGATTTTTTTTTTATGTATTTTGTGGATTTAACAATCTCAATATTAATTTATAAGGTATTAGAATAAAAAAATACTAAAACTTAAAAAAAATATTAACGTAGAAAAAACGTAAGTGGTTCTAGGGTTTATTATTCCTAATCAGGATATTCAATAGTTTTATGGAGTAGTATGTAGTTCTAATTTTAGTAGTTAATAATTAATTATTAGAGTTGGTAAATTCATAATTAGGGTAGATAATTTTTAAAATAACTTTAATAAATAATTACTATAATTCATTCTATTATAACAATTTTATTTTTATAATAAAAATTATTAAAATACTAATATAATAAATTTAAAAGTGAAAGATTAGACGAGTGAAACACATAATATATTGTTACAAGGCAAGTATATTTATTACTACTACAAACGAAACACACAGCAAACAGACCCACTTTGGTATAAAACCAGCCGCAATAGCTTGAATTGAAGAGAATCAGTCCAAAAGCCATGGATCGGTCGTCGGGCATCACCAAACAAACCGACGGAGACGACGACGAGATGATTCTGGTGGCGGCGCAAGACGGCGGCGATGGTGATGAATCGGTGGAGAAGATGTTCGAGAGCAAGGAGGTGCCGCCGTGGGAGAAGCAGCTGACTGTGAGGGCTTTCGTCGCGAGCTTTGTTTTGAGCATATTGTTCACATTCATCGTGATGAAGCTGAATTTGACGACTGGGATCGTCCCGTCGCTCAGTGTATCAGTTGGGCTGCTGGCATTCTTCTTCGTCAAGACATGGACCAAGTTTCTAGAGAAATCTGGTTTTCTGAAACAGCCTTTTACTAGGCAGGAGAATACTGTTATTCAGACATGTGTTGTCGCCAGCGCCGGCGTCGCCTTTAGCGGTCAGTACGTGTGTGTGTGTGTGATAATTTCTAGAATTAGTATGAAGTTTTTGATATACTGGTCTTTGAATTACGATACAATTAAGTCTTTCATTGTTCAACTTATTTTTTTGTTTGATGTGTATTATATTATTTTCTTGAAAATGAGCTTTATGTATTTCCCGCTACATTTTTTGTGTACATATTTAATTTGTATAATTAATTTTAAAATCCATTCCTAAATATTATGATGACATCAAAATTTTAATATTGTTAATCATTATATTATGTTTATTTCACTTATTTAAAATAATTTAATTTAAAAACAATTTATATTTTGTTATATATTTATGTAAAAAAAAAAAATTTAATATCACATGTAAATAGTGTTAACACACATAGTATACAATAACTAGATACAAGATTAATTTAATAATCAAAAGTCTAAAAAGGTGCATTCTGTTTTAGAGTGAAATGTGGAGTTATTGTTGATGAGAATAGGATTACTCTACATTTTACTCTACAATAGTGTAAAGTTAACACTACAATTGTGTATATATAGTTAGAGATGCTCTAAGATCTGCCCCAATAATATCACCTGACTTAATTAACCAAAAGATTTGTACTAACTAACTTATTCATGATATATTGATGATTTCTTGAATTAAAAATTACCTGATAAAAATTAATTTTGTTGAAAGTTGATGTGTCTATGGCTCATCATCTACTGTTTCTCTTTGATATAGATGAGAAAGAAATATTACAAATTATTAACATTTTCCACATGAATATTAGTTAAGGAAGATAATTTTCCAGACAAAAACTTTGATTTGATGCTGTAGACTTTCCTCTGAGAGCTCTAACTTGTAGTGAATGATATCAGGAGGGTTTGGAAGTCACCTTTTTGGTATGAGTGAAGTTGTGGCAAAACAATCTACTAAAGCTAATAACCCTCAGAATATTAAGAATCCTGCACTCTCATGGATGATCGGCTTCCTCTTCCTCACTAGCTTCTTGGGGCTCTTCTCTGTTGTGCCCCTCCGGAAGGTATGTAGTCGTGCTTGTGTTCGTGCTCGTGCTAGTGCTCGACTGTCTTATGTTCCATGAAAAAGTTGAGAAAGTTCTAGATCTTTTCTCTTTCATGTTTTGCACATGTATTAGAACTCTTTACCAAGTATGCAAGACCTATTAATCTCTTTGATCATGCATTCGGATTCTTTCTTTAGTTCTACCTATATCTTAAATCAACTTTGCAGGGAAAGTTTTCTATGAAGAAAATTAGCTGCCATTTTTCATAATTGTCTTTTTTTTTTTTTTCCGTTTCGGTTCTTGCTCCACTATGACAAGCCTTTTGATCAGCCATATTTTTTTTTTTTATTAATGTTTCAGATAATGATCATCGATTTTAAGCTGATTTATCCAAGTGGCACTGCAACTGCTCTTTTGATCAATAGCTTTCACACTCCTCAAGGAGCCAAGCTAGCCAAGTGAGTCACAATTACTCTTGTTTGACGCCGTTAGTCCAAAGTTAATGGATCTTACAACATCTTCTTGTTTGTTTGTTTTAGGAAACAAGTCAGAACATTGGGGAGGTTCTTCTCTTTCAGCTTCTTGTGGGGTTTCTTCCAATGGTTTTTCACTGCAACGGATACTTGTGGATTCGTGAATTTCCCTACATTTGGCCTTAAAGCCTATGAGAACAAGTGAGTGGCCTCTTACATTTATCAAAAAGATTATGTAATGCTCATTCTATTTGATTTCTCTGTCATCAATTTCACCTGCAGGTTCTACTTTGATTTCTCTGCAACATATGTTGGCGTTGGCATGATATGTCCCTATCTTATCAACGCGTCATTGCTTCTTGGTTCAGTCCTGTCATGGGGCCTAATGTGGCCATTGATAGAGAAGAAGAAGGGCGACTGGTATTCTGCTCAACTTCCTTCAAGCAGTCTTAATGGCTTGCAAGGTTACAGGGTAATTCCTTCTCTTTGTAATGAATTTGATCAAATCCTGATAATTTTATAACTTTTATTCATGTCTTTGTTACAGATCTTCATAGCTATCGCCATGATTCTTGGTGATGGTCTCTACAACTTCTTCAAAGTCCTTGGCCGCACCTTATTTGAGTTGTACCATAAACTCTGCGACAAAAATATTGTTGGCAATACCTCTCATCGAGCAGCTGCTTTATCTTATGATGACCAGCGGAGAACCCAACTTTTTCTCAAGGATCAAATCCCTACTTGGGTTGCCATTGCCAGCTACATTGCCATAGCAACAATATCTTCTGCTATTATTCCTCACATATTTCACCAACTGAAATGGTACTACATTGTGATAATCTATATCTTTGCACCTGCATTAGCCTTCTGCAATGCCTATGGATGTGGCCTTACTAATTGGTCAATGGCTGCTACTTATGGAAAGTTGGCAATATTCATAGTTGGTGCATGGGCTGGAGCTGCCCACGGTGGCGTTCTTGCTAGTTTAGCCGCATGTGGGGTGATGATGAACATTGTGTCGAGTGCCTCCGACCTCATGCAGGACTTCAAGACCGGGTACCTCACCCTTGCATCTCCACGGTCTATGTTCGTGAGCCAGATCATTGGTACAGCTATGGGTTGTGTGATCACGCCTAGCGTGTTTTGGATCTTCTACAAGGCGTTTCATGATCTGGGACTCCATACTTCGCCATATCCTGCACCTTATGCTCTTATATACAGAAACATAGCAATCTTGGGCGTTGAAGGGGTTTCATCTCTGCCAAAACACTGTCTTACTCTGTGTTGTGTGTTTTTTGTTGCGGCTTTAGCTGTTAATGGGATTAGAGATGTTGTGGGACCACAACGGGCGAGGTTTGTTCCTATTCCTATGGCTGTGGCGCTTCCGTTTTACCTTGGAGGCTACTTCACCATTGACATGTGTGTGGGGAGCTTGATTCTTTTCATTTGGGAGACCATTGACAAGGCGAAGGCTGATGCATTTGCACCTGCAGTAGCTTCTGGATTGATCTGCGGAGACGGGATATGGACCTTGCCCAGTTCGCTTTTAGGTTTGGCAGGCGTAAAACCGCCTATCTGCATGAAGTTTCTGTCCAGAAAAGATAATGCTAGAGTTGATGATTTCTTAGCTTCTTAGTCTTTACATATATCAGAAATTCAGAATTAATGTTGTTGGTTTCAACTAATACAATGATGTGAAAATGTTGTAGCTAATAACATGACATATATGTTGATTGTTTCTGTACATGAGTTTTTACATTCTTAGGCCTCAATCAACTCCCTGATAGATTTCATGCTTACATTCTCTGAAGGAATATCAGTAAATTCAGACAGTAAAGCCCTAAACTCATCTCCACTGAGAGTTTCTCTCTCCATCACCACCTCTACTAACTTATCAATGGCCCCCCTATTGTTCCTTATATGATTCTTTGCAATCTCATATGCACTCCCTATTATTTGCCTTACAGAATTATCAATGTCTTCCGCTAGTTTTTCAGACATCTGATTCCTAGCCAGCATCCTCAACACTAGATCACTGCTCTGCACACCCGGCTCGACCAATGTCCACGGACCGATTTCAGACATTCCATAGGCTATAACCATCTGTAGAAGCAAAAGAAATACACCTGAAGTTGATCAGGAAAAAGAAAAAAAAAAAAAAAGTTACAAATCCTTAGCTTTAGAGTGAAAAATCTTCACCTGTTTGGCAATTTGTGTTACTTGCTGCAAGTCTCCAGCTGCACCAGTTGTGATTTCTGGTTCCCCAAAGATAACTTCCTCCGCTGCTCGGCCTCCTAAACCTCCAACAATTCTAGCAAACAGTTGCTTCTTAGAGATCAAGGTTGGATCTTCTCCGGTTATGAACCACGTTAGGCCACGAGCTTGCCCTCGTGGGATCAATGTCACCTTCTGCACCGGATCATGCCCTGGAGTCATAGTCCTGCAAGCAGAATTCACACAAAATCAGCTACTACTACTTAAGACAGTAGTAATACACTACTACTTAGTCTACTTACGCGCAGACTGCATGTCCAATCTCATGATAAGCTACTAAGATCTTGCTTTTCCCATCTGTCATGGCGGTTCCTTCCATTCCTGCAACAATGCGGTCTATTGACTCATCGATTTCCTTCAAACTGATGTTATCTCTGCCTCTCCTACCAGCAAGAATTGCGGCTTCGTTCATCAAGTTTGCAAGATCTGCCCCACTGAATCCCGAAGTTCTCATTGCAATAACACTTAGATCAACATCTCTGCCCAACTTCTTGTTCTTGCTATGAACCTGCAGTATTTCCTCCCTCCCTTTAACATCCGGCAAGCCTACACTGACCTAAAACAGTCGCGTTATCGTCTCCAAAGATTCAATGACTGATCAGTTATCAAGAATGCAGAAACAAGAAAGACTAACTAACTAACCTGTCTATCAAACCTTCCTGGTCTGAGCAGAGCAGAATCAAGAATTTGAGGCCTATTAGTAGCGGCAATGACAATGACACCACTGTTTCCATTAAAACCATCCATTTCTGTGAGCAGCTGATTGAGCGTCTGCTCTCTCTCATCGTTTCCTCCACCAATACCCGTCCCTCTCTGCCTTCCAACTGCATCTATCTCATCAATGAAGACGATGCAGGGCGAATTCGCCTTCGCCTTGTTGAACAGGTCCCTCACCCTCGAAGCTCCAACTCCGACAAACATTTCGATGAATTCTGATCCCGACAGCGAGAAGAAGGGCACTCCAGCTTCTCCGGCTATGGCTTTCGCCAGCAACGTCTTCCCCGTCCCCGGAGGCCCCGTTAAGAGCACCCCCTTAGGTATCTTTGCACCTACTGCAGTAAATTTCTCAGGAGTCTTTAAAAACTCCACAATCTCTTCAAAATCTTGCTTGGCTTCATCAACTCCAGCTACATCATCAAATGTTATTCCAGTATTCGGATCCATCTCAAACTTAGCTTTGCTCCTACACATAACATGCATAAAATTAGTAAAACATTCATCATTTTTTGGATCTATCTTTATGGACGAGAGAATGTTGAGTGGTTACCTCCCTAATCCGAAGGGCAAATTAGGTCCGCGGGGAGTGTTTGAAGAGGAAGATGTTAAAAGCAAAGAAGCTAATAGTATGAAGGGAAAAGCTAAGTTGGTTACGAGATCAAGAATGGCGTTGGTCTCAATGGGATGGGCAGCGAAATCGACGTTCTTCTCCTTTAGCTTTCGGAGGAGTTGCTGCGGCAGTCCCGGGAGCTGAATTTTGACTCTCTGGATTTTGTTGAACGCGGGATTGAATATCTCGGCGATTGCTACAGTTCCATTTTGGTAGAAATCGACTTTGTTAACAGCATCTTGATCTAAATAGTCGAGGAATCGGGAGTAGGACATTCTGCTTGATGCAGCCTCATCTGGACTCTCTGCTGCTATCCCGGGCCGAGTTACGGGCCCTCCGAGTCCGAGCAGCGTAAGCCCGGTGGAAGCTATCAGTTTTCTTCGGCTGAATTTGGTCTGCTTTTGAAGGGGAATAATATTATGATCGTCTTTGGGAAAGTCTTGGAGCTTGCAAATGGGGATGTAAGAAGAAGCGGACACAGTAACAGCACCACACATTTCTTTCTTCTATATATATGTTGTTGGAATTTGGTGGATCGGATAAACTCAAACTCAGATTCAATTTCTTTTTTGATGATTTTGGAGGGAATTAACTGTTTTGTGAATTACGAAGGAGTAGTTATTTTATAGTAATTCATAAAAAATTTCATGAAGAATCCAGAGTTGTGTGCGTGGGTATTTTGCCACGTGGTTGGAGTTTTATTGTTTGTAGTCCCATCCCATGTTGAGAAATCTGCGGATGGAAGCTTGTTTAGCCATTGTGATGAAATAGTAATAATAATCACACATTTTTTTGCTAATAATTAAATTTCACAATTAACTAGACAGGTCCAGAAACTTCAGAGCGAGACAAATGAAATGAAATCAAACTTTGTTCGAGCTCACGCCAAGACGGATAGATACAAGACTACAAAGGGCAAAGGAAAAAATTTTTATCCGTAACAATATTAATCATAATGGGTTTTATTCAACCTGAAATTATTAGTAAGGTAGTAAGGGAATCATATCATTCATTATAAGCATATTATTCTAATTGTACGGAAAACTTGCATGAAATTATCCTTATTTGGATAGAAGATGTGATGGATAGAAGATGATATGAGTGCATTATTTGAATTATTTTAATTTTGTATTTGAATTGATTGATTAAGATTAGGATCATGGTACTTTTGGATAATCGTATGATTAATTAATAACCACTTAAATTTGAAAGATCAAATTATCACTCAGTTGATAGATAGGATCACGAGCGGGTTATTCATCAAAAGCTAAATTATTCAAACCAAACATTTGACTCGATTGAATTATTTTATCAATCAAACCAAATGATATAAAATAGGTCACAACTTGTTTCTATTTATTATTTTATTTGAATTTATTTAAATTCAACTGGTGGAATCTATGAAGTTTAAATGACGAGCCCTAGTTAGAAAGATGAGATTTTAATTATTAGTATTAGGGAGTGTTGGACCAAAACAAAATGTTATCTGAAGTAATTTAAATTTTTGGGCTTCGTAATTAAATGGGCTAGACCGAACTATGGGCTGAGATTATATTTTTGTATTGGGCCAAATTTATTTATTACTATTTCGGCTTTTAGTATTGATTTTTTAGCGAGCTTTTCTTCTGAGTAATTTGACGAAAGGCACTTGCCAGCTAAGATTTGAATTTGCAGAGGCTGTAAAATGTTTAGTCATGTGATTCTTGCAACCCAAGTTTTCTACAGTAATAAACAATTTGCCAGCAAGGAAGCTACAGTAAAAAATTCCCTTTATATATCTTTCGTTATTGATCTTCAACATTCACCAACTCAAAGATTTTCTCAAAAAATTGTCTCCTGTATATTGCCGTGAGTTTCAAGTCATAGATCACATTTTTAGCAGCAGCCTCCTATCAATCCTTACAGTAAGTTTTCAAATTTAAAATCTTAAGCTTGTTTCATTATTTAAATTTCACCATAAAGTCCTTCAAAAAAAAAAAAATCACCATAAAAGAGATAAGAGATAGCCTTTGTTAGGGATTTGTGAGATTTGATTTGGGTTTTCTCGGTTCTTTGCCTGAAGGAGAATGATAGATGGAGAAGTGACGATGAGGAAATTTAGGGCTTTTAAAAAATGAAAATAGGGGAATTTTCGTTGTTACAGAGGGGAAGGGGAAGAATAAATTTCACTTCGGGGGGAAATTCCAGAAATCATCAAAGTTTATAGGATAATAATAGGAAAAAACATAATTCACTATTAGTTTGTGGTTTTAGATGCATTTTAACCCTTATATTTATTAGGGAAAAGATGCAAATACCCCCCTCATGTTGGCAGCGCCGGGCAAATACCCGCCTAAACTTTGTTTAGGTGCAAATTCACCATTCCCTAAAGTTTTCGGGTGCAATTACCCCCTCGCCGTGACGGAAACTACACTTTCGTTGGCAAAAAAATATTTTTGATTCATTTTTATTCTTGTGGACTCTTACAATTTCCAAGAATTAATTGGTGCTATAAACTCAAATTAGGATAAAATTTGTTTCGAACCCTAGCTCACAACTATCAAAACTCAGGCGAAGCTCTCTAATAATTTGCAATCCAAGCCGACTATTTGTTGTGGACATTGATGATCTCATATTCTTCAAGTGGTCCGTCATTCTTTTTCGTGCAAATTATTGGAGAACTTCACCTGAATTTTGATAGTTGTGGGCTAGGGTTCGAAATAATTTTTTTCCTAATTTGAGCTTTCAGCACCAATTATGTAGTATATAACCGTTGGAAATTGTAAGGGTCCACAAGAATAAAAATGAATCAAAAATATTTTTTTTTGTCAATGAAAGTGTAGTTTCCGTCACGACGAGGGGGTAATTGCACCCGAAAACTTTAGGGAATGGTGAATTTGCACCTAAACAAAGTTCAGGGGGGTATTTGCCCGGCGCTGCTAACATGAGGGGGGTATTTGCACCTTTTCCCTATTTATTAAGAATACGTCTACGAAATTTTTTAACCACTTATTATTTTATTTTTTTTGAAAGGGAATTTTTTTAACTACTTAAAAATTAAAATATAGTATTAATATATTATAAAGACTTTCTATATAATTACAGAGATTAAGAGTTCAATTCTCATCTTTTTCCCTCCTCTCCTACTCAAAAAAAGAAAAGATGGAGAAAAAAATATGGTACTCTTATAACTGCTGTATATATAAGTATTGTATTAGAAAACTAGATTTACCCGCGCCCGTTGCGCTGCACCATTCGATTGTATTTCAATTTTTACATTTTTAAATGTTAATAATATCTATATAATCTCATTAAATATTAATTAATAAAATTTATCTCTGTGAATCTTCTTATACAAAATAATACATTTAGCAAATACAAAAATTAATTAACGTGACAAACAATAAAATAATTACTACTCCAAAGCTTAATATTTGAATTTGAAAATTTGAAATGCAACATACACATCATTATATAGTGAACTAAATTTGTTAGGCTTTAAAGCCTAATTTTTTAATTTGAAAAATTGAAATGGCATGATAAAATCTACAGTAATTAATTTTTACTGGAAAGTGTACAATTATTTGCATGTGGCATGCAAAATGAGCGGGAAATACAAATTATTTTGCTTTAATATCGTAATAGATAGATAGATTTTACGTATCAATATCAATATGTATTTTTTTATTGAATAAATCATTATTCAATATATAAAGAGTAAGAGATTTGAAAAAGATTGAGTCAATATAAATATATCAATGTATATCTAATCTCGTTCCTATATTAAAACATTAATAAACAACCATGCACTACTATAGATTACAAAAATTATGTCAAACTATCAAATTTATCCTTTTTATTCAAGGAAAAAAAATACATTTTTCATTTTTCATGCTATAATTAGGGGTTAAAATTAAAAATCATTTTTCTCACTATCTTGATATATATATACATTTTGATAGCTCGGACACTTATTCGAAGATGTATGGAGCAATAATTTTGAGATATTTGAGTCAAAATTTAGTTTTGTGAATACTCTAACACACATATATTACATAAGAGTATATACCCAATAATCGTTCTAATTTTAATTCTAATATTCAAAATCAAGAAATTAATAAATATTGTTACTTTGGAAAATTTAAATTAAGAAATTAATTTATATTGAATGCATTTTAACCCTTATATTTATTAATAATACGTCTACGAAATTTTTTAACCACTTATTATTTTTTTTTTTGAAAGGGAATTTTTTAACTACTTAAAAATTAAAATATAGTATTAATATAGTAAAGACTTTCTATATAATTACAGAGATTAAGAGTTCAATTCTCATCTTTTTCCCTCTTCTCCTACTCAAAAAAGAAAAGATGGAGAAAAAAATATGGTACTCTTATAATTGTTGTATATATAAGTATTGTATTACAAAATTTATACATGCTAATTTTTCCTACTTAAAAAAATTTTAGTCTAATTAATTTGAACTGTAAATAGCACCGAGTCTGATTAGGATTGGTGCCAAAATGAAGGGTTTTAATTGAGCCGAGTCGAACCAAATAGTACCTTGCTCAAGTTTAACTTGTTTGGCTAAACGTGCTTTTATCGATTCGAGTGCAGAGTCAAGCCTAAACAAGCTTTTTAAATTTATACTTTCATTTAAAATATTATATATTTTTTAAAAATATAAGTTATTTTGTTCACAATAATGTAATATATTTACTATTTTCTTATAAATAAATAAACTTAACTAGATACTTAATCCAAATATTACTAACTATAGTATAAAATATAAACATCTAATTAATAATCTTATGTTTTTAAGATAAATTACTTAACGAGCTTGCTCATGAGCCAACGAGTTAGCATCGTCATGCTCAAACTTGACTTGTTTTACTAAACGAGTTTCTTAATAAATTATTAAACGAACTTTTATTGAATCGAACACCAAATAGCTCGCGAGTAACTTGATTCATTCGCAATCCTAGCCCTACCAAAATGGGGTGGTCCCATACGAAGTGTTGCCGCGGCACAATTTTATTGTTATAAATAAAGGGAAATGGGTCAAATACACCCCTAAAGTTTCCTCTCAGGTTTAAATATGCCCCTAAGGTTAGTTTAGGTACAAATACACACACCTTTAATGTATATTTTCAGGTACAAATAAGTCCTTAATGTTATATATATTGACATACATGTCATTAATCCCTATTATTGTCCCTCCAAAATATTTTTTGCCAATTTTTTCTTTTTATTTTAATCTTTTAAGCATGTTTAAAAACTTTATTTAATTTTATAAAACTTTCAAAATCATTTCTTCATTATTATTAATATTATTATTAAAATTTCAGAATCATTTTTTCATTATTACTAATATTATTAACATTCACTTGAATATAAAATTAATAATTCAGAATAGTAGACGTAAAAAAAGATAGAAAAATAAATGCAAAGAATAAAATGACAAATAGCATACAACTTAATTTAATGGTTTACTAATTTGGTAGTAGAACAATTTTATGAAATTAAAACCCCAAATCCTGACTTCCGCGAACACGGAAAAAAAAAAGAATCAAACTGAAGGGTTAAGAAAAAAAATTTGTAATAGGGGTAAAAATAATATGTAATAATGTATAATACAAATTAAAAATTATAGTAGTCTTAATAATAAATAATTATGATAAAAATGTATAATACTACGAAAAGAATTTTTCTGAAATTTTAATTATATTCTTTTCACTTATAGTAGTATATTTTTTAAATTTATAAGAAAAAATTAATAATAATGAAGAAGAAATAAATTTGTAATTTTTATAAAATTAAATAGTTTAGAAATTGGATAAGGATAAAACATGCTTAAAAGATTAAAATGAAAAGAAAAAATTGGCAAAAATTATTTTGGAGGGTTAATAATAGGGAATGACATGTGTATCAATAATTATAACATTAAGGACTTATTTATACTTGAAAATATACATTAAAGGTTTATTTGTACCTAAACTAAATTTAGGGACTTATTTGAACTTGAGAGAAAACATTAGGAGTCAAACCCTTTTCCCATAAATAAACGGGGCAATTCACTGAAAAAGCCCAACTATCAACTTTGCGAGCTAACCGTAAAAACAGGACCATAACTTTTCTCAATTTGAAAAATAGGACTTATTTCGACGGGCCCTGTAAAGTATGACTAAAACTTTTTTTTATGCCGTTTGTAGGACAATTTTGGGCTTTTAGGCCCGTTTTTCTCACGTGGCTTGATGACTGAAGCCCAATGCTGATGTGGATGCCACATTTCATACGAGTGAGTAAAAAAATGAATAAAAAGAAAAAATAATCACCCTCTCTCTTTCCAACCCGCAGCCCCCTCTCCCCCACCATTTTTCTCTCGCCCGACGGCCAACCACCACCACCGTCACCGCCAACCACCATCTTCTCATTTTCCTTCGTCGTTGCAAACGGTGCCGCCAACACAACTCTCAAACACAGCAACCCCATCCATTTCCCCTATCTCTCTTCTCTTAGATTGGAAACCCCTCCTCTAACCTCAAAAATTCAGCAAGTACCCGTCAAAATTTCACCAACGCCGTTTCGCCTGAAGCAACGACGAAAGGCAGCGGCAGAAGAGCTTCTGCCACCGCAAGGGCTGAACACCATCAAAAAGCCACAAAAACTCCAAAATTGAAATCGGCGAGTCGTAATCCTCGCAACCATCCTCCTTATCAGAATCTTCGTCAGGAATATTCCCTGCCGGTGACTCCGCCGACCTCTGCTGCGGTCTTAAAAACTTAGCGACAGCGTTGGGGCTACAAATCTCAATAAAAGGCTTGTCATGGGCCATCGCGGTTGCCTCCACCGTTTCGAAGGTCACCGGCCAAACCATCGCCCGTTGTGCCGGATCGGGAATATCCGCCAACCATTTCCCCCACAGTCGCTGCGGTACGACGCTACACAGGGTCTAGCACCGTCGAGAGGAGACGTCGACATCGCTGCTACTGGCATTGACCCATCGCCATGCGCAGTGCTAGCGAGCTCAAGCTCCCACCCGTGACATGTTTCTTCACCGTCGCCGGCCTCCCGCTGCTGAGCTCTGCCACTTTTCACATCGCCAGAGTTCGATGAAGAAGAAAGAAAAGCAATCGTTGCTGCTATTTGAATCACCACGCCGCAGCTCGTTGTAGAATAGCGACAACCGTCTGAATCTGCGGCGGTTGGTGGAGTGCAGCAAGACTGAGAAGATGATGGCGAGAGGCGGTGGATGTAGCAGAGGAGAAGAAAGAGAGAGGGAGGCGGGTGGGCGAGAGAAAGAGAGGAGAGAGAAATAAAATTTCATTTATTTTCCTTTTTTTTATTTTTTCTTTTTTTTATTCATCCTTTTGATGACTGGTATGAAATGTGGCATCCACATCAACATTGGGCTCCAGTCATCAAGCCACGTGAGAAAAACGGGCCAAAAAGCCTAAAATTGTCCTACAAACGGCATAAAAAAAAGTTTTAGTCCTACTTTACAGGGCCGTCGAAATAAGTCCTATTTTTCAGATTGGAAAAAGTTATGGTCCTGTTTTTACAGTTAGCTCTCAACTTTGCACTGTTTTGTATCAGAATAAAAAACCCTGATACGTAGTTCTCTCTCTCCCTCTCCTCTACCTTCTCAAAGATGGTGGTGGAAGATTTACATGCTATCGCGGGCGCCCTCAACGTCGATCTCGACTCCCTCGATCTCGCTTCTATTCGCCTGCCCGCCGGCGAAGACTTTGGAATTATCAGGTATAAATTCAGAGAATAAAGCTGTATTCTTTTTTTTTTCTGTCCTTTTTTCATGTTGAACTCCGTGTCTGTGGATGCTTTTGTTGTAGTGATGATGAGGATTTGAAAGCGGATGAAGAATTCGAATCGGAAAAGGGTACGGACAACGTAATAGTGGTGGACAATTTGCCGATGGTGGCAGAAGACAAGTATGCGAAATTGCAAGGTGCGGTCCGCACAATCTATCGTCGAGTTGGTAATATCAAAGAGGAGTGGATGCCTGTTGATCCCGACACTCAGAAAACCCTAGGATACTGCTTCATTGAGTATGACACTCCTCAGGTGATATTCCTTCTCTTGTTATGAATTTTGTTTCTTCTTTTAAATTTATGGAGTGCTTTGATGCGTTATCATTTGGTTTTTAAGTAGATTAAAAATATCAATTTCGTGATTTGTTGGTAGTGCCTCCGTAGTCGTTTACTGTTTTTGGGGTCTTAAATTTATTTTTCTATTCAATTCATAATGCTATAATCTGTCTTTTCAATGCGAAGAAAAAGGTTTTTATTAATTGTAAGTTTCCTGGGATTTTTTAATTGTTGGACTTTGATTAATATGGTAGAAATCTTATGGATTGTTCTTTTTATTCACTTGGTTCCAGCTGGTCTCGAATATTTTTGCTCTTGTTTTTCTTCAGGATGCCAGAATATGTTGCACAACCATAAACTTTTAAGAATCTTGAATGAGATAGTTGGTATATGGAGTAGCATTTTGGCATTATAAGTGCTAATATAACTGTTGGGAAAATTATAAAGTTTTGATTTAATACCAAAACTCAACTGTTCTCCAACCAAGTAGATGATCGCATCAACCTAAGTAGTATTTTCCAGCTCGCCTGTTTGAGCTCTAGATTTTCTAAGTTTACAGGTTCAGGAAGCGGAAGACAGCAGAAGATCCAGCTGTGTTTACAGCAGGAGTCAACTATCAGCTGAGTTTTTCAGCTGAGCTGAGTTCAAAACGGAGCAGGATCCAGCTGAAGATAAATCGAGCTGAGTTCAAGACACAGCTGGTCCAACTGTAAGAACAAAGGGAACTAACTCTGAAGACGTCACTTCAAGTCAGTTTACCCAATCCAGCTCTGAATTCAAAAGTCAGCTCCAAAGGCAGAAATCCCGGTGTCGGAGGAAGTCAATATACCTCGACCAATGAGGGATTGCCAAATCAGCATCCTATACTTCAGAACCTAGGATGTGACTCTAATGAAGACAGGTGCAGAAACGCCCAACGACAGATTTGGAATTTAAGAAGAGTAGGTAAGATTCAAACGGCTCCTCCAACGGCTAGTCTTGAATCTCTACCTATATAAACCCGTCTTCAACCTCAGGATCAAAAACGAAAAACTTCCTACAAGCTTTCATTCTCTGAAATTATCAAGTCTTCAAAAGCTTACAAGCAGTTCTAAATAGTTAAAAGAACACTTTATCTTAAAGTGTTTCTAGTCCAGAAACTGCCCAGTTTTTCGTCTGATTCCTAGGCAGAAACCATTGTATATCTTAAGCCTAGATTTCGAACGAGTTCATCTAACTCTAAGTTCTTCATTGTAAGAACTCGTTCATAGTTGGAACCTCAAACCAAACCCCTCTTTACCCAGAAAGGTTAGGTCAAGGTTACGCTTGCTTGAAGCGCGAAATTCAAGTAGTTGTAAGGTTTTTTCAGTACCCGTAAACTGAAAGATTAGGCTTGACAGTGTCCGCAAACTGTTGGAACACTGCTCGGGTTAGAGTTGTGAAGTTGCTTGGTACTTGAAAACCAAGTGGTAGTGAATTACCAGTGAATCTGGTCGTGGACGTAGGAGGTGTTACTATGAACCACGTAAAATCTTGTGTTCTTTACTTTCTCGTTATTTTCAGATAGTGTACTAATTCCATTTGCATATTGCATCTTTATCAAATCTGCATACTCAGCTGCTCCCCAAAGACAGTTGTGTTGTTTTATAAACTTGCATAAATTGACTAAGTCGAAAACGTAAAGAATATTTTCAAGCTGAGTTTTTCTAAGCAATCGAGCTAAGTTTTCAAACCACCACGTTTCGCACCGCCAGCTGAGTTATTAACCCAGCTGACCTTCCTCAGCTGGATTCATAACTGAGCTCACAAACTCTGTTTTAAACTTGAAAAAGTTTTCAGAAATCTATCTTTGGTGTATTCACCCCCTCTACACCAAAGACCCAGCTCAGGAACCATCAATTGGTATCAGAACAGTGGTTCAAAAGACCGATGTTTCTGAATCAAGATATTTGTCTTGACTATCTGTCAGTGGTCAACTGAACAGATCCTCTTTTGGAAAAACTCATAATTATTTCATACTGTGCATATCTCCATGGATTCCTATCTTAACAGGAACCTTCCCACCTTCTCGGTCGACGATTATGCAATCTGAAAGTTCAGATTAAAAAGCTTTCTTTGTGCGCATCATGACATGATGTGGGACGTCATCACAGACGGACCCATCATCATTTACAAACAAGGAAACGAGCTTGTTCCAGCTCAAGATGGTGGACAACCAACATATCAGATCATTCCGAAGCCAAAGAATGAACATACCTCAGAAGAAATGAAGCAAGCTGGATTAGACAGCTTCGCGAGGAACACCATCTCGTCAACGGTCTCCAACGCCTACCTCAGCAAGATCATCAACTGCAATACCGCAAAGGAGATGTGGGAAACCCTAGCCAAGCTATGCGAAAGGTCGGAGGAGATAAAAGAAAATAAATTCACAATCGTCTGCCAGAAGTTTGATAACTTCAAGCAGCTTGTCAACGAATCCATCGAAGGGATGGAACTCAGATTCTCAAATATCGTGGTAGAAATTGAAACCATCAGAACTGGGAAATACACCCAGCGAGAGAAGAACCTAAAAGTTCTTTCACGCTCACAGCTGAATGGAACACATACAAGGTGGTACACCAAAGTCAAAGTGACTTGGGTGATCTTTCAATTGAAAGATTATTCTCCCTGCTCAAAGCCAACGAATACAACTTGAAGATTACCATGAAAGAATCTTCAAGCAATCAGAATGATGGAGAGCTGACACCTGCGCCAAAGGAGATTGCGTTCAGAGCTAACTCTGAAAAATCCACATACATGCAGTCAGCTGAGTCATCAATGAAGGACAAGAAGGACATGAGCAAGGAAGAGCTACTTGAAGAGATAGCCATGCTGGTCAAAAACTACAACAGACTCAACACCAGTAAGGGCAAGTACAAGAAGTTCGCAAGAACTTACAGAGACAAGTACGCAGCAGCTGATGAGAAGTCAGCTGACAAACGAACAGACGAAGGATGCTTCAACTGCAAGGAACCGGGACACTACCAGCTAGACTGTCCTAAGCTATCCAAGAAAGATAAAGACCAACTGAAAGCTAAGGCAGCTGACAGAAGGAGAGCCTACATCGCCGACGAGAAGTCGGAGTGCAACAAAATGGATGATAACATGCCATTTTCAGACTCAGATGAAGAAGCACTGATGGCTCATGATGAACCTGAATGGGATACATGCTTCATGGGACAGACAGACGGAATCGATGAAGATGAAGTAATGTCAAGAACTCAAAATCTATCTAACCTCTCACCATCACACGAACACTCTACACAGGTTTCAGAATCAGGGCTACCTGATTGGAGTTTAGTAGAGAAGGTTATGAACGATTCCAAGGAGCTTCAAGAGATCCTTGACGTCATAATGTGTGAGAATGCCGATCGAGCTGAAGGTGGAACTGGAAAAGAAAAAGGTATCAGAAGCAGCTGATACAACACAGCTGATGAAAGACTTCTACTATGAAAGAAACAGCTGATGGAAGAATTGAAAAAGACCACAGCTGAATCGGAAAAGAAGTCAGCTGAGATTATAGAGCTGAAAAGTTCCGAAGAGGTACTATCTAAGAAGATGGCAGCTCTCATCAAAGCTACAACAACAATGGACGAAATCATAAGTGCACAACGTCCAGCAGCACTCCAAGCAGGACTGGGTTACAATGGATCAAAGGATGACACAAACATTGCTTCCACTAGAGGAACAAAGGTAATGTTTGTAAGAGCAAAAGAAAACCCAATTCCAGCTGCTCAGCAACGACCGTTGAGGACACAGCAGGCATCAAAAAGGCCAGCTGTGAGACAACCTCAAGTACAGATCAGACAGCAACGTGCTCAAACTCAACAAAGACAGCAGGCTGGACATTTCAGATGCCAGCAACCGCAACAGCACGTCGAAAGATATCAACCGAGATATCAAAGGAGATACCCAGCTGGATATCATTCATATGATCACCAGCTGGAGCACCATTTCCAGCCGAGATATCACAAGAGACAGCAGAGACAAAGGAACGTCTCAGCTGGATACCGAAAAAGATCAGGACATCAACAAAGACATCAAGCTGGGAAGATACTTAGATCAAGACCCCACCCGCAACAACCGAAGAACACAAAGAATGTGTATATCGACTCAGCTGGAAGGATCATCAGATCAAATGACCCAATTCGAGTCATCAAGCAGATCTGGGTCGTAAAAGGATCTCTGTCTAACCTACAAGGACCCAATTAAAACTGGGTACCTAAATTTGGATCTTTTTTATAGGTTGCAAGGGAACGACACATCATTGAGGAGTAGATGAGAACGTTATGTACTTGGACAGTGGATGTTCCAAGCACATGACGCACTTAAAGCATCTACTCCAGAAGTATATCGAGCGTCCAGGCCACCAAGTAACATTTGGTGACAACTCCAAAGGTCTAACCAAAGGTTATGGTACATTTAAAACTAAAAATGTTATAATCCCCAATATTTCTTATGTACAAGGACTGCAACATAACTTTCTTTCCATTAGCCAATTTTGCGAAAACAGTTTTTCTGTCAAGTTTGATGCACATGGATGCACAGTGAAGCACAGGGAAACCAAGCAGATACTACTAAGAGGGAAAAGAGAAGGAAATATGTATTTTGCTGACTGGAACAGCAGCCCTCCTGAGACTTGTCTTGCATTGAAAAGCAGCAATGAAGTCAGCTGGTTGTGGTACAGACGGCTGAATCATCTCAACTTCAAAACAATCAACAACCTGGCTAGAAACCAGCTCGCTAATGGAATTCCAGATCAAATATATGACAAAAGTCATATGTGCAGCGCATGTCAACAAGGAAAACAAACAAGAATTTCATTCTCTCTCAAGCCAGTTCAGTCAACTGATCGAGTTCTTCAACTCCTTCACATGGATCTTTTTGGTCCAGTTACTCTAGCGAGTTTAAACGGCAGAAAATATAATCTGGTCGTAGTGGATGATTTCTCAAGATTCACATGGGTGTCATTCATGTACCAGAAAAGCGAAACAAAGACTAAGCTGCCAATCCTGCTGGAAAGGTTGTCAACTCAGAAGGAGTGCAAGTTAATGTCAATCAGATCAGATCGAGGAACAGAGTTTCTGAATGAAACTATTTATGAATACTGCGAGAAGAACGGAGTTCAACATCAAACCTCAGCAGCACGCACACCTCAGCAGAATGGTGTAGCAGAGAGAAGAAACAGAATACTCAAAGAAGCAGCTACCTCAATGCTAGCCAGCTCTGCCATTCCAAAGAAGTTCTGGGCCGAGGCAATCAACACAACATGCTTCACTCAGAATCGCTCTCTACTCACATCAAGGTAAGAAAAGACGCCGTATGAGCTATGGAATAACAGAACACCATACATTGGATATTTCAAGGTCTTCGGATCCAAATGCCATATCCTAAACAATGGAAAAACACAGCTCAAGACGTTCGATACGAAGACTGACCGAGGAGTATTCCTTGGTTACTCAGCTGTGAGTAAAGCATACAGAGTCTTCAACAGAAGAACTCAAACGGTCGAAGTAACTCCACATGTTACCTTTGACGAATCATCATTCGAATATAGAGATTCTATCAAACGAATAAATGAAGGAGAATCTTCAAGGCAGATTCAGACAAGAGCTCAAGAGAATCGAATCAGGAATCTGGCCGAACCATTAATATGGGATGATGCTAGAGGAGGAATCTCAAATCAATCAGGAAGCTCCACCAGCTGGAAATCAAGAAGAACCTCCAACGCCAAATTAAGGGGGAATGCCATCAGCTGGAAATCCAGACACAGCTGAATCCACAGCACTATCTGCAGCAGAGCCTCTACAGATGTCACCTCAAAACTCGATCCAATGAGAGTCTCTTTCTCAAGACTTAACTCCAGAGCAACTCCAAGCCAGACGAAATCTAGCCCATGAATCCCTCCTCCACAAAGCCGCCGCCTCTACAGCGGCGCCGCTCCTCATTCCTCCTCCTTACAGCCCTCATTGTCGCGCTATTCTTCTCCCAGATCCCCAATGTGGCCGCCGGAGAGAACGACATCGACTTAAACGACATCGTTCGCGACGCTAGAAACTTGACCTTCGAGAACCCGAGCCTCCGCCGCGCCTACTACGCCTTACAAGCGTGGAAGCAAGCCATTTTCTCCGATCCCTTCAACTTCACGACCAACTGGACCGGCACGAATGTCTGCAACTACGGCGGCGTGTTCTGCGCCCCCTCGCCGTCTGGAAGAAGAAATTCGTAAAAGAAGAAGATGGATTGAAGATCATCCATCATCAGCAATCATTGGAGAACCATCTGACCAAGTCAAAACCAGAAGCTCAGCTGCTCAAGCTACATCGGATCATCAAGAAGCACCTGACACAGCTCAACTCTCAATAGAGCTAGAACTGACGGTCTATGATGAAGACACAGCTCTAATAGCGTGTTATGTAGCTCAAGTTCCAGAGCCTCAAACAATTCTCGAAGCTTTAAAGAGCGTGCCCTGGACAAATGCTATGCAAAAAGAGCTGAATGAATTCCTCAGAAATTGCGTCTGGGAATTGGTTGACAGACCTGAAGGAGTCAAAGTCATAGGACTCTAATGGATCTTCAAGAACAAACTGGATACCCTTGGAGTCATCATCAGAAACAAAGCTCGACTAGTTGCCAAGGGCTACACACAGCAAGAAGGAATTGACTTCGAAGAATCATTTGCTTTAGTAGCACGATTGGAAGCAATAAGACTTTTTCTCGCGTATGCAGCACATCACAAATTAAAGGTCTATCAAATAGATGTAAAGTGTGCATTTCTAAATGGAGAAATCAAAGAAGATGTCTATGTTGAACAACCTCCAGGATTTGAAGTAGAAGGAAATAAAGTCTACAAGCTAAAGAATGCACTTTATGGATTGAAACAAGTACCTCGAGCTTGGTATGATACTCTATCAAATTATCTTGTATCCAAAGGATTTAAGAAGGGCTCAGTAGACAGAACACTCTTCACCATCAAGTTGGGAGAAGACATCATGGTTGTTCAAATCTATGTAGACGACATCATCTTCGGATCAAGATCAACATTCTTATGCCAAAGATTTGGAGAGATAATGTCAACACAGTTCCAAATGTCTATGATGGGAGAAATGAGCTTATTTCTAGGACTTCAAGTCAAGCAATCAGCAGAAGGGATTTTTATAAATCAATCCAAGTACGTGAAAGACTTCATCGCCAAGTATGGAGTTCAATCCAGCAGAACAGTAAAGATTCCGATGAACACCAACTGGAAGATTGAACCTGGAACTGAAGGGAAGTCAGTTGATTCCAGCAAATACAGAGGGATAATAGGTTCCCTGCTGTATCTAACAGCTAGTCGTCCAGACATCTCTTTCGCAGTCGGAGTGTGTGCCAGATTTCAAGTTGATCCAAAGGAAGCACACATGCAAGCAACCAAGAACATTCTCAAATATCTCAAATAAACTCAGAATGTTGGGATGTGGTACCCAGCTGAAGACAATCTACAGCTGACTGGATATTCAGACTCAGACTTCGCTGGAGATCGGTTGGACAGAAAATCAGCTTCACGAACATGTCAGTTCCTAGGAAGCAAGTTGATCTCGTGGTTTTCAAAGAAGCAAACGTGCGTCGCAACCTCCACAATAGAAGCAGAATATATGGCAGCTGGAAGCTGCTGCTCACAAGTTCTCTGGCTGAAACATCAGCTGGATGACTACGAAGTGAAAACTGGACAAGTTCCAATCTTCTGTGATAGCTCAAGTGCGATTGCTATATCAGAAAATCCAGTACATCACACAAGATGCAAACATGTGGACGTGCGTCATCACTTCATCAGAGATCACGTGGAAAAGAAGGATGTGATTGTTGAGAAAATTCACACAGACATACAGCGGCTGATATACTCACAAAGCCGCTGATAGAAGCAAGATTCAAGATGCTGTGCAGATTACTTGGATTACTCAACCCAGACGAAGATACATCCAGCTGAATGGAAGCAGACTCAGCTGGAATTCAGAACCAACCTCAAAGAACCTGGCTGAGCTTGAAGCTGAGAAAGAATCAAGCTCAGCCAGACGCCTAAGTTGAAGGATTATTCAGCTGAGGGAGAACCAGCTGGAAAAACGATCACTCAACACAGCTATTCATAACCGAGGTATCAGCTGACTACGATGATCAGCTGAGAGGTTTGCAACATCATTACATACACCTACTCATTCTGTTTTAGTCAAATTTTAGTCAAATCATATCTTGTCATATCTAATCAAATTGAATTATAAGTCTGCAAAGAATTGAAACATGGGAGTTTCGAGGCAAAAGTCAAAACGCCCTCTCTCGCGCATTAACTCGCATTTTCTAAACAAGAAACTGACATGACGAGAGAATCGCTCCCAGTCGTAGATCTTCTTATCAAACTATAAATCTTGATCGTCCATTCATCAAGAAAGTTGATATAAATATGCTAGAAGAGATACGCAAACATTTGCACTAACCCTAAAAAGTTTTTTTGTCACTCTTTCTTCTTCCATCAATTGGTATTATTTGTTCTACTAACAAAAGTTGCAGAAGAAGAACATGGAATCTAGAAAGATATCTCCAGAAGCCGATCAAACTTGAAGAGTCTGTCAAAGCTTCACTATGAGAGTTGCTTAACTCTCAGGAACCACAAGAAGACGGAGTTCCAGGAGAAAATGAAGCTCATCGACAGATCCGGTCTAACGCAGTGGGTGACTGCAAAGCTCAAGAACATCATTCACCAGGAAGTTGCAGAGTTCTTCCTGGGAATGTCAAAGGAAAAAGACCTCCTCCGCCCCACTGTTTCTCTCAAAATAAAAGAGAGAACGGGACACACAACTCCCTGGGATGTTGAAATCAACGTCAGTAAGATCCTGTCAAGGGAATTCAACCTGAGAGGAAGCCCAATTAGAACTGGACGAGATGTTGATAAAGACGGAGTCTTTAAGAGCAGGCATGTCAAAGCTCTTACTCCGCCACAGGAGGCACAGAAAAATATGCAGGAGACAAAGCAGCATGCATCTACTTCCTTCCCAGCTGGGAATCGGAAACAACTTGAGGAGATAAAACAAGTTGAAGCACCGTCTTCAAAGAGAAGACTCAAGTTAAAGGAGTTCAGTCAGTCAGCCGAGAAGCCAGCTGACAATGAGAGAGAATTCGTAACTACTCTCCGAGGAGCAGAAGGCCTACAAGCGGTGGTTTCTTACGGTGGAGAAGAAGTTCATGTGCCAGCGTGAACATCGTCATCATCAACGCCACAACGACGTATTCCAGCTGATCAACTAAGCTTAAACCCCACAGCAGATGGAATACTTCAACCGTCTTCTCCTCAATTTCCTTTAGTTTAACAGGGACACTAGCTTCAAGATCAACTTATGGAAGTTGGAGCTCAAGCCCCTGCACCAAGCTCAAGTGGAAAGCATCATCCAGCCGATGATCACTTGCAGCTGGATGATGAAAACATGAGCTGAACCCCATAACAACCACTTCAGAAGTGGAAGGGGAATACTTAAGTCCCTCAAGAGTTGCACGTGACGCCTCCATCTCAAGGTTTGAAGACCTCATGCTTAAATGAGTCACAAGCGCAACTGAAGTATTGAATCGGACTTTCTCATTCAATCTAATGAAGTCTGAAGAAGCCAAATTGCAAGGAATGAAGTTGTGCCCTACTCAGAAGATGTCATCTCCAGTGCCAACTCATACCTCCAAGCACTCAGCTGGACAGCCCCAGCTGAAACAGGCCAAGGAAGTTGTGTCTGTAATAACATCTGAGGCTAATGCTATTGAAGAAGAGCCAGCTAATGCAACAGCTGAGCCACCAAGACTCCAGACCTCGCTGCTCAGAGCTGACAACCGCAGCATAGCCAAACTAAACATTGCAACAGCTGATAATACAACGAAGATCGCTGACGTAATTCTGGAAATTGCACAGCTCAATAAGACGATGGTGTGTCTCTCCCGCCCTGTTGATCATGCCAAAAAGGGGGAAGAGAATGAGACAAAGAAGAGGCAAATTGTTGAGCTAGAGGAACCAGCTGAATCAGCTGAAGGAGAAACAAGACAAAAGAAAGAAGCAGCGGATGCAGAAGAGAAGACCCAGCCAGCTGGGATTGAAGACTGAAGAATTGAAGAATTTTTTCTTCCTTTTTTTTCTTGTTTTATGATGAAATTTCTTACATTAATAAAAAGGGGGAAATTTTGTCTCAGTTAGGTTTTGGCATCATCAAAAAGGGGGAAATTGTTGGGAAAATGATAAAGTTTTGATTTAATACCAAAACCCAACTGTTCTCCAACCAAGTAGATGACCGCATCAACCTAAGTAGTGTTTTTCAGCTCGCCTGTTTGAGCTCTAGATTTTCTAAGTTTACAGGTTCAGGAAGCGGAAGACAGCTGAAGATCCAGCTATGTTTACAGCAGGAGTCAACTATCAGCTGAGTTTTTCAGCTGGGCTGAGTTCAAAACGGAGCAGGATCAAGCTGAAGATAAATCGAGCTGAATTCAAGACACGGCTGGTCCAGCTGTACAGAATAAAGGAAACTAACTCTGAAGACGTCACTTCAAGTCAGTTTACCCAATCCAGCTCTGAATTCAAAAGCCCACTCCAAAGGCAGAAATCCCGGTGTCAGAGGAAGTCAATATACCTCGACCAATGAGGGATTGCCAAATCAGCATCCTAGACTTCAAAACCTAGGATGTGACTCTAATGAAGACAGGTGCAGAAATGCCCAACGGCATATTTGGAATTTAAGAAGAGTAGGTAAGATTCAAACGGCTCCTCCAACGGCTAGTCTTGAATCTCTACCTATATAAACCCGTCTTCAACCTCAGGATCAAAAACGAAAAACTCCCTACAAGCTTTCATTCTCTGAAATTATCAAGTCTTCAAAAGCTTACAAGCAGTTCTAAATAGTTAAAAGAACACTTTATCTTAAAGTGTTTCTAGTCCAGAAACTGCCCAGTTTTTCGTCTGATTCCTAGGCAGAAACCATTGTATATCTTAAGCCTAGATTTCGAACGAGTTCATCTAACTCTAAATTCTTCATTGTAAGAACTCGTTCATAGTTGGAACCCCAAACCAAACCCCTCTTTACCCAGAAAGGTTAGGTCAAGGTTACGCTTGCTTGAAGCGCGAAATTCAAGTAGTTGTAAGGTTTTTTCAGTACCCGTAAACTGAAAGGTTAGGCTTGACAGTGCCCGCAAACTGTTGGAACACAGCTCGGGTTAGAGTTGTGAAGTTGCTTGGTACTTGAAAACTAAGTGGTAGTGAATTACCAGTGAATCTGGTCGTGGACGTAGGAGGTGTTACTCCGAACCACGTAAAATCTTGTGTTCTTTACTTTCTCGTTATTTTCAGATATTGTACTAATTCCATTTGCATATTGCATCTTTATCAAATCTGCATACTCAGCTGCTCCCCAAAGACAGCTGTGTTTTGTTTTATAAACTTGCATAAATTGACTAAGTCGAAAACGTAAAGAATATTTTCAAGCTGAGTTTTTCTAAGCAATCGAGCTAAGTTTTCAAACCACCACTTTTCGCACCGCCAGCTGAGTTATTAACCCAGCTGACCTTCCTCAGCTAGATTCATAACTGAGCTCACAAACTCTATTTTAAACTTGAAAAAGTTTTCAGAAATCTATCTTTGGTGTATTCACCCCCTCTACACCAAAGACCCAGCTCAGGGACCATCAATAACCTATATTTAAATTATCCATTTCATTTTGTAAACTGAACGCTTGTCTGGTGATTTGTAGGAAGCCGAACAGGCAAAGGACAAGACCCATGGTTACAAGCTAGATCGATCACACATATTTTCTGTTAATATGTTTGATGATATTGAAGAGTTTCTAAAGGTTCCAGAAGTGTGGGCTCCTCCAAAAATCAAACCTTATACTCCAGGGGTTAGTCTCTCTATCTCACTCGCAGTCACCGGCAAAATGGTCTAGAAATTATAAAAGTTGAGTACAAAAAATAGTAAAAAAAATTAGTCATTCACCAACCACATCTTAAAAATAACTAACTTAATACAAACTTCAAAGTTCTTGTATCTTCTTTAATATAATAATATCTAACAAATGCATATAAATAAAGTTTAATGATATAGGAAAAAAAATTAAAATCACAAAATCCCACTTACAATGTTACTAATTAGGACTCGTTTGGTAGGTATGTTAGGATAAGTCAAGATAGATAATGTCAAGATAAATATAGTGAATAAGGGGAGATTATTAGTGTATTTTTTGTGTTTGGTAGATAAGATAATGTCAAGATAAATCTAGTGAATAATATGTTAGTTGTTTGGTACCCTAGTTTAAATTCAAGATTAAATGGAAAATGACAATTCTACCCCTAATATAAATTATTTTTTTCTCTCATTTCTCTACAATTATATATCCTTCCTCTCTCTCTCCTCTCTCCTATCTCCCTCATCTATCCGTTACCCCCACCTACCACAACCACCACTGCAATTTTATCCCACAAGCCACAGCCATCTCTCTCTCTCCCTCTCTCTCTCTGTACCCAAGTGCCCCATCAACGAGAAAAGAAGATAGTCCTTCTCATCCGGCTCCGGCGAAACATGACCGCCGCCGTCAGCCCGACAGCTGCAACAATGGTGTCCATTTCCTCCGTCCATTATCTGTAATCCGGCGACGCTCCCTCCATCTCCGACCTCGCCGCCTTCTTCACTAGGTGCCACCACCGACTCGTCTCTGCGGAAGGCAACGAATGGCAACGGCATAGGAGTCGCCACCTCCGTTCACTCCTCCTTTTCCCATTGGACAGCAGCTCAAAAAGCGACCGCCTCCGCCGCCGCCGCCTCCTTTTCCCATAAGTTCCTCTCTCGACTCCTCTCTTTCTCTACCCCACAACACCGTCAATCTCTCGTCCCTTCTCAGATTTCCGACTACAAGCTGAAGAAATGGTGGTGGTGATGACGGCGGCAGCGGCGGCTGGAGAAGGGGTGGTGGAGGGTTTGCAGACGGGAGGGAGAAAAAGAAGGGGTAGTGAGAAGGGTAAATTTGTCTTCCAATTTCTAATCTGTGTTACTGTACCACATGGGCTAATTTATCTCTCCAAAATGGAGAGTTACATACACAAGATTAAACAATGAAATAGAACCGGGCTCAATATTGTAACGGGCTTCCATCGGGCTCTATCTTGGCTACCAAACGGGTAGATAAGTCAAGATTGCTTATCAATCTTGGCTTATCTACCCTACCAAACACTGCCTTAGAGAACATAAACAATTTATAAACTCACCACTAGAGCTAGCCCTGTTCTGAATTCCTAGTCCTAATGAGAACTTGCTCTTTTGTCATATGTTGGCCCAGCAGAGCCCATGAAAACATATGGGCCAAGTAGGCCAAATTTAGCTGGGACTAAATGGGCTCATGGGATTTTTTTCAAAGCCTAATTGTTGGAACACTGTGTGCCCATCCCACCCCAAGCCTTCCAAAAACCCACCTCAAATTCATCACATTAACTTACTTAATTTCTCAGCACAGAATATATTATTTATATACATATGCTACAATTTAAAATTTTGATCGTATGAAATATAGTTTCTTATTGTGAGTTTTATGAGTTTGAGTAATTTAACGGTGTTTTAGTGTGAATTTTTTATTAAAGTATTTTTATGTAGATTTTGAGTCATTTCTATTTTACTATTTATATATTGTACCACTTGTAATATTTTCTAAAAGACCCTAGTTTAAAGTATCATATATCATGTGAATTCAATAAAATTGAGGTATTTTTGTGTAATATTATTATTATTATAAAATAATGATATTTCTAAAAAAAACATCAAAATTGGAAAAAATAATTCATCATTTTTCCTCAACTAATTCAGTGTTATTACTTAAGAAAACCAACCTATATACTAACATTAAATTCGTTTTACTTATATGTTTACATATGCTTAATGCCTGAGTGAGGTTATATAAGTTAATTTCAAATTGTAAAAGTTTTTTATTTGGGTTAAGTATTTGAACATGCAAATAAATTAAGCCTCTAAATGGACACACCCAACCCATCCCATTTTGACAGCATATGGAGCATACGGTTCCCAGAGCAAGAGAAACCAATGCACAAACTGGAAAACAATTATTCATTTTGTGGCATTTCTTTGTCATTTTATGTACTTGTCAATTCTTACAGCAGAATCTGCAAAAATGGGCCATGGATGAAAAAGCTCGCGATCAATTTGTGATTCGTTCTGGCACGGATACTGAGGTTTTTTGGAATGATGCAAGGCAATCAAAACCTGAGCCTGTTTTTAGTAAATCTGTGAGTGAACTTATGTCTTTCTCTTCTTGTCTCCAGCACGAGCATTCTTGTTCTTGAGTTAGGCAATGTTTTCATCAAGTAATATCACATTTTTGTGATTGTGTGGATCTTTTGTAATTACAGAATTCTTGATTCCTTATGCTTGATTTGCATCTGTTTTTTAGTTGCTTCGCATTAATTTAGATGTCCTCTTGCTGCAGGATTGGACGGAAAGTTTTGTGTAATGGTCACCATTGGGGACATACTTGGCCACGTTACACAGGCAGGGTGCTCTGGTTTGGGGTGGTGCTTCCACTTTTAACCGTTTGAAGTGTTATACACATGCGCAGGTAGTTTTGGCATCTGACGTGCATTACCTTATTGCTTCTGTAGTAGCTTTTAGCTTTGATGGTGTAAATTGCAGGTAAAACTGATAGACTTTTCACCCGGTGAGAGATTTTTGGTGACTTGTAGCAGCCAGGAGCCTAGCAACCCCCTTGACACCCATGTAAAATATTCTTTCTGTGAATCACCACTTTGAAGATCCAAGTTAGTTATCTTTGGTGGTGAAAGGGTTTTATTGAAGTGAATAATTTTTATTTTTGACAGAGGGCTGAAATTACCATCTTTGAAGTAAAAACTGAAAAAAAGATGATAACTTTCAGAGGAAATGCAGATGAGTTCGCTATTGGTAGAACTGGAGGTGTTAGTAGTGTGTCTTGGCCTGTTTTCAGGTGATTGTCATACAAATTGGTGTTTTTGTTTCAGCAACTAGCAATTGTTTAGGAACACAAAAGACAAATGGTTTCTGTTGTGGTGGGCTGTCTAATGTTGAAGGTTTTTTTTTTTTTTTTTTTCAATTCCAGGTGGGGTGGTGGACGAGAAGACAAGTACTTTGCCAGAATAGGAAAAGATGCGGTCTCTGTTTATGAAACTGAAACCTTTAGTCTTATTGACAAAAAGTCTATACCGGTAGAAAATGTTGTTGACTTCAGTTGGTCACCTACTGATTCCATTCTTGCGTTTTTCGTTCCTGAACTGGTTGGAGGAAATCAACCTGGAAGAGTGAGCATGCAATCCAAATTCTAAATGTTCTTTTCTGCATGTGGAGATTTTTCCCATTCATTTGCTTGCCTCCTGTCTCTGATTTCAGGTGAGTCTTGTGCAAATCCCAAGCAAAGAAGAGTTGAAGCAAAAGAAACTCTATGATGCCAGTGATTGTAAAATGTATTGGCAAAGTAATGGGGATTACCTTGCTGTTCAAGTTGATCGTTACACAAAATCAAAGAAAAACACTTTTCAGGATCAAAGAAAGGGGCATACCTGTTGAGAATCTTGAGCTCGAGAATAAGAGTGATAAGATTATTGAATTTGCTTGGGAGCCAAAAGGCCACAGGTTTGCAGTTATTCATGGTGATGTGAGTTTCTACTCAATGCGTAGTGGGAATAACAGTGGTCAGGTTTCAAAGCGGGAAAGCAGGCAAACGCTCTTTACTGGTCTCCAGCTGGTTATTCTGGCTGGGTTAAAAGGTCTCAATGGGCAGTTGGAGTTTTATAATGTCGATGAGCTCGAGACAGTGTCTCAAGCTGAGCATTTCATGGCAACAGATGTTGAGTGGGATCCTACTGGAAGGTAATAGTTCATCAACTAGTAGAATCATTTTATTGAGGTTTTATTTTTATTTTTGGGTTATCTAGGTATGTTGTGACAGCAGTTACATCTGTCCATGAGATGGAAAACGGGTTCAACGTGTGGTCCTTTAATGGCAAATTAATCTACCGAATCTTGAAGGATAATTTCGTTCTCCAATTTTTGTGTATGAATATAAATACAATCATTCCTTGATGTTGAATGGTTGGGAGTGCAGTTTTTGTGGCGGCCAAGGCCTCCGTCTGTGTTGACAGCTGAGGAGATTGCTAAGAAGTTGAACAAGTATAGCAAGAAATACGAGGCGGAGGATGAAGATGTTAGTAACAGGATCGCGAGAAGAGAAAGATGTTGAAGGAAGAGTGGGTTAGTGAATGGAAGCGATTGCAGTTGCACGAGGAAGAAAACTCGGAGAGGCAGAAGCAAGTGGAAGTAGAGGAGTTAGTTAGTGGATGTGTCTCAACAACTTATTATTTCTTCTCAATAAATATTAATAGTCGTCGTCGATCTTGTTTTGTAACTAACTTATAGATATATTTCTCTTTGCATTAAGTTGGCAATCTGAATTAAGTATATTGCACAGTGGTTAGGCGCTGTTTGGATCTTGCGACTCATACCGCCTTTCCTTTCATTGTGAAGATGTTGGAAGGAATAAATGGAAGACATATGCTGAGAAAGAGAGCTACTTAGAGCATCCACTATCGGCTAGGTCTCCAATATTTTATTAATATTTTTTATATTTTTTGTGGGGTTTCAATGATTGAGAGATTGGTCTTTAAATAGTCTGCAATGGGATCGGTCTCTCACCCTGGTCTCTCATTATTTAATTATATTATATTATTTTTTATGTTTTAATTAATTAATATATAAAAATAATCTTAATTATTAAATTTAATATAAAAAATTACTAGTTTCTATATATATAAAAAATAATTTCTAAATTTTATTAATTAATTATAATTAATTTTATGTTTTATATTAAAAGCATATCTATTACTAATACGAAAATAAAGCTGCCCCCTCCACGGTGCTCCGTTCAGATTTTCCTTTATTCTGGTAATTTTCTAATTTTAATTCATATATATTCTATTTTTTATTTTTATTAATTTCATATTCTTGAAATATCACATGTTTATCTATTAATCACATCTCATATTTATCTTTCCCTCTATTTAATTAATTTCTTCTATTATCCATATTAAAATAATAACAATTTCGGAATGCATTCTTATAAACCCTTATTTTATACATTCTTAATTCATATATAATAATCTATAGAAAATTTGTATATGAAAATTTCTATGAAGACTAAATAAATATATTTAATCAACGTGTCTATATGGAATCCTTTTTATTTTTCATTCATATTTTTCTAAAAATTCGATTAGTGCTTTCTATAAAATATATACATTGAATCAAATGTGGGATAGGTATGTAAAGAAAAGAACAAAAAAACTAGAAGATGTAAACATATTTTTTTCCGTATTTTGACAAAGATTAGAGATATCGATTTAACATAAACTAACGAGACGGTTCAAATATACTTAAAAAGAAGGATTTTTACTAATTTTAATTAATATTAACTTTATTTATATTTTTATCGAGTGATTTAGCATAAACCAACGAGACGGTTCAAATAACATAGAAAGAATGATTTTTACTAATTTTACTATTATCCATTTTAAAATAATAACAATTTCGGAATGCATTCTTATAAATCCTTATTTTATACATTCTTAATTCATATATAACAATCTATAGAAAATTTATAAATGAAAATCCCTATGAAGACTAAATATATTTAATCAACATGTCTATATGGAATCCTTTTTTATTTTTCATTCATGTTTTTCTAAAAATTCGACTATAAAATATATACATTGAATCAAATATGGGATATGTAGCTAAAGAAAAAAACAAAAAAAAACTTGAAGGTGTAAACATATTTTTTTCCGCATTTTGGCAAAGATTAGAGATATCGATTTAATATGAACTAACGAGACGATTCAAAAATACTTAAAAAGAAGGATTTTTACAAATTTTAACTAAAATTAACTTTGTTTATATTTTTATCGAGTAATTTAGCATAAACCAACGAGACGGTTCAAATAACATAGAAAGAATGATTTTTACTAATTTTAATTTATATTATTTTGAAGATGTAAATATTTTTTTCCCGCATTTTGGCAAAAATTAGATATATCGATTTAGCATAAACCAACGAGACAATTCAAATAAACTTAAAAAGAATATTTTTTACTAATTTTAATTAATATTAACTTTGTTTAGATTTTTATCGAGTAATTTAGAATAAACCAACAAGACGGTTCAAATAACATAGAAAGAAGAATTTTTACTAATTTTAATTAATTTTACTTGGAGTGTTCATATTTTTATCGAGTATTACTCAACGGATTTGAGACGAGTATGTACAGTAAAGTCACTATTTTAACCGAGATTAGGACGAACATGTAGAAAAATTAATAACAAATTTAGATTTAGAAAATACATAATGATTGAGTATACCCGATCCATTATCATTCCTAATTATAAATTTAGATACGTGAAATAAATTAATTTTATAAGTTTGATTAATATTTAACGCCAACAATATCACAACTTCTAAATAAGATATAAAATTATTTTTAAAATATATATATATACAAATTAAATATAAAATTATTTTCCGTCGAATTTCTTCTTTTCTTTAGCTACCTATCCCACATTTGATTCAATGTATATATTTTCTAGAAAGCACTGATCGAAGTTTAAGAAAGAAATGAATAAAAAAATGAAAATGATTTCATGTAGACATGTTGATTAAATATATTTATTTAGTCTTCATAGAGAGATTTTCATTTATAAATTTTCTATAGATTATTATATATGAATTAAGAATGTAGTATAAAATAAGGATTTATAATAATGCATTCCAAAATTATTATTATTTTAATATGTATAATAGAAGAAATTAATTAAATAGAGGGATAGATAAATATGAGATGTGATTAATAGATAAACATGTGATATTTCAAGAATATAAAGTTAATAAAATTTTAATTAATAAAAATAAAAATTAGAATAAATATGAATTAAATTACAAATTACCAGAATAAAGGAAATATATATACACACACACAAACCTAGATCCCACATATATATTAGATGTGCGCCTCCTTCATTCTTTTCTCTTTTTCGCCGGCTCTCTCTTTCTCCTCTCTCTCTCTCATATCACTGCATCTGTCTTCTCTCTTTCGCCGTCTCCTTCTTAGCCATCTCTCTTCTCTCCCTCACCACCAGATCTCCCTTTCCCCTTCACCTTCCCCTTCAATTAACAATTTCAGCAAAAAAAAAAAGGAAGAAGCAGGTGTGGCGACGTGTGGCGGAGGAGAGAAGCACCGAGGTCGTGAGAGAGGTCGCGTTTGGCGGTCGCTGCTACGGGAGGGACCGGGGGGGGGGGGGTCGGGAGGGAGGTCGCTGGCCGGGAGACTGGGCCTTGCGACCGCCATAGTGGATGCTCTTATGGGGCGGACTTCCCTGCAGACGGGCGACCGCACAGTGAGATCCGACAAAAAAGATATTTTTTAAGTATAATTAAATTTAAATTTTGAATTAGTACACTCTAATTATTGTGCTTTTTTAATAAATTCTAATTGTAGATAGATTAATAAACTTTATTTGCTGATTAATAAAACTCTAATTATCCCTTAATTACTTCTAATTGTTCTGAATTACTAATCAATCCTGATTTTGGGTTTCAACTATTACACCGTTTACATGTTTATTTAAAATTTGAAATACGTTTATTTTAAAGTTTGAAATTCCAAATTAAGGCGCTTTTATATACTCTACAAGATTAGTCACGCAAAAATAAAACCAAGTTTATCTTTTATGGCACCAGGCAGCAATTACTCTAGATTTACTCAAATAATACAATTCACAATCGGCAAAAAAAAAAGAAGAGAAAAAAGTAACTAAAAGAGTAATGTAGAAAGAATAATGAAAGGTTGGAGATGATTAGATGAATAAGGTTGTTCAAGTGGTACTAAATATAGTCTTTTTGAAATAGATTTAATGATGATAGTGATTACGCTTATTTAATTCATTACCCTTTTGTCTTGTGTTTTTAAATTCAATAATACTTTTTGGACATATATGTCCGGACATAAAATGAATATATTAATAATCTTAACTTATAATTTATCAAATAAAATAATGGTGTTGGTTAGTACTATAATGTATTTACTTAATTAATCTAAATCGCCATTTTTAAAGAGAGAAATATGAATACAAAAAATACGAAATTAAACTAATAAAGTTATTTTGTGATTTTCACTAATTTTTCGGAAATACTATTACTTAATATATATTTATGCATTCACTTGAATTAGATTACTCACAGAATAATAAATTGAATGAATGTGGAGAAATTACAAAATTAAATAAATAAGTTAAACGGATCGAACCGATTCATTTACCTAAACTAGCTAGATTATGCCCGGACATTTATGTCCGAATAGCATCACTCTTTTAAATTCCCCTCTTTCCCACACCTTTTCTAGTGCGGGTTTGAAAGCCGACATGACAGGACATCCCCCAGGGAAGAGAGATACAGATACACTTACACCAAAACAAAAGTGCTTTGGAGATTGAAAACACAGACAAAATCTACTTTTTCTTTAATATTCTTCTCCAGAATATCCATCTCCTCTATGTGTATCTGTATTTAACAACTCAACTGCCCACTTCCATCTCCCTCCCAGTCCCAGTGCATATACATGCTTCTTCACTTTTGAGAGAGAGAGAGAGAGAGAGAGATGCAGTACTGGGGGAGCAGCAGCAGGGAGGGTTTAATAGAACAGGCAAAGGAAGAATTGGAAATACTGGAGTACGAGCAGCCAAACAAGTTCGAGTATCTGAAGCAGGACCTCAGAGATTTCATTTCAGAATTATTGGAGTGGGAGTCTCACCAACACCAACAGCCCACCATTAATTCCATCTATGTTGACACTCAAGGTAAGGTCTCCTTCCTTAGTAAGTAATTAGTAACCAAAGCTTACTAATGTTTTTGATTTGATGCATTAATTGCAGAGTCATCATCCAACATGAACAACAGAAACAAAGTAGATGATTCTGTGGAAAGAAGCATGAAGAAGAAGAAGAGGAGCAAGACTGATGCAGTCCTAGACAGAGCTCAACAATGTCTTAATAAAATCCGACACTTGAAAACTCTCTTCTTGTCTTCTTAGGCTTAGCATCACCTCTACATCTACTCCAAACATTCTATATCTGCTACTAATGTTATCTTTTCATATATTGTTACTTTATCCCTTTCTCCCCATCTCAACTTTCTTTACAAAACTCGCAATGTGCCTTCATACAAATTAAATGAAATATGATGGAGATTTCATTTCTATCTGTAACAACTCAACAAATGAAAAACAACCACAATACACTAAAACAAACACCAGTATAAAACATGCCCACAAACTCCCAAAGATTTATACACAACTGATGCTCTAACGAAAGGAGATTCGGTATGATAGCAAAAACTATCAACGTAAGACATAATTACTTATATCTGGTGAATTCTATTGGGGGCACCAACGCTTCCCTGATGATCACCGGAACAGCAATATAATTCAAATCGGAGGCAGTCACTGAATTGGGGCATGGTAAAGATGCAATAGTGATAGACGGTGACAAGGTTAAGATGCATCAAACTCTTCTGCTGGTTGATGCAAGGAGTTGTAATCCGATGTTGTAAATTCCATACAGTGGCTTTTCCGCTTCTTCCATGGGTCTCAACTGAAGGTTTTTTAATTCGTTAGCCAAGGCAAAGAAAAATAACACCAAATCCACAAAACACATCCTAAAACTCATTCTGATTTCCTCTTAGTACGTTTGAAGTTAAAATTTATACTAATACCTTAAACTTGCAGAAGTGCATGTTTCCCATCTTATGGATAAGTACTATGAAAAAACACACAGATATTGCAAAAACATTCAACCACACTTGCAGTCTTTGACTACCAAGAACCTTTTTTTCCAAAAGAGAATACTTGATAAAGCTCATTACAATTCAAGTTGGTTCTAAGAGTCGAAAAGCAATAGGTGCAGGCAACAGAGTGATTCTTATGCTACAGCCACTCGATCAATCCTTGAGATGAAACATGTGACGTAGAGCATGTAAAGCCAAGTATTGCAACAATACGGGCGTTAGTGTATCAATCTAAGTAAATCTTATGAAGAGCATTAGAATGGAACTAATACTGAGTAACTGATAAGTAAGTAGTAGCAACCAATTTACAGAAAAAATCAAATTACTAAAAAAAAGATATAGGCAACAATAATGCACGAGCATGATGCTCAAATATTTCATAATATTAAATCAATATACAAGAGCGAGGGCATACTTTGGTTGCACAAACAAAGCCAGATTTCCATTAGAATTGTAGCATACAAATTTGCAGCCTGCATAAAAGTTCAATACTCTATTATCAAGACTTTGAATGAGATGCTATATTCGAAAGGAGAAAAAGTTAACGCATTATCTACCTCTCTATCTAAGATCAACCAAGTCACTTCTTTACAGCACCATTGCACATTTAAAGTTTCCATCCAAGTTCATAATTCCATAGCATGTGAAGAACATCAGGCATTGCCATCACCTCAATCATCAGACATTTCTCCCACTCCATGTTCTTCTTCTCTCTCATCCACACTCCATGACCTATCACCGCCTCTATGCAACCCCCTCCGCCCCAACGCAACAAGACCAAGAAGCTTCCTCCGAGCCTCATAAACTGGGTTTGGCTCGATCAAGCACCCCCTTTCATACGCCTCCCTCAAGAACACCGAGTGCACCTTCCCTTTAGTTGACAAATAGAACATCCCCGGGTGGTCGAGAAACAAATCCCTCACATTCAACTCAATCCCAAACCACTTCCTAAAATGACTGATCTTCTCCACCTCCACCATCTTCTCCACAGTCAAGCTCAAGAACTCGTGCACGACTCCCACCGCACGTTTCTCCATTCCCATCGTCCTGTTCCTACTTCTTCTCCCAATCTCCACCGCCCTCATCTCCTCATACGGCTCAATGTAGGGCAATCTCTGCCATTCCTTAACTTTCGCCTTCAAATTCTTCCCTAACCGCATTCCCGGTGGAAACCCGTGTTTAAAGCTATACTTCAGCTCAGTCCTATCTACGCTACATTCCACTTTACAACACTCCATTATTCTCCAATTCTCCACAGCAGGAACCAAACAATCCTTAAATTCATCACTATCATTCAGCACCAAATTATGCGTATTGATCTCGTTACCTACTTCGAGTGCGAAAAGCTCGGGATTTTTTGAAATTATGGACTCCTCAAAGTCATCGGGCAGCCCCAATTCCTTCCACACCTTGAAGATCGCCCGAAGCGGCAATTTTTTGGTGAGGGACATTGATAGAAGCTTTACCAACCGGATGATGGCAAGCGGCAGAGTTTTCTTGATCGCCTCCGATTCTTGGCGGACAATATTGTGGGCGGTGGGAGTGAGGGCGCAGTAGGGCTGCAGCTTGACGGGGTGGTTGAAAATGTGGAAGATGTGGGGGTACCTGCGGAGGAAGACGCCGGCGCCGCGGTTGAGGTGGATGCGCTGGGAGAGGCGGCTAATGAATTCGAGGGAGACGGCCGGCGGGATGGAGGTGGAGGCGAGGATGAGATCTTGTATGGCGATGACTCTGATGAGGTTCTTGTATCTCTCCATTAGCTTCTCGAAGGTCGGGTCTCGCGCTCTTGACGCCACGTAGTGGGCGGAGGTGGTTTTCGTACGGCGGAGGAAGGAGAAGTCGGCGGCGGCGGGGCGGAGTTTCTTGAAGAATTGGGTCGCCATCGCCGGGGACTGTCCGTGGGTTTAAACGTTACGAGGTTTAAATTTTTGAGAGAATATTATAACTTAAATTTATTTATTTTAGTCAATTCTTTTATAATTAATTTATTCCCAGGAAAAAAAAGGACATAATAAATTGGTAAATTGCTCTGGTGCACTAAACAAAGGGTGAGTTGCTACGGTTTTTGAGTAAAGAGGGCGGTGGAATTGTGTGGAAAGCTTCAAATAATTGATCAAATCGGTGGCGTTGAACATCGAGAGAGATGGTTTGGGGCCTATTTCCCATAGACCCACTTCCAGGTATTCTTCATACCATCTCGAATGATGAGTATTTCTAAATGTTCTCTCTCAGGAATTTCAACCAACACCGGAGCTTCAGTTCCGGCGGGGTACCTTTACAAAAACTACGGCAACTAAACTGCGTTTTTTTTAGGATTTTACATCGACATCATCTTTTAAGATGAGTTGCTCACAAAAAATTTTACCCTAGTGAGTAGAAATCTGCTGAGCTCTAATGACTAAGCTAGCAGTAATTCCGAAAGCCAATTGGTCGAGATTGTGGGAGGCTTATTTTGTCAGCTGGAGAGCTCCTTGATCTAGCGAATGTATAGGCGTTTTCTGCAATGTTGAAGGAATGAGTTCCACTGATGCTTCAATTACTTTTTATATGGCAGGTGAAAACGAATACTATATCTTCAGGAAGGGAACATACAAAGCTGGTCGAAAAGGTACTATATGTTATTATCTGTTTGTTGATTCATCTGCCAACCAAATGTCGTCCACTACACTTTTACGAGTTTGTGCCAACTTTGATGTATTTTACATATTGCTTCTTCGCAATTTTACTTAATATTGATTGTTAGGCGACTCTTGCTTTCATCTTGCAAAGCTCCACTTGATGTTTACTAATGCAGACAATCACACATTTCCTATTATGATTCTGTTAGTTTGTTACCTGTTTTTTTTTTTCACTCATTATGAAATTCAACTGGCATTCACAAACTGTAGTTTGAGGTACTTTTGTATGAGAGGCTCATATTTGGAATTTTTTCACAATTTGGTGACAGTGAGATCAGTGATTCTAAAAGAGGGCCGTCATCAAGCTCTACTATCGTGTTGAATGACTTCGTAACCTAAAATTTGAGTTGATGACAAAGGAGCATCATTTAACATTTCTTTCAATAGTTTCAACGTTTAAATATGCTACTGTAAAATAAAATTTTATTTTGTAGTCTTTGGCGTGTGGTACTTTACATGCTCTTCCTCTGTGTGATAGAAATATTCATTTCCCTTATCATCTGTTATAACATTTCAAAATTTTGTAGGATGTGACATAATCATCAACAAAGATAAAGTAGTTTCAAGGGTCCATGCTGAAATCATTGTAAATGAAATGGTTTGCATGGATCATTCAGAAAGTAGACATTCAAAGAATTCCTCCAAAGTTCAGATAAGAGACTGCTCGAAGTATGGAACCTTCATAAACAAAAATCCGGGTTCTAAGGAAAAAGTTAATGAATTTCCGAATAAAGAAACGACACTGAAGGATGGGGATGTAGTTTCATTTGGGACTGGAATTGCCCAATATAGGTAACCCAGTGCTATTTTCCATTTCCATTACTGGACGTTAGGTTTCCTGGTTGATCTGTTTCCGTAGTATTGTTTGCTTCAGTTGTCTTTTTGTTTAACCAGTAGTGTCGTACGTGCGTCGCACGTACTATTAATAGATTTTAATAATAAGAATATATATGTATGAAAAATAAAATAATCATATCATAATAAATTTAAATAATATAGTTACGTAAAAAATAGATAAATCATACCACAATTTTAAGGAAATTTAAATGCAAGAGGATTCTTATCTTATATCAAAGGATTCCTTATCTCATGTCAAATTAATAAAACGTATTTATATTAATTTATTAAACTACCCTAAATAATTTAAATAAGTAAGAATAAGTATAATCTAATAATATATAATGGATAAATATGGTATATGATATACATTATTTCCTTATAATTAAATCTATAATAGGGGTATAATAGGCAAATCAATTTTTGTAAACAAGGCACTTTTATAATAGGTATAGACAAATTAAGGTTTGATTTTGATGTATTAGTAGTTTAGTACACATAAATACAATGGATAATTACAAAAATTAAACCTGAGGGATTTCCTTAATACAGAAACCTGATGATTTTTCAATACTTACAAATTGCTAACACAGAGAAAGAGGGTGTTTGTATAAATATAAACTTTAAGGGGTATTTTTGTGTTTTGGATAGGAACTGGGTCTTTTTTTTTTTTGTAATTTGGCTATCTCAGGGACATTTTTCGTAACTGTTATCTGTTATCCTAAATACTATATTGCATTTTATGGATCTCAATCATACGGCAGGTTTTCCTATGTTCCCCTCGTGCTTTGCGCGTGGTCATCCAAGCCTTCAGAGATGAATCAACTTCAAGCCAAGATGTCGTTGATCGGTGAGTAGTGTCTGGTCAAACTAAGAAGGTTAATATGCATTTTATACGTACCTTTTTGTGTAGTTTATATACTACTGATATTTTATACTAAAGCATTCCAAGGAAGCCATTCATATATGTTAATCATGTTCTCGTACCTTATTTTTTGTAATTAGATACTGGTCAGAATGTGCTTATATTGACTATAGTTAATTGAATGGTATGAAACAAGAAAGAAGCTATATCTAGAAGGACCAATTACCATGAACCATGTAAAAACTATGCATCAAATGTTTTTGCAGTAAAGCTTTTACATCCAAATTTATCCATATCTATCTATGCCTCCATGATCATTTTTGTGCATGGTCGTGGAAGACAGTAAACATGTGGATGAAAGTACATGTGTGGAGGTAGAATGGTCGTATTTGATTTTTTAAAGTTGACATAATCACTAATAAAATCAGCTTGCAGGTGCCAGTGTCACTGAAGCTTGGACTTCTAGATGCACACATATGGTTATTGATGACTTCATGCCTATCAATGATGAGATTATCAATTCGATCGTGGCTAGAAAACCCCTTGTCCGATTTAGCTGGATAGAGGTATGTAAGTGCCTTATGCAAAGTGCAAACCCCCTCCCCCAAAATGGTGCACTTATATATTTGGCTTTTAAGTGTCGAATATGTACTAATTGCTGGACTGGGTTTTCAGTTAATTGCAGGAAAAACTATTTGCACTGAGATTCCCAGCTCTCTCTCGTAAGTGTACTTTCTTGTTAACCCAAGTTGTCATGACACCCTCTCTTTGTTGGTTGAGTAAGAAATATTTGCCTATCTATTTTAGGCATGCTCCAACCTTGATACTGGAAGGGGCATCTCTCAAAGTTGCCGATCAACAATCTCGAGAAAAGTGTTTGAAAGGATACACTTTTATGTTAGAATCCACACACAAGGTGATACTCTGGCACTTTTAGAATCTTATGCGGTTAGGTTCAATTTTCTTACAATTTCATGATCAATTTTGGAGTTTCTTATAGCATATCAATAATCCTGGAATCCCGTCCCCTTATATTTTTGTTCATCACAGTATAAATTTAAGGAAAAGTTGCATTTGCTTTTGGATGCCGGCGGTGCAAAAGTTGTTTATGTTGAAACTTCAGACCAACACAGCCAGGTGGATTTGTATTTTTCTCTTTATATTCAACAATATGCCGTGTTAAGCTTAACTTTAACCATTGTAAAATAATATATGCATGCAGTATATTCTAAATCTTTGCTATGCTAAAATGACCTGATCATCCAGAAAATGGTCTGTTATTCCAGAGAACCTCAGGCACCCAAAATATGTGTTTCTGCACTTGGTCACCTAAACAATTTTTGTAATGCTCGTACAATCCAAACAATTCTTTATTTTAGACAATTTAATATATAAGTGAATTCTGGCAAATTAGCCTGCCACTATTTTTAAATTGTGGGATACAATTGTTTTTAAAGGTACGGAAATCAAATCAGTTTCAGTTATCACACTTTGCCCCCTCAAAATTTGTGCATTTTCTCACGTTGCCGTGCAACTTAAAAAATTATCAGAACAGCATGAGATAGTGAAGTGTCAAGTGCCAACCATTTCACTTGATAACTAGCACCTGTGAATGGTATATAGTTTTACTAAGCTGGTGGAGATACGAGTTACCAAGTTTAGTGATTTGCAGTCATAGTAATATACTTATATTATCAATATTTTATCGAAACTTAGATTACTTTCCTACCCTGACTGACTGAATGTGGTTTTTATAGAATACGGGAGACAATCTAGTGTGCGTGATGCCTGCTGGAATGACAAGCTGTAGTGAAAGTTTCAAAAAATTCAGTGCTCTGCCTACGGTTAATGAGATAGAATTAATTTCAGCAGTTGTTTCTGGACATCTTGATCCTTCAGTCATGGCATCAGCACCTGGTAAGTGCTTCGAGTTATTAGTATCCCTGAAAGTATTTCTCATTTGGAATCGATTGCTATTACTTTTTAGAACAATTGGAATGTATTTGAAGTAGCTTCTATGAGTAACATGTATGCACATGAGATAAAGAACATCAACTTATTAAATAATGTCACTTTTTACAGTGCTGGTCACATCTTCATGCTCCACAGATGAGACAGTGGTTGCAGATTCTGATGCAGAACTGGAAACTGCCACATCAGTTCGTACATCTGCCGCAATTAATTTAATATCGTCTGCTAAAGATGAATGCGAAACAAAGATGGGGATCCACGAGACAGAACCTCTGACAAATTGCAAAGCAGAAACTTTTGTTCATGTCATAGAATCTATTGAACACGACAGTGGAGCGAAAACAGATGCTGGAGCAACGGAACATGGGAGCCAAGGATTTTTACCCCCTAAACAGGAGACCTTTAAGCGTGACAGTCCTTATCGGAGTCCTATAATGTCTGACAAGGCAGATATCACTTTGTCAAGGGACAGAGATGAAGATATCACGACGAGGAAAGATAAGGGGCATTTATCTGAGAGTGAGAATCTCGATATAATATACAGTCAGTCTCTAATTGTTCGAGATTCTAACTCAACACGATTGGATCATTCTTCCAGAAATGGTCCAACTGTAAACTTCAAACGTTTCAGGAAGGTAATTGACCCTCTACTTAAATCCAAGATAATGGTTTTGATTCTCGGTTCTTGTTGCATGCTTACTGTGACCAAATGCACATACACTATGCTGGTTGTTTAAAAAATAGCTTGTCCAGAATCCTGTTCTACGTATGCTGAGTTGATCTTGTTTGTTTTGTTAGACGAGCGCTGCATCAGATTCAGGAAACAGCTTCTACAACCTTATTCCATTTGCAAAGTATCCATATAAGTATTGTTTCTGTGCACTTGCTCCTCTTGTCTAGTTTTGTCATGGATTTAAGATAACATATGTCTAAATGCATGTTTGGCCTTGCTTAGAGAATCTGACTATGGGAACGAAGATGTGGCTGAGTCCATTAAAGAGGAGAAAAAGCGCAAGCAGATGGAGGCCATTGCAGATGACTTATTTAACAATGAAAAGGTTTGCATCACGCGTATATTGTGTTCTAAAAACTTCATTAGCATTATAAGCAAAACAATATTAACCAGTATGGTTATGCAATCCAGGGAAGACGACGTGGTGCATCTGGTACCCTCCCTGCGCTCTTTGGTCGTGGTTAATTGAAAGGTATATAGATGTATTAAGAACCCTTCAACTGTGAATGTGTAGAGTAATGCTAAATTTGGTTGATCAATGTTCAAAGGGCTTTCTTTGATTCTTATAAAGAAATTGAGTTTACACAGAATGTTAATCAATCTTGACACTCATTGAAATTGGAAGTCTTAAACTGAATCATGAGTTTTAATTGGACAGTAATTAATTGTAGCTTTTCTTCTGTGTGAATTGTGATTGGGTTGGGAGGGGGTGTTCTAGAAGATTAAATATTAAATCCTTACTGATTATGACTTAGTTAAACAACACCACCCCAAATATCCATGGCATTGGCAGCAGCCATAGCATAAAATGTAAAATAATTCTTTTTCACATGGAAGTTGAACTATTCCGCTCTCTGTCATTTTATAAAAATATGGAATATAAATCTTGAAATATTTTCAAATGGGCACAATTTTCTCTCTCTAAGTAACTGGTCAAGGCATTCATTAGGCAAGCCCACACATTTCCCTACACATCTTAAGTAAAAGGAAAATCTAACCAGAAACTCAACTGTCTGATTATGTAGACATAGACATATATATACACACATATGTAGTCTTTAAATTTGGCTAATAATATCGTCTTGACTTTTGGAAATGTGGCGGAGGGAAATAGGATTAAATAAATAATGTAGGTGTGGGCAAAATTTTATTAGTTTCAGAAGCAGATGCAATAATATCATGTGGCATCAAAGTCAAAAAGTTTTTTGGTTAGATCAGCGTCACACTTCACAAAATAGATCCAATTTTATCAAACACCGGACATTTTGCAAATTGCCAAAGTTTTACCAGTCCACTTATAGACGAGTCACACAATCACCTTTTTATTTAATTTCAATTAGAAGCTTCTAAAATCTTAGAATTTATTTAAAAATAATAATAATTATATTTTGTTACTACTTAGAAGCGAAAACCATGAACAAAAGCTATATCATGTGAGTTGTATAAATTATATGTTTGAGTAAACAGTAGACGCTACATTCGTTGAATTATGTCCAATAAATTAGTTAAAAAATTAAATTTATCCGAGACTAATTGTTAAAAACTAATTAATTTGAGATCAGTTATTAAAATACAATTGTGAGAATAAAATATAGATTATGTCATACCTCAAGCAATATTTTCCGATATTATTAAAATTCGAGTCGACTTCTCTTTAAATATAGTACGAAACAAAAAGCTAAAACGAAGCCTCAGCATGACGTGTTGTGCTTGCTTTTGAGTTCCTCAATAAATATGGTTAAAGGAACTAATATAAATTGTAGATTTGATTTTACGTTTTGTTTAATCGCAGTCACTGAGGTTTTTCTGGATGACAAAATAAATAAATACAGTATAATAATAATAACAATAATAATAATAATAATAATAATAATAATAATAATAATAATAATAATTAAACGAGAACATACTCGTATCATATCATACAGAGCGTCAACTTCGTCATATTTGCACACGGCAACACGGCTAGACAAATTTCAAAAAATAAACCATAACAAAAGCATGCCGCCGATTATGACTTATTTATGTGAAATCGAACAAGATGCATCATGTTTAAGCATCTAAATAAATTACAAAAGATTTGATTGCGCTCGATTTAATATAATAAATCTGAAAATAAGTTTTTATCTTACAGATGAAAAGATACGTCGGGACTCAAACTCCGCAAGTAATAAAAGATAAATTGTACACAGAGAAATCAAACTATTCAAATTTGCGATTATATTTGAAGCTTAATCGAATTGATAACCCAACAAAGCACATACTCTGTATTTGTATAATTATTGACAACGCGTTTGTCTTTGACCAAAAAAAATTAAATTGGACCTACTCAACCTGTAACTTTAAACAAACAATATTTATGTAAATAGCAAAGGAAAAAGCCTCCGTAGAATGAGACTCTTTACCCTCTTATTACTTAAAAAGTCAAATATAGGAAGCTTCACACAATAAGACTTTTCTATCCATGCATTGCACACACACTACACACACTTTACACCCAACCTTTCACCTTTCCCAAACATTATATAACCTCAAACATATCCTCCAAACAAGAAATAAATACACTTACCTCTCACAATGTCCGACCAACAAAGAATTCATCCAGTCGACCCCGAGGCGGCCGCGGCAGCAGCGCCGCTGCATAAACCGACCGCCCCTCTGGTGGGGCGGGGCTCATTCCGGTCGGAGCAGGGCGATCCGGAGCGACAGTATCCGGCGCCGCCCCACCGGACGATCCCATACACACACACAAAGGCACCAAAGAGGAGGAGCAGCTGCTTCAAGAAGTGCTTGTGCTGGACATTAGCCCTCGTCATAATCCAAATCATAATTATTGGAATACTTGCTGCAGTAGTATACTTTGTTTTCGATCCCAAGATACCAAAGTACTCCGTAGATGCAATGAGAATAAGTGAGTTCAACCTGGGCAACGACAACAGATTGGCTGCAACATTCAATGTCAACATCACTGCAAGAAATCCAAACAAGAAAATAGGAATATATTATGAGGGTGGCAGCCATTTGAGTGTGTGGTACACAGCCACAAAACTATGTGAAGGCTCACTGCCAAAATTCTACCAAGGCCACCGCAACACCACCTTGCTCAGCCTCGTGCTGACGGGGCAGACGGAGGATGCTTCCGGCCTCATAACGTCGTTGCGGGCACAGCAGCAGACCGGAAACATCCCGTTGAATATCCGGGCCAAAGTTCCGGTGAGGCTCAAGCTTGGGAGCTTGAAGCTCATGAAGTGGAAGTTCTTGGTCAGGTGTAGGCTCAATGTTGACAGTTTGGCACAAGATAATGCAATCAGGATCAGAGATAGCAGCTGTAAATTTAGGTTCAGGCTTTGAATTATTTGGTTATATTTCTTCATATGTTACTGGTATTATATTCATATATGTGATTTAGTTACAGGATCATTACTTTGATTCTTTTTCCAGTATTTTTTTTTTTCTTTCTGTTGAATAAAGGACTATATAGGCATTATGGTTTTGATCTCCATATGTTGTATGCCATGAGCTATCGATTTTTTTTTTTTTTTCTCTTTGTATATATTCTTTGATTATGTATCTTATTATATATTATTGATTTATGATATTATATCTTTGTTTAGAGTTGGTTTTCAGTTTAGAAAGTCTGGAATTTCAGTGGCCCTCCCCTTTTGAATTAATTGCCTATAATCTAGGTGAAGACTTCGTTCTTGGTGATTAAGTTATGCACTTTCAGGAGATGCACAAAAATAGTTATTTACTTATTTAATTAAGTGTGCTAAGCCAACACGTTTTTCAAATGTGGGCGATATTCAAAAATAGAGAGATGAAAACTTGCATTTCCATTGAAGTATCCAACCTGAACAAAACGGTGAATTCCTTTAATCACACATAATTCGCTTGCTTCACGAAATTAAAGTAGACTTTTTATAAGCTTCTCATTAGAATTAAAGAAACTAATATCTTTGTGCTGACCTTTTATGAAAAAGCAGCTGAAAGTTACTACTTTAATGGGAGTATTTTGATAAAAGCATTATTTCGAAAATACAATTATCTCATTTTGAAATGTCTCAAAAGAGACAAATTTTATTTCTTCACAACAAAGGGAGAAACAAACTACAAAACAATTGAGCATACCTATCTTACTTGAGAGTAAATTTGACACTTCTCCATTCCTTTTGATCATTGCAAATTAACCTAAATCGTTAAGGTTAAATTAACATACAAGTGCAAAGCAAAAATGAATAGGAACAATGTTATAGTTGTCACAAAATGTCGATCAACATCCTGATTTTTCCTCTCATGCTTTCTAGCTAAAGTTTGATTCTTACAAGCAAAGCTCAACAGCTTTAAGGCATTACATACGTTTTCAAGATGGTAAACATCAGTGGATGACCGGCTTCAACGGATGAGCTCTAAGTTTCGATAAGTCCAAGCTTGCATCTAGCTCTTCATCTAGCTCTCCAACAATGCTTCTATAGATGTAAAAAGAACAATTTGTATTATGGAAACCAAACAATGATAAATCAAATGCAACATACGTAGGTAATTCCGAATATGAGGAATATCATACATGTTATCACCCCGTATGATGTAGAGGCCCAACACGAGTTGTTGCACGCCTTCCTACAAATAAGAAGAAAGAACGATCAACCAAAATAACTGGATGACAAATCTGCACACGCACAAGACCTGAAGAGTGAAGATTTAGGAAATTGGAAACTAAAATGTATAACAACGATTTCTTGTACAACTTGAAGTGCATATAGCATAAAGCACACTGGGGTAGGGCTGGATGATAAACTAGTCCTCAATCATTCTGAGGCTAATAAGATGGAAAATGGAAAACATATGATCTCCCAGTCTCATCAACAGAACACCATGCTGCTCGTCCCTTGTACCATTAACCGTCAAGAAAGGATAACAAATTTAAAAAAAAAAATTATTCAGAGATTCTTTGGCATGAAAATCTCCAACCATATACTAATAAGGGTTCTTCTGTGAGACCTAAAATACTGGCACATTGTTTTCCAATTTCTAAACTTCAGTAAATAGAATTCAGAAGTACGAAGAAAACTTAAAAGGGCGAGTGACAAAGGCAATAAATTATAACAGTCTAATTATTCCTGCAGTAATCTGTTAATTTATTTTCAGTTACTGCATGATTAACATGGCCAAGTATGGTTGAATTACAGAAGTACATTTGATTTAAGAGCTAAAGTAAAATTGGCAGAAACTAGAGAAAAATGAATTAATATAGTTATGTCCCTTGAACAAAATCATTAATTGGTAGACACCAGACAAATAAATCGGTTAACAAATATTCACAGATTTTTATGACTTGCAAGAAAAAAGACCTTTGTTGAGTACACCCGTTCATGAGACTCATCAAGAATTATGTTGGTAGCCTGATCGAAACCTTTCAGAATTCCCTGCATGAAAGATAATATTTTCAGTAAAATATACCCTAAGTGGATTTTTTATATTGGGCCAAACATGCAGCTCACCACAATATTTCGCCCATCATTTGTGATAACCGAAATTTGTTCTACAATAACAAAGGAGAACAAAAAAGTTGTTACTGGTAGAGAATTGAACATGTCAAATACATCAGGAGGTTCAAGGAAAAACCACAACTAATAGAAATGTTGTCTACTTTTGTGATAAACTATAAGCATAAACAGCCAGAGAGTTAATATCTCCAACCATGTCGTCTCATAAGATTCTATTAACTTATTAAAGCATATGGTTTTGACAAGCAGTACAAATTGAGGTATTTGTCAATATATACCATCAGTAGAATTTCATGTGGTGCAGACAAGACGAGCATATTCTAGAAAATAATGGGGGTAGATTTAATCTTCTCTTAGATATGAAAGTGTAACCCAAAGTGAAATGGGTTATATAATACGAGAACCAAAGAATTTGTATCCACTTTCAGCATATATAAGTAATATATAAGTATATTCTCTTTCAACCCATAAAATGAGTAGCAAGGAAGCCGCACAAATAATTATTTGGATATAGAATCAATTCTACAAAAACAGACAGGTTAAGTGATTTTTGAGAACTTTTATGTATAATTAAACAACAATTAAAATCACGAAACACCATGATATAATACTTTAAAAAACAAACAGACATGCCATATACATTTTTGCGTGTGTGTCGTAGGATATGCTAACCCACTACATAAGTAGAGCATGCTTATCTATTTCCCCTTCACTGGAAACAGAACTGCCAAATTTTTAAGAAATTTGGAAGGGTGTGGGTTACCACAAAAAACAGCAAAGAAAAAGTGGGACGTAACGTAATATATAAGAAATGCTGAATTTATATCCATTTGCATTATTTTGGCTAGTCAGTAGTCATTAGTAAGAACTACAAATTTGAGAGTGGCCACTTAGCTAAATAATAGTGAGTTAAAAATCCAAATAATATTTGTACATTGAAAGAAAGAGGCAGACAAGACGTTTCCTGCACAAAATTCAAATTGAAATTCCAAATTCGTTATCACAAACTTCAGAGTCCGTTCGCCATAACCCATTCAATTATTTTCTTATCCTTCAGTGAGTATAACACATATTTGTCGGGTGCAATAACCATTCCTAGTCCGACAAATTAAGCCATCAAGTTCCAATGACTATGGAGTAGGTAAAGAAACTGGCTTAGGCTAGGGAATGTAAAAATGATTCAGATCATACACAATATATTCAAATAAAATAAGAGATTACGTACGATCAACAAGAGTCTCGAGTCCAGCCCCAGTCGCCATCTTCTAATCCTCAGTACAATGAGCAACAAGCGAGCAAATGGCCTTTAAGGAATTCTGCATCAATGCAGATCAAACTATAACAACTCCAAAAAAATGGAATAAAACAAAGCAGGAATTTATACACATCCTTTTCTCTTAATGAAGTTCAGCCACTTAAGCTCCATATGATACCCCTGAAAAGCGCTAACATGTAATTTTTACGTCCAATCACTTGACGTACTGAATTTAGAAAATCTTTGATCACACAAAACTACCAATTTCTTCTTCTCTTACTAAGAATTTTATTCCATGTTATGGTTAGAAAGCAGTCTGAATTCTATCCGGTCCATTACTATCTTCATGGTTAAGCACGGCAGGAAATTGAACTATGATTTTAGATCAGGAACCCTAGCCATACACGCATTTCATATTTGCCAGTACATTGATTTAGAGAAAGCGAAATGCATATCAATCAAAAACACAATCCACAAATAAGAGAAAAACTAAGGTTTCTTTCCAACTTAAATGAAAGAAATAATTGTTACTTCGTTAAAAATTAGCATTTTACCTCAATCCCCTGGAAAAATCGAAGTCCAGTGAAAACACAAGTACTAAGGGCACAGCCAGAAAAATGTTATGGGGAGTTTCGAGCACCAACAATAGCCACCACTTTCTGAGGCTTCGAGGCGGCGGCGGAGAGATGAGGCTGCGGCGGAGAGGCGGACAAGAGTTCTTCTAGTGGAAGGAGGAGACGATGGAGGTGGTAGGTTAATATAAATGCTACAAATCTGGACCGTTAGATGTTTATAATCGCACGGTTCACACTTATTTCCTCTTTTCCATAATTTTTGCGTTTGGCTTTTTGTCGGTTTTCGTTTTTTTAGTGCTTCTTTTTCTTGAGAAAAACTTGGTTAAAACAACTTACGCTAAGGTTGATAGTAATTACGGTTAATTAAACAGAATTAGGGATTATTAATGTGAATTAAATGAGTAATTAATGTAATTAAGATTTATTAATTTCAATTAAAGTTTATTAATTTTCAATTACTATAGTTTATTAAACCTGCGCTTTATTAATCCACAATTAAAATCTATTAATCCTTCATTATGACTTATTAATCACAATTAAAGTTTATTAATCATCCATTATGAATTACTAATCACAATTAATGTTTATTAATCATGATTTATTAATCTTCAATTACGATTATTTTAGTTCTTATTAAATTAAATTAAGTATTAATCAATAAGTAATTAAAAAATAGAACAAAAACTACTGAAAAAAGAAACTTCACCATGCATTTGAAAGTGTTGATCTTCTCTTTCTTACTTTGGCTTATCGGCAAAAAAGTACAACGGATTGATTGTAATCATGAATATTTATTAGATTATGGGATAATTAAAGGAATTGGAGATAATTAAGAGGTAATTAGTGTTTTTTAATTTCAATTATGGTTTATCAATTTCAATTAAAGTTTAGTAATCCCAATTATATGGTTATTAATTAATCTAATTAGGATTTATTAGTTCTAATTAAGATTTATTAAGTCTCATTTCGAATTGATTAAATTTTAATTAGGATTAATTAAATATTAATTAATTAAAATTTTTTAAAAATTATAATAGAAAAAAAAACACCTCACCAATGGTGCATCTAGGGGTGAACAAAAATAACCGAAAACCGAAAACCAAACCAAACCAAACCGAAAATAGAATTTGGTTTGGTTTGTTCGGTTTGTTTGGTTTGTTTGGTTTGTTTGGTTTGTTTGATTTTATTTTTTTAAAATTTAATTTGTTTGGTTTGGTTTGGTTTGATGCTTTGGCAACCAAACCAAACCGAAAACCGAATTTATATATATATATATATATATATATATATATATATATATTAATTTTTTATATAATATATATAGATTAATTATATTTATATATAACTAATTTTCTCAATAATGAAAAATAATTTGAAAGAATTTAGCGCAAGAGCTTGTTGGACCCAATAGAACTTGAAATAAAGCACGGATATCAACATCATGCAACAAGTCAATGGACCGATCTTTTTGTTGCTCGTTTAACATATTTGGTTTTTCCTATAATATGTGTGTGTGTGTGTATATATATTATGTTAATTTTTTAAATTAAAATACTATTATTGTCTTATTGTATTAAGTATATTTTTGTTGATTTTGGATGAAATATTTAGAACAACTTGACCGTTCGGTTTGTTTGGTTTGGTTTGGTTTTAACTTTTAAAAATTTGGTTTATTTGGTTCGGTTATTCGGTTAGTTTGGTTGGTTTGGTTTTAATTTTTAAAAATTTAATTTATTCGGTTTGGTTTGGTTTAGACCAAAACCAAACCGAATAACCGAATGTTCACCCCTAGGTGCATCGCATGGAAATGTTGCCCATTTCATATATATGGCAAAAATTTCGATACGGTCAACAGTTTCCTACTATTAGTTTAAGTAATAGTTAAAGAAATTAAAGGGCAATCAAAGTATAATTAGATGGAATAAATTAATCTCAATTAAAATGTTTAAATAAAAATGTATTAATCTCCAATTAATTATAATTAATTAAAAGAAACTAGCATGTATGTAGTATCCCGCCTTTTTCATAACCAATCTTAGTAATTAATTAAGATAATTAACTAGAATATTTAAAATGTGAGAATTTAGTATAAAGTTAAGTCCAGGCAGATAAAATTTTTCGGCAGCCCTAAATTGCTGAATTTTGATGAATTAAGTTTTATTTTCGTTTCGGTTAATCCGAAATGAAATATTAAAGGTGTTTATGATTATGTGTTATTATATTTGCATTATATGTGAAATATGTGCCATTTTTGAAGTATTTGATTTTCTAGGGATTTATGAATTCTTCTCCGGCAATTTATTTAATTTTTGGATTTTAATTCCGAAAATTTTTAAAGGAAGTTTATATTAGGGTTTGAGAAACCCTAATAAATTTATATGTATCGAGAGCTTTTTAATTTAAAGCCTCTATAATTATTTATATGATGAATGATCAATTAATTAGAAAATTAATTGATCGTTTAAAATGAGATTTTCATGCTTAATGTTTAATTAATTAATTTGATGTTTAATTAATTAATTAAGTTAAGATATTAAGCATAATTTTTCCTAAGAAATAAAGCTTGTAGTATAAGCTTAATTATTATCTCCTAGTTAAATCTTGATTGATAATAATTAATGATTAATTTAGTTATTAATCTAAGATTAGTAATTAAATTAGCACATGATAAATAACTAACACTAATACCTATTATTTAATTGCTAAATTGGTGCCACCTAAGCTTATCCCCAACATAATGATGAAGGATGTTGGGTGACTAAGCATGTAAGTTAGCAAGATTCAATGTATTCTTATTAGATAAGTTAGTATTTAATTAAGGCATCTCTCATCTCTTCTATCTCTCATTTCTCTCGCTGCAAACACGATATACACACACTCAAACACACACTTAAAAACACACTAAACAGGGGATTCACATCCACAAGTAAAGAGAAGGAATCAAGATTTATTAGACAAAGGAAGTAGTAGTAAAATCATCTCAAGAGGTGAGATTTCTCATTAGTTAAGCAAATAACTCAAGGTTTAGTATCAAATCCATATTTCATAAAATTTTATAAATTTCGAAAATTATACATATGTTGTAATATGGATTTGATCTTCAAGTATGATGATTAGGGAGTAATTTAGATTACATTTCTATGATTTAATCATTGAGAAATCAATCCTAGCATCAATTTTTTATTTTTCGAAATATATATGAAATAAATTAGAAAATTTATTTCTTTGATCCTATAGTAAAATTTATGAATTATATGAGGTTCTATGATGATTATAAGCATGTTTATATATTGAGTTAAATGTTTGAAGCATAATTGTTTTAAGTTGTGGAAATTTCGAAATATCTAGGGTTTGAAATTGGAGCTCTTTGATTTAGATGTTAAATGATGAAATTAATGATATAATTGAGCTCATAATATTTAATTAAGTATGTGAGAATTTTGTTAGAATTTTTAGAGCTCAATTTCATAATTTTAAGAATGTTCAGCATTTAAAAATAAATTAAAGATAATTATTTAGAGCTTAAATTGATTAATTGAGATTATAATGAATCTCTAGAATATTAATTATACATGTTGAAATTTGAAATGGATAAAAATAAATAAATGTACCCTATTTATCATAAGGGCCGAATATATATATTAGGGTTTTTATTTTATCCAATCAAATTAAGTGATTAAACTATATATATAGCTTATTAATTAAATTAACATGATTGGAAGTGATTAGAATGAAATTTTGATTTTAATTCTTAATTTATCAAAAGGACAGAAATATATATATGCAATAAAGACATGTATTTGATTTTTAATGAAGAAAATAATGTTAGAAATGGAATCTACGTTAAAAATTAAGTGACGTAGAATTTTTCGGAAATTTAATGCAAAGTTTGAAATTTAGAGTTTCTAGAGTTTAAATTGCTTGATTAAATCGATTTGAATCCGGCCAATTGATTAAATTCAATCAACATTGGATTTACCAATTGGATCAATTTGATCATTGATTTGGACCTCAATTTGGATTACTGGCTACTTGGATTTACCAATTTGGACTCGATCAATTTGGATTTACTGGAACCGATCATTGGATTCTGCAATTGGATAGTCAATTTGGATTTACCCAGCTGGACACAGTCAGCTGGATTTACCCAGCTGAACCCAGTCAGCTGGATTAACTCAGCTGGGTCCAGCCAGCTCAGTTTTCCAGCCAGCTCAGTTTTTCCAGATAACTCAGTCTTTTTCCAGCTAACTTGATTTTTCTCAGCTTGATTTATCCAGCTGATCTTTGCTCAACTTGTTTTCAGTTGTTTCTTTCGTAAACTCAAAAGTTAAAATATTAGCTATTTTTCCTAATGATACGTTAATGATGAGTTTAAGTATTAATGATATGATAAGTTTAAGTGGCTAATGATGAAATATGTGGTTATAAGTTTTTAAATGTGTCCTGAAGTTATAATCGATTAATTATCGATTAAGAAATTAAGTAAGAAAGAAAAAAAAGAAATTAGAAAAGTTTAGTTCCTAATTGCCGAGAGAAAAATCCTAGAAAAGTCGGATTAAAGAAGAAAATATTAAATATAGCAGCGGTATTCCTTATTTTAATATTTAAACTTTTCTCGCTCTAATATTTAAATTAATTCTTAAATTGAAGGATCGAGCGGAATCATAAATTAAGGAAAAGCTGAGAAGTAAGCTAGTAGATAAAGTCGTCAGTTCAGGTGGGCTTTCTGAACTAGAGAAATAAAGAATGTGATATTATGATTATATATATGCGTGATGATTTTTAAATTGATTGACTTGCCAATGTTTAAAGTGTTTTTGTATGATACCCTCTATCAAGGAAAGACGAATTCGGTCCTACTTAAGGTGGGATTTGTGTACACTATGTTGTAATCGGGAGCCTTCGCTTTTTGGTGGGACGATTACAAGTGTTTGAGAAGGAGGCCTACTTCTCAACACTCAAAAGTTATAGTAGATGTGGTACATACATAAAAAGTATTTTGGCTAACGATCACTTATATGAAAGAAAAAGGTTTTGGCAAGCACAGGTTTGTTTTTGAGTATTTATAAATACTTGTGCTATGCTTTATGGCAAGTTATCAATCTATAGCTCTAAGCAGCAGTTTTCAATTATTTTGGCATGTGTCCACTGAGTGCGAAAGTACTCGGCCACATATTATTTCTAAAATGTGCAGGTTAGCTTGGATGGGAAAGGAGTGTGCTGGGCGGACTTTTGTTGTTGATCTTTTGGGATTTTGTTGATATTGAGCAGGGTTATATGTCTTCATACATATAATCAAAGATGTGTTATGTTTTTCCGCTGCAACACTCTGAACTTATTCAGTAACTGCTGTCCTATTATGATGATTGAAACTATGACTTGATATACTTTGTTTCTGTTGCTAAAACTCTGATACGAGATGGTGTTGTATTTTTTACCATTCTCGTTATTTTGGTTTTGAACCATCAATAATTATTATTGATGTCGTTGCTTGATATTTGATTCAGATTAAGTTTGTCTTGAGAGTATAATGCATTGAATGATTGATTTTGTTGGATAACTGGGTCGTTATCTTGTTCTTTGGTTAATCATAAATTGTGTACGTCGTGGGACCCACCGGCTTGGTCATCTTCATTCTAAGTCGGGCTGCGACAGAGTGGTATCAGAGCAGCTTGTCTGCTCTAAATCTAAGAAAATTTTTCTCTTGAGTCTTGTCTAGACTTGAATCTCTAGACTAGTTAAGTCTTAAACAACAAAAGTCCAGCACCTCATCTCATCCGGCAAAGTCAGGTACGCATTTAAAAGTTTTCTAATGTTTAAAAGTTTAAAGTTTGAATTAAGTTGAATTTATTTGAGATATATTTTATTTTTATGTTATATGTGGATTTAATGTTGTTGTTGTGAGATTATGTTTTGATGAGGTTGTTTTGTGACGACGTTAGTAAGCGAGATGATGGAACAATTGTGCAAGCAAGTTGGTTGTTTATCTTTGGAAAGTAATGTGAGCTTGGTACCACCTTTGGGAAGCGATATTGAGTAGGTGGAGATTGTGGATTCATGGAAACGTTTTTAGGCTCAGTGTGATTAATTTTTTAAAATTTTTCTTATATAGGATGGCAGCGCCGCCTGGCAGCGATGCGATGGAAGAATTTCGACATATCAGAATGAGTTATCGGGAGACCTTAGCTGAGTTCCTAGCTCGATATCATCGTGTCTGGATGGAGATATGCGAGACAGGTATCTCGGGTGTGCATGGTATCATACGACTGGTTCCTCTTCTTCCAGAGGAATGGCAAGAATGGGCAGCTTCGCTGGTGTCACGATTTGTGACAAAGCAGTACTGGAACGACAACCTTTATGGTGATTGCCGAGGTTTCATTGCAGAGATCAGCTCTCGTTTTATGTGTTACGCAGCGCCACCTCCAGGACCTCTGCGTGCACCTCCCAGTTTCACCGAGGAGGGTCTCTTAGCTGAGTTTTTACCACAGGATGATCCTATTCAGTTCAGGGTTCCTCCTGTTGATCCTGAGCCGGTTTATGACCCTTTGACTTCCTACTTTGGTGATGACCAAAGTGCTTTTGTTTCACAGCCTACCTTCCCGTCAGTTGGTATTGCTTCACCCACACCACTGACAGATGCTTTAGCATTAGTTCCGGTCCCTCCTACTTCGGATTACTACCCAGCACCTTCGTTAGAGGTAGCTCCTTTTTATCAGTCTATGGATATTCCTCATACTTTTGAGCCCTCTGATCTCCAGCCTTTCTACTACCCTGAGCCTCGCGCTTAGACGAGGCCAGCTCGTCGAAGCCACGCCGTGGACGACTCGACGAGGATGACGAAGATGACCCGGCTGCGAGAGGTTACTCTTGGATGGTCGACCTTCGTCGTATCCCATTTAGCGAGTTAGGCTTTGCGGCTAGTTTCCGGCCATCGGCGGGTGCCGATGTTACCGGGGAGATTCCGCTCGCGTTGAAGGGAGATGTGAGAGCTGAGAGTGAGGGTGAGAGTGAGAGTTTCGAGAGTGTGACCTCAGAGGAGGATCCAGAAGAGGATCCAGAGGAGGATCCGTCAGAGTAGAGTTGTGATCCTTTGATAATGATTACTATGTTTATATATGTATGAAGTATGACGATAATGATGATGTAAATATGTGTGTATGTAAATATCTGATGCATAATATGGTTAGCTAGATTGGTAACGGAGTAGTAGTCCGTACCGCTAATGATATATTTTGTGTGATGTTAGGACATCACAGATGACATAGGGATAATTTTTGCTGTAAATAAATCCCTTATTTTGAAAAGACCTCTAAGAGGCAATTTTCTATATATGAAGAAAAATGACCAAAGCGGTCATTTAAATTAAGTTGTTGCCTCTCTAAAATGTTTAAGAAACATGTGAAGTTATGATGTTCTATGAGAAAAGAAAAGTATGAATGAAAATAAGTAAGAAGATGAAGTAAAGAAGGAAAGAATTTTATGAAAGTAAGTTAAAAATGAAAGAAGAAAAGATCTCTTTAGAAATTAAAGTTGAGCTATTAAAGACAGATAAACTATTTGGTTAATTCAAGTTATGATGTGCAAATAAAGGAAAGTTAAGAGATGGGATAAAAGAATAAAGTAAAGAATGTTATGGAGATAATATTTCTTTAGATGATAAAGAAAGAAGAAAAAAATAGTTCTATTAATTGTTTATATAAATGTTAAATTTATAAGTTAAATATCCTGCTGCTCTTTAAGAAAAGTTGTGGAAAACCGAGTGCTTTAATAATGATTGTCAAGTCAAGAAAAGTTATGAAATTAAGTCATGTTGCCATTATGTAACTATTAAGTAAAGTTATGCAAGTGATTATGATATGATATGATATGAATTTCTTGAATGATGAGTTTCAAGATTTAATTAATTGCTTTGTGAAGAAATTGCTTATGCAATAAAGAATAAGATGAAGATATTAAAATGAATAAAGTTAATTCTTGATGATTTTATATTTTCTTAAAATCAGAATGCCTCGTAGAAGAAGAAATAGGGTAGAAGAAGAAGAACAGCAACAGCGAGATCCTACCCCACCTCCTCAACCTGAGAGGAGAATTGAAGAACTTTTTCTTCGGCAAAATCCCCCAACTTTTGATGGAAGAGGAAGTCCGTCAGAGGCTGAAGAATGGATTCGTGCTCTAGAGCGAATCTTTAAGTTTCTTCGATGTGATGACCATGAACGTCTCACATGTATGTCTTATCAGCTTAAAGGATCTGCAGACTACTGGTGGGAAGCTCGCCAGAAGATTTATACTCCAGAGCAACTTGAAAATCTTACTTGGGAGCAATTCAAAGAAGCTCTTTTTGAAAAGTATATTCCGAGAAGTTATCGTAAACAAAAAGAAAATGAGTTTGCAAATCTTAAGCAAGGAAAAAAGACGGTGTCAGAATATGACCGTGAATTTTGTGATTTAGCTCGTTTTGCCCCTGATAAGGTTGATTCAGATGAGAAGATGTCCGAGCTTATTCGTGCCGGACTTAGACAAGATATAAGAGTGGTCTTAGCAAGTCAAAGTGCTATGACCTATGTGGAAGCTTTAAACCGAGCTTTAGATATGGAGGCGCTATGCGACGAGAGAAATCGATTCGAATTCCGGCATTTCCCCAAATTCAATCCCCGGCGGTACATTGTTAAACCGCAATTTTCACACCAAAGCCAGATTCAAAAAGGAAAGAGAAAATGGAATGCTGGAAATCAACCTAACAAGAAGCCATGGTATGGGCAGAGTCAGCAGCAATCGACCCAAGGAAAGTTTAAGGTTCCTTTTGTTGGTCAAGGAAGTTCGTCTCAGAGACAGCAAGGAATTTCTGCATGTCCCAAGTGTGGAAAGATGCACCAGGGAATTTGCAGAGCAGGAAGTAATAATTGCTATGCATGTGGGCAACCAGGGCATTATTCTTATCAGTGCCCAAATAGGCAGCAAGGGACTGGTGGAGAAAAACCTAACCAGTATCAGCCTCCGTATTTAAAAGCCATTGAAGGAGTTCCTCAGATGCAGCAACGTCCGCGCCAAGTGCCTCGCCCTCGGCGGCGAGCGGCGGCGGCGCGGCAAACCATGCGGCAAGATCGGCGGCATCATCGAGAGAATTTTGCTCTTGAGCGAGAAAGCAAGTGTCGAAGATCGGGGCAATGCGGCAGGTATGGGTCAGATAAATGATGTACCTGTTATAATTCTTTTTGATACCGGTGCATCACATTCTTTTATATCAAATGCATGCGTAGATACTCTTGGCCTTAAAATAGAGAAAGCTAATCAGAACTTAAGAGTATCGACCCCTGTAGGTAAATCTACCTCAGTCACGCATGTTTGCCCTAATCTAGAATTTGAGATTGGTTCCCTTAAGATGTCAGCTAAGACCACAAATCTAATTCAAATGTGGGACGTAGACATCATTTTGGGAATGGATTGGTTAACCGAAAATTTTGCTACCATTCGGTGTAAGCAAAGGCATTTATTTTCATGTCCCTGGAAACGAGCCAACACTATTCTTTGGAATAGAGAGAAGCAAGAGAGGAATGCCGATTATTTCGGCAATTCAAGCAAGAAGAACATTGAGAAGAAAAGATGTGCAAGTATATCTTGTTTATCTCAACAAAGATGAAAACCAAGAGAAGAAAATTGATGATGTAGCGATGGTCAGAGAATTTAAGGATGTTTTTCACCGAAGTTTTGCCGGGATTACCACCGGATAGGAAATTGGAGTTTACCATTGATCTTGAACACAGTTCGGCCCAATATCAAAGGCGCCGTATAGAATGGCCCCGAAAGAATTGCAAGAATTGAAGATCCAGTTGCAAGAGTTGCTTGATCTTGGATTTATTAGACCTAGTGTTTCCCCGTGTGGAGCACCAATTTTATTTGTCAAGAAGAAAGACGGTAGTCTAAGAATGTGTATAGATTACCGAGAATTAAACAAGTTGACATTAAAGAACAAGTATCCTTTGCCAAGGATAGATGATTTGTTTGATCAGCTCAAAGGAGCCAGTGTATTCTCAAAGATTGATTTAAAATCTGGCTATCATCAGTTAAAGATTCGTCAAGAAGATATTCCAAAAACTGCTTTTCGAACGAGATACGGCCACTACGAATTTGTAGTAATGCCGTTTGGATTGACAAATGCTCCGGCGGTATTCATGGATCTTATGAATCGAGTTTTTCATGAATTCTTGGATAGATTTGTCATAGTCTTTATTGACGACATTCTTGTGTATTCAAGAAGTGGGCAGGAGCATGAAGAACATCTCAGAATTGTATTAGAAACGTTGAGATCAGAAAAGTTGTATGCCAAATTCAGTAAGTGTGAATTTTGGCTAAGAGAAGTAAATTTTCTCGGACATGTTGTTTCTTCCGAAGGAATTAAAGTAGACAATTCTAAAGTGCAAGCAGTTCAAGAATGGAAATCTCCAAAGTCACCCCATGAGATTCGTAGTTTCTTGGGTCTAGGAGGTTACTATCGGAGATTCATTGAAGGATTCTCAAAGATAGCAAGGCCAATGACCCAACTCCTGAAGAAAGAATCGAAGTTTAAATGGTCTCCTGAATGCGAGGAAAGTTTTCAAGAGCTTAAGAAGAAACTAACCACCGCTCCAGTTCTAGCAGTGCCAGAAGCAGATAAAAATTTTACCGTTTATACGGATGCATCAAAGAATGGATTGGGTTGTGTCTTGATGCAAGATGGCAGAGTTATTGCTTATGCGTCACGACAACTCAGACCTCATGAGGAGAATTACCCAACTCATGATTTAGAGTTAGCAGCAGTTGTGCATGCTTTAAAAATTTGGAGACATCATCTTTATGGAGCTAAGTGTGAGATCTTTTCAGATCATAAAAGCCTCAAATATTTTTTCGAGCAAAAAGAGTTGAATATGAGGCAAAGAAGATGGCTTGAGTTGGTAAAGGACTACGATTGCAAAATTTCCTATCACCCAGGAAAAGCAAACGTAGTAGCCGATGCCTTGAGTAGAAAGAGCAAAACTGAGTTAGGATTTCTGCTCACTCAAGAAAAAGAGCTTATTAAAAGTTTCAAAAAGTTAAGAATAGAAGTGGTTCTACCACCTCAAACTACAGAGCAAATAATTGCAGCTTTGAAAATAACTCCAGATTTGAAGGTGAGAATTTCAGATGCTCAAAGAAAAGATGAAAAGTTGGAAAATTTGAGACTCAAGATTCGCAAAGGAGAAGCTGAAAATTTTCATGAAATTTGGAGATAACACTCTCCTATTTAAAGAAAGGATTTGCGTTCCAGATAAAGAAAATTTAAGAGCCGAGATCATGAGAGAAGCTCATGAAACGCCTTATACAGCTCATCCTGGAAACACCAAAATGTATCAAGACTTAAAGCAGAAATTTTGGTGGGAAGGAATGAAGCGAGATATAGCTTCATTTGTAGAGCGATGTTTAGCGTGTCAGCAAGTTAAGGCTTTACATCAACGGCCTTATGGAAAGCTCCAGCCGTTGGAAACTCCGGAATGGAAATGGGATGGTATTACAATGGATTTTGTAACCCAGTTACCAAAGTCTAAGAAAGGGAACACATCCATATGGGTAATAGTGGACAGATTGACAAAATCTGCTCACTTTATACCAATTCCAGAAACATACGGAGCAGATAAATTAGCCCGGTTTGTACGTTCGAGAGATCGTGCGTACGCACGGTGTGCCCAAGTCGATCACTTCGGACCGAGATTCAAAGTTTATTTCTCGTTTTTGGAGAAGTTTACAAAGTGAGATGGGTACCAAATTAAATTTCGGACCTTTGCATTTCATCCTCGGACGGATGGTCGATCCGAAAGAACAATTCAAATTACGGAAGATATGCTTAGAAGCTTGTTGTGTTAGACCAAGGTAATCAATGGGAGCAAGTTTTGCCTCTCGTTGAGTTTGCATACAACAACAGTTATCAAATGACAATTGGCATGGCGCCCTATGAAGCTCTTTATGGAAGAAAATGTAGGTCACCGCTTTATTGGGATGAAGTGGGTGAAAGAAAAGTTTTAGGGCCCGATCTTTGTAGAAGAGATGATCAAAATTGTCCGTCAAATCAAGCAACGGATTAAAGAAGCTCAAGATCGTCAAAAATCCTATGCAGATTCTCGAAGATCTGAATTAGAGTTTGAAGTGGGAGATAAAGTATTCCTAAAAGTTTCGCCTTCGAAGGGAATTTATAGATTTGGCGTAAAAGGAAAGCTTAAGCCACGTTACATAGGGCCGTATGAAATCCTGGAAAGGATTGGTCAAGTGGCGTATAAGCTAGCTTTACCACCAAGTTTTGGAAATTCGCATAACGTGTTTCATGTATCCCAGTTGCGCCGATACATGTTCGACCCTAAGCACGTTATTCAGCAGGAAGAAGTAGTCCTCGAACCAGACCTCAGTTATGAGGAGAAACCGAAGCGATCTTGGATCGAAAGGTCCGACGAGTTAAGAAATAAATCAATCGCCTCAGTAAAGGTTAAGTGGAAACACCACGGGTTAGAGGAAGTTACTTGGGAACTTGAAGATAAGATGAAAGAGAAGTATCCCGAGCTTTTCCTTTGAGGTAAGCAAATTTCGGGACGAAATTTATTTTTAGGGGGAGAGAATGTAGTATCCCGCCTTTTTCATAACCAATCTTAGTAATTAATTAAGATAATTAACTAGAATATTTAAAATGTGAGAATTTAGTATAAAGTTAAGTCCAGGCAGATAAAATTTTTCGGCAGCCCTAAATTGCTGAATTTTGATGAATTAAGTTTTATTTTCGTTTCGGTTAATCCGAAATGAAATATTAAAGGTGTTTATGATTATGTGTTATTATATTTGCATTATATGTGAAATATGTGCCATTTTTGAAGTATTTGATTTTCTAGGGATTTATGAATTCTTCTCCGGCAATTTATTTAATTTTTGGATTTTAATTCCGAAAATTTTTAAAGGAAGTTTATATTAGGGTTTGAGAAACCCTAATAAATTTATATGTATCGAGAGCTTTTTAATTTAAAGCCTCTATAATTATTTATATGATGAATGATCAATTAATTAGAGAATTAATTGATCGTTTAAAATGAGATTTTCATGCTTAATGTTTAATTAATTAATTTGATGTTTAATTAATTAATTAAGTTAAGATATTAAGCATAATTTTTCCTAAGAAATAAAGCTTGTAGTATAAGCTTAATTATTATCTCCTAGTTAAATCTTGATTGATAATAATTAATGATTAATTTAGTTATTAATCTAAGATTAGTAATTAAATTAGCACATGATAAATAACTAACACTAATACCTATTATTTAATTGCTAAATTGGTGCCACCTAAGCTTATCCCCAACATAATGATGAAGGATGTTGGGTGACTAAGCATGTAAGTTAGCAAGATTCAATGTATTCTTATTAGATAAGTTAGTATTTAATTAAGGCATCTCTCATCTCTTCTATCTCTCATTTCTCTCGCTGCAAACACGATATACACACACTCAAACACACACTTAAAAACACACTAAACAGGGGATTCACATCCACAAGTAAAGAGAAGGAATCAAGATTTATTAGACAAAGGAAGTAGTAGTAAAATCATCTCAAGAGGTGAGATTTCTCATTAGTTAAGCAAATAACTCAAGGTTTAGTATCAAATCCATATTTCATAAAATTTTATAAATTTCGAAAATTATACATATGTTGTAATATGGATTTGATCTTCAAGTATGATGATTAGGGAGTAATTTAGATTACATTTCTATGATTTAATCATTGAGAAATCAATCCTAGCATCAATTTTTATTTTTCGAAATATATATGAAATAAATTAGAAAATTTATTTCTTTGATCCTATAGTAAAATTTATGAATTATATGAGGTTCTATGATGATTATAAGCATGTTTATATATTGAGTTAAATGTTTGAAGCATAATTGTTTTAAGTTGTGGAAATTTCGAAATATCTAGGGTTTGAAATTGGAGCTCTTTGATTTAGATGTTAAATGATGAAATTAATGATATAATTGAGCTCATAATATTTAATTAAGTATGTGAGAATTTTGTTAGAATTTTTAGAGCTCAATTTCATAATTTTAAGAATGTTCAGCATTTAAAAATAAATTAAAGATAATTATTTAGAGCTTAAATTGATTAATTGAGATTATAATGAATCTCTAGAATATTAATTATACATGTTGAAATTTGAAATGGATAAAAATAAATAAATGTACCCTATTTATCATAAGGGCCGAATATATATATTAGGGTTTTTATTTTATCCAATCAAATTAAGTGATTAAACTATATATATAGCTTATTAATTAAATTAACATGATTGGAAGTGATTAGAATGAAATTTTGATTTTAATTCTTAATTTATCAAAAGGACAGAAATATATATATGCAATAAAGACATGTATTTGATTTTTAATGAAGAAAATAATGTTAGAAATGGAATCTACGTTAAAAATTAAGTGACGTAGAATTTTTCGGAAATTTAATGCAAAGTTTGAAATTTAGAGTTTCTAGAGTTTAAATTGCTTGATTAAATCAGCTGGATCCAGCCATTTGAATTACCATTGAACCCGATCATTTGGATTTACCTGAACACGATCAATTTGGATTCTGCTGTTGGACCCGATCAATTTGGATTTACCAATTGGACCCGTCAATTTGGATTCTGATTGGACACGATCAATTTGGATTTACCAATTGGACACGATCAATTTGGATTTACCAATTGGACACGATCATTGGATTTACCAGTGAACCATCAATTGGATTTTACCCATTGAACCCGATCAATTTGGATTAACTCATTGGAGTCCGGCCGGCTCGGTTTTCCGGCCTCAGTTTTCCCAGATAACTCAGTCTTTTTCCAGCTAACTTGATTTTTCCAATCAGCTTGATTTATCCAGCTGATCTTTGCTCAACTTGTTTTCAGTTGTTTCTTTCGTAAACTCAAAAGTTAAAATATTAGCTATTTTTCCTAATGATACGTTAATGATGAGTTTAAGTATTAATGATATGATAAGTTTAAGTGGCTAATGATGAAATATGTGGTTATAAGTTTTTAAATGTGTCCTGAAGTTATAATCGATTAATTATCGATTAAGAAATTAAGTAAGAAAAAAAAAGAAAAGAAAGAAATTAGAAAAGTTTAGTTCCTAATTGCCGAGAGAAAAATCCTAGAAAAGTCGGATTAAAGAAGAAAATATTAAATATAGCAGCGGTATTCCTTATTTTAATATTTAAACTTTTCTCGCTCTAATATTTAAATTAATTCTTAAATTGAAGGATCGAGCGGAATCATAAATTAAGGAAAAGCTGAGAAGTAAGCTAGTAGATAAAGTCGTCAGTTTAGGTGGGCTTTCTGAACTAGAGAAATAAAGAATGTAATATTATGATTAATATATGCGTGATGATTTTTAAATTGATTGACTTGCCAATGTTTAAAGTGTTTTTGTATGATACCCTCTATCAAGGAAAGACGAATTCGGTCCTACTTAAGGTGGGATTTGTGTACACTATGTTGTAATCGGGAGCCTTCCTTTTTGGTGGGACGATTACAAGTGTTTGAGAAGGAGGCCTACTTCTCAACACTCAAAAGTTATAGTAGATGTGGTACATACATAAAAAGTATTTTGGCGATCACTTATATGAAAGAAAAAGGTTTTGGCAAGCACAGGTTTGTTTTTGAGTATTTATAAATACTTGTGCTATGCTTTATGGCAAGTTATCAATCTATAGCTCTAAGCAGCAGTTTTCAATTATTTTGGCATGTGTCCACTGAGTGCGAAAGTACTCAGCCCTGCATATTATTTCTAAAATGTGCAGGTTAGCTTGGATGGGAAAGGAGTGTGCTGGGCGGACTTTTGTTGTTGATCTTTTGGGATTTTGTTGATATTGAGCAGGGTTATATGTCTTCATACATATAATCAAAGATGTGTTATGTTTTTCCGCTGCAACACTCTGAACTTATTCAGTAACTGCTGTCCTATTATGATGATTGAAACTATGACTTGATATACTTTGTTTCTGTTGCTAAAACTCTGATACGAGATGGTGTTGTATTTTTGACCATTCTCGTTATTTTGGTTTTGAACCATCAATAATTATTATTGATGTCGTTGCTTGATATTTGATTCAGATTAAGTTTGTCTTGAGAGTATAATGCATTGAATGATTGATTTTGTTGGATAACTGGGTCGTTATCTTGTTCTTTGGTTAATCATAAATTGTGTACGTCGTGGGACCCACCGGCTTGGTCATCTTCATTCTAAGTCGGGCTGCGACAATGTAGTCCGTCGAAAATCGACGGGGATTTTTTATTTAATTAAATTATTACATGCAATATGATTGACAATTATAGAAAAAAATTTCAAGGTCAATTTCTGTAGTTTCTAATTAAATTCAAGAAAATCGTTGGTTTCTTTTGTTATTTAACCGAAAGTAGCATCCAATCACTCTAAGTCGTTGGTTGTGTAGAGGAGATATCGATGAACCAAGATGATGAGGCTATGATTCAGCTACCCAGACCAGTTTAGAATATATAATTGTGCATATTTTAAATCCAATTAATAAGTAATTATTCTACCCGTTTCGTCCCCTACAGTAATATTCGTAATTAATTGAACCTATTTAAATATAAAATGTCAAAATAATAAACTATAAATAATAGGTTATTTGTCTCAATTAAAATAAGAACACAATAAAGTAAATATTAATAATGAATAATATAAATAATATAAATAATAGAAGATTAAAATTAAATTTGAAATATCAATTTGAAGTTCATACAATTTATGGAACTCATTTAATAATGAATTTAAGATTATATGGATGTACCGAAATCATACAATATATAAAAGCCGTTTAATTTAAATTAATATATTTACTCGTCATGAACTCAATTAAATAGTAATTTACTCTTGTTCATGTATCAAACATTTAAGAAAAATAGGAATGGAATATTGGAAGAAAATGTGATTCCTTTTATTTATGTTCCATTTGATGAAGTCTTTTAAGAAATCAATATGAAATTCCTTTTATTTGAGTTTGTAGAAAAAAGAAAAAAAAAATGAGGAAAATTCACGTAAGCATATACATGACCACCCGTTTAATTTGAAATCATCTCAGATGTTATATAAATATATTTTAGTGCATACTAATAATTTCAATTGTATTCTCCAATTGGTGAAGTCTTCTAAAAAATCAATGTAAAATTACTTTTATTTTAGCTTTTAGAAAAAATAAGAATAGGAAAATGAAGAAAAATCAACGTAAGAATTTTGATTAACACGGTCATCCGTTTAATTTGATATTACATTTATCGTTATTCAAATACTCTCTCCTTTATCCCATATAAGTGATATGTTTCCATTTTGGAGTGTTCCATATAAGATGACACATATCCAAAATGAAAATAATTAGTATCTCATAAAAAGTTGTGGACCATATACCACTTTAACCACTTTATATATTTCATCTTAATACATGTGTCCAAAATTAATGTGTCACCTTATATGAGACGGAGGGAGTACATCTTAGCACATGTAAATAATCCAGTTGTATTATGCAATAGTGAAATCTACAAAAAAATCTATGCGAAGTTCCTTGTTATTTAAAATTTTGAAAAATGGAAATTGCAAACGAACCCGATTAAAATTTTAATAAATAAGTAATTAAATATAAAATCCAACACATATTTTTTGTGTATTCCGTTTGTTAGTTTATATAAAATTATTTAATTGGCAAACTTAATAATTGATCGAATTAAATTTCTCAATAAAAATAAGACTATTTATTTATCTTGTAGTATGATTTATATAGGAATTGATTGGTATATTCATATTTATCATTCTAAATTTCATGATTCTATATTTTATGAAAATCGTAAGGATTAAAAGATTAAACCCATTCTTCCTCTCGGCCTTAATAAAATGCACATACTCAAAAAGCTGTGGATTAAAATGAAAGTAGGATACCTGAAAGGTAATTAAAATTCAATACATTCTACATATTTATTAATTAGTTTCTCCAATAGATTAAGTCTATTGGAGAATAATGTGGGAAAACTAAACATATTAGTCAAATTAAATTTCTCAATAAAAAATATAATTAATAAAATTTAAGCATGGAAATTTAAGAATAATTTGAAGATTTAATCGTAGACTTTAATTTATGGAACTCTACACCATATATATGGAATATAAAATATGACAAATATTGGTTTTAATTCAAAAAATTGAAGAATTTAGAAAAATAGGAATGAAGGGATTAGGGGGGTGCCACAAACGGAAGAGGTCGACTGCGTATAATAGATGATGATGGACCGCAGTGACTATAGTTTCCAATGCACCAGAGTCCATCCCATCTCATAATACGTGAAGTAATAATAATTGATGTATGGGATTATTTTAATTTAACTATTTAAGGATTCTTTTTAATGACGATCAATTATTTCAAAATAAATTCTGTTACGGATATGTTTGTTTGTTTGTGTTGCTCACTCAACTGTGGACACTTTATCACCACATATAATCAATGGAAATAAAGCTTTTATGTTTGTTCCGTCCATGAAAAATCAGTATTGTATCGAACAAAATGGCGTGGAACTGCTGCCGTAACTCCTCCTTCGCCGCCGCCACTTCGGCGGTGGTGGTTCCCGCCATTTACGCCGCTTCGAGAACTCCAAACAGTTTTACCGTTACTCTCCGGCGGCAGAATGCGTCCTCGCAATCGCAATCGCAATCGCAGTCAATAAGGAACCCTATAAATCAACTCGTTTCGCCCAAATTCACAGCGAGGAGCAAGGCCACAGAATCGGAGCTCAAAACTGACTCCTCCCCGTCCAATGAGTTCGACTGTATTGGCACCGGGTTGGATGTTGAATGCGTGTTCAATCCTACCGATGATCTGGCAGAAAAATCCGAGCAGGTGAAAGGGGAGATGAGAGAAACAACGTCGGGTTTGGCGGAATTGGCGGGCACAGCGTTGGAATGGGGACTTCTGATATCGCCCTTCTTTTTCTGGGGTACAGCCATGGTGGCAATGAAGGAAGTTCTCCCAAAAACTGGGCCCTTTGTGGTGGCGGCGTTTCGGCTTATTCCGTCGGGGCTCTTGTTGGTCGGCTTCGCTGCTTCCAGGGGCAGAGGTTTGCCTTCCGGATTCATGGCTTGGCTGTCCATCTCAGTTTTTGCTGTCATTGATGCTTCCTGCTTCCAGGTCTCTATTTAGTATATCTATCCATGAAATGTGTAACAGGTTATGTTTTTGCATCCTCATTTTGACTGATCGTGAACAGGGTTTTCTTGCTGAAGGATTGGAGAGGACGACTGCTGGTTTGGGCAGTGTAAGTTAGCTTAACTTTTTTGGACAAGCTTGAGTGAATCGCCTTGCAAATTATCAAAAAATATGCTTTCCACCATAATCTTACTAAGAAGATTTGTACTCACTCTTTTTGAGGAGCTTATAACCTCCTACTGTGCTACATCTTACACAATATTTTTAGAGCTTATAAGAAGCAAGATCTTACTGAGTTTATAAGCTGTTAGTAATGACAAAGTTGTAATTGTAATAACTAATTATAAGAGGTTTCCAAAATAATATTTTTTAATAAATGTTGGGATCACCTTATTTTCTGAAAAAAAAAGAGCTATATTTTGGCAGCAAATAAGAATTTTTTAAAAATGGTTCAAACATTCTGAAGGAGCTTGTAAGCTCTAAAACATCGTATAAATTGTTTTTAAGAGCTTATAAGCTCAGCCAAATACCTCTTCATGGTGTAGGTTTTAGCTATTTGTTGTATTCTTGTGTATACTGAGATAAGGACATGTGCACTTGCAGCCATACTGAAACCTTGCTTATAGATGTCTAACCATGCACTGTTTCAATGGAGCTGCTATATTCTTACTGTCTATGAAATTGACGATCAATTTTTTAATTTGACATCGTAGCCAATTCGTTGCAGGTAATAATTGATTCTCAACCTCTAACTGTGGCTGTTCTCGCATCCTTATTATTTGGAGAGTCAATAGGATATATTGGAGCGGCTGGACTTGTGCTTGGTGTCATAGGACTTTTACTTCTTGAGGTAATAATGTTCAAAGTATCCGGATTCTGGGGTTCTTGTTCTTTCTGTCTGAAATCTAGTCCTGCTAGAATCATGAATTCTACAATCAATGATAGGTTAGCCTTTTGTTATTCAGCGCTTCAGTAATATCCAGGTGAATTATATCTGTCCGTGATACTTATTTCTTGTCATATGCGCAAGAAAACTTTCCTGTTAATTGTGCACAAGAAACGAGATAGCCGAGTTTCCTTGAAAACATAGACTAAAGGTATCACATTTTAATCAATATTTACTTTACATTTCTATCCAGGCATTTCTCCTTGGCCTAATGTATTGAATTACTAATAAAATTAGCATTTCCATGACCTGTAAGTGAGCCTCGCTAGGTGTCACACTCTACATAACCTTCACGGCATTGCTTGCGCAAAGTGGACTCCTGAAATCCTCTGTGCAAAGCTCCTCTGGTCTCTATCTCTGCTAAAATACTGCAATATCACAATTGCAGGTGGTCTGATCTCCAAATCCTGCACCTAATCTGCAGGTACCTGCTCTTGCTTTTGATGCTAATGACTTTTCTTTGTGGGGAAGTGGAGAGTGGTGGATGTTTCTTGCTGCACAAAGTATGGCCGTTGGTACTGTGATGGTCCGTTGGGTGTCCAAATACTCAGATCCTATTATGGCTACTGGATGGGTAAGTTTTACTATCTTGTATGACCAATATTTTGATTTCTCATCATCATATCTCGAATAGTTCCTGTACCTGGAACTAATTGTTAAGTGGCAACCACAAGTGAGGTCACCAAAATATATACCAGTACCAAATTTGTGAAATTATTAAGTTGGGAGTTTAGATTTAACATGATCTGTTGGCACTTGGCAGACTGCAGGGCACATTTAGGATTTGTAAGTCTAAATATCTTTATGCAGGGTCTGAATCTCGAAGTAGGAGTTAATAAATTATTTATTGCAATTTACTGAAAACTAGATGCATTGTACTATCCGATTGGCGATGCATTAATCTGAAAATGTTATGGTTTGGCTAAAGTAAATCTCATCGCAGCACATGGTTATTGGTGGTCTCCCACTTGTGGCAATCTCCATTCTTAATCATGATCCTGCTCTCTCAAGTTTTGATGCGCTTACCACAAATGATGTTTTGGCACTTCTTTATACCTCCATTTTTGGTAGTGCCATCAGCTATGGTGTCTACTTCTACAATGCTACAAGAGGTAATCACGTTTTTTTTTGGCTGTTACATACCACTGTAATGCCTTGAACTATGGATTTGACTGGGCCTCTTATAATGCAATTCAGGTAGCTTGACAAAGCTCAGCTCCCTAACCTTTTTGACTCCAATGTTTGCATCGCTTTTTGGGTAAGAGATCTAACACAGCCAAAAATCTAGATTCCATCAAATATTGTCATATATTCTTTTATGTTAAACCAAGTTGCAAGATTAATATCCAATTCATTTATGAACTTTTGGTGTTTGGGTTGGATCTTCAAATTATTAGCATTGCCCCAATCCTCAAATAATATGAATCAACATGTTGTAACTTTGGGTTGATTTTTCTTAACTGCAGTTTCATATATCTTGGTGAAACTTTCTCCCCATTGCAACTGGTTGGTGCAGTGGTAACTGTTGCAGCAATTTATATGGTCAACTACAAAAGTGAAGCCGAATGAAAGTGCAATTCATGTATGGTTCTAGTATGTTGACAAACAGCCTTATTTTGGCCGGAGCCCGGCAACCAGCTCTACCTCTGGTTGGATAGGTGTTGATCGTAGCCAAGATTGATTGATCCCAAAAGGAGTACATAATGGAGAAAGGAGATACAAATACAAAGGATGCAGGTCGAGATTTGCATTTCTAAATTCAGATGTCTTATTATCAGCCCAGAATATAATATGAAATTTGTAATTATGCTGATGTTAGCTCACCATGAAGAAACTCGATGCTGCGTAAACTAGATTGTTTACCAGCATAGATATTTACATAAACTAGATTGTTCACCAATATTTAGGTTTGTACATGTTTTAGGATAATGGTGAAAGCAGTATATGCAGCGGGAACATCAAGTTTTATATATGTCTCTCTCTCTCTCTCTCTCTGAGACAGCCTGTTATAAGTGAAGAATATGGAGGTTTGGTTGCTCAATTATTGTTCCTTTACGAGGTTTGGTAGCTCAGTTAATCCAAATGCAATTTTGAAATTAAAATGATGGACGAAGGACGATGAAGAATCCAAAACAACATGATAAAAAAGATTGTTCAAAATAATGGGATGCATTAATTCAGTAATGGTTGCCAAAGTTAGCAACCAAAGATGAAATTTCTACAAATATGAAAAACAACAAAAGAAACACAAACTGTATCATAAAAAGCATCCTCTCATCCAATCAAACTTCAAAATACAACCACCATGTCTACGCCGAAGCAACAGCAGCAGTATTCGAAACTCGACTCCCACTTCTTCCCCTGCCGATTCCATTCTTCGTTGCATCACCACTCAGTTTCTTGCCACCTTCATCAGCTGCTGCGGTGTGCCTCTGGTACCCCACGGGGCTCACTTCATTATGTCGAGTCATCGACCTCGAAGACGAGGACGACGCCCACCGGTCAGTTGATTCAGCCGAATTAGGCTCCCAGCAAGACGAGGACGCCCACTGTTGCTGGCTTCCGACAAAGCTGTTGCTGCCCGAGGACTCTTGCCCTTCCAAGTCGTCTCCGGCCGACGTCGTCCCCCTCCTGACCGTCACGTATTTGTGGAAGCTAGGCTGCATCAGATCATCAGTAGCTACGATCTCAGATTCCAAAATGGGGTCCCTCATTTCTTGCTTCGCCTTCCTCACAGACGACGCCTTGCTGATTTGATCGGTAGTGGAGAGGCTGGAGCCGGTGGTGGAGTTGAGGTCGGCTACTGCTTCGAGGATGGAGCATGCTTTAGTCACACATGGCGGCAGAGAGAATGACGGAGGTGGAGGAGCGTTCTTTTGGTGGAAATTATGAATGTCTTCCAGCAGAAGTGCAGTGTAGGATGAATTAGGATTTGAGATAGTTTCAGGGCTGATGTCCAGATCCCGGGATAGGCGGGACGACCGGCTTCGTGTCACACCGGTCGGTTTCGGGTTTTCAGGCGCCGGAGAAATCACATTTAGTCCCACATGAAGCTGCTGCTGCTCTTGGTTCTTCACATTTGTTACATTGTTGCTGTTTGCTGTTTTCTGCTCTGTATTTGGTTTCTGAATTGGCGCTGCCTGCACCATTCCAAATTCATTCGTTTTCAGACAATAATTGGAACATTAACATCATGCTACTCGAATTGGTCGACTATTGGCATTTTTTAAAGAGATTATTGCAATCAAACCAACAAATTTCATCGTATCATAGTTAGCTAAAAAGCAGTGATTCATGGTGAAGAATGGAAATGGAGAATTGAATGAAGAATTTAGAACCTGTGAGTGTGAGATAATATTGGTGTCAATCTCGGAGAGAGGATTCCTTCTGTAAGGAGAATGCTCTGCTTTCCTGGAATTGCTCCGACTAAGAGATATGGGCGGCTGCTGCTGATTATCATTGGTAGCAGCTCTCAACCTCGCCGGAGATCTAGCTCGCGGCGATGCACCTCCTCCTCCCGCATTTCTCTTCACTTGGATCCTTTTAACGCCCGCCGCCTCACCATTAGTACTCTTGTCCATTGCCATGGCCGGCACCGACACCAACTTCCCCGGCCTCGGATTAGCATTTGCGGCGGATGAGTTTGAATTCGTCCCACTATTTGTCGTGATTGGAGATTCAGATCTTCTACCGGGAGATCTGCTCACCCGCCTCCCACCGCCGCTGCCGCTTCTCTCCCGGCTTCCCGACCTCTGCTGCGCCGCCTGCTCCCTCTCCCTTTCTCTGCTAGGCGTCCTCCGCCGCCCCTGAGACTGGCGCCGCTCCCTCCGCCGGTTTTCCCTCTCTCGCGCCACCGCTTCATCGTCTCCGTCGCCATTGTTGTCGTCGCATCTCCCATTCTCTCTGTCGAAATCGTAACTCCTCTTCGACCCCGAGTACTTCCTTCCGCCGTTCTCCGACGAAAGCACGGCCTTCCCGGTGGAGGAGCTCCGGCTGAGGCGGCCGCATTGTATCAAAATAGCGTCCACCTCTTCTTTAGTACAGCTTGAGGTCCTCACCGGCGCTCCTCCGCCGCCATCCAAACCGTTACTAGGGCTCACACTCTTACCCTTTTCGATGAATTCTTCCACCTTTTTTACCTCGGCCTTCTCCTCATCCGATCTCTGCCGCTCGACTTCATGGCTTTTGCGGTGTTTGATTATAAAAATCTCTTTCTTGACGAGAGTTTCTTCTTTCTTCTCCGGTTGAGTTTCGGATTTGGGCTTTTCCGGTGGGTCGGGAAGCGCTGCCGGCGGCGGAGAAGAAGCACAGACATTCTTCTTGCTCAAACAGCTACCCATTTTTTGCTCAGATTCAATAGACAAAAAGTGAAATTAAAGAAGAAAAGTTTGAAAAAAAAATTCAAGATTTGTAAATGGGAGAGAGGAGAGAGAGATAAGAAAAGAGGTACAGTATTCAAGAAAACAACTCAAATTATGAAATTAATAAAGATGGAAACTTTTTGTAGGGAGTGAAGAAAGAGACAGCAATTTCAAATTTGACACAGGCGGGGCAATCAATATAGCCGTTATCATTAAACTTTAGACACCAGGGAAGGATACTAGTATGTTTTATTTCAAATAATGGTTTGCATATTTTTTTATTTTTTTAACTAGAAAATAATACTCCCACGGTCCACTAAAAATGTATCATTAAGGTAATTTTTATTCGTCTACAAAAAGTACATCACTTTTATTTTTGTATATTACCCCACATAATTCCTTACAAACATCAACCACACAGTTCTTAAAATGGTGGATCTCATTTTTCCACTTAACAAACATCTATCAAACATTTCTTAAAATGATGGACTCTTTCTCCACTCAATAAATATCTACCTAACATTTTTTAAAATTTGTGCCATATAAATTTGATACAAATTTCATAGATGGAGGGGGTAATATTGAAGTACTATGGTAAAGATGAAGTACAATTACAGCCAATGACGGACCTACATTACCCAAGGTGCCCCCACAATTAATACATATTGTATATGTATTAATTAAATTATTTATATATGTATTAACTAAATTAATAGAAATCCTTTCTCTCCTTGTTTCACCCCTATTTCGGCGACTGCTTCTCGCCCTGGTTTCTCATCTTTCACCGGCCAAAATAAAATGTCTTCTACAATATCATAGATATTTATTTAAAAAATAAATAAATAAAATAAAATGTTCTATTGATATGTTTGGAAGATTAAAAAGTAGCGGAACTCTTGCATAAAAGATGGTAAAGTTGAAATAGCATGAGGTACATCTATTGATTCGTCCTAATAATAGTTAGTTTTGTGCTCCTAATAAAAAATTTCTGGATCTGTCCCTGATTACAACATACGAATCTAAAAGGCCTTTGATTGATTTTCTTGTATTTCTATGTAAACAAGAAAAAATAAACATTAGTGATGTCAGATTACCTACTACCGTTTGGACACTATAAAAAATTTGTTCCCCACAATAAAATAATTCAAATAGGAAAAAAGGGAGAGAGAGATAAAGAAAAGGAATCTTGATCTATATTTGAAAATGGAATAACGGTTAGTTTAATAAGATGGTTTTCGAAATTTGAGGTTAAGTCATGTTATATTGTGTTGTAGGACTGGGGCATAGAATTTAGAGATTCAAAACTTGGATTGATGATTATTTTGACCACTGCTTGATTGTTGGTAACTAGACACATCAATAATATTTTGGCCAAAAATTATAAATTTGTACACTAAAATTAGACTAAAAATTTGTTTGGGAAAGAAACTAACGAACTTTAATCTCAATTAAATATTACAGATTTTTGTCCTTCCTTACTCAACAAATACCGATCACTCAAATGAAGTGCGATGACGATCCGGTAAATGAAGATTCAAAGTGTGTGTGTGTTAGTCTAGTGATAGAATGGTTAATGTCCGGGCCAAAGATCACAGGTTCAAGTCCACCGTCACACAGCCTTTAAAATTTATTGTGATGTTTGTTAAAAAAAAAATGAAGATTCAAGATAACTAGTTTAAAAATAGATGATAAATTTACAAGGTTAGCTACTGCATTTAATAAAAAGTTAGTTGCAGTTGGCGAAATAAATATGACGAAAGAAAAAGTATAATTAATGTGATGAATTACTTGAAAAATAGGGCAATCTGAAAATGATGTAATGCTTTCAAAACATACAAAAGGAAAGTAGCGATTCAACATTATTATTTTTGTTATTTTTGAAAAATCACAAACTATTGAACTTTTACCTGTAGTGGAAAACTCCATATCGCTCAATAAAAAAAATATATTCAGAATTAATAAGAGCTGAAGAACAACGAGAAACATGATAATCTTGCCGAAATGAAAATCAGCGAGAAATTGGTCCAGTTTTTCCCTTTTCTGCTTTGTTTTCAAAGTCACATCCATGGAAAAGAAAAACAAATCCAAATCCGGTACGTTTAACCTTTTAAATTACTATTCAAATACAAGAATAATTCTGGTTAATGTCTCCACAAACATGATAATATCAATGTGCTATAAAATATAGGGGAGATGTTAAAAGTAGCTAACGTACGCACTTTGGATAGAAAAAGAGTTTTTCGGCCATTTTGATAAAATATTAGGGGTGAAAAGCAAATATAGCCACTTCTCAAAAGTAAAGTGCAATTATAGCTTTTTTTTTTAAACGATCAAATATGGCCACTTTTTAGGATTTTATTGGTAAATTTATTGTTTTGTCCTTCTTGGTCGTGTATGCATGGTCGTGTGTGCAAATTTTTCGACAAATTTTTCGGTGACTTTTTTCGGCGAAAATTTTCTGGCAACCTTCCAACGAAAATTTTCCGTCGAAGCATACACAACCAATATAGTCGTGTATGCATGGTCGTGTGTGTTGGTCGTGTGTGCAAATTTTCTGATGACTTTTTTCTGGCGAAATTTTCCGGCAACTTTCCGACGAAAATTTTCCGTCGAAGCACACGACCAATATGGTCGTGTATGCATGGTCGTGTGTGCATGATCGTGTGGGCAAATTTTCCGGTGACTTTTTTTTGGCAAAATTTTCCGGCAACTTTCAAACGAAAATTTTCCGTCGAAGCACACACGACCAATATGGTTGTGTATGCATGGTCATGTGTGGTAGTCGTATGCATGGTCATGTGTGCTAGTCGTATGCATGGTTGTGTGTGTTGATATGGTTGTGTGTGCTGGTCGTGTATGCATTTTCTGTCAAAGCACACACGACCAATATGATCGTGTATGCATGGTCGTGTGTGCTAATATGGTCGGGTATGCATGGTCGTGTGTGCTAATATGGTCGTGTGTGCTGGTCGTGTGTCTATGGTCGTGTATGTATTTTTCGTCGAAGCACACACGACCAATATGGTCGTGTATGCTCGTTGGAGTGCTTTCAAAAATATTTTTGTCCTTAAACAATAGAAAAAATTGTGCATGAATACATATGTTCACGGGAAAATGATGAAAAATCATAAAAAATACACCACACACGACTAACATACACGACAAATAACATGTGAGGTCGTGTATGCTCGTTGGAGGCTTTTCAAAAATATTTTCCTCCTTAAAAAATAGAAAAGACTATGCATGAATACATATGATCACATGAAAATGATGAAAAAACATAAAAAAAATGCACCACACACGACTAGCATATACGACAAATAACATATGAGGTCGTATATACTCATGTTAAACACTCAACCACGACAATCATACACTAACGATGCTTATATTTGAAGTCAATTTAGCAATTCTATAAAATATCTCAATAAATAAGTTTCCGTATTGTCAATTTAATGCAAAAAGTATCAAATCACATATTAAAATATTAGCATACACTATCATGCATACACCACCATGATCGTGTGTTCTGATATGATCGTGTGTGCTAGTTGTGTGAGTTGGTCGTGTGTGCTTCGCCAGAAATATCGCCAGAAAATTATACGACCATGCACATACGCCCAACACACACGACCATATCAATATACACGATTATGCACCACGATAAACACACGACCATATCAATACACACGATTGTGCTTTCCCAAAAAATTTCCGCTGAAAAGTCGTCGGAAAATTACAAGATCATGCACACACAACCATGCATACACGACAAGCACACACGACTATATCAACAAAAGTCGTAAATACTCCTTGGTTGATCGAGAGAGAACCGACTCTTGGACTACTTTTAGCGGCGACTATACAAGGGTGCGGTCGCACGTCACAATATTAATGGAAAAAAAAATGTAAAATTCCATTTTCGCGCACACTTCCTTTGGGTGGTAACAAGGAACTAGTGCGCTATTGAGAGGATTGTGATTCTTAGTGTATCGTTGTGGTTCTTATTATAATCGCGTGTTACAATTTCTTTTCAGTTGGGGTCCAATCCGTTTTAAATTCAATTTATTTAATTATTTATTATTTTTGCCACAAAAATTACTAGAAATACATTTCTAACTTGACTAGTCTTATCCAATATATATATTATTTAAACGATTGTGGATTCGAAGTCTTCCTTTAATTTTAGGTCCTACATGGTGCAACCTCCATTCTGTATTCATATTTATCTTAAATCCTAATTTTTTAAGTACTTTTAATTAATATATTTAATTGTTGTCGCATATTAATCATATATAAAGTTCTAATTATGGTATTAAGATATTCTATATTTAATTTTGTATCTACTCCCATGGCCTTGATCGAAAGAGTGAGAGTCTATGCAAGGAAATAAAATAGTAGGAGTATTTTTTTAATTTGATATCTCTCATATATAAAATATGGATCAAGAATATAATATTTATTAATTTGGTAGCTCTCATTGAATGAAAATTTTGTATCCCATATTATTTTTTAATAAAACTCCACTCTCGAAGTACTTGTATAAATACTCAAAATCAATGTGTATTTTTTCATCCCGCATTTATTTTGCCCGACCAATTTAATTTGGCCAATTAATTAATTAGTAAGCCAAATAACAAGTTTTATTTTTATTGAAAATTTTAATTTAGCCAATTAATTAATTAGCTGGACAAATAACAAGTTTTATTTTTATTGAAAATTTTAATTTAATCAATTACTAAAACTAAAATAGTTTTTATTTAATTTTACCAAATAATAATTTATTTTGGCCAAAAAATAGATCTTTTTTCATATATGGCTTCTTTGTAATTTTTTTTTTCTTATTTTGATGTCAATAATTAATCGTGCCATAAAAAGTTAAAAACAAAATATATGTTACACAATTTTAAACAGAGCAATAATTTAATGAAATAAAATATTTTTTCATTTTGATGTCACTAATTAATTGTGTAATAATATAAAACATAAAAATGGCTATGCAACGACTGTACTTTAAATCCCAACGATTATACTTTAAATCTCACATCGAATTTTTAGTAGTGTTCATCGACTAAGGAACCTATATAAAAGGATTAGATATAATGTATTTTTACACAACCGAAATAGCTTCTTATTTAATTTGGCAAACAATAATTGATTTTTGCCAAATAAATAGTTTGACATTTAATAGTATTTTATTTAATTTAGTTCAATAGTAATAATTAAAATTTTAGTAAAATAAGTAATTTAATATTTACGTCAATATATATATATATATATATATATATAGAAGAAGGTTCAAATAAAAAGCAACCCTACAATATTAAATAAGTAATAATCCTCATTGTGCATACTCCTATTAGACGATATGTGGTCGTTTTAATTTGTGACGAGATGATCAGACATACACAACAATTAACATCATATACACATAGTTCCTTCGTCAAATTGGATTGACCAAATAAATAGTTTTTTATTAAAAAATTTAATTTGGTTATATAATCGATTTGACCAATTATTAAGTTTGTCAAATTAAAAGACATGGAAAGAAATAACAAAAGAAACTAAAAAATTTCTAAATAAAAAATAAAAATTATACGGTATATTAAGATATAAATATTTTAATATAATCTTTATTTTCAATAAGAGCTAGAAAATTATAATTTCAAGAAAAAAATAACACAAAATTGGGACAAATGAAGTACACTAAAAATATGTGTTGAATTATATAATTGAATTAAAAAGAATTTCACATGGATTTTTTTAGTAGAGTGACTGACCGCTAACTTCACTATTTCAATTATATAACAAAAGAAACTAACAACTTTCTTGAATTTTATTAGAAATTAAAGATTTTTTCCTTCAAAAAAATTCTGAACTACCAAACATATTCGCATCTAATAATTTTATTTATCTTATTAAATAATGAATTCATGTCGATTTCGACGGGCTATACACTAGTTTATATATATATATATATATATATATATATATATATAAATTGTATAAATGTCAATTTATATTAAAAAGAAGTAGGGGCAAGATGGTCAAATATGGACAAATCCAGATTCAGAAGCAATAGTAGTACTTCTACTACTATTAGATACTAGTAGTAATCTATTAATATATTAAAGCAAAATAATTTTCGATGCATTTTTCCTCCTTTTTGCATGCCACATACAAATAATTGTACACTTTCCAATGCAAATTTATGGTTGTACATTTTTCCATGTCATTTCAAATTTTCAAATTCAAATATTAAGTTTTGAAGCTTAACAAATATAGTTTACTATATAATGATGTGTATGATGCATTATTATACTAAAATATAGTACTTTTATTGTTTGTCACGTTAATTAATTTTTTGTGTTTGCTAAATGTATTATTTTATGTAAGAAGATTCACAAACATAAATTTTATTAGTTTGAAATATTTATAATAATAATAATACCTAAATAATGCTTTATTGACATCTAAAAATGTAAAAATTGAAATATAATAGCATGGTGCAGCGCAATGCGGGCGGATAAATCTAGTATTTTTTAACATAAGAAAACATTACGCTATTTTGCATAAACGCATTTGAAAAATAAAATGATGAAAATATTTTCTCCCCGTTCCACAGATTCGATTCGTTTACTACTTACGACTACAGCTCTGTAATTTGCAACTCAATATATCTAATTTGTCCAAAACGTGCTGCTATGTTTTGCTGAAAATGTAATTCCACCTAATTTTGTAGAAATGCAATGCGTTTGATTTTTTGCATAAACTTAGTGTTATTTTTGTTGAAAGAAAATGCTATTTCTGTAGAGATTAATTGCATTAATACAATCACGTCAACCATCAAGTGGTCTACTTCATTTTTATTTTTGCCAAAAATCAATATTTATTTATTAAAAAAAGTGTAAAATGAGAAATGAAAAAATAAATAAATAAAAGAAAAGAAAATTGTTATTTCAAAAGATAGACGAGACGTGATTAAGGGTGGTAATGCTAAATAGGGGACCATGTGGTGTCACAAAGTGGTCCTTCCTCTAAACACCCTCTTGCTCTTGCATACTCTTTTTAATTTCAAACGTCTAATGAGCCTACTAAATTAGTAGTATAACCCTATGAAGATAGGTTTCCTACACCAAGTTTGGTGCACAATTTATTATTTTTATTAGTTTTTAAATAAAAGGTCATGAAGAGAAAAAAATGAAGCTATGTATAGAATCACAATTACTTTAAATGGGTCTTAACTCTAACTGGTCCAATCTATTGAGTTTAGACTAAAGAAATGTGAGTTGAGCCGGAGGCAAAGTAGATTATAGCAAAGCAGACCAGCCAATCTAATATTAACTCTTGTAACCAATCTGGTCCGTTGATCCTTTTATGATATACTATTATCATGAAAATAAGCATTCTTGTAAATATAAATAAGCAATATTATAAAATAAGCATTGCTATATACATAAATAAGCAGTATCATAAAATAAGCATTATTGTATACATAAATAAGTATTAATGTATGTATAAATGAGCATGGGTTTTAGGTTAAGCCTATGTATACAGATTTTGGAGTTGTAATTATTGTATCTAAATGCAAGCAAGAATAACAAAAGCTCCTATAAGGAAACAAGCTTAGAATTGCCAAAAATCCAGTAGAGAAATTGCTTTCTCGATGATAAAAGGCAAGTGGAAAGAAGTATGCAGGGCAACCTCAACAGAATTAGTCGTACCTAAGCTACGACGAATAACAAAACCTCTGCTGCATAACAGAAGACTCCAAACCATATCCTTTTCAAGCAGTAAGCAAACCAACTCCACATGAAATTGTGCAAATAATGAGACCAAATGTAGCCAAGAAACCATATTTCCTGCATTAGGAAAAAAAAGTTAAAATACTGTTATATATGTGAGCTTGCAGAATGCTTCGTAGAGAAAAAGAGTGCCGTCTGTGTAGAATCAAGTCGTGCCTAGACCAAAAGAAACCAATTAAAGCCCTCTTTAGTTCATTCGTTTTGTGTTTCAAGCTGACACAATTAGTTATAAGTACATAAGTAATGTTGTCAGTCTAGAATTGAGCTGTTGGACAAAAGGCAAACACTACACATTTTGATTCATCACTCATTTTGTGTTCTGAGCAAACGTAACTTAGTCATGCAAAAGTTGGCAACAATGGTGTTCTAGAATAGGCAATCGAAAATGGAGAAAGTGGTTTGCTGTGGTGATAGAAGAATAGTTACCCGAGGGATAGACGTTTCTGAGGATCACCCGTGGAGTAGCCTTTGAAATAGAAAAATCGAGAAACGCAGTAAAGAACTCCTAATGATGCAGCAATCACAGGGTGTCTAATTCCTCCCAATATCATCAACATGATGAACACAGGCAGCATTTCCAGTGAATTCTGGTGCCCCCTCTGCACAATAAAAGTTACAGTTCATTTTTCAATTCCCATATCAGCCTAAAAACAGCAGAAGATTATTGCACCACAATTTACAATTAAACAAATTAAGAAAAAATTAAATACTATTTGACTGCTATGGCAACGAATTATCCTCTCCAGAATTTATACTCTAAAAAACACACAACAATTTTGTTATTTTCGACATACAAATACATCATTTACACCATCTTCAACGCGCTGATTTTTCCAAAAAAAAAATCCCAAAATCTTCTCTTATAATACCCAAAAACCATCCAAACAATCCCATAGAATCTTACCATATTAAGAATTGAAATAAGATCATTCAAACTATTGACAAAATATAACAAACAAACAAACAAAATATTGATTCCAGGTAACTAGAAAAAACATTATACAAGCAATAGCTAGGTTGTAGAATTCAGCAAGTGCTGATCGAAAGCAGTAACAGTGGAAAGGAAAAAAGTTGCAGAGAAACACAATACCAATACCAATACCTGGATACAATTAAAGAGTTTGGCATCCTTGTTATCAGCTTCACTCGCATACATCGTCGGATAAGAAACATTATACCTGCATTTGGTTGGAATCACACAAAAAATTTACATCCATCCCAAAATGTTACCGAAATTCCGAATTAGAAATACCAAAAAGTTAAAATAAAAGCGATCGAGAATGTGTAGGAAAATTTACCTCTTGCGGGCTCTGCCGACTTGCACGCCCATCCAGAAATTGACAAAACAATACAAAACGAGAACAAGAACTACGTATCCGTACTCTCTGGGCAGGAATTCTACCCCAGCCATTTTCTTCTGATTAGATCTCTGTCTAGAAAGAGACAAATGTGATTTTATTTGTTTATATTTCTTCTTCTTCTTTCTTCTTCTTCTCTATAAACGAGGAGCTTTTAAAGGGTTTGGTTTGGTTTGTACTCTGCAGAAGATAAATGGTGATATCAGTGCAGTGGTGGTGGTGTTTACGAGGATTTTGTTTGGGTCAATATATTTACATATCTTTAAATCTGGTGCAATTCCTTCTCCAGCCCAGCATCAAAATTCTGCTCTATTATACACATTTGAATAGTATTGCTCCAAATTTGGAGCAACACTATTCATTGTTCTATTCTTTTTGCAATTAATTTTATTATTATAATTATTATTCCTTAGTTTATTTATTATTTTTTGTGTTCTTTAATTATTTTGTTCCAAAATATTATATTATAGTTATATTTCTAAACATATTATACCAACATTAAAATTACATAAAATTATTTAAAAAATACATTTAAATAAAATACAAGATAAACAAAAAAATTTAAAAAAATACAATTACATAATAAAAACATAAACACAAAGTCGATACATTTAATTTCTAATAAAGGCCATCTCCGGAACGTCCCACCCCATCTGAAAATAAATTTTGAAACATATCAGAAATACTAGTGTGTGGCTTCTTTGGCTTGTTACCGCTTTCGAATAATATCTTGTTGCTCTGATCGGAAGTAATCACATGTTTCAGGATCATCAACCGTGACTAAAAGTAGAATATTCTATTTTTGTGTAAAAATATAGAGCAGACTGCTGGAGATGACTTACTGATTTTGCTGTATTTTTGTGCTGAAATTACGGTATTTTGGTGCAAACTGCTGGAGATGACCTTAGAGCCCAAACTCAAAATAATCCTTTTTGAAAGATAAAGATAAAAAATGGCCATAAAATTTATAAAAATATAAAATGGTTCTTTTGGTGTTAAAAAATCAATTTACTCTTAATGAACATACACGAAGACAGGTAATGAGCATACAACATGTACACATACAAGAACAGTTGTAAAATTTCCAGAGCGGCGACGACGATTTCTGATGAAAAATAATTTTCATACATAAAGAATAATTTTCATGTATGAAAATTTCTGGGATCTACTAAGTTTCTGGCATAAATGAAGAACACATGCACATATACACGAACACGTACGGTTCATGTATATATACAAATACAAGAAAATTGTCTACATAATATGTATACATACATGAAATAACACATTCATGTACGTATAGATATCTGAAATAACACTCACACACCACATTCATATATGTATACATACATGAAATAAACATTCATGTATGCATACATACATGAAATAAACGAAGAGGGAGAGAGAAGTGGCAGATGGGGGATGTCGCCGTTGGGGACGATCCAGTGGACGGAGGTGGCGGCGAGGAAGAAGGCAGCGGTGGCGAGGAAGAAGAAGGTGATGGCGGAAGTAGGCGGTGGCGGTGGCAGGGAAGAAGAAGGCGGCGGCGGCGGCACCGGACCAAGGTGACGGGTGGATTGGCGGGGCGGCGGGAAGATGGAGAGATAAAAGAGAGAGAAGAGAAAGAAAGAAAAGGTTGCAGATGGTGGGGGCGGGCAGGGGGTGGAAAGAGAGTGAGAGAAGAGAGAGAAAAAGAGAGAGAAATAAGTGGCAGATGGGGGTGGGGGGCGGGTATGAGAGATGAGAGAGAGAATATGGTATTAAGAAAGGGTAGAGGCAGAGTAAGAAAGTTAAAAAGGGGATAAAATTTGTTTTTTAAGTTTTATGAGCTATTTTTTATCTTTAAGTTTTAAAAGGGGTTATTTAGGACTATTAATTCTTTTGTTTATATCCCAAGTCACCATCATTAATACTAGTGTCCGTCCGGCCTCACTTTTATTTTATTTTTAATTTAATTCCAATTTTCACACAGATTCGTCAAAAAAAAAGTTTCTTACTATTCCCTCCGTCCATGAAAAGTGTGGTCATATTTCTGTTTTGGTTCGTCCACGAATAGTGTGTTTTTTTCATTTAAAAAAATGACCCTACATATCCTTTTATATTTTAAAATTCACACAAATTCAAAATGATGGGTTCATTTCTCCACTCAAGTAACATCTGTCTTACTTTTCTTAAAATTTGTGTCACTCACCAAAAACCACACTCTTGATGGACGAAGGGAGTAATAGAGAACCACAACTATTCAGATGTGACAATTATAAATATATACCCCTCCGTCTACGAAAAATGTGTCCATCTTTTCTTTTTCGTACATCCATAAAGAATGTATCTTTTTCACTTTTGTATATGATTCTACCCACCATATTACTTTTTTTATTATTTTCTTCACTCACAAGGGCGGATCCTTTCTTCACTCACTTAACATCTACCAAACTCTTATTAATACTCGTATCACAACCTAATGAGCACACTCTTTGTGAATGTAGAGAGTACATCAATAGTAAAGAAGATCTATTTTGAAAAGATAGAGTTTTGGAGTTCAAACTCCATTGCCCTATTACAACTAAAAAAAATCATATAATTTCTATACTCTTATCTTTATATAAAATTACAATCCAACTAAAGTCGAATGGTTCCTAACCCCCATGAATCACGAGAGAATTGTTTTTAAGAAAAAATTAAATGAGTGACAATAAACATAAAGATTTTGCATCTTTATTTCTCTTGGAATTCATAACGCCACATCTCTACACGATCTAACATAAAACATAAACAAAGGATTTTGCAATTCAAAAATGTTGTTGCATTTCTTGGAGCATCGGTTATGACTAATTTCATCGTGCTTGACAAGTATTGAATGGATCATCTTACCATCATATTTAGTTTTTATTTTCTTATCATGACCATCTATATTTATTTATTTTTTATCATGATTAGTCTTAAAATTGTATTTTTTTTAATGACATAAAGGAAATTGAACACTATGACAATGTTTAGATGAAATAAAATTAACGGCATACTGATATTTAGTTTCTTATTAAATATAATTAATTTATAAAAATAAAATAATTTTTTATTACAGTTGCCAATGTGGCCACATCTGGACCGTCTATGTATCCATGCAGTGGTTGTCAAGCACAGTAGAATTTGCCTATCCGGTTGTTTACACACATTGTCTTGTTATTGAAGAATGTTGAAAGCTAAAATCGCCATGGACAAGACAAGAAGGCATTGTATCTACCATAAATAAGAAGTGTACAACAACCTAAGTAGTACAGGGACAGCCTTAAAAGTGTCCCAACCTTTTTTGCATACTGCAATTGTAAGACAAAGGCGACCATTGTTCCAACTTCACGCATCAGGGTGAAGTTCCAAAAACAACAAAATTACTATGAAAGATGAACTCATACAATGACCATCTGCACTCCACACGATACTGCGCAAATGATAAGCCCAAACATGGCCACGAAGCCGTATTTCCTGCATAACATAGTTAAGATTGTATCAATTTTTACAAGACGAAATTGGAGAGAATTGGCTATCATCACTAGTTAATCGAAATAAACGCATCATGAAGTTTAATCATTGACATTGAGGCAAATCTAGCTCTCCGACGAGCTAGGACAAGAGTCGAGGCTGTCAGTGCAATTTCATGAAGTTTAATCATCGACATTGACATACGAACATACGTAGAGATGCAGGTTTCAACAATTGTTGATGAAATAAATGCAGTCAGCATCAACATATATGAAGCTGAATCAATATTATTGGCATCAAATTATTCAAGCACCAACTCAAGCTGGTGCACATGTTCAATATGATATATTGTCTACATTGGCCGATTGGTAAAGATAGTCCGCACCTACAGAATCAAAACCATTTCACTTGCACAAGCAAACAAGGTGTCAAATTTCAAGAATCGGATTTCATTTCAATCACTTTGCATACTTCGCTTTGTTTGCCTTGCCCCCCAAAAATGACATGTTGCAAGTTGCAGATCCATGAACCCTACGGGAGCATATTAAAATTGATAAAATCGAACCTCCAACAATATATCTCACCGCTCTCTATTCTCTCTACATTTCAACACCAATCCAACCGATCCCACAATACAAGAAACTTCAATATAACTTCTTTTCTGTATGATTTTGTGAGTCTTATTCAGTTTTCAGCTGCCTGAGAGAGTTGTTGTTTGTGGTTATAAGCAAAGAATGATCTAATATGATATGAGAAACTAACAACAAAACAAAGAATGTATTGTACAAACAAACATGAATTGAAGGTTGCAATCAAACAGAAAAGGCAGCATGATAATGTGAGTGATGGGAAGTGGGAAGAGGCTCACCCAATTGGATAGCGGTTTTTGGGTTCACCGGTAGCGTAGCCCTTGAAATAGAAATAGCGTGTAACGGTGTAGGCAGCTCCTAGCAATGCAGCAAACACGGGGTGCCTAATTCCTCCCAGTATCATCAAAACGAAGATCATCGGCATCCATTCCAGTGAATTCTGGTGCCCCCTCTGCACCCACACACACACTTCCAATTCATTTAATAATCTTTAACCACTCACCAAAATGGTAGCTAGATTAATTGCATTAACCAACGAAAACATGTGTTATGGAACCTCAAACTCAAACTAACATAACACCAAAAGGAGGATAACAAATTATTACAAGCAAAAATTAACAAAATAGACAAATTAGTAGATTCAAACACCTGAATACAGTTGAAAACCTTGGCGTCCTTGTTCTCAGCTTCAGAGGCGTACAAGGTGGGATAAAAAACCTTATACCTGTGCTTGTTGCCCCAGATTACAAATCAATATCCCAAATTTTATTTTGAATCTTACACCAAAAACAGGATAAAAAATGTTTATGAGAAGAAAAATTACTTGTTTCGGGCTTTGCCTACTTCGCCAGACATCCAGAGATTGAGAAAGCAGTAAGCAACAATAACAAGAATCACGTAGCCATACTCCTTAGGCAGCAGGAATTCAACGCCAGCCATGCCCCCTTTTCCCCTTTTTCTTTTCGTAATATTCAGAGATTTCGCTTTGTTTGAATTTTGATTTCTAGTTTCAGTGTTAGGTGGATTACAAGTAAATAATTGCGATTATTTAATTGGACAGTTGGAGTAGTTTTTCTTGGTTTCAGCTCTCCCCCAAGACATTACATAAGCCGGACTTGACTTTGGCTTAAGCTCATAATGTTACTTTTACTTTTGATAATTTTGAATCTGTGTTCGTTTCATTTACCACCCCTCATTTTCGTACAACATGATACTAATATTTATATATTGTTATTATTATTAAATTTATTTCCTAATTTTTTTGCAGCTTTTGATACATACAATCAGAGCTCGTTTGCTACGAAGTATGGGATAAGGCTTGATATGATTAGCTGGGATATCTTAATACGTATAAAGAATTAATATTGTGTTTAGTATGATGTATTAAATTCTCTGCAAAACATATTAATTATGGTAAGAGGGTGAAATTATAGTAATTTATTCTTATATTTAGTTGCAGTATTATTTATACCACCTCATAGATGATATTAGATAATAACAACAATAGGTATAATTCATACGGGCCCGAGTTTTATAAAGGGCCTCATACTTTGTACCAAACAAGATATTAGGATGTATAATATATATTATACACCCTAATCACTCCTAGCAAGCAAGCCCGTAGAGTTATATGGACAGGACCTCCATACAAAAATTGTGTCCGTAGCATTCCTAAAAGTGGGCTCTGCTCAAATGCTTATAACAGAATTTCATCAAGGCAAACAAAACTGGAAACAAAAGAGACAAGGATTTGATTTTCCACACAAGTCATTTCATTTTAGTGCATTGCAATCCATTTGACATATAGAAAGAAGACAATAAGCTTGGACGTTCGATCCACTTGCTTTTACATTGCTCAAAATACAGAATCTCAAGAAGGATTGCATAAATATCGATTCAATCTTGATCACAAAGTCCTCCTCAAGAATATGGCAAAGTTCTTGCTATTATGTTAAAGCAGAAATGAATTTCGAGATCTTCGACTGAGCCATTTCTTTCTCTTCTGGCCCCTCAAGGTCACCAATATTGTCATGATACTCCTGTGATTCATAGACATAATCAAGGAGTACAAATTTATTAATTGATGTGTATACTTAAACAAATAAAAACGTTAGAAAGTAGAACAAGCACATCAAGCAACCCAAAATGTATAATTTCTCCATACCAACAAATCGTTAAGGTATACATTTACTCTTTGCTTCAGACAATTGTCAAAAGTCCCACATAGTACACAACTACAAGTTCCAAAATGAAGCATAATGATCTTCCACATATAGATTCTACAAATATGTTTTCTCGTCACAAAAAATACTTGTGAAAGTCTACATCATATTTGAACCCCTCAATTACCCATGATCAGATTATGTATTATGTCTCATTCGTGGATATGAAGTTTAGGGCCATTGGTCGATATATCTACTCATTAAGTCGAAAAAAATATGCCTGCACATTTTAAAATAAAATTTTCAGAAAGCAAAAGTTGTTGAATAAGCAATGGATTTGTTTCCTTCAAATTAAATAAGTGTTTACATCCTGCTTTTTATTGAATGACAACCGAACAATACATAAATATGCAAGTTCAATAAAAAGGAACATCTAGCTCAACCATGGGGGTACTGAGCATTAATTCCTGTAGGAACACTCGACATATATTTAACAGTCAGCCTTGGAAAAACCTTAGAAAAGAAGCAGGGCTTCATAAGAAGAGCATAGAAAGGAATTATTGAAAGTTCAAGTTACCATTTTTTGGTCATAAGTTGAGAGGCTAATAATACCTGAAGAATATTCTTGATGTCATTCTTAGTTAGCTTTTGCTGCTTCAATAATAGTTCAATTCTTGCTCTCATCCGTGGGTGCCTAGAAAAGACATTTCCACCAATTAAATAGAAGATCACAGAAAGATGGCTCCAGAAATTAGTCCTATCGTCGATTGATGTATAAGATGACCATACTTACTCGGAGGTCCAAAGATGACCCAGAATAACAGCAATCAACTGCATAAACACAGGATTAATCAACTACAAGAATCACCAGTAAAAAGTAAAATAGCTAATAACAAGGAAAAAGAGGGAGATGCCTGAAGAGTATAGAGCCCAGAATCCAGCTTCCGATTATATTTTTCATCTTCATCCATCTGCAACAGCAATACAGATAAATATATATACTGACAAGATATACCTAGTGTTCATTTTGTAGCAAAGGCAATAGTAATATTAAAAACAATATAAATATTAATTAACCTCAAGATATTCAAGCTCAAGCTGATCAAGCCGTTCAGTCACTTCTTTCACTCTATCTGAATATCTATAAATCATAGTGCACACACACGCGTACACACAAAAAACAGAGAGATCAGATTCACTCAAACAAGCAAGACAATCAAAAACCAAAGTAGAACTGTCGATTTTAAAGGTAACTGAAGGATGTACTCAATAGTTACCTCATATAAAGTTCCATGAGTCGATCTATCTTTTCACACTCATTTTCAACAAATTTGCTTAACAATCTTTCCCTTCTAGAACCCCTCAAAATTCCACCTGGAGCACAACAAGCATTGACCTTGGTACAATCACATTATTATGGAAATAAAAAAGGATAACCATGTTTCAAGGAAAATACAACTCTATATTTTTATGTTCTCAATGAAAGGAAGACGCATGAGTACTAACAAAAACTTTTAAAAAAGACAAAATTACTATCCATCTAAGAATGAAGGACACATGAAGTATCAACCCTAATGAAAATAGTAATTAGTCCATTCCACATAACATTTTAAAACTCAGAATCGATATAAAAGCCAAATGAATTCAAAATGTCCTAGTTACATATATCTATACCACCATAAAGTTGCAATTTACTTATATCAGTCTCAATGAAAAAGATAAAAACATAAACCAAATGGAACTTTCCTGCTTACCGAATAGTGATGCAATTAGCGATAGGAGACGTTCTTCAAATTCTTCCTTAGAGCGTTTTTTCTTATTCTTCTTGCTGAGAGGTATCTAACCGACAAAAAATGTTATAATTTCAGATACAAAGGTAGACTGCAGATGGAAAATATATCACATGGTCTTTGAAATCAACAATCATATCTTACAGCCTGATTTCCGTTTATTATATTATGAAAACAGCAGAACATAGAAATCAAAATAAAAGTATACAGATAATAATTCATGTCACTTATACTCCCATCTATGTGATCACTTGAGTTATGTTCAGCTACAATATAAACCATGAAATCAAAAGTAAATAAATAACGAAGCAATCCATCAAAGAAAGCAGTCGAAAGTTCTATTAACCTCACCAAATGCAGCTTAAAAAGAAGAAGGGGACTGAACTTGCCTTACCCATAAAAGCAGGGAAAGCAGTCTTTAACCCCATCACATCAATAAACCGTTCGCACGCAGGCGGATATTTCGTCATTGCAAAATCCAAAGCCCTGATGGCAGACCCATAACACAGTTTCTTCTGATTCATAATAATGATCATCAACTCTACTCCTTCCGCCTTCACAAACCTCTCCTTATTCTCCAAAGGCATCAACACACAACACAAACAGTCAAACAAATTCTCCACCATCTCCTCCTCATCCTCCATTTTCGGGTCCTTCGACTTGTACATTGCCACAGCCTGCAACAAAGTGTCCACGCCATTCATCTGACCGAACCTCTTCTGGTTCGCAGCACTATTCTGCAACAAAATCGCCAGAATCTCAGAAGCATACTGCTTATTACTATCGAATTCACGTATCTTAATCCGCGCCTGAAGCCATTTCAAGAGCTTCGTCTTCTCACACACAAGCTCGGACACGGAAGGTTTCACCTCGACAAGATTCTCAATAGTTGACAAAGTGTTGTAAATCGCGACCGACTCATCGGGGTCGGAGTCATTCAACCGCGCTAGATTCTGAACCAACAATTCCACCGCATTATTCTCTACCAGCGCGTCGACTAGCACCATCGCCGACTCGTCGTTGTCCTCGACAACGTCGGAGTCGGTGAGATCCTGCAGGAGCGTGACGGCATCAATGGCAATATCAGTGTTGTCGTGGTTAAGTAGTCCGGCGAGGGAATTGACAGTGCCGACGCTGACGAGGTCGGGGTAAAGCTCCGGCGCGCCCGCGAGGATTTTGAGCTTCTGGAGCTCTTCGTGGAGCTCGAGCTCGGAGTCTGCGAACTTTTCGGGGTTGTCCGGGTACTTGAGGCGGGCGGCGGTGTTGGCGTTGAGGCGGCGCTCCAACCCGAGGGCAAGCTTCTTTAGGGTTTTAAGGTCGAGGGTTTCGATGGAGTTCTGCTGCGATTTCTCGAGGGCTTCGAGGAGGGATAGGTCGAATGGGGCGGCGAAAGAAGGTGGCGGCGGAGGAGAGGCGGAGCGGAGTCGTTTCTGAGGCGGCGGGAGGTCCATTACGTCGCCCTTCAGTTAGGATTTTGTTTTCCCGGCCGAAAAGGTGGGATTTCTGCCCTGAATCGAAGTTGTTAATGACATTGAATTGATGAGTTGTTCGGAATCAAATGGGCTTTAATATTGGGTACTTGAAAACTGGCCCAAACCAATATGACGACTGTGTATTTAAAATGTTTGAGATATTTTCTTCAATTTAATTTAAATAAATTTTCGAAATTAAAAAAAAAAAAAAAAGCATGTAAACTTAATGTCTTTTATTTTTCCATGTCAATCATGGGTGTGCTTGACAACAAAACTAAACCAAATCATAAATATATGTTTTGGTAATTTTTCCGAACCAAATCAAATTATTTTAGAATTGAAATCTGACCATATCAAACTGTATTAACTAGTAAGTAGTCCGTCGAAACTCGACGGGAAATAACTTTATGTTTTAATTTATATGTATACATTTTAAAAATAATTTTATATCTTATTTAGTAGTTGTGATATTGTTCGCGTTAATTATTAATCAAACTTTGAAAGTTAATTTTATTTCACGTTTCTAAATTTATTATTAGAAATGACAATGGATCGGGTATAATCATTCATTATATATTTTCTAAATCTAAATCAAAATTTATTTAGAATTTTTCTACATGTTTGTCCTAATCTCGATTAAAATAGTGACTTTACTGTACATACGCGTCTCAAATCCATTGAGTAATACTCGATAAAAATATGAACACTCCAAGTAAAATTAATAAAAATCCTTTTTCTATATTATTTGAACCGTCTCGTTGGTTTATGCTGAATTACTCGATAAAAATCTAAACAAAGTTAATATTAATTAAAATTTGTAAAAATTCTTCTTTTCAAGTATATTTGAACCGTCTTGTTGGTTTATGCTAAATCGATATCTCTAATCTTTGCCAAAATGCGGAAAAATAAAAATTGTGATATTGTACGTGTTGATTATTAATCAAACTTAAAAATTAATTTTATTTCACGTATCTAACTTTATAATTAGGAATGATAATGGATCGGGTATACTCATTCATTATGTATTTTCTAAATCTAAATTTGTTTAGAATATTTCTACATGTTTGTCCTAATCTCGGTTAAAATAGTTATTTTACTGTACATACCCGTCTCAAATCCGTTGAGTAATACTCGATAAAAATATGAACACTACAAGTAAAATTAATTAAAATTAGTAAAAATCCATTTTTCTATGTTATTTGAACCTTCTCGTTAGTTTATGCTAAATTACTCGATAAAAATCTAAACAAAATTAATATTAATTAAAATTAGTAAAAATCCTTCTTTTTAAGTATATTTGAACCGTCTCGTTGGTTCATGCTAAATCGATATTTCTAATCTTTGTCAAAATACGGAAAAAATTGTTTACATCTTCAAAGTAATATTAATTAAAATTAGTAAAAATCATTCTTTCTATGTTATTTGAACCGTTTCGTTGGTTTATGCTAAATTACTCAACAAAAATCTAAACAACGTTAATATTAATTAAAATTAGTATAAATCCTTCTTTTTAATTATATTTGAACCGTCTCGTTGGTTCATGATATCTCTAATCTTTGCCAAAATGCGGAAAAAATACGTTATCTTCAAGTTTTTTTGTTCTTTTCTTTAGCTACCTATCCCACATTTGATTCAATGTATATATTATCTAGAAATCACTAATCGAAGTTTTTAGAAAAATATGTATGAAAAATTAAAACGATTCCATGTAGACATGTTGATTAAATATATTTATTTAGTCTTCATAGGAATTTTCATTTACAAATTTTCTATAGATTATTATATATGAATTAAGAATGTATAAAATAAGGATTTATAATAATTGTAGTACCCCGATTTTTCGCGTAATTAATTCTAAAATTCTTTAATTAATTAAAAAAGGATTAAGAAGAAGAAAAATTCCCTTTTTAATAATTTTTCTTCGGTAACCCTAATTTTTGCCGAAAAAGTAGAATATAATTATTTTTGTTTCGTCTCGGGTTATCCGAAACGAAGTAGAATTTATGTTTATCAATGTGCGCATTTATGCTTGATTTTAATTGAGAAAATTATGAATTTAATTTTCTTAATTTATTTTATTAGTGATTATTTCTAAAAATAATAATCTTAATTAATTCATAATTTATTCGTTTCTTAGCATTTTCTTCCGAGAATTTGCATTAGGGTTTGAGATGCCCTAATTGATTTTTCTAGATCAAGAAATTCGAGATTAGAGTTGCGATTAGCAAGATTAATAATTAATTGATTAATTAAGCAATTAATTAATTAATATATTAATATCTATTTATGACATAAGCCATGACATCATTGATGACATCATGGATGACTTATTAATGTTGACTAATTTGGGTGATTAAATGTATTTAGGCAATCTTTCTTCTTTCTTCTTCATTTTCCCGTAAGAAAACAGAGTATATATATACGCATATACACACACCTCAATCAACCTCCATTTTTGTTAGTTTTGAGCTCAATTTCAAGAACAAATAACCTCCAAATTATTTATAAAGGTAAGATATATGTTTATTTCAAGTATTTAGCTTTAATTCAAGCTTAAATCATCTAGTTAATTATTTTAGAAAATTTCGAAAATAATGAAAAATATTAGTAGATGAGCTTGAATTTAATTTATGATGTTTAATTCATGTTTATGATGCATGATATGTTATTAATTCATGATTTAATCAATTTTTATTCATATTTCTAAAATTGCCGAGAAATTAGGAAAAATATGAGAATTTGATTGTGATGTTGAATGATTAATTTGATTGATTATTTGAGCTTAGATAATTATTCTAAGCATGTTTGATGTTGGAAGTAATCAAAGAATCCAAGCCCTTCTATTTTTTTTTATGACCGAAAATAATTCTAAAAAAATAAGGTTTTATGATTTGGATATTCTTTGATTAAATTGATGCTCAAATTGATCTTATATGATGATTATAATGATGTTTATGTATTGAGATAATTGATTAAAGCATAATTATGCCAATTATAGAAATTTTCGAACAATTAGGCTTTGAAAATTAGAATTTTAGATTTTGATGTTGAATGATGAAATTGATGATAGAATTGAGCTTATAGTATTTAATTAAGCATGTGAGAATTTTTCTAGAATTTTTAGAGCTCAATTTCATAATTTTTGAATATTTTCAGATTTTAATAAATAAAAAAATAATTATTTTAAAGCTTAAATTGATTAATTGAGATTATAATTAATCTTTAGAATATTAGTGAAGCATGTTGTAATTTGAAATGTATAGAAATATTTAAGTGTGCTTTATATGTTGAAAATTCGAAATATATATATATTAGAAATTGGATTTCTATCCAATTTATTCAAGTAATTAGGCTAGAAAGATAGTTTATAATTTAATTTAAGATGTTTGGAATTGGTTAGAATGAAATTGGATAATTATTTTCTAATTTTCAAAAATACCGAAAATAATTAAAGGAAATAATAGTATTATTTGATTTTTTATCAAGAAAATAATGGCATATTTGAATTCTACACGAAAAATTAAGTATTGTAGAATTTTTCAGAAATTAATTGCCAAGTATTAAGAATTTTCTATTTTTCGGCTATTTTTCCAAGTCGAAGGTTTATACGTGTACGTGATCTGAATGTGTAATCTGATTGCGTAATGGTGTTTATTATGCTAAATGATGTAAGTAGAATTAATTTCATAATTTTTGGATATCGTTTGACGAATCGAAAATAATCTGAGTTGAATGCTTTGGATAAAGTGCAATGTTGATAATTTGTTTTAAATGTTTAAGTGTTTAAATATTTATATGTTAATTTAGAAAGTTAATTAGAAACTAAGTTAGAATTTTAGAAGTATTTAGAATGTTTAAGTGTTAGTATTAAGTTGAGCGTTAGAAAAGTCGAAGCTAATTAGGAATTAAGTTGATAGAGATGTCGTACCTCTTAGCCTGTCGTTTGTTTATCGCTCTGATGGTTGATAAACCAATTTCAAATGAAGGAACAAGCGGAAACTTAAAGCCGGGAAATCAGAATCCGGAAGGGTAATTAAAGCAGCATACGACAGGTGGGCTTTCTAAACGAATAAAATGGTGAATGCATGAATATATTTATATATATATTTATGTGATGATTTAAATTAATTGACTTGCCAAATGTTTTAAGTTTTGTATGATACCGTCTACCAAAAGAAGACGAATTCGGTCCTACGCAAGGTGGGATTTGTGTACACTTATTTGTAATCGTGCGCCTTCCGAAAGGTGGGCCGGTTACAAGTGTTTGAGAGGGAGGCCTACTTCTCAACACTAATTTATTATTGTGGACTTGGTACATACTCTGATATATATAGTCTGCGCAGACACTCATGTTTTTAAATAAAAGAAAACATTTGAGCATTCACAGGTTTGATTTAAATTATATACTTGTGTTATGCTTTTAAAGGCAAGATCAATTTATATTTATGTCAATCGGCAAGATTTCAAATTATTTTTGGCATATGTCCAGAGTACGTAGTACTCGGCCAAATTTCGCATGTTGTTTTCTAAAATGTGCGAGTTAATTTGGTATGAGGATGAGGGTGTGCTTGGCGGACTTTTGTTGGTTCCAATGTAATTAAAAGAAGTCGGTCTAGAATTATATGTCTGCATACATATAATTCCTTTTGTTATTCCGCTGCAACACTCTGAAGTGTGTTTAAATTCTTAAGTATGTTTGAAGTATGAAGTCTATTCCTATATTCTGAAGTCTTTGACGTTAATAACATATCTTTTGAATGATATGTTAGCCTGTTTTATTTGAAACCGTTGTTGTTTCTATCTTAAGTATTTTAAGTCATGCGACCTCTTTATCGTGCTTTCTTGATCTGATAAACTTCTTATTTGGCATCGATCTTTTGGTACCTTTGGTCGTATGATTATTCTGTTGATATCCAGTTGAGCATGATTCCTTGGAAATGTTGAATTTGACATATTTTGATCAACTGATTCTATTGTTGAGATCGTTTGGTATCCATTATGGATATTAAATTTTGGTTGGAAATGTCGAGCACGATATTGATATTGAATTCTTGTTATGCATGCTCGATGAAAAATTGATCAAATCTTTATTTAATTCCTGGTATTTCTGAATATTGAGGATGTTTGATGTATGATTGGTTTTTGTTGGATAACTGGGTCGTTATCAGTTCTTTGGTTAATCATAAATTGTGTACGTCGTGGGACCCACCGGCTCGGTCATCTTAATTCTGAGTCGGGCTGCGACAATAATATATTCCGAAATTGTTATTATTTTAATATGTGTAATAGAACAAATTAATTAAATAGAAGAAAATATAAATATGAGATGTGATTAATAGATAAACATGTGATATTTGAAAAATATGAAATTAATAAAATTTTAATTAATAAAAATAAAAATTAGAATATATATGAATTAAAATTAGACAAATTACCAGAATAAAGGAAAATATAGATTATTATATATGAATTAAGAATGTATAAAATAAGGATTTATAATAATACAATCCGAAATTGTTATTTTTAATATGTGTAATAAATCAAATTAATTAAATAGAGGAAAAGATAAATATGAGATGTGATTAATCACTTAGGATCATCTGTCCCCAACTTTGGTGTCCCACAATCTATATTTAATAATGTTTTTGTCATTTTTTTTCTTCAATTTCAATCTATAATATTTTAGTATAATTTTACAATTATTAACTAGGGTTCATCCATCCGAATAGGGTATATATATATTTATATTTATATTTAATTTGTATTTTTTTTAATTTTTAATTGATTATTAGGGTTTATTATTCTAAAATTAGGGTATATAATTTTTTTTTAATTCTAATTTTTTAGAATAAATATTAATTAAGGTTCATTATATATTACTAAATTTTTATTTTTAAAAAAATCTTTTTAAAATAGTGAAATTAATAGTGGGACACGGAGAGTGTGACATAAGTTGGGGACAGAGGATCTCATCCGGTGATTAATAGATAAACATGTGATATTTTAAGAATATGAAATTAATAAAAATTTAATTAATAAGAATATATATGAATTAAAATTAGACAAATTACCAGAATAAAGGAAAATATAGATTATTATATATGAATTAAGAATGTATAAAATAAGGATTTTTAATAATACATTCCGAAATTGTTATTATTTTAATATGTGTAATAGATCAAATTAATTAAATAGAGGAAAAGATAAATATGAGATGTGATTAATAGATAAACATGTGATATTTTAAGAATATGAAATTAATAAAATTTTAATTAATAAGAATATATATGAATTAAAATTAGACAAATTACCAGAATAAAGGAAAATCTGAACGGAGCACCGTGGATGGGGGAGCTTTATTTTCGTATTAGTAATAGATACCATTTGGTACTGTTTGGTTTGCGATTTATAAATATTTTTTGTTTTCTTAGTAATAAAAAAATTAAATATCTTCTATTTGGAGCTATTATCACTTGCATGTCTTTTTCTAACACTAGGATAACAACAATACATTGGCGTTTACTTGCGTGATAGAATAGATTGATAAAATATATGATTGACTATACGAAAAATTAGATGATCAAACAAGCTAAAAAATAATTAATTTATCAAAGTAAACGGTAGATTGACTAATACTATTTGTATTTATCTATCATATCATCCAAAGTAAATGCCCCCTAAATTGTTGGGACACTGGTGATATCAAAAAGTGAAATAGAGAAGGATCCCAAATCATATTCATTAATTTGGAGACTATTGCATATAAATAAAATTTGTGAGAATCAACTTAGTCGCACTTTTTTACAAACTATACGCAAAATGACAAAGAATGAAAATCGAACTAAATCAATTTTACAAAAAATAACAATACTGGTGGTCCAATAATCTCCGTTTGATTCGCCATATTCACAGTCGCTAGTGGCGGTGATCTTTATCTAAACTCTCCAATTTAGATATGGGGCAGAGTATTTAGATCTCACTTGGGTGATCGAACTTGTGAACTTCCTCAACATCCCACAACAGTGTCCCGAATAACGAAGATTGAGATATAAAATAGGTACAAACACTAGTGAAAAATGTTATCCCTCATTATTCAATAATCTTTGTCTGCTACGCCATATCCTACGGCTTTGGTGATGGTGATCTTCATCTGAATTCTCTCAAATTCGAAATGGGGAATGATAATTGGATCTCACCCTGATCATTGAATTCGTGAACTTTATCAGACTCTCGCAGCAACAATCCGAGCAACGAGTGATTATAATGCAAAATAAGTACAACTATTCGAAAAATGCTACATTAATTTACTTTTTTTTGTTATAAAATGGTTTGTCGTGTAACACTTTTTCCAATAAATTATCGTAATATTGTCAATTCAATATAAAGTAGGATTAAATTATTTTATAAATTTATATTTAAAAAATTACAACGTGGATTTTCGACGGACTAATTAGTTACTATTAGTAGCTCAAGTATAAATGCGGTCTCTTTTAATATTTGCATATTCATGAAGGGGTTTTTATCGCATCAACATCTTCAATTAACAAAGTATTATTAAATTTGCTTACCGAAAATCTTTTAATATGTGCACATTCATGAAGGGATTTTTATCGCATCAACATCTTCAATTAACAAAAGTATTATTAAATTTGTTCACCAAAAATAGCAGATGCGAGTTGATACTGTATCAAAAAACAGTGTTATTAAATTGATAGTTTTGGAAAGAGAGATTCGAAATCAAGATTTGATCTTTTTGACTATCAAACCTGTAGATGATTTACAGACTGTAATTCACACTATCTTTTTTGAGATGATGATTCGCTCATCTTTTTTTTTTTTTAATTATCATATTCTATTGTTAGTTGACTTATTTCAGTTATCGATAAAAATTAAATTCATGAATCCGTCGTACCACTAAATTTCAAATAAAAATACAACAAATTGGTATTTTCAAGATCATTCTACATCATCTAGCTCTAAGCTGAGCAGAGAGCATCAACCTCAAATTTCATCCACACACTTAAGCACGCAGTGGGAGAATAAGAAGTCGGAGAATTTTAATCTTGACAACTAAAAATGGCGGGGCAGAAAAGGGTCCTCTTGCTGTGCGGAGACTATGTCGAAGATTACGAGGTCACCATTTTTATTTTCGTTCTTCCAACTGTTCGACAAATTTACTGTGTGAGATTGCACTGAATGGATTGGCGATTGCTTTTTCAGGTGATGGTTCCATTTCAAGCGTTGCTGGCATATGGGCTATCAGTTGATGCTGTTTGCCCCGGCAAGAAAGCGGGCGACATTTGTCGCACTGCAATCCATGATGCTCTTGGACATCAGGTTTTGTCAAACTACGTTGTGTTTAGTTGATTTGATTCATGTGTTATTTATGTGCTTGCGTTGATTATCCAATGGAAGTTGAAATCTTGCTGTACTTTGTCTTGTTCTTGTTGTCGCCGTCGTCTGATTTGATTTTGATCTGTTTATTATGGTAGTTAACTAATCATCCTATGTTTACTTTGATGCATTAGGAAGGAAGTGGTGGATAAATCTTAATTCGACTCTTTAGATGACATACATATCCACTAATTAATCACTTCAATTATTTTCATTTTAAAAAAAAAAATATGTATTTATGTTTCTCATCTAAAATTTTCATACTGATTCACTTTGCTCTCCTGCTTCAATGACTAGCAAGAAAGAATGCCTGATCAGTGTTGATTGCTTCTTTCCTCTAACTGCTCATGTTGCATTAGTGTGAATATAATTGATATTACCTGTTGTGGTTATTGGGACCTGCTTTAATTCTGATTGAAAAATCGATGCAGACATATTCTGAGACAAGGGGACATAATTTTGCTCTTAATGCTACTTTCAATGAAATAGATGCTACCAAATATGATGGACTGGTCATACCGGGAGGACGTGCCCCAGAATATCTCGCATTGGATGAATCTGTTGTTGCTTTGGTCAAAAAGTTTGAAGATTTGAAAAGGCCAATTGCATCCATCTGCCATGGACAGTTGATCTTGGCTGCGGCTGATACGGTTAAAGGCAGAAAATGTACTGCTTATCCATCTGTTGGACCTGCACTAATTGCTGCTGGTGCCCATTGGGTCGAACCAGATACCATGGCCTTCTGTACCAGTGATGGAAACCTAATAACTGGTGCTACATATGAAGGACATCCTGAGTTTATCCGGCTTTTTATCAAGGCAATGGGAGCCAAGATATCTGGTTCTGGAAAGCGAATCCTATTTCTTTGTGGAGTAAGTCACAATTATTTAGGTTTCTTTTCAAGGTTTTATAATAAAAAAATTGTTCTTCGAATTGAGTTTGCTTCTTGAGGCTAATTGGGGATGAAATGCTCTCTGACAATATACCTTGACTGTGTAGCATATTCTATACTTTATTGGTTACATGACCCTCATAAGCTGTGTTTTCCTAAACTTTATACTTACATACCAATATAAGTAATGCTCCATCAAACTCCCAACTGTGCAGCGTCGCTCATTCTTTTTGGTTGAGAATTAACTGGGATTTACAGGTTGAATTAAGTACACTTTACCGAGTGCTATGCTGAAAGTTCTGTAGTTCCTGTACAATATAGTAAAGAAAACACTCTGGTGCAGTTTGAGAGTTGTTAAGGAAAATTAATATAAGTTATGGGGGTTGACAATGAAAGATGATTCTTTTCAGCATTCAATGTGTATATTCGAATACTAAAATTCAGATGTGTCGTGTGTCCTTAGCAGTTGTGTATTTCTCATTGGAATCTCCTAGCTCCATAAGATATTATTTTAAGCTTTATGTATACTGTTTTCGTAATGTTTACTATGGATATAGTTAGTTCATCTTTGATGTGATGATTATGATTTTGTGGTTTTACGCTTTGATGGGTTATTTTTTGTTGCCGTGGAGCAGGATTATATGGAGGATTATGAGGTGATGGTCCCATTTCAGTCTCTTCTAGCCCTTGACTGTCATGTTGATGCTATTTGCCCGGGGAAGAAAGCAGGTGAGACATGCCCTACAGCTGTTCACGATTTCGAAGGTGATCAAACCTACAGTGAGAAGCCAGGCCACAACTTCACTTTAACTGCAGATTTTGAAAGTGTGAATGCCTCAAGCTATGATGGACTGGTCATACCTGGGGGTCGTTCTCCAGAGTATTTGGCACTGAATGAGAAGGTTATTCAAATAGTGAAGGAATTTATGGAATCCAAGAAACCAGTAGCATCCATCTGCCATGGACAACAGATTTTATCTGCTGCTAATGTTTTGAAGGTAGCTTTTGCTGACTGCTGCCACTCTTTTGAGTATTAATTTTTGTACTTCCTCCTACACGCTCTTAACCAACTTGTTTGGTATTGACGTATGTTTATGCTTTCAATTAGATAAAAACACTCTTCAATGAAGACTTATAGAGCCCTATTAGGTTTAAGTTAAGTACGAGCTCTCACTAATTATCCTAAGAACTCTGCCCTCATGTGTTTGGGAATGAAATTGATATTAGGTTACTTGCTAGTTGTGTTTCTATGCCAACTCAATGCTGCATAGTTATCGTTTTCTTTCATCAGAGATAGTAATCCAACATTTCTAAACCTCATATTCATACATCTTTTAGTGTTGTGATTTATGAAGAATCAACGCTGTTTTTTTCATTTTCATGAAATGATTAATATCAGGAACAGTCAGCTAATCGATTATGAACTTAATTCCTGTATTTCAATTTCGTTAGGATGATTGCACAGAGGGCATTTATGGTTTGGTCTTATTACTGAGAAACACGCCTAGGTTGAAAATATAGACTACTTCATCGATGTTCCTTGAGCTTCAAGCTTGTGTTTAGTTGATAGCAAATTCAAGAAATTAAACTTCCATATTCTGACATCACATGATGTATTGTATATTTGACAAATGATAAAAACATTGCAGGGCAGGAAATGTACAGCATACCCGGCCGTGAAACTAAATGTTGTTCTAGCGGGGGCTACGTGGTTAGAGCCCGAACCCATTCACCGGTGCTTCACTGATGGAAATCTGGTTACTGGAGCAGCCTGGCCAGGTCATCCTGAATTTGTAGCTCAGTTCATGGCGCTTCTTGGCCTGACTGTGTCGTTCTAGGTACTTCTTCTGGTTCTACAACATGTTTCCATGTTACTACACGACCATATATGTCATGTTTGTACGTGTATCATACATTTTAGCTACGTCTGGTTGCACATATGTCTGTGCAATTGAGAGTTATGCGTCGTTGTGCTTCGTGATCAAATAAATGACAAGTCATTTCCTTTAAAAGGTTCGAGCATTTTAATAAGAATACGTGAAAGGTGGGTTTTCTTTTCTTTTCATTTTGGCCTTATGAAGCTACAATAGATGAAAAAGAAATTGTGCATAAATATCGTGAGGTATAAAATTCCCATGTCTTCTCTTGAGTAATTTATTACTCCCTCCGTCCCATTATTCTTGTCTTGTATTCCTTTTTGGGTTGTCTCGTTATTCTTGTCCTGTTTCCATAAAAGGAAATATGTTTCTCTCACAAAAAGTTATGGGCTCCACCACTTTCTATCTTTTTACCCTTTAAACACTCTTCTCCTTAATACCCGTGCCCAAAAGAAATGAGACTAGCATAATGGGACGGAGGTAGTATGAAATATTCGCCATAAAATCACTTGAAGAGAATGAATATCAGATTAAAATTGTAAGTTTTGTTCTTGACATCTTGTGTGTAGCACTCAAGGTTCATCATTTTCTTATATATAGTGTTTTTTTTTTTACCTTGTGTCATTGTTGTATTCATTTTCTTTGACCCCATTTTCCTTAGAATCTTCTTTATTGTAAACCCCAGTTTCTGCATCCTTCATTTTCGACTCCTTTGCCTTCTTGATACATGAAATATAGTTGTTGGAGTTGTGAAATTGCTCGTGATGGAAACATAAATGGGGCTGGATCGGACTGACTGGAAAATTGATCGGGCCATTATAACGATAGCCCAGCTCAATCCAAAATACTAATTTTATTGTTAAATTAGTCGGGTTGGGTTGACCCGATATTCAATCGGGCCTTTACTTTACAATCTATATTCGTCAATTTCGGACAGGTCCAATTTTTGACAAATCCAATAGTAGTAAATAACCCACTGCAATTTGGTAATCTTATTCTTATAATATATTAAAATAAGGTAAAAATCCTTCCCCTACCCTCTTTGGCTGGATAAGTATATGTCAACGATGTTGTGGTTCTCTCAATGTGCTACACTAAATAAATTAGTATGTTTGCATTAATTATAAAGAGAGAAGAAAATATATGTGCAACGTGACTATTTAGGATTAGGCATGTGAATTTCGTACGTAAAAGATTGGATTTTTCGAAATAGTATTTGACATAAATATTAATTTAGTAATTATATACTGTAGTATAATATTTATTGAAATTAATTTTGGTAAAAAAATTATGCATTGATATTTATGAGATATAATATGTTAATAGTAGAAAAATATGATTGAACTTATAAGCACAACAAAAAGTATTGCGAATATTGTTTTCATAATTCAAGCATATATAATACTCCCTCCATCCAATAACAAGTGTCCCGTATATCACTATGGATCGTCCCATAACAAGTTTTTTGGTTTTAAAAATAGAACTCCTTTCTCTTGCAAACAAATGAACTCCACCACTTTCTATCTTTTTACCTTATAATCATCCCCTCCTTAATACTCGTGGCCATAAAATATGGGACACTTGTTATGGGATGGAGGGAATATGTTTTAGTTTCTTTTACAAATTTGTTTTTAATAAAATTATATAACGTTTATATCATAATGATAATATCTTTACGTGTTAAGAGTGTCTATTATGATTAAAGCAAAACAAAACACGGTTGGTTTTTTTCTTTTGTGATTACAAATTTACAAGGAACTTGCGATCATTATTTGAGAATGTACTCTTAATAAATTGCACTCATATATAAATAATTGATAAATCACACACAAGAGCTAATTTACGCAAAAAATAATCTGAAAATACGCCACGAATGATAAAGTATATTATAGTAGAAAATCTTAAATGAAGGATACTATAACTCTGAATTTTACTTATCACTATTGTAGAAAGGAAAAATAAAAATACTACTCCCTCCGTCCACAATAAATTTGTCACATTGTAGATGACACGGATTTTAATAATTTGTTGGTTGATTGTATTGTGAGTGGAATAAGGGTCCCACTTTTATATAGTTTTAAATTGTGTTGTAAGTGGAAAAGTAAATGAGGTGTATGGAGTCTATTACCATAAATAGATGTGGCAAATTTTTTGTGGACGGACCAAAAAGAAAATTGTGGCAAATTTATCGTGGACGGAGGGAGTATAATTTTTGGTGGATCACATTTTTCTTTATGGACGATGAAATAGAAAATATGACAAGCGAGTGGTACAAAAATTGAATTATAGATATAAATCCGTGTGCTGGTATGACGGCCAGAAGACGGCGCCGTTGAGATTAAATTAAAATTAAATACTGAATTTATCCGATGAATAAGAGAGTAGTCCTTATCAGCACGGTCTTTTAGGTGTATACTAATTCCCAAAATCCACGCGCTCTCCATCTATATCATAAATATGGAAACTTAACTATTCCCTCCGTCCCGCCATTAGTATCTACATTACATTTTTTTATTGGGCTGTCCCATCATAAGTGTCTACTTTCATAATATGGAAACACCCTCTCTCACACAAAAGATGTGGACTCCACCACTTTTTATCTTTTTACCCTTTAAACACTTCTCTCCTAAATACTCGTGCCCAAAAGAAAGTAGACACTTATCATGGGACGGAGGGAGTACTAAATTCCCAATGTTGCTTTTACAATAAAATAAAATAATACCGTCTAGTAGGGTTGTATACAAATCGAATATCGTTATATTCGATTCGTATTCAAAAAAATAGCTTTATATTCGATTCGATTTCGAATATTTTTTTTTATTCGTATTCGATTTGAAATGATATTCGCGAATATTCGAAACTATTCGAATATTCGATTCGATTTTTTTTTATATATAAATAATACAATTCGTCAGAAAGAGAGATGTAACTGGAGAGGCTGGGGCTGGACGGGTGCGAACGGCGGCGGAGGAGGCGGTCGGCTCGGCGGTCCGGCAGGCACCAGTGGGAGGCGGGAGCGGAGGTGCAGAGGGAAGCGCCACGACGGGAGGGATTCGCGATGGGCGGCGCCGCGACGGAGTGGACGATGGCTGGGAGAAAGGCAGAGGAGGTGACGACGATTCGATGGAGGTGGCGGAAGATGAGGGATGGGGGAAAGGAGGTGACAGAGGCGGCGGAGGAATGTTGCTGCTTCTCTTAGAGCTTCAGAAAAGGAATTTGTCATTTGAGAGTTGGACTTGGAGTTTTTGTTGGGGGTCGTGTTCTTAATGCAAGAATTAAAATAGGGCAGCTTAGTGGGAAATGGGCCAAGGCTTAGTAGAAAATGGGCCAAGATTTAATTTTGTTTTTTAGTTTAAATTTTTAGTTTAGTTTATTTATTTGTAATATCAATTATACAAATAATATATATATATATATATATTTATATATAAATAAATATATATATAATCGAATATTTTCGAATATCGAATCGAATATCATGATTTTGAATTTGTATTTGATAACTACTCGAATCGAACAAAGTATTTGATAATTAATTCGAATCGTAAATTTTCGAATCCGAATATCAAAAATTCGAATCGAATATCGAACCGAACCAAAATTATTCGATTCGTATACAACCCTAGTTGTTAGTGATCTTTCTTTTATGAATTGTCCCATTATTAATATTTCATATCCAAAATAACAAAAATTTATTGTTTAAAAAATAGAGGAAAATTAAACTATTCAGTATGAAGATAGTGTGTACTACTCATACTCACTTTTGGTGGCACGTATAAAGCTATACCCACTGACATCATTTTGGCACTTTTCAGAGATAAAAAAAGATAAAATATATATATATTTGTGCTGATTTGACTCCCTTGAAGTTAGGGATTTAAATCCCCAACCACCAGCCGCCTCTGCCATCTCACATGAGAAGGAATTTTTTTTTTAGTTTGACTCAAATTCTAAAACAAACAAAAGAAGACAAAACCTAACCTAGCGGTACACTATGCTTCTTCAACAAAAAAACTTAGCGGTACACACCCACTTCATACCGATGCAATAAATTTTTTTTTCAAAGGCAGCAAAAAATTTCCCATAGTTACCCCCATATCCCTCTTCTCTCATCAATCTATGGCGTCATCAAGTTCAAGACATCAATATGAGGCTGAACGACAACTTGAAAATCAACGACGTCTGAAAGAGGTTAGTTCTTCGTACCGATTTGAAGAGGGACAACTGAAAACACTGTACCGACCGTCATGATATTGTACTGATAGGTTTTGAACTGGCCGGTACAGCTGTTCAACCGGTCGGTACAACTTTTTCAGCCTGCCGGTATACAGTTTTCAGAACATATTATTGATATTGTGTTAAAAATTATGATGGTTAATTAGGGTAATTTCGTGCTAATTATGTTAATTTCGTGGCAATTATAAATTTTCGGTGGCTATGCTTATGTGCTAATTATGTTAATTTGCGTGCTAAATAGGATAATTACGACGATGCCTTATACTTTTCATAAACTATGTACCGATCGGTTAGAATATTGTACCGATAGCTAATAATATTAGGTCCATCGGTACAATGTTTATGCCGATCGGTACACTTTTTTTTCTACAGTGTGTTTCTGTTCTTATTATGGATGTTGTATTGTGTTCATTATATTTTTTAGTCACGCTTAATAGTATATTCAACAAATAAAATCATTTGGTGTTACGTTTTGAATTATATATAACTCATTTATAACTTTATAAAGCATGATTAATTGAATTATGTTACGAAGATGTCTGATAAGTTTGATAATATTGTACCGATAGGTTGTAATACTGTACTGCTCGCAGTAAAATCATGAGTTGATTTTACTACGAGCGGTACAGTATTTTTCCAATCGGTACAGTTTTGTTTTTCTCCAGTGTATTTGTATTCTTATTTTTGAATCGTATTGTATTTTTTTCAGTTTGGTTGGAGCTAGATCCGAGAAGATGCTCAACGCTATTCTCCGAGGATTAACACGTACTACAAAGTTTCGATTATATCATATATTAGGCAAAGACTTGTTGCTCTTGGAGGTCAAACACTGTTGGATAGATTCACGGCCGGCTGTTTCGGGCATCTTATGAGATGGCTATTGGGCAAAGCGTGCGGCAAAACACTACACATGCTCGTATCAAGAGAGGTAGAGGTGTTCGGTGAATTGTCGTACGATACATGGTATCGTATCGGCAACAAAAATATCCTATTCTCGGCTCAAGAGTACGCCTTAATTTCGGAATTGTGTTTTAGAGCTACTTCATTTGATCCACATGCGGATCACACACCGGATAATGTGGAGGCTTATCAGAGATTTTGTGACGGGAAGCCAATATCTACCAAAAAACTGTGGGACCGGTTTTTTAAAGGGTATGGGATAGTTGATCCTGAAGGCGAGCTCCACCTTCGGGCAGCAAATGTTCTCATCGCTTATTATTTCGGGTTAGGTGGCGATGATCGGAGAAATATGACGAAGATTCATTCAAATCAAATGACGGTCTGTACACAATATCAATATGCACGACATATAATGTTGACTCAGGCTCGGTAACATACAACCGACGAAGTTGTTCATCGTTACTCAAACTATATTTAACACTTCGGCCAGTTCTAGACGCCAATAAATAGAAAATTTCATACTCAAGACTTAACGATCTCGACATCATTATGAAATCAATATATTCCTTAATGCTAGAGAAACTTATCGTATCCACCGGAAGGTAGAAAGTTCGTTCTTCCCCACCATTATACACACAATCGTCCCATGTCCCGTTGTATTTAGCGATGAATTTCCTACACTCCATCTGCACAAATACAATATTATTAGAAAAAAATAAGATTACCAAAAAAATTAGGGTAAATTGCCTCTAAATTTCCAAACTTTTGTTATTTTCTGGTTTTGCAACCCAGCAAAAAAATCTGCATCAGAATATCCAAACTTTTAATTGTATCTGATTTTGCAACTCGTGTTGATTTCCGACGAAATTAAATTTGAGATGTTGCCTACGTGGCAAATTAATAATTGATGTGGCATTAAAATGACGTCGTTTTGTTTAAAACGACGTCGTTTTAAATAATATGTAAATTAAGAAATATAAAAAATAAAAATAAAATATCCACCTAATCTCCCTCTCTCTTCTCTCTCTCCTCCTCTCCCACTCTCACTCTCCATTACCGTCTGCAACATACCACACTCTCTTCTTCCACCGCCATTATCTCCTCTATACACCCTCTCTTTCCACCTCTGCCAATCGACCGCCGCGTCACCAATCACACCACCACCGCCGCTGCCACTGATTCTCCTCTTGTAACCTCTCTCCTCTTGGTGGTGCTTGTTTGTAGAAAAGTGCATAAGAAGAAATGGCGTCGCCGGCGAGTTCGAAAACGGCCAAATTTGCCGTCGTTCCTTTTTTTTTGTTCAAACCCTCAATTTGATTTTGTCATTGTGCTCCCGGAAACTGTACTCGGCGCGGGTGGTGGTGGTGGTCGGCTCTGGTGGTGGTGGTCGGTGGTGGGTGTTGATGATAGAAATGGCAGAGAGGGGAAAGAGAGAGGGGTGAGGTAATTTGTTTTTTTTTTTTAATTTTATGTAATTCCAAAACGACGTCGTTTCACGTTGTGTGGAACGACGTCGTTTTATTCGCCGGTCCAAATGGCCACATAGGATTTTCAGGCTGCCATGTCATCAAATATTTGGGGAAATTTGACGCGGGTTGCAAAATCAGATACAATTAAAAGTTGAGATATTCTGACGCAGATTTTTTTGCTAGGTTGCAAAATCAGAAAATGTCAAAAGTTTGGAAATTTAGAGGCAATTTACCCAAAAAATTATTATACCGCTTGGTAGTAATACCGTACCGATAGAGTATAAGTGAGTATTTGTCCGTACCGATCGGTAAAAATATAATACCTATCGGTACAACTTTTTCTCATGCCGATACTCATTTAAAATTTATTTAAATTGACCTTTTCAATCCCCGAATGAAAATTTCTTCTATATCTCGATTAATCCCAAGTAAAAATATCGGTACGTGTGTTACTTCGTTTCTACAAAAAAACGATGGTATGGTTAAAAAAACATAGAATGAAAGAGGGTTGAATGAAATAATGTGTGTGGAAAAAAAAATGTATCGATGGATATTTTAATTGTACCGATAGGTGATGTGTCCGGTCGGTACATTAAAAACACGATCGGTACAATATGTTTCTCTTCGATACCATCATTAAAAATAAAATTCAACTCACCTATAATAAATTTGCAAAATAAATGTCTTCTACTCTGTGATTTCTCTAGCAAACGTGAGTGATATTTAGTTGTTTTTGTGGTATTGTGATTCTATCTCTTTTATTTTTTTTTCTGAAGTGTAATTTCATGTGCTTCTGTGTGTGATATATAGACTGAAGAATCAATGAAACTAAATAGATGTACCGATAAGATTATACGTGTGCATTGACACTATTTAATTTAGTACATTGGCATGCATGACAAGCTTTAATAAAAGACTTGATGTGAATGATGCATGAAAATAAAAAGAGAAGAGAACGTGAATCTGTACATTGGGAAATCATTTTTGTTCTCATTCATAAAGCAAGTCAACAATAATTTGAACTTATTTGTACAATGATCGCACACGGAAATTAATGCATGAATTTGACAATTAAACTATTTTAAAAACAGCCGAGAAGTACAAAAAGGTGTTAGTGGTTATGGCTTATACATGCCACCAAAAATGGGTATGAGTGGTACACACTATCTTCATAGTGGATAGTTGTGAGTATACTCACTTTAAAAAATATGAATCTTATCGTTTTTTATCTTTTATAATTTTTAATTCTCGTGCTTAAAAAGTATGAACAACTAATAACGGAACGAATAGAGTAATGAAATATTCAAATAAGGATGGCCACTAATGTTATGTTTGTGATTAAAAGTACCGAATTTCTTTTAGTACTTTATAGGACGATTATGTTGAATGAAACAAAAGACTAGTATGTGTTAGTTTTTTGAGGTATGAAATCGACGTTGCTTTGATATTTGAGTGAAAAAGAATATCTTTAATATTCTACGAGAGAATCCGATGTACATATTTATATTTCGTAGGATGAAAATATGGTCGCAGCCTTGTGGGTCGTTTTAGATTTTTTTTTTCAAATTTTTTCTTAAGAAAAAAAATAGTCATGATACTTTTAAAAATCTCACCAACGATCACACCACAAACCATAATTACTCTTATTTTTTATTGAATACTATATTAGATAATATCAAATAGATGATCCATTCTAAGTTTTGATAGACATATATAATATTTATTTTGGCAACTTCTCTTTTTACTCAAATAAAATAATAAATGTCAATTTCACACTAATATAAATTAATTAAAATAAAAATATAATTATAAATTACTAAAACTAATTTATATAATATTTTCTAACTATAAAAAATAATATAATAAAACATAACTATATTAAATACCTTGTATTAGTTGTTATTTTTGTGTAAAAATCATGGGGGGTAAAGTAATCTGGGAATGATCATTCCTTCAATATTTAGGAATAATGATTCCATCAGAACTTATTATTCCCAATTGCAAGTTTTTTTAATTGCAAGAATTATAATGTATATAGTTATCGTCTCATTCCAAAGTTAACAAAGTAATTGTGTTTCGATGAATGGTCTAATTGGTAGAGTGACTGAATATATGATTAAGAGATAATGAATTCGATTTTCACTAATATTTTTTATACATCAAAGTTGTCTCAAGGTGTTTATCTAGCTCAAGTTATATTTCTTGTGTAGTTATCATACTACAAACTTACCTATGATTAGCGATCATAAGTTTCTTAAATTATTAATCAAAATACTTATTTGCTTATTTCCCCACCCCGTAAATTTGCACATAGTTTTTTTTTTTTCGGAAAAATAAATTGTACATAGATAGATCGTAAGAAGACACTAGATATATTTAATGCGATGCACTATCATTTTTATCTTTTTTTTTTTTGAAAGAATGCGATGCACTCTATATAATTATTTTGATGATTGCCTGCATAGTAGTATAATATACGATGCCCAAAATTAAAGATATTGTTGCATGCCACGCTCCATATAGGGCGAGTGGGCGTCGCACGACTTTCCATTTTTATCATTCATTGTGGGCCACAGATTGGATAACTTCGAATCTCAATTGTACGTTTCAAATCTTGCTGGTTTTCATGAATAATTATTACTCTCTCCATCAACATTTTTATTTTAACTCCACCTGATTTAATAATGTTCATTTTCTTTAAAAAATACTTAAAAGGAAAGAGTTAGCAAGCCCAAATTCCGGTAGAGAGAATCTCTACTTGAGAGTTGAGACTTAAAATAAAATAATAATAATAATAGGGGAAGAATTAAATAGAAAATTTTCTTTCCATAGAAAATAGAAATCAATTCGAACTGTTAATATTTTATGATTTACTATTATCATTGTATGTTGTATTATTGTACTAAAGAAAATGCATAATCATAAAAATATATTATTTAATATATAATGCATTATTATGAAAACACAATTGTATATATAAAAATACAATTCTAATTTTCTACCCGAGAAAAAGTTTTTACTAAAACTGAAGCCTAGATATATACTTGTAAATACTAAAATTTATAGTGAATATTATATTGGTCCTGACCCTTATCGCTTTTGCCCCTACCCCTGCAGCCCATGTGTCTATCTATATCTAGCAGCCCTCAAACATCAATCCGGAATTTTACCCAAATAATCTACTTCCAAATTTAGTTACTATAATTATCTGTTCTAGAAAAATTATATATATGTAATACATTAGTGCATAGTGTATTGTTGATGGTTAGAAATTATCTCTTGAAAAAGAAAAGGGAAAGGAAAGGGTTTTGGTTGATCATCACAAGCTTCAATATGGAGTCCCTTTTGATCGAACCTCAAATGATGAGTCATGAACAACAACTTGTGGTTAAAGATCACCTTCTTCGTCGCCGCCGCCGCCACCGCCGTGGCGGCAATGTTTCCGATTCTTGCAGTAGCACAAGTTCTATAAATGGGGAAGAGGAAGAAGATGATGATGATGAGGAGGAAGTAAAATCTTCTACTCCGTCATCCTCTCCCTTGCAAGATATGACTTCGTTACTCTTACAACTTCCACTCAAGTAAGTTATGTTTTTAGCTATCTCGTATTTAATATTTTATTTTACCAAAGATTCATGTCTTGATTTATATATGTAGCAAGCACATAAAATGTAAAGATAAAATCGTCGTTAAATTTACTAATCGATTTGATTTTTGGTAGTAGATGACACGTGGAATGAAATGTTATTTATGAATGATGGTTTATTGGTTTTTATTTATATTAATAGGAGAGGGCTGTCGAAGCATTACAATGGGAAGACGCAATCATTCACAAGTTTATCAAATGTGAAGAGCCTTGAAGATCTTGCTAAACAAGAGAATCCCTTTAGAAAGAAGCTCAAATTATGCAGTAGTCCATCCTCTACGAGGAAAGAAAGAGCCACCAACTAGTGGAGGAACAAAATTTTAATTTTATTGGAAATTAATAATATTTATTATTATTATTATATTAATGATGATAATATTAGTAGTGGTAAACTAGTAGGCCTTAGATCAACAAGTAATGTAATCTACTAATCCGACTTAATCTTTTTGTTTGCTTGAAGAGTTCAATCGCCAAGATTAGGAGCGTAGTATTGTTGTCATGTTTTATTGCTTTTTTTGATGAAATATGTATATATTGGCATCTTGATTTAAGATAATGTTTCTACTAATTGTCGTTATTCCGATTTGATTTATGTTATTATTGCTAGATGCTAGTATATTAATGTTTGATCCATTTCCATTTCACAATTGATAGACTAGATAAGTACGAAAAGAATAAGTGATAGAAATATCGGATCGTCTTTCATTAAACGAAATAACAATAACAAAGTCATGATCGAAAATTTTTAATTAAAAAAAAAAATCATCCCGATTGACTTAACATTGATAGAATTGATCGAAATTATGTAGGTTGGTTCAATTGACATCCTAAATTATGAGTTGTGTGATGTCTTAATTTTGTACTGTATCAGAAAAAGTCATAATGTTGTATTATTTGTTTCTACATAATATTTACAAGCAGAGTGTTTTAAACTATTTTTATTATGTAGATTTTATACATGTATTTCATATTTGGGCAATGAGTATCAATTAATAGATATAATTAGTGCTGTCAAAATTGGTCCCTCCTTCTATCTCAGACAACATAAATTTTAGCTCGAAAAATTTTCAACTTGGCCCAAAAGATTTGGTCCAGCCCAATGCAACCCAAAAAAATTGTGCATTAAACTATTTTTAGGCGACACAGATGGACGTGGGCTTAGAAATTTTAATCAATCGACAATTAATATGATTCTATTACGTTATTTGTGAATATATTGATGTGCTAGTATTAAGTAGGTTATCGTTTATGTTTATGTTGTGTGGTAAAATAGCTAGTTAAATGCAAGTACAGCATACAACAAGTATTTTGATTAGGACTTTATATGTTGTGCTGCAGCATTTCCTTTTTCCGTTTTCTTTTTTAAGATAATTAGTAAGTAGTCCATCTGAATTCGACGGGAAATAATTTTATGTTTTAATTTATATGTATACATTTTAAAAATAATTTTATGTCTTATTTAAAAGTTGTGATATTGTTTGCATTAATTATTAATCAAACTTAGAAAATTAATTTTATTTCAAGTATCTAAATTTATAATTAGAAATGATAATGGATCGGGTATACTCATTCATTATGTATTTTCTAAATCTAAATTTATTTAGAATTTTTTTATATGTTCGTCTTAATCTCTGTTAAAATAGTGACTTTACTATACATACCCGTCTTAAATCCGTTGAGTAATACTCGATGAAAATATGAACACTACAAGTAATATTAATTAAAATTAGTAAAAATCATTCTTTCTATGTTATTTGAACCTTCTCGTTGGTTTATTCTAAATCACTCGATAAAGATATAAACAAAGTTAATATTAATTAAAATTAGTAACAATCCTTCCCTTTTAAGTATATTTGAACCGTCTCGCTGGTTCATGCTAAATCGATATATTTAATCTTTGCCAAAATGCAGAAAAAATATGTTTACATCTTCAAAGTAATATTGATGAACCTATATTTTGTGTTCATCTTGTGTGTATTTAGGTAGTCTAGATCGAGTCTTTGTATGTCTTTTTGTATTGTTTTGGTGTCTGGGAGGGCACTATTTGGGCAACAGGTGGATCTGGACAGGGCAGGAGTATTAGAGGGCAAGACAGGGCTGAACATTGCTGAAATGATACAAGCATCGATACGAGGCAATGAGCAACCGATGGATCTCCAGCTTGGGCAAGAATGATGACATCAGACGCGTAGCTATTGAGTGGATTCGTTGGCTCAATCTGCATACCAGATGCAGTGTTGGCTTTGTCTATCATTTTGGGCAGGAAGCAGAGTAGAAGACGTGCTGACAGGAAAGACAATGTGTTGGGGGCAATAGACGTGTTTCTCTCCGAAACCTATGAGGATAAGGAAAAGAAGATCTAACCTAAATTTCTTTCCTTATCCGATTAGGTAGAGGATCCGAGAGGGATCTTGAAGATCGACGTGACATGCCATGTTGGGGGGTCGTGCTTATCAAGTAATTACTTGCACTCTAAGGTAACTCATGGAACTTTCCATGCAAAGGACCGGGGGCCCAAACCCAAGCACATCTACGCCTATAAATAGGGTACATGGCTGCAGCCATCACCAACGAAAAGAACGAACGATCATTTTTATACACTTCTGCTTTGTTTTCCAGTTGAGAGCTTGTGAAGAAGAAACAAGTCCCCTAGGGTAATTTCAGTTTACGTTTTTGTTTTCCCGTTGTTATTTCCGATAAGTACTTTTGGCCGATTATTTCTTTATTGAATACTTTGTAAGTTTTTGCTCTAATATAGTTCTTATGTTTTCCCCTCAATTTCGTGTTTGTTCCGTTTACTTTATGTCTAGCTAAATCTTTATACTTGATTTGGGCAACATCTAGTTAAATAGGAACCAATGCTCGTGAGGTCTAATTGGGCAAAATAGTTACAAGTATGCATTCTAGATCTGTTTATGTTCTTGTTCTAATACGATTTAATTTGTCTAAGTAGTTAATAGGGCGTTAATTGCTTAGGTAATATTAGATCACTAAATTGACCAAGAGGTTTAAGGAGAATTTTCCCAACTTACCTTGGTTTGGATTAATAAACAGTGAGTGAAGGTGTCTGTCTTGGGCAAGACAGAAGTGATTATTCCTTGTTGGGCCTTTCTAGTTCTTAATGCTCTCTGGGCAAGAAATTGGACGATGACTCGGGGACAGAGGTATTGTCCAGAGTAGAGAGTCGGTGGTGCATCGCCAATAAAGTAAGGATAGGTAAGGGAAGGATTTGTTAAGAGCGTGACGATTAAAAAGGAATCTTGGCATTCAAGTCCCATAACCAACGATGTATACGTGTAGTGAAGATTATAGCACCAATGATCGAGCTAGTATTTTTATTTAATTAGTGTGTCCAAATCAAGTTCATTTTATTATTGATCAAGTTGCTTGTTTATTTTCAGTGTTATTTAAATTTGCTTATTGGGCAAGATAGTCCAAGTGACTGATACCAAAACCCCTAGTTTGAAACTAGGTTGTGAAGAATTCAAAAGATAGTGGCAGTCAACTCCCTGAGGATCGACCTTGTACTTCCGTACTATCTATAGTATTGTGAGCATAGGCAAACAAATTATTTTGTCAAGTGTTAGCGACAGCGCTCGTCAAATATTAATTAAACTTAGTAAAAATTCTTTTTTATATGTTATTTGAATTGTCTCGTTGGTTTATGCTAAATTACTCAATAAAAATTTAAACAAAGTTAATATTAATTAAAATTAGTAAAAATCCTTCTTTTTAAGTATATTTGAACTGTCTCGTTAGTTCATGTTAAATCAATATCTCTAATCTTTGCCAAAATGCGGAAAAAAATATGTTTACATCTTCAAGTTTTTTTGTTCTGTTCTTTAGCTACCTATCCCATATTTGATTCAATGTATATACAATCTAGAAAGCACTAATCGAAATTTTTAGAAAAACATGAATGAAAAATGAAAAGAATTCCATGTAGACATGTTGATTAAATATATTTATTTAGTCTTCATAGGGATTTTTATTTACAAATTTTCTATATATTATTATATATGAATTAAGAATGTATAAAATAAGGATTTATAATAATGCATTCCAAAATTGTTATTATTTTAATATGTGTAATAGAAGAAATTAATTAAATAGAGGGAAAGATAAATATGAGATGTGATTAATAGATAAACAATGTGATATTTCAAGAATATGAAATTAATAAAATTTTAATTAATAAAATTAAAAATTAAAATATATATGAATTCAAATTAGACAAGTATTGCCGGATTTATTGATGTTTGTGGATTTACCCTGCCCGTTTGAGTCTTGTGATTAACTTGGTGATTCAATATGCTTTCAAATGGTGGAATGTGATTTAATTTTTGAGAAATTATTGAATATACTTGGGATGACGAAAAAGGGCAACAATTGAATTTTTTAACCCACACTTATATAAGATTTGAGCCTATTAGAGTAGAGCACTCTCTACTTCACTTTCTGAGAGAATTTTTATTCACAACGTTGCAATATCGAGTGTGCCATTTTGTAATGCATGATAGAAGGCATTAGGGTGAACCAATTTTGGCTTGAGTTTCATTGCCCAACCTTTACATTAACCCCTAGTAAGCCTCTTTGAAGCCTTGACTATTTCTTTGATTTGAGCTACTAAATATTTAACCAAGGCCTGTTTTTGACTTTCTCTTGGCCCTATTGTGCATGTTCCAAATTCGAAAATTCATCCATATGAGATTTTAAGAGAAAAATGCAATCTTTATACATTCAATCTGTCCAGACAGAACCCTGTGCTGAAGTTTCTGTTATGAAAAAGTTGAGATTTGGTCCTGTTTGACAAAACAGATGCAGTAACTGTAACTGTGTTGTGTTGCTTATCATTGGGATGTATTATGAAGTTGTGTATTGTATGTTTGTTCGAATTTGAGAAAGAAGGGTGCTGAAAAAAAAAATCAAAAAAAAGAGAAAAAAGAGAGAATAAAGAGAAAAAGAAAAAAAAACACCTAAGTTGAGTTGAACATACAGTTTGATATATGATGGTGGGTTTGTCAGCCAAGATGAGTTATATTCATAATTTTGCCCGATTTTGACCAAGTTGATGATAGTGATGCATTATTTGAGATTTCATTTTGTCATTTGAAAGTTGAGAATTGCTTTGTGAGTTGCTTGATTTTTAATTGGCAGTGAAAAGTTTGCAGACATAAACAGTTTGGTATTTACTTGGCTATTGTGTGTCGGGTCAGTTTGTGTCTCATTTCTTATTATTCCATCTTCCTTTTCTTTTATTGAGTCGTTCATGTTGAGTCTTGGGGAATTTAATGTTTCTGAACAACCATGTTTGATGATTGAGTTTGATCTTCACTTCATACTTGAGGGCAAGTATGTTTCAAGTGTGAGGAGATTTGATGTGTGTATTTTGGTTGTTCATATTATTAATTTTTCTATGGTTTTATTTAGGTATAATTTGTACTTTTTATGTATTTTTTGTGCAGGAATCGAAGAGTTCATGAGCATATGAATTTGGACGAGAGAAATCGAGAAGAAAGATTTTATGTGGAATTTTGGAAGATAATGAATGGGTTGGACTTATTTTATAATACATGGACTATATTTTAGATACCTTTTATTTTAGGAGTTTATTTTTATTATTTAATTAGTATATTGTCTAGGTTATTAATGGCGGCTAATTAGCTTTATATATATTTAGATTAGCCGCAAGGAGGATTACCTTTTAATTCCTCAGTTTTTATGTTTTTCTTAGCCGCCACTAGGGAGATTAGTTTTCAATTCCTACTTTACTTTTTTTTTGTTTGAATATCATTACAAATATTAAAACTCACACACCTCATCTAAGATTTTTTTTGTGGCCGAGAGTACTCGAACTTCTGACCTATTGGTCAACATGCAACCACTCCATCACTAGGTCATCCCCACTGGGACTCCTACTTTACTTTTAATTGCTCTTAACCTCCGCATAGAAGACACGCATAAGACTTGGGAGCATAATACTTTGGAGATTTCTTGAGACTTATTAATTTCTTCAGTTTTATAGATTAATATTATGGTTTCGTTATTTTATTTTATAATGTTTAATTTTATTATGAGTAGCTAATTCTTTAATTCGGCGAGAATAATAAATCACTAGTTTAATAATTTATGAGATCTAATTGTTCATATAATTAATTTTCTAGGGTTTCGATTTATTCCTTGTGTTTAAAGTTAATTCTGATTTTATTTAAGCCTGATCAACTTAGATTAAATTGGATTACAGTCAATTAGTTCCCCCAATCCGTAATTATTGGAATAGGGCTAATTAGTGATAAAGCTACCGTGTTCGTAGTAGGAATAAATTGGTAGACGGGTTATTACTTGCGTTCTTGGGTAATTCGTCTAAATTGGGTTCCTTCAAATCTAAAAGTTATTAGAGCATTAAATTAATCTAGGTCTGGCGTCTCCAGCTAGGTTGTGTTTTAATAAGGAAAATAGTTATGTCTAGCGTCTACAGCTAACTATCGATAAAGCACGTAGGAATTGGGGTATGTCCGTTGCATTCACGGTACCCTATAACTGGTTGGTTCTTGCCTTCTTGGAAATTAATTAATCTTTGCGTTGATGATCAGAGCCCTAGACTAGTGTGGATTTATTCGAAGCTGAATACTTTTCTTTTGATTACATTCCCGTTTGTTATTTAGTTAATTTACTGCTTTCTTAGGTTATAATTAAATTTTCTCAATTTATATAAGGCGTGGTGGCTACACCAAAACTAGATTTGTAGGAAAAATAGGTGAATTCCCGTTCTCTGTGGTTCGACCCTGCTTGTTGCTATACTAATTTGATTCTGAGCAGGTTGCAGGAATTATTTGATGGTGTACGACGTCCACCAATAATCTCTGTCTCTCTATACATCAATATTAGAAATTTGACCGGTATCAATTTATTCAATGAATGAAATGAAAAAATCTGTCTAGCTAGTTTGTGGTTGTAGGTTTATTTGTTTTAAAAAAAAAGTATTTGTACAAAAATAGGGCGACTCAAATCATAGCATTATCAAATTTCCTTTCTCACAACGAAGGGGAAAAAACAAACAGACTAACTAACAAACGATAGCTATTAGAGTACATGTTGTTGGAAATGCACAGCATATTTCCTTCTTGTTTTCTTTCTTTTTTCCTTATTCTTCTTTGGCCCACATTAAAATTAATTAAATCTATTTTTTCCTATTCTCTTGTTTTTGGATCTCTTAATTGTCTGTCTTGGGCTGGATTTATTTTGAGCCCATTAATATTGTGAATTGCCCTAGCTTGTCTTTTGAAAGAGTCAAACCAGTCAGACGAGTGTTGGAGAGAAAAACGGGGCAAACGTGGGTGGTTGTTTCCGGTTTTTCCGAGATTTCGTTTTGGAATTCTCTTTTTATTCTGCTTCTTCGATTCCTGTTAGTGGTGAAAAAATATCTGATAGAGATCTTGTTTTCATCTTCTTTTGTTCTTTTGGCTGAGCTCTTGTTTCTTGCAACTCCGAACCATCCGAAGCTTAAGTGCGAGCTTTAGGTGGTGGCTGTGTAAACCTTGGGGAGTGAATCGGCTTGTGGGACTAGCACTCCGTGGTCGGCCAAATTTCGCTTTCAAGGCAGTGGCCTCCATACCACGGCGCAGCGGTTTATCTTTTGTTCGTTTTTCTCTTTATTTGTGCAGGTTTTCTTCGCTCTGGAATTCTGTCGAACAGGTGGTGTGCGGTTAAATTGTGTTCCTGACTTCAGACTTTGGGTCAGACAAATTTGTGAAGTCTGCAAAACAAATTTGGGAATTATTGGAGAAGAAGTACGGAGCAGACGATGCGGGAAAAAAGAAATACGTTGTCGGCAAGTGGCTGCAATTTCAAATGGTGGACGACAAGCCAATCATGGACCAGCTCCATGAATACGAAAATCTTACAGCTGAAGTGCTCAATGAAGGAATGAAAATGTGTGAAATCTTCCAGGCCAATGTGTTGATCGAAAAATTTCCACCTTCTTGGACGGATTACCGAAATCAACTCAAACACAAAAAGAGGGACCTGACACTTCAAGAACTCATCAGTCACATGCGAACTGAAGAGGCAAATCGCCTCAAGGATAAGTCCTCTAACTTATCTGTCAATTCGTTTAATGCTAATCTAGTTGAATCTGCTGCTGCTACAGGAAAAAATCAGGGTCCTCGATTTGTTCCGAAGAAGGGTCGAGTCGATAAGAAACCCAACTTCAACAAAACTGACAGAAAAATCATAAAAAAGAAGTTCAACTGCTATGTTTGTGGTGCCCCTGGACACATGGCGTATCAATGCCACCAACGACAAGGACAACCATCAAATATGTCTGCTGCTGCAAACAAAAATCAAGCTTACACCGTTGAGGCTGAAACTGATGATATTATTGCTGCCGTGGTCGAGGCAAATTTACTCGAAAATAAGATGGACTGGGTGCTGGACACGGGAGCTTCGAGGCACTTCTGCAGCAACAAGGAGTTGTTCCACAACTTCGAGGAAGCTGGAGAAGGCGAATGTGTGTACATGGGTAACTCTAGCGTTGCTGGGGTTCTCGGTAAAGGGAACATTCTGCTCAAATTAACTTCTGGCAAAACATTATGTTTAAAGAATGCTTTATATGTTCCTTCTATGCGTAGGAATTTAGTCTCTGGCTCTTTATTGAACAAAGCAGGTCTTAAGCTTGTGTTTGAATCCGATAAAGTTGTATTGTCTAGAAATAAGGAGTTCGTAGGAAAGGGTTATCTGAATGAGGGTCTCTTTGTACTTAATGTTGACTCTGAAATTGTTAATGAGAAAGCTTCTAGTTCTGCTTACATCACTGAATCTTATAACCTTTGGCATGGAAGACTCGGACACTTGAATTTAGCTTCAATTAAAAGACTTCGAAAACTTGGATTAATTAATGCCTTGGACCTGCATAATTTATCTAAGTGCGAAATATGTGTAGAAGCTAAATTTGCTAAAAAGCCATTCAAGTCCGTCGAACATAGAAAGACTGAGTTGCTTGAACTTATACACTCTGACTTAGCCGACTTTCGAAGTTCAGTTAGTAGAGGTGAAAAGAAATATTATGTGAGCTTTGTAGATGACTATTCAAGGTACACCAGAATTTATCTCCTGAAATCTAAAGACGAAGCTGTAGAAATGTTTCTTAAGTACAAAAGTGAAGTTGAAAATCAACTAAATAGAAAAATTAAAAGGCTTAGATCAGATAGAGGAGGAGAATATAGCACTACTTTTCTTAAAGAATTTTGTGAAAAAAATGGAATACTGCATGAATTCAGTGCTCCTAATACCCCTCAACAAAATGGCATAGCTGAAAGGAAAAATAGAACTTTGAAGAATATGATGAATGCAATGCTTTTAAGTTCTGGATTGCCTGACAACATGTGGGGGGAGGCAGTGTTATCCGCCTGCTATATTCTAAATAGGGTGCCTCATAAAAAGCTAGACAAGACGCCTTATGAGTTGTGGAAAGGATTTGCTCATAATTTAAAATACTTAAAAATGTGGGGGTGCCTAGCTAAAGTGTGTCTTCCTGATCCAAAAAGAACGAACATTGGATCAAAAACTTTTGATGCTATATTTATTGGTTATGCTCTTAATTCTGCTGCATATAGATTTTTATCTATTGATGATAAAGTTATTTCTGAATGTCGTGATGCTGAGTTTTTTGAGCATATTTTTCCGTTAAAGAATAATGGTCAAAGTGGTTCTAGTTCTTCTAATAATGTGCATGAAAAACATGGTGTTAATGTCGAACTTAGAAGAAGTAAACGGGAGAGAACTAAAACCTCTTATGGGCCTGAGTTCATCACAGCCTACTTGATTGAAAACCCACATTTAATTGATGAGCATGCTGTTTCTCTATACTTTGTTATTGAGGATACCAAGACTTATACTGAAGCTATAACTTGTATAGATGCCGTTTTTTGGAAAGAAGCAATTCTAAGTGAATTAGAATCTCTTTTGAGTAACGGCACATGAGAATTGGTTGAGTTGCCTGTTAATTGTAAAACTCTAAAAACTAAATGGATTTTTAGAAGAAAAATGAAACCGGATGGTACAATTGACAAGTTTAAGGCTAGATTGGTAGTTGTTGGTTTTTTCCAAAAGAAAGACATTGATTATTTCGACACCTATTCTCCTGTTGCAAAAATCTCCACTATTAGAGCTTTAGTAGCTTTAGCAGCAATTCATAACTTGATTATACATCAAATGGATGTAAAAACGGCTTTCTTAAATGGAGATTTGGAAGAAGAAATATATATTGAACTCCCTGAAGGTTATGTAGTTCCTGGACATGAGAATAAGGTGTGCAAGTTGAAAAAATCTTTATATGGCCTTAAACAAGCTCCTATGCAGTGGTATGAAAAGTTTCATAATACTATAATTTCTGATGGATTTGTTGTGAATAATTCTGATTCGTGCGTATATACCAAGATGTATGGTTCTGATTATGTGATTATATGCTTATATGTTGATGACATGCTTATCTTTGGCACGAATATTGATGTGATATAAAAAACAAAGCGTTTTTTATCGTCTAAGTTTGAAATGAAAGATCTTGGTGAAGCTGATGTCATTCTTGGTGTTAAATTGATGAAAACTGAAAAAGGTATTTCACTAAGTCAGTCACACTATGTCGAAAAGATCTTAAAACGCTTTGAGTGCTATGATTTAGCTCCGGCAAGAACACCTTATGATTCTAGCATGCATCTAATTAAAAATAAAGGTGAAAGTGTTTCACAAGAAGAATATGCTAAAATCATAGGAAGTGTTATGTATTTGATGAATTACACTCGACCTGACATTGCTTATGCCGTGAGTCGTTTAAGCCGTTATACACATAATCCTAGTAATGATCATTGGATTGCACTTTATCATTTAATGAAATATTTGAGAGGCACTATTGATTGGAGTTTGCATTATAGTAAGTTTCCTGCTATTTTAGAGGGTTTTTGTGATGCAAATTGGGTGTCTGATAATGATGAAGTGTGCTCTACGAGTGGTTATGTATTTACTTTGGGAGGTGGAGCTATCTCTTGGAAATCTGCTAAACAAACGTGTATAGCTAACTCTACTATGGAATCAGAATTTATTGCTCTTGAGTTGGCAGGTCGAGAAGCAGAATGGTTGAGAAATCTCTTTGCAGAACTTCCTATGTGGGGTGAGTCGTCGGCTCCTGTATCCCTACATTGTGACTCCCAAGCGGCAATTGCAGTTGCAAAGAATAATGTCTACAATGGCAAGAAGAGGCATATACGAGTTAGACATGGAATTGTGAAGCATCTATTGAAGGATGGAGTTATATCCTTGGACTTCGTGAGGTCGGAGAGAAACATAGCAGACCCGTTTACAAAAGGACTTACACGAAGTTTGGTGTTGGAAACTTCTAAGGAAATGGGAGTAAAACCGTTAACTTGAAAGGATTGCGGTGGACACCTATCACAGGTCAAACTAAGCTGTATTACTTTCTTGTTAACTGGTATTGATATTGCGTATATTTTATTTGAGTAACCATAGCCCATTTTGGGTGGTTCTTGTGGTTTAAAGAACTTGATGGTCATTTATCGATTGCTTATTTTACCATAGCCCTTTACGCGGTGGTCCTTTTTGACGGACTTGATGGTAAATTGTATGTTGATTGAGGTTGAGCAATTGGCTCTTAATGATTCAAATGTGCTGTTGAGAAGCAATCTAAAAGAATCAACTAAGTGAGAGTGGAGAATTGGCCATCTCCTATGAAAAACTTGCTGCAGTTTTTTCTAGAGCTCTCATGAGTTCCCGAGGTAATTATGTTGGGCCATGTTTTGTGTAATCTTCGAGGAGTTGTTTGGATTTTTAAGGTTGGTTACGTGTTGTGGGGGCTCGCATCCGAGTTTATTCAGTTCAAGAATCTGATTCACTTTATAAACTCTTATGCTTCTCCACTTCACTATGTATCAATTCAACATCGAAAGATTATTGGTACTTAAGTGACTATCCTTTCAAGTGCTCAGTTCTTCTCTGCTGTCCATTTGTGGGGGATTGTTGGAAATGCACAGCATATTTCCTTCTTGTTTTCTTTCTTTTTTCCTTATTCTTCTTTGGCCCACATTAAAATTAATTAAATCTATTTTTTCCTATTCTCTTGTTTTTGGATCTCTCAATTGTCTGTCTTGGGCTGGATTTATTTTGAGCCCATTAATATTGTGAATTGCCCTAGCTTGTCTTTTGAAAGAGTCAAACCAGTCAGACGAGTGTTGGAGAGAAAAACGGGGCAAACGTGGGTGGTTGTTTCCGGCTTTTCCGAGATTTCGTTTTGGAATTCTCTTTTTATTCTGCTTCTTCGATTCCTGTTAGTGGTGAAAAAATATCTGATAGAGATCTTCTTTTCATCTTCTTTTGTTCTTTTGGCTGAGCTCTTGTTTCTTGCAACTCCGAACCATCCGAAGCTTAAGTGCGAGCTTTAGGTGGTGGCTGTGTAAACCTTGGGGAGTGAATCGGCTTGTGGGACTAGCACTCCGTGGTCGGCCGAATTTCGCTTTCAAGGCAGTGGCCTCCATACCACGGCGCATCGGTTTATCTTTTGTTCGTTTTTCTCTTTATTTGTGCAGGTTTTCTTCGCTCTGGAATTCTGTCGACAGGTGGTGTGCGGTTAAATTGTGTTCCTGACTTCAGACTTTGGGTCAGAACTTTGATCGAACAGCTGGCAGGCAGTCCTTTGTTCCAACACATGTTGATCACACACGAAGTTGAGTATCTCATGCAAATATGTTATACGTTTGTTTATCAAACAGTAACGACATTTGGATCGAATAAAATCTGAATATATAATCTGATTCCATCAATGAAAAAAAAAATTACCGCGCGTAATTGAAAGAAATTAAAAGAAAAAGTTACTGAAATATTCAAAAGAAATCTTGGTACTGAGCGGATGTTGACTGAGTTATTGTAACACGTCGTTCCAACATCGACATCAAAACATAAAGTGAACTTAAAAACTAAATTGTAGTAATTTGTTCTTAAAGGAAATTTACCAAGAAACACTAAGGAAAAGCTTGTTTTTACCCTTAAGCTCAAGTAGTATTTTTACACAAAAAATCTAAATTTTATGCCCACACATGAGCAGTTTTATTTCTACTTAAGGCCTATTTTTTCAGCAACATATCTTCTCCAATCTTGTTGTATATATATGGATAATGATCACATTCTTTTAGTTTTAGAGTGCACTTGCGTGTGGTGCATCATTTTTTATTTATATTTATATGTTAATTTATTAATAATTAATTAGTTTTAATTAGTGTTTAATTAATTCTAATTGAAACTTAATAAGTATTAATTGAGGATTAATTAATTTTATTTTTGTGATGAAGCTTTACAAGATATCAAACTTGATGCACCAGACTATAACTCAGTTCTATATTAATTCTCAATTAGGTCACATACGCAAAAAGCTAGAACCATATAATAAGATTAGTAAAATACCCTAAATTGATTAGACTAATGAACTTAATTTGAAACAATAAATAATCGAGCTCAATCTCAACTCAATTAACTCAAAGCAACTTAAAAAATTACCAAATCAATTTCTAGGATTGGGACCTGGGCCTTAACTAATTTATCTTTGCTCGATAGAAAAAAATTAGGTGGATCAAAGCAAAATGACAGAGATCCATCCATGGGCCAAATCCTCATCAAGTGGAATCGGTAGGACCATGAAAACCAAATAACAAGAAAGAAAAAGGTTGTTCTCTCTCTCTCTCATCAAGTGGAATATCTGTAGGATCATGGAAACCAAATAACCAGAAAGAAAAAGGCTGTTCTGATCTCTCTCTCTCTCTCACACACACACACATGTGGGGTTGAAAGTTTTAAAGTAATATGCTTTTTTTTTATGGCTTTTTTTTTTTGGTAATATGCTTCTTTTTTTATTAATTTTATTCGCTTTTTTTATTCGTTTTTTTTTCATTTTTTTATTCTTTTTTTTTTCAGTTTTATCCAGCTTGTGTATAGAATTAAGGGCTCGTTTGGTATCCATATACCAATATATCAGATATCATGTATCGATATGTGTATCAGATATCAGGTATGATTATGAGATTGATATTTAATATTTGTGTTTGGTATGTTGAAGATATCAATTCATATCATGTGAGGAAGAAATGAGAGATATGAGTCATACCCTAGCAAAAATTGGTATATCAAAATATTGAAAATTATGGTATCAAGTATATGAAAGATATCAATTTGATATCCATATACTGATATACCAAACACAGGGTATGAATATGAGTCATATCCATACACATACCTGATATACGTATATGATACCAAACGAGCCCTAAAGTGTTATTCACTTTCCATATCTTTTTTGGGCGCAAATGATTGGTCTGCAAATTAAATGATATATAAAGAATAACAAAAATTAATGACCAAACTAAAATAAATTAAATAAAATTAATTATAAAATAAAACATAAAATAATGAGCAGCGCCCCACCATTATGACAAAAAAAAACAGCGTACACTTGGACCCACAGAAACTAATTAAATATTGAGCGTCCATCCCTTTTAGCACCCACCATTGCTAATGCTCTTAAATTGTTAGCTCATGATTTCGTGGAGACAACATAGTCTCATTCATTCTTTAGCTTATGTGACAGGAAATCATAATTCACTGATTCAACACGGTTGGTTGAGTCACTTAGTCAACATCCATAAACTCGACATGAATTCACATATTCTAACAATAAGTTTGTGCTCATTTAATTATACTTTATTGGGTTGGACCAACGAATCTGTTCATCTAATTGGATTAGTAAATATACTTTCTCGGGTTCAAAATAGATCTGTTCATCTAGTTGGATTAGCAAAATAGATGTACGGATTTTGTCCACTCTAATATGAGATGCACTCCTGTGCATACAGTTGCACATACATCCGACTCGACCCGACCCGACCCGCTTCAATCAATGTTGACCGGTTAACGGTCAATGTTTAACCGTTGACTTTTTTGAAATTTCATTTTTTTTTTGTTTCCGCCTTCGGTTCTGATTTTAATTTATAAATAATGATTATGACAACATTAATGTTTTTTAGCACAAAAAAAATATGAATAAAAAATGAAAAGGATTCTATATAGACATATTGATTAAATATATTTATTTAGTCTTCATAGGGATTTTCATTTACAAATTTTCTATAGATTATTATATATGAATTAAGAATATATAAAATAATGATTTATAAGAATGCATTCCGAAATTGTTATTATTTTAATATGTATAATAGAAGAAATTAATTAAATAGAGGGAAAGATAAATATGAGATGTGATTAATAGATAAACATGTGATATTTCAAGAATATGAAATTAATAAAAATAAAAATTAGAATATATATGAATTAAAATTAGACAAATTACCAGAATAAAGAAAAATCTGAACGGAGCACTGTGGATGAGACAGCTTTATTTTCGTATTAGTAAGATAGATAGATTAGTATAGATGATGCAAAGTGATTACGATTTTTCTTTTTCTTGTTTTAATGAATCGGATTATCGGAGGAATATTAGTAATTGTTTTCGTTTGCATTACATTTTTGTTCGACAAAGGCATGTGCGGTTGTTCTTCGTTTATTTCTCCTACTATCAATATCGCATTTATTTCAAAATTATATATACACATACATATTTGATGGGTAATACTCCCTCTATCCGCAATAAGTGGTCATATTCTTTTCGGTACGAGTAATAAGGAAAATTGTATTTAAAGGATAAAAAGATATAAAGTGGTGATGACAACAATTTTTTGTGAGAGAAACATATTTTCTTATAAGAAAAGTGATCGGTTATCCCGTAACAATCCAATAAGAAAATATAATCATTTATCCCGCGAGATGGAAAGAGTAAATATATATAACCCCACGTGTTCCTATAAACACAAAAAATCCCCATATTTACTAAATAGTCTAACTGGCCCCGTTAGTTATTGTAAAATTTAGCAAAAAATACATTTTTCCATCAAGAGAAAGTAGTCAATTTTATCTCAATAAATTGACTTGGTGTCTATTCTATCCTAATAAATACCTAACAATTCCATACTAAAAAAAAAAAACTCATTTTAATTTTATCCCGAGTTCAAATTATAGCACTGGAAAGCACACGAGACAATCGAAGCGACGGAAGACGTCCTACGTATATCATGATAAAAACTGAACCAAATTAAAACTATATTCTATATAGTATATAGCTATAAATTGCATACTATACAGATATCAGATCCTCCCATTAATGTGACCTAAAAATGGAAAATCATCCCATAACCTAAAGAAAAAGAAAAGAAAAAGAGAAAATTTAAAAGTAGAACCAGATAAGAAGAGAGAACTATTAAGCAAATGGAACATATTTAAAAACATTGACGGAAAAAATAGAACCAAATCTACCCAAGTACCTTTGCTGTATTTATTAAGAATTAAGAAGTACAATTGGACTAAAACTCTAAAAGCAACACGATATTTTGAGAGAGAGAGAGAGAGACAGATAGAGAGAGGAGAGAGAGAGAGAGAGACCAAAAAGTATCTCCGAAGCCGACAATGTTAGGCTGTCAAATCGACTCAGCTCCACCTCGAAGTAAACTGTGACCACGAGATGAAATGTCAGATTTGCCCTTCAACAGATACAAAATACGAACTGCGTTCATGCACATACTCGCACAAAAATCGCGCATCCGACGCCTCTCATTACTATTGCAATCCAAACTCCCTCCCTGCCTATAAATTCCTGGAGCGAGAAATAGAGAGGAGAGAGAGAGAGAGAGAGAGAGAGGATTGATTGAGTTTTAGAGCAATTAATCAATCTATGCAACCGAGGAAGGATAACCCATCGGTTGTGAATCAGGCCATCAATTCCCAATTTAGATTTTGTGAATGCTGCGTCTCCGATTATGATTATTATGAGCTGGTTCGATGATAATCTCCGTGCTGCTTCAAATCTCAGCCGCTTCATTGCCGGCCTTTTGTTGTTCCTCCTCTATCACTCTTCTCAATTGATTTCTAATTTCCCTGTTCCTATACACCCGTAAATTTTCCCTTTTCTTTTCGAGATCAAATTGCTTTTTGCGAGATCGAATTTTCTTTCCGTTGCTTCTTGAATTTTTCGGGATTTGGTTATCGGAATTTGAGAGGATAAGGTGAGGTAGAGAGAGATTTTTCGGTTGTCGTTTGATGGAACTCAAATATGGCGGCGATTCGCTCCCCGGCGAGTTTCATGATGGTTAGCATTGAATTCCGTTTTGTTTCTTCTGAGATTTTCTTAATTAGTCCCGATCTTTGATTAGATTTGAAAATTTTGATCGTTTAGGTTAAATGACAGTGGATTGTTTGTTTAATGATGTAACGAATTAATTCATAATTTCTTTACTCGTATTATGAATTCCAAATTAATTTCTTACGAGATCGTGAATCGGAATAAAAAGCTCCGTTTGATGATCATCTGGTAGTATTAAATTTGCTGTCCTTCGATGATCACCTGTTTTGTTTTGTCATGGTGACATCTTCTTTTTGTCGGAATTGGATGGAAGAAATTGAGTATCGCGGTGTCCTTGCTTGCTAAAGAGAGAGAATGTCATGATCTCTGTAGATTTAGTGTTTCTGGTTCAAGAAAACTTGCTTTTTGAAAATCTTGACACTAAGAAGCTTTGCCTTGTCGTAGACCTTGAAGAATACTCCAATTTGCAAGCTTCACATTTAAATTATTAGTGATGTGACCTTTTTTTTATGTTGCTCTGTTCTTCTAATTTCGCCATAAAGATGTAAAATACTATACCTTATGCTTTATTTGTTTTAGATACTTGGACCTACTATTCATTGATATGAATTCGTCATTGTAATGATTTATTGTCATCTGTGGCTAGGCCTTTATGCGTCCTTTGCTGAGAGATCACACAGTACCTCGCCTTCTGTAATCGTTATCGGTGGGGGTATATCCGGGATTGCTGCTGCGCGCATGCTTCAAAATGCATCGTTTAAGGTGGAATCTCTTAGTTATAACCGTATTGATTCTTCCTATAGTGATTAGAGTTTAGTTTGTATCTTCTTTTTGGTGTTTGATGTGGGATCTGTATCTGTCCAGGTGATCTTGTTGGAATCTCAAGATAGAATTGGTGGGCGCATCCACACGGATTACTCATTTGGTTGCCCAGTTGACATGGGAGCTTCATGGTTGGTTTAAGTTTCCTTCTTCAGTCGTATAATTTCTGAAAGAGAAGCATGTCTTGTGATTCTTGTGCTTGATACTTCACATGACACTAAGGGTCCTTTAATTTTTTTTGTCCTTTCCCTTTTTGAGATTTTAAAGTACCCAATAGTTGTTGTTGTTGTTGGCTTTTTTTTTTTTTGCTGCCTCACAGATTTTTACCAAATAATAACTATATATCACCTCTTCTGCAATATATGTGAAAGTGAAAAGAACTTCTACTGTAATATGAAATGGTCCATAAATTTGCAAAGAACTTTTGATCTAGATTCTTTGTTTCAAATGGACATATGCTCACAGGATGGAGAAGTCTCTTATACATGTTATGGTGTTGCACCGATACACATGTCTAGCAATAAATTCAAATTAGTTGGTTTGGTTGGCTGAAAGATTAGTAAAAAATCCCGAAGCCTCTCATGTTGGAACCTGAAATTTCCAATTGATTTGGTTTGTACATATGTTGCATAATTTGCTTTTTTTTTTCCGTCTTTTTAAAATATACTTTAATATGTATTTGATTCAGGTTACATGGTGTTTGCAATGAGAATCCCTTGTCTCCTGTTATCCGTCGGTTGGGGCTTACATTGTATCGTACAAGTGGCGATGACTCCATTCTGTATGATCATGATTTGGAAAGGTAAGGAACTGTTCTACCTTGATGCACATCACTCTACATTAAGTCATAATTTTCTTTCAAGGACCTTGATTTTTTCGCTTTGGTCGTTTCAGTTATGCACTTTTCGACATAAACGGACAACAAGTTCCTCAAAGTGTAGTTACTGAAGTTGGAGTTGCATTTAAGAAAATCCTTGAGGAGGTAAGACCTCATTCTATTAATATTTGCAGCACTGATTTCTATCTGCGACATGCATATCCACAATATTTTCTCTTTTCTAGACAGATAAAGTGAGAATTGGACAGACCAATGACATGTCCGTAAAGGAAGCAATTTTGATCGTGCTGGACAAGAATCCAGAATTAAGGTACCAGAAACTATTCAACATATGCTGTATTTCTTAAAGTTCATCTTCAAATAAGGAATGTCGTTACTTATTGTTGTAATATGTCTGTGACCAGACAAGAAGGCCTTGCCTATGAAGTGTTGCAGTGGTATATATGTAGAATGGAGGCTTGGTTTGCTGCAGATGCAGAAATGATATCACTGAGAGCCTGGGATCAGGTAAGCATTTGTCTGGTTTTATGCAGTTTCTGTTGACTGCTCTACTTTCCAGCTAGCAGTTTGAGCGCCTCTAATTAATCGTTATTAATAATTGTTAGTTTCTCTGAATTTGTAGTTGTTGTTAATTAATTCAAAATTTAAATTGAATATACTTATTAGAGATAGAAGCGAACCATGTATATTTTACTTTGATTATTGCGGGTTATGTTTTGTATAAGTAAACACTTACGCTAATACCAAGAAGTGACTGCACCATTCTTTCTTCAAATATAGCTTAGTGTCGTATTGGGGACACAAGTTCATTTGTTCATTTTCTTATATAGTTACCTATTATTGGTCATCATACTGGAGTTGGATGGAGTTATTAATCCAGATATTGCTCCTAGGCTCCCATGCATGTTATACGTATTGTGATTTGTATTTGGTTTATAATGAACGGGGTTGATTAGTTTTGAGCACTATTACTGACCTCCTTGTTGAAATTCCTGTGTGTTCAGGAACAAGTCCTTTCTGGTGGTCACGGGCTGATGGTGCAAGGGTATGATCCAGTGATAAAGGCCTTGTCAAGAGATATTGATATTCACTTAAATCACCGGTATGCATGAATTATAATCTCAGTTGTTTCTTTCATTTTATATTCCTCTTTAGTATCTACTATGCTTTGTTAGAGTCGTTCACCTCACTGTTTGGAGATTAACCCCACGAATCTCATTAACAGGGTAGAAAAGATTGTCAATGGGTACACGAAGGTCATAGTAACAGTTGAAGATGGGAGGAACTTTATCGCAGATGCTGTAATTCTGACTGTCCCGTTGGGTGTTCTGAAAGCTAACTTAATCGAGTTTGAGCCTAAGCTGCCGGAATGGAAATTGTCTGCAATATCAGATCTTGGGATAGGCAATGAGAATAAGATTGCATTGAGATTTGACCATATATTTTGGCCTAATGTGGAGTTCTTGGGTGTTGTTGCCAACACCTCTTATTCGTGTGGCTACTTCTTGAATCTGCATAAGGCAACGGGTCATCCAGTCCTTGTCTACATGGCAGCTGGAGCTCTTGCAAATGACCTTGAGAAGCTCTCTGATGAGGTTGTTGCCGATTTCGTAATGCTGCAGCTGAAGCGAATGTTTCCTGATGCCACTGACCCTGTAAGTACATATCTTCAATCATTTTCCTATCACAATATTCTTGTCAACTTTCAGCATCTGATGTTGTTAAGGTTTGGAATGGTTGGCGACAGGTCCAATATCTTGTGTCACGTTGGGGAACGGATCCCAACATTCTTGGATGCTACTCGTACGACGCAGTTGGAAATTCAGACGATATATATGATCGGTTACGAGCGAGCGTGGGCAATATTTTCTTCGGAGGTGAAGCAGTGAGTGTGGATCACCAGGGTTCTGTTCATGGTGCGTATTCAGCAGGAGTTATGGCAGCTGAAAACTGTGAGAGACATCTAATGCAGAGGATGGGGAGTTTGGAAAGGATCCCCCTCGTAGCGTGTCGTGAGGAAATTGTTGAAACAACTGTTCCTCTTCAGATCTCTAGATTGTGAACTTTTATTTCAGAGATTGTTTGCACTCTCTCTTTTAAGTTTTAATTCAGAAGATTTGGCATAAGCCTTCAATCTTGCTGTACCTGTACTCCATTTAATTTTATTCTCAACTTCACTTTTCTTTTATTTTTTTTCGTATTTTCGTTGGGCTTTTTTAAGTGCACCGTCTTTCTCGTGTTTAACTATTGTTATTAATCTATTACTTTGATAATTATTACCCTCCACGATGATTAATATTCCATCCGTCCCAAGTGTGGTTAGTTTGTCATTTTGGGTCGTTCCTCACAAGTATGGTTCATCTATTTTAGCAAATGATTTTTACCCTTATATCCTTAAAAACTTTTAATATTTACTATAGGTCCACTAAAAAACCTCACTAACACAATAGAGATTTAGAGGCACCAAAGTGTAGTGCACAAGCAGTTCGGATGTGTGACATGTAAAGTGTTTTAATTTAAAGTTTAAATTTACAACATATTAAATTAAAACACTTTACAAGTGTCGCATATTCGAGCTGCTTGTGCACTACACATTGGTGTCTCTAAGTCTCTCTACTCACTAACACTAACAATTGTGGGTTCCTTTCTCCACTAAAAATATTCATACCAAACATTTACTTACCTTTTATTAAAATTCGTGCCGCACTCCTTACATCACACTAATACGGAACGGAGGGAGTAATAAAGAGCAAATTGAATAATTAACTTGAACAAACCTTATAATTGGAAGATTCTTTTGTGTGTGCGTGTGTGAAGAATTGATGAACGACAATATTTAGTAGTAATGTTTTCATCGTGCCTAAAGTTTCTTTCGTGATATTTTTTTACTGTACATTAAGTATTATGAATATAAATGAGGATATTCTCTTTGTTAGCTTTTCCGTGGAAGTTATGTCATAGTGTAATCCCCAAATTTGTAGTTTTGAAGCAATGATTGGCCCTCCTGGTGATCATCTCTTAAGAGCACCAGTATTGGTGGGCGGAGGGCACGGGCGCTCGAGTGGGCAGGAGGGAGGACACCAGGCGTTGGCGCCAGCATGCAGGAGAAAGGAGTGGGCGGCCAGGCGCCCGTTTTTGGGCTATGGCACTGGAGGAAGCCATGACACGTGCCGTTGCTCTTTCAAAATTTTTTTTTTAATTTAATTTAATTCTAATTTCTATCTATAAATATTACACCTAATCTATTCATTTTCACCTCATTTTCTACATTTCTCTCTCAATTTCTTCTAAATTCTCTCTTCTACTTCTTTTATTTTTATGCTATAAATAGATCCCAATCAAAATTGGTCTTGGTTCGGTTCTAGTGATGCAAGTTTCGATCCCAATAATCCAAATTTCTACGGTAATTTTCGACCTCCATCCCTCCAAAACGTCTCCACCCCCACCACCAACCGTCCTCAATTTCCGACGGGTTACGGCTCGGTGCCGCAATATTCACCCAGTTCTGCCTATGTCCCTCAATTTTTGTCGGGGGTTTTCTCCACCTATCCTACACATCCAGCACCTTCTCCCGGCAACTTCCAATCGGCCATCAATTTGGACTCGTCCGACGACCAAGTCAACTTGGAGTACGAGGAGGTCGTGGTTACTTCTACGCCTAAAGAAAATGGGCCGAGGTAAAGCCATCACCCGAGGCGGCGGCGGCAACAAAAGAGCCCCGTAGGCTATAGTGAGGCCGAGACGGAGTGCTTGGCTCGTTGTTGGGTCGATATTAGCCATGACCTTATTGTCGGCAATGCTAAAAAATTTGGGAAATATTGGGATCGAATCACGGATTGCTACAATAGGCTCCGTCCCAAGGGAACGCCAGAGCGAAGTGATGAGCAATTGCGCCACCATTGGAAGAGAATAAAAGATTTGTTGATTCTCTTTCAACAATACTACAAGGAATGCTCGGAGGAATATCATAGCGGCGAGAGCGGCGAAGAGATTTTGGCGAGGGCACTAGGGACATGGCAGAATATTTGGGACTACTTTTTTCGCCATTTGGATGCTTGGAAAGCGGTGAGGGATACGCCGAAGTTCAATATTGTCGTCTCTTCGAACAAAGTCAAACAGAATGCCGTCAAGCGAGCCGGGACCCGGGAAGACGGGAGCTACACCACTACGACCTCTGCGAGCACTCCGGGCATGAGCACTCCGAGCGGTAGCGAATCCACCTCGGGAAACAGTCACGCCCAACGTTTAATGGGAATGAAAAAAGCGAAGGCATCAACAAGGGAAAAAATAAAGTTTGGTCCTCTTCAATTGAGATAGAAGAGAAGTTTAATGAAATTCAAGCTCAACTGCAAAAGCAGACGAACTACAAGATTCTAACTCGAAACACAAGAGATATGTCACCCGACGTCCTCAAAAATCATCTTGAGTATTATGAATATCTCAAGATCCAAATGGGGATCAAGCCATTCCCGCCGAATTAATGTATTTTTTTAATTCATGTAATTTTTTTATTTATGTAATGTTTTTTTCAATAAAATTTGCATTTTAAAAATAATTGTTATTTAAATTATGAAAATACAAATAACATTGAAAAATAAAATCATTAAAAAAATAAGAGTGACACCAATGTGGGCAAATGTGGAGTGCCCACATGACCCCAGAAAAAGTAATACTCCCTCCATCCCCAAATTGTGGTGCATATTTGATTTATTGTGAGATATAAAATATTAGTTGAACCACACTAACTTAGGACGGAGTGAGTATAATATTAGTGGTCACAAGCTTTTTGTGCCCACCAATGTTGGTGCTCTAAGGACAATAACAATTTGATTAGCCATAATAGGTAATAGCATAACATAAACAAATTGCTTCTCAACAATAGAGATTATAGACATTCCAAGGAGACAGGAAAAATAAAAAGGGAGATGGCATGGGGATAGGGAAAGAAAGATTAATAAATGCCCCTCCCTTCACTATTCCCCTATCAAACGGACAAAAATTAGTCGTTGTACAGTAAAGACTTAGGGGCACCAAGGTGTAGTGCACAAGCACTTTGGATGTGCGACACTTGTAAAATGTTTTAATTTAAAGTGTTGTAAATTTAAACTTTAAATTAAAACACTTTACAAGTGTCACACATCCAAGGTGCTTGTGCACTACACCTTGGTGCCCCTAAGTCTCTACTTCGTTGTACTATGTCACACAACAATCACCACTCCGTCTCAAATAGCCCAAGAAACAATTTAGTGTAGTCACTAAAAAAAAAATATCCCTTTCTATATTAATCCGACTCAAAAATAGCCTGAACCCCGCTAGATCTAGTCCAAAAATAATGTGGATTAATCGATTCATATCACTAATGACAACTCAACAGGCTTTAGAGGATTCCAAGTTCCAACACATACTATGATTCATAAGGAAAAACTGAACAAATGGTTATAGTACAAATTATGAGGAGACATACTTTCAAAAAAAGCAAAAAATAAAAAAAATATGACGAGACATATTTTTCTATTTAATTTGAAGTTTCAATTTTGACAATTAAAAAAAAAAGCGAAGGAACAGCATTAATTAGTGATGAATTCTGCAGCTAAATAATTATCTGATTATATAGTGAGTTATTGTTTACGAGAAAAATTCAAAAACAAAATTTTCGAGATGATGCAATAGCATGCGTTGTCATCAGATTTCTTTGGTCGGTGACTGTGAGAAAAGTCCAACTCAAAAACCAACATTTCAGTATTTCATCCCCACCCCCACCTCACCCACCACTTCTTCCTAATTCGTCGTCTTCGTTTTCCTCTGAAATTCACTCGTTTGTTTTTCATTCATTTTCGTTCTTTCCACTGTGTTATAACCTAATCTTCTTCTTCTTCTTCTTCTTCTTCATAAGGAGGCTTTCTGCATTAATATGGCTCACAACAACCTCAATGCCAAACTCGTTAGTCGATACGATTACTACTGCATGTTCTTCTTCTGCTGATTTGTTTCTACTTTCAATGATTTTCGGCTTTGATTCTTCAGGTCTTACTTGGAGACATGGGCGCTGGCAAATCGAGCCTCGTCATTCGTTTTGTCAAGGGACAATTTCTTGAATTCCAAGTAATTTTCCGAATACCTGATCTCAATCTCGTAGTACCTATATGTCTCGTGGATTACACTGGATTTCGTTTCTACCGTGCACTCGAAAATATACACGTATGTGTGTGGTTGTGTGTAGATGGATGATGATGGATACTGATCGTAGATGATGCCCTTTGATCATAGATTGTTGTCATATATTGGGGGTTTTTAATATATTGGGTTCAGAATGATGATCGCTATGTTAATTTGATCATCTTGTTACTGCATATTTCACAGGAATCGACGATCGGGGCTGCGTTCTTCTCACAGACGGTTTCTGTGAACAATGCCACTGTGAAGTTTGAGATCTGGGACACTGCTGGGCAGGAGAGGTATCATAGCTTGGCTCCCATGTATTACAGAGGTGCTGCTGCTGCAATTATCGTTTACGACATTACTAGCTCGGTATTCGCACAATCCTGATATGCATGTCCAAGCTTATATTAATCTGATGAAATATAATGGCTGTTTGAATATCTGTTGCTGAATTATTAGTAGTAAGAGGTTTCCTTAAATTGGAAAGAGAATGTATGATTGTTCTCATGTTTATGCATCTGTATTGATCCCATAAACTTAAGTTTAATTGACTTTGCCATTCATTTTTTTAGCACCTAAGCACTCTATTATCTTCTGTCACGTGTCCTTACATAAAGCATAAATAAGGGCGTGGTTTCTGAGGCTGCTCACATGAATATTTCCTTTTGCTTCTGCTTGGTGACGTAGGATTCGTTTGCACGAGCTAAGAAGTGGGTGCAGGAATTACAAAAGCAAGGTGCTTATATTTGGCTGTTTCTCCTTTGTACTACATGAGAAAAGCATACGTTTGATGTCATAAATTGGATTGACCACTCATTTAAAATTAGACAATAGAGTACGGCTTGGAATCCCAGGGAATAAGGGAAGGACAAACACCATTTGTTGTTGTATTTGTCTGTCTTTGTGTATGTGATGTCCTGACATGCATTCACAATTTTCGCAGGTAATCCTAACATGGTTACGGCACTGGCTGGTAACAAATGTGATCTTGAAGATAAGAGGAATGTGACTGCAGAAGTAAGTGTTTTGTTCTATTTGGATGCATATTGGTTCTCCATCAGCCGTAGTTCATTGTGATATTATATGCTACCTCATTTTTGCATGCTTTTTCATGAGGGTGTATTCTTCAACTTTGGTTAAGAATTTGAGTAGCACCAATCTGTATGTAAGTCTTTCTCAGCCTCTTCTATTGCCTCCTGTACAGAGGATTATGAAATTGAACTAGAACGATCAATAGTGCAATTAAAATGTGGGTCAGGAAATTTGCAAAATATTGTACTTTGAACTTTATAAAGTTGTATGTCCATTGAGTTCCAAGAATCTCTACTGAAGAAGGTTGCTGGCATCTTACCAGTGGAACTCCAGGCCTTGCTAGGAGGCAGTTCTTCTATAGATAATATATACTGGGGGGAAATTAATATGTATTTAACATTACAAGAAAATCCTTTATGCTCAATTGATTGGTTGATTGTGATTTCTTACCACTGATGTAAAAATCATTGCCTGGCTCTACCTAAGAGTTTGCCACCTAGCTGGTGCCTAGCACCTTCTGTAACTTTGTTCCTAACTGTTCAGACATCAAAGTTCTTGATCAATTTAGTGAAAATTCTTTGTTAAAGTTGATAGAATTGCTTGGTATTCTTCTGCCTAGCAATCCTTTTGTTTGAGATCTCACTCTAGACCTAAGGCCCCAAACTTATGTTCTTAGGCTGCAGGAATAAATAATGGATCTAATCTTTTTTATTTTCAGTTATTTTTATTGGAAGGTCTTCTTTATTGGGATGTCGGGGGAGAGGGAGGGTCAGGGAGGTTCGGAGGTAGAGGTGAAAGAATTTCCCAGTTTTAAAATTTTGCAGTTTACGCTGATATTGAATTTCACAACTTAAGAGTGTTCATTTAGTGTAAATAAGTAATCTATACTGTTTTAGGAGATTATGGACCATTGGAGTTAGGAGCTAGGATTAGAAATTGTGTGTTTTCTTAATTTTAAACAGTGGGGTTTATCGTGACACTAGTCGGGTTTGGCCTTCTTTTGCTCAGTGGTTCTCGAATGTGCTGTTATTTGCTGCATAGTTCTGCTTATTACTTTTATCTGGACTTGTGAAGGTCTTTGCGTTAGCTTATACTAAATGACTTGTTTGAGGCTCTCTATTTACTGCCTTATTTTATTTAAAAATCCATTTCAATGAATGTAGATTACTTGGTTGGTGAACTCACATCAGTTAATTCATTTATGGTATCTAATTTATGCTGAAGGTATGAATGCTCTGAACAATGTCAATTGTTTGTTATCATTTGTAGGAGGCACGTGCCTATGCTGATGAAAGTGGTCTTTTCTTCTTGGAAACCTCTGCGAAAACTGCAGTTAATGTCAACGATATATTCTATGAAATAGGTATGTTTCTGGCTTTGTTTCCAGTTGGTTAATTTTAGGTTTTGGTTTTATAGGAATGCTGTCAAGAATTATTGAAGTTCAAATTCATTTTCTTGCCGATTTGTCTTAGCACCTGAATGTTTCTGTGTTTTATGATTGTTTCCAGAGTAATTTCCTTCTTGAAGTATTCCGTAGTTATGTGCACTATATCAAATTCTATTGCTTGTAAGGATTTCTCCAGCAGTGAAAAAATAATCAGTGAAAATGGCCAATTAGGGCTTAATAATTTCAACTGCTTATAGAACTAAAAGCTAGATTTGCTGTCAAATTGCCATCAAGTTGTCAATAAGAGAGAAACATAAAGCTTTTCTTGTTTACTATTGTATTAGGTTTCCTTTCAATTTTCACACGCTACATCATTTTCTTTAGATTCTCAATAATATTTGTAATACTAATTGCGAAGTTCCGATAGGATGTTTTTGCCTTCATGATACATGACGGATGCATACTTGTTTAACCATCTAGATATATATATATATATATATATATAGCCAGTCACTCTTTTTGCACTAAATATATACATGGTGAATGAGTGCTTATTCAAGCACACAGATAATCTCCAGGCCCACTGTGAGGGTAAGCTCAGCACTGTTGATAATATATTAATAAGAACGCTCAACCTGGTACTTGGGAGGATGTGCTTGTTCCTCTTTCATGTATGAACAGTTGTCATAGTCCCTTCACGAACCCCTAGGAAATTGACCCTAATCTGGCTTCCAAGCTTTGGTACAGAAGATTTATCAATTCATACTATTTCTTGTGGTGAGCTTGTTTAAAATGTGAAATGGGTCCATACTGTTCATCTTTAAGTTCAATGACAAAACTAGCATCTATTTTATATTTTCTCTCATGTATTGAGCAAAATATGCACTTCCCTCAGTGTTTGAGGAAAACAATGATTTAATGTTTGCTAGATTAGATGCCTGTCTTTCATCCTGACATTCTTGTAACTATTATATACAACCTCTATCATCAGTAGCACAATTCTTTATATGTCATGGACACCGAAATTTCTGCGTAAAACGATCTCAAAAGACACCAACGCATAAAGGGCAATCCTCCTTAGCATTTCATAGACAGTCCGTTGCAAAGAGCTTGAGCTGATTGACAAGTGGATGAACTGAATTATTGCAAACCAGCAATTATAATTGTATTAAAATGCATGTAATTGTCCACTGTAACCATGCCAAATAGTGGTCAGCTTCTGGTTAAAACTGTGTAGTCTGCTTGATCAGGCATCTGTTTGCATATCTTATTCTTCCTGTTTTATCTGTCGTTATGGATTGCAAAATTATCCATGTTTTACATTTCTTATTTATTTATTTATTTTTTTTTGAGAAAGGTTTTACATTTCTTATTGAAGACACTTTATTGACATTAAACGATTTTAACAAAGTTCTGTGATGGCTATTGGTCTTAATCTGTGTAAAGAAGAAATATTGTGAACAATGTGAACGCTGTTTGTCAGTGTTTTTGATTGTTTTATCTTTCTTCAGGAAATCAATATCTTCCCAATTATTACTAGTGCTAATTTATCCTTGCTATATTTGCAGCAAAGAAGTTGCCTAGAGCTCAACCCACCCAGACTCCAGCAGGAATGGTCTTGGTTGATAGACCTGCAGAAGGATCCCGTGCCGCATCATGCTGTGGTTAAGAACTGCCTCACATTTAACTGTATGATACGATCCCTTACATTTGTTGTCTTGCCATCTCTTATTCTGTTTTTTCTGCTTGTTGTCAATCTATCCTGGCTGCTATGCTTAAGATGGGGAATGTTGCTAGCATTTAGTTGAAGATTTATACAAGAGAATGGATTAGATTTATAAATCACTGATTGTACTAATTCCAAAATAGGAATATTATTGAATGCCTCTCTCAAGCTGATTTTCACTGCCATTGCTCACATGCATGCATCCTTTAGTTTAACTAGCTAGCTTTGTTGTGATGTTGAATGTCGATTTTTGATATGCTTATCCTCTGCTGCATTGTACTGGCAGGTACTTCTCCTTGTATGTCCTTGCATCCATGGATGTTGCAAGATGAGACTTGTTATGGTCTCGTCTCTTGATGATCTGCTTCTCATTCAAAGCTGTAAATATAGTCGTTTTTTTATGAGCTAAGTTGAAATTGCATCTCATGAGTCATGACTGCTATTGCAGTGCGGAACTGTGATTTCAGTGTGGGAGTGACCAGTTTTTATGTGTTTTTCACCTCTTCCCCTTAATATCTTTGTTATGAGAGAAAGTGTGATGCAGGAAAGCATATAATTTCACAAGAATTCTCGTTTATGAACTACCGTTGATACTAGGCAAGTAGGTATGCCGGCAAACATAAACACCTAAGGGGGCGTTTGGTTTACTTCATAAGGAGTGATTGATAATATAATCCCACCTAATCATATGTTTGGTTTGAATGTTGAAACCCGTGATGAATAACTAGGCCCGTGATCCAATTATTCAAATGGATGATAACTTATCATCCCAAATTTGAGTTGATTATTAATCATTGTTTAATTCATGATGCAAAATTTCAAAATAATCATATAAACACATACACACAAAATATACACACTGCACACAGTAGCACACACACTCATACATACAGCACACAGTAGCACACACACTCACACATACAGCACACAATAGCATACACACTCACATAATCCTTCAATTATTCTCACCACAATCAAGCAATCCAAACACAAGACTAATAATCTAAATAATCACATCCTACACTATCCTATCAAACGTTATCTATTCCATCCATCAAACAAAACGCCCCCTAAAAGTATACTACTATTAGAACTCAAAACAGCCGTCAAAATAATGGAAAGGCCTATTACTTATACTAACCAGAAGTTTAATGAATTGCTAATGGGTCTAAAACTAAATAATAATGATAAACTAACAATCAAACTTATAAAAGCATTCAAATTGGCGTGAATTTCCTTTGTCCAGCGATAGTTGATCATATTTCCTCAAGAATAATAAAGTAGATTCATCTCCAACAAAGTGGGGCCTGAGAAATTGATCAACTTCACCTCATTTCTTTTCTCTCTTGATTCAGATTGTTCAAATTGATCGACTTCAGCTCATTTGATCCATTAATGTTAGATTTTCACAGTTCTGTAATAGTTTAGGAACTTTATTTTAAAGAGGTTCGAATATGATGGATTTGAGAAAAACGACTATAATTTATAATATGGTAACGCCTCTAAATTCCTGAACTTTTCACAAATTCTGATTTTGCTCCTCACAAAAAAAATTTCTGCGTGACAATTCTCAAACTTTATATTTTGTCTGATTTTGCATCCAAAATTGGTTTTCCCCAAATTGTGTACTGACTTGACAGCCGGAAATTCTACGTGTCCTAGTCGGCCAACGAGTAAATAATTATCCAAACAACAAATTACCTATAAATTCCTTAACTAATGTGAAATTATGTTTTTGCTCTAAAATAAAAAAATTAATTTGTTCAACAAATTCCCAAACTTTTTAATTTGTCTGATTTTACATTCAAGGTCGGTTTTCCCCAAAATGATGACACAAATTAGAGGCTGCGAAAGAATGCAAAAAATTGCAAAAGAAGATGAGTACAAGATGCAAAAGATTGTAAAAAGTATCAAAACAAACTTCCATTCATTACAAAATACTCCATCTGTCCCAATAACAAGGTCTCTCTTTCCTTTTTCGTCTGTTCCAATAGTAAGGTCTCATTTCAAAAATGGAAATAATTAACTCTTCAAAAGACTTGGGACCTACCACTTTTTATCTTTTTACTCTTGTTCGTTAATAACCGTGGCCAAAAGAAATGAGACCTTGCTATTGAGACAGAGGGACTATGTTGCAAGGTGCATACAAGCATATAGTTTTTGTTCACACCACTAAGCCAAAAGCAAAAATGACATGCAAAATAGGACTTCGGTTCATGTGTGTCATCCTTCAAATAATTTGTGGGAAACCGACCTTGAATGCAAAATCAGACAAATTAAAAAATTTGGAAATTTGTTGCACAAATTAATTTTTTTTGGAGAGCAAAAACAGAATTTCACAAAAGTTTAGGAATTTATAGGTAATTCGTTGTTTGGATAATTATTTACTCGTTGGCCGACTAGGACATGTAGGATTTCCGGCTGCCAAGTCAGCACACAATTTGGATGCAAAATCAGACAAAATATAAAGTTTGGGAATTGTCACGCAGAATTTTTTTGTGGGGAGCAAAACCAGAATTTGTGAAAAGTTTAGAAATTTACAGGCAATTTACCCTTTATAATATAAGAGTGTATTTTCTGATATACTCAATAAAATATGAAATGAGACGAAATGAAGAATGCTACTGATAATTGAGGCGCCACGCCTCGCCCAACTTTACTCATTTCATGTAGTAAATTGTCACATAAAAAAATAATTTAATTCCAACACTCAAATTCAAACTCAAAAGAATATTTTATGTACTCTTATATTTTTCCTCCACTTTTAAGCCTTTTAAATCATATCTGTATATTTTTCCAAATTAAACATAAGCCCAATAAAACTTTTCAACTAATTCAATAAAAAAAATTAATTTTATTAGAGAACTCTATTATAATAAATAAATAAAATTTTATTTAATTTGATTATATCTTTGTTGAGTTTCCTAGTAAATCTTGTACTTTTATGTATTATTATGATGTATTAATGTTGTTTTTTTATTGCTTTCTAGCTATCTTCAATGTCCTTATTATGTATTTATCATTTTATTGCTATATGTATTTTTAAATTTTATAACTTAAACTATTTAATAGTTAAAAATAATTTAATAAATCTGAATCAATAATAATTTTCACTAATATAAACATTTTTAGACCTCAAATTGAGTTTAATGAAATTATATTAGTTGTCCAACTAAATAAGCCCACAAACAACATTGATAAGCCCACGTGGCCACATCTACAAAACAAAACAAATATATAAAAAAATACACCATAAATGAATGCTAACGTCTCCAGTCATCGCTGCTCCTGCTGCTCCTCCTTCATCAGGTACTTAAGTTTATTTTCTAAATCCTTCAATTCGAAAATTTCTGGGGCAAGATTACAATGGATCACACTTTTGAAAAAGTGTTTTGCGTCTTCAACAGTAAAAACGTCAATTTGCGTTTTTACTGTTCAAAACCACATCAAGTTGCAATTCCTCTAGTGCAAAATGGGTTTTGCAGTATGGTTGGAGATGGCCTAAGGAGCCTTAGAATTTTGATTACTCTCCAAATTTTGTTTTAATTAGTTTTAATCAGATAATTCTAATGTCTAATTCTTTTCTATTTTCAAAAATTTGATATGAGCTTGGAATTTTGTTGTGTGATGTGACCAGTATTCTGTTTACTGAAATCAGAAAGGGCTCGTTTAATTGTATTTGCAGTTTGTTGCATAGACTTGACTCAGTAATTTTCGAGTTTTTAAGTTGGTTTGGAGGATTTGTTAAATTGTTGTGAGATATAGACATTTGAGAGAGTCATCTTCATCTTTCTTATTTGTGTTCACCTTTACTTTACCAATCTCCCGAGCTGTTTGGATGAAAAGTACATTTGATTATTGATCAATTAGTACTATTCTACAATGCCTTAGTTTGTTAAGTCAAATGCGTGTTAAAAATCTCATATCATATGGCTATAAGTTAGGGTTTAAATGGGATGGGCGTATCTTTAAAAAATTTAAAAACTTGTTCTGCGTTTATATTCTAGGTTTTCTTGATCAACCAGTGATTAAGCCCTTCTTTTGATATAAATTGAGTTACCCAGGGAAATTAAATGCAAGTTTAATTATGAAAATTGCAGAGCTCTCTCTCTCTCTCTACTTACAGAAGATTTAATGTAGAGTAGTAAATAACAGTAACACGGCATAATAAATAAAAAATGGACTGCTGGAGAAAAATACAATATTGCTTGAGAAAATAGTTGTTTCCTGTGCAGCGCTTGCAAGTAGCGGATACAAATTTTTGAATTGATTCTTGCTGGTTGTCCCTATCCAGCTTAGCGAAAGCTCAAGTAAAAATCAACTGTTTGAACAACTCGGCACACGCTGAGCTCAAAAACAGTACTGCTAAGTTCGTGAGCATGCTGTTAAAAACAGTATGGCTGCTAAGTTGGTGAATTGATTCAATAAGTTTCATGGTTTCTGATTTTCTTTCTCGTTCATACTTGTAAGATCGTCGTCGCTTTCAGGCACTCTTCTGCATCTAATCATAGGAATGGAATGGCAATGATGCAATTTATACAGACTAGAGTTCTGTGGAGGTCTTTGTGTTTAGGTTGGACAAAGAAGCATGACTATTTATTAAGAGATCTATATTGGGTCATTCTACCCTTAATGTAATAAATGTGCTGCACCACTAGGAATTAATTATTCTATTGCTGGCGTTGCAAGTTTTTGCACTCTTAGTTTCTATGTGGACTTCAATTTTTCATTATATAGCATGAGCACATTTTTTTTACTTTGAACCTATAGCTAGATTTATGTAAAAAGGAACTATGGCTCAGCTGTCTTGAGTATTCTTATACTAGGTTATATGAACTGTGCATGCTTAACAAAGAGAATTTCTTCAAGGCCAGTAGATAATAAAATTAGGGTTTGCCATACGTCTCATGCTTAAAGACAGTGCCATTGCTATTGATAAGTTCCTTGCATGTAATAGATTAGCTTGAGGATGTTTTATATTTGAGTTGAAATCTCAGTAATAAAAGGTCATTGGTTCTGTAGTGCTCTTATTTGCATTTGGGTCAAAAGATGAACATTTGGTTATTCTGAACACACGGTTACTCCAATTTACAGTTTCATTATTCACTTGGTACCAAATGCAAAAGTTGCCAGCTATTTGTATAAAAATCTTTGATGTGTTTAGCATACATGATATCAATTCAAACTCTGACTGCAGGGACAGTATCCAGGTGCCTAATTGGACTTAATATTCATCAAAAGAAAGTAAGATAGGCAGCCAGGTAGCAGACTAGCAGTGGAACATGAAATCCCACTCTCCTTGGAGCACAGCCAGAAACCCAGTCAAGTTCCGGATGTAAGTTAATGCCCATCTCTCTAGCTAGATACCTACCTACCTCCTCCCAGCCCTGGACTTTATTCTTTAAACTTTTATTGAGCAACACTATGTATAAAAACTTAACTTTGAATATTTAACGTCATTTCTAATGTGCAGACCAACAGCAGATAACCTAGTCCCAATACGCCTGGACATTGAAATTGATGGACAGAGATTTAGAGATGCTTTCATCTGGAACCCTTCTGGTAATTTTAAATTTCTATGCTTCTACCCACAATTGATGCCCAACTCTATGTTCTTACCAATGTATTGAGTTTGCTGTGTCTTGATGTTATCTCTTGGATTTCAGTTCTGACTGGTCATTCACCATCAATTGATCTTTTTTGGAAAAAAAATCATCCCTATAAAGATCATAGAGTTAACAGCATAATGTTTTGAAATTTGTAAAGAATAATAAACTTGACGTATATTGGAGAGTAAAAATATATGATGTGTGATTAACAAGTAGAGAGGCTCCCATATATATGGTGAGTAGATGCTATGGTTACAAACTAGGTTACAATCTAATCCTAAAATAAGTAGAGATATACAAGGAAACCTAAATACTTGTAACCTCTACAACAAAATTCTTTCAACCCATGTTGATAAAATGAAAATTGCAGATTGTCATGATCATCAAACAGAAAATAAAATAAATAGCAACTAATAATAATCAATGTTGTAAAGTACCTGAGGCGTTTTGCCTTAATGAGGCGAGGCGTAAGCCTCAAGGCGGTTCGAGGCATAAGCCTCAAAATAAATTGCATAAAATTATAAAATAATTATAAAAAAAACAAATAACATACCACACATAAAGTTTGATAGTTTAGAAGTCCTAAAAACATAAAATCAAGTGCATGAAGTCTTCCTCAAAGGCACAAGTCTTAAACATAGCAAATTAAAGGCATAAAGTCTTAAATCTAAAGACAGCGGCGGTCAGCGGCGGCTGGAGGAAGAGGAGGGTGGCCGAGGGAGGGAGGGAGGGAGGAATGAGAGCTGAAGAGTACAGGAGATTTGCAGACGGTTTAATGCAGCAAGAAATTTAGAATTGTGATATTAGAAATTACGGTTTCAATATATTTTTCTTATAATTTATTTAATTATTTATTGGACTTTAGGTTAATGTTATGGGCTTTAGTTTAATTTGAAGATGGGCAACCCAAAACTAGAAAAAAATAGCCCAAATGGACAAAATTACGTAAAATAAACCCAGATTTTGAGGCTTAAACCTCACTGCGCCTTGAGGCGTACGCCTCATCGGAAAAAGGTGTCAGCCTCGTCGGCGGGGGTTAAAGCGTAAGCCTAGAGGCGGAAACCCTCCGAGGCGTAAGCCTCAAACGCCTTTTACAACACTGATAATAATAATAATAACTGATCGAATAGCAAGTCCATCAATCCCGCCATCGCTCCAAGCTTGTGCCGAGTGTAAACCTTCCAAACCTCATTCCTCAGCTATCTATCAGTAGCACTAATTTCCCGATTCCCTAAATGTAATATACTGGTTATGGGTGCTAGACGTGGTTGAAATCATTCATATACTCTTATATCTAGGCAGGTTACTCAAAATATCCTAATTTCATTGGTTTATTTTATATAGTCTTAAAGGTTAAATTGTTTTTCCAATTGTAGATCCTGATTCTGAAGTAGTGGTGTTTGCAAAAAGGACAGCGAAAGACTTGAAGCTTCCTCCTGCTTTTGTCACACAGATCGCTCAAGCCATACAGGTACTGTATTTTCTACCAATTCCTCATATACATTTTTTACTTAGTGCACTAGGCTTTAAGCTTTATTCTGATTAATTACAAGAGTGAGGATGGATGAGTTCCTTTGTGATGTGCTAAGACACCAGTACGTGTGCACTTTATAAGTTTCTTTCACATGCTATGTCTCAGTTTCTGATGTTTGCAGGATATGCATGCTTTGCTCATTACCTGTTAAGTATCCAAAATGCTTTCTTTAAATTATTGGATCTTTTCTTAGCAAGATGTCCCTCTTCTAAGTCAGATGATGAGAGAAAATAGATATTTCATTATAAATAAATACAGAGGCCTTTCAGCAAGAACTATGCTTGAGTTTCAATCAGTTACAATAACTGGTCTGGTGTTTATGGTTTTAATATCTTCACTAATATATATTTTCTGCATGCTATGTCTGACTGTTTATTCAAATGCCCCTTATTTGTAGACGCAACTAACTGAATTCCGGTCATATGAAGGACAAGATATGTATACTGGCGAGAAAGTTGTTCCTATCAAGGTTTGGCATTGCTGAGTTGCGATTATAGTTTCTCTCCATGCTTCCATTGATTTTCATTTTCCTCTGTCCATGTTGGCCCAGCTTGATCTTCGTGTTAACAGTACTCTTATAAAAGATCATTTTTTATGGGTAAGAGCAGCAGATACTTACATTTTTTTCTTGGAACTTTTTTGCTGAAAAATTATGAATTCAAAAGAAACAAATTTTTTGTTATTTACATTTGTTTCATTATAAACATTTCAGGATATGAACAATTTTGAGAGCGACCCTGAAGAATTTGCTAAAACATTTTGCACAGACGTGGGAATTGAGGATCCTGAAGTTGGAGTAAGCACTAGCAATTTGCCTTCATTTATAATTGCGAAAAAAAAATGAGGATCCACATTATCAAAAGATAATCATCCACTTCATGATCTAATTTTTTTTGTATATGACTCTAAATTCTACAGTGATGATGCTATAATAGGAAGGTTGCGGTAGTAACATCTGAATTTTATTTGTCACAATCACATGATCTTGCCTCTCTCTCTCTCTCTAGTAATTTAATTACTTTCATTCTGATTGAAAGAGAATTTTGCCATGCATTGCTTTCATTGTTTTGTTGATTTTTCTTTCCATGGTCCATGTTTCTTCCTGAAACCAATATGCAAATCGTGTCCTATGAAAGACCAAATGCTAGATGTGTAAGAACAAAGTACAACCACTTAATGCTCATGAGTTCTATAGAAGAATTTAAAGTTGTTTTTTTCTAAAATTTTGAGATGATAGCCAACATTATGAAGGAATACTATGCCTCACAGCATATCAATGCGACACAGTTATGAAGAACGCAAAAAGAGATACTATCGTCAGAGACTTATGTTGCTTAACCTGCTCCATTCAATAGCCTGTTTTATCAAGTTAAGGTAGTTTCTACCTAGATGGAGTTGTTACTGAATACTGATTTCTATCAAATCAAACAAAATTTGAATTCAATACTGATTGGTACATGTAGAAGATTGCATATTTCTGTCCATCAATAACTTACTTTTGTCTATGCAGCCTCTTGTGTCCCTTGTCTTCTGAAAACTCCGCCAGACAATTTGTGGCGATTACAGCAAAATTCGTGGACTTACACATCTCTTCTCCCCCTTTTAATTAACAATCCTCCTTCTTGCGAAGCATGGGTCTGAACGATGTTACTAATGAAGAGTTGGGTCTTGTTAAGTTGTGGAAAACTGGAATTTATCTTAATTTTTCTTTTTATTGTTACTTCTGTTTGTTTGTTTGTTTCAACAATACCCTTTGTATGACGTTAAATAAGGTGCTCTGTTGTATGTGTGTGAGTATACAATTTGATAAATGGAACTTGCTGTTCTGACCATGTTCATGTACTGCGTTTGGGGCTGTTTTGCTTTGCTTCTGAAATGTGCAATCTAATATTTATTTATTTTTTCTTGCATTTTAAATATGGGCACTTCTATTGAATGCTTATTTATCCTGCATTCACTTTCTTCAGCCTGCAATTGCAATTGCCATTCGAGAACAACTTTATGAGGTGAGTGGATTTTGTACGGGATGCTCATGGTTATATTTTTGTTGTGCCTTACATTGGTATATAATTTATAGCCTTTTTCTTGCTTTAGATTGCTGTACAAAATGTGACTTCAGCTCGCGAAAGCAGAATAAACAAGAAAGGACGCAGAGGGCTCGAACATAGCCAGGCCAGGTCTCTTGTTAGTCTCAGATTTTTATATATATATATTTATTTATTTATTTGCATTTTGCTTCTGAAATATGTGGAAATGATAAATGTTGTACAGCTTTCCTCAAAAAAAATAAATGTTGTACAGCTATAGATCTTTCTCACTCTACTTCAATAACAAAATCTTCCTTGTGTTTGTTTCCCTCCTTGCCTCTCAGCAAGAACAGTGGGAACGCCGTGGACTTATTTAAGTTGTTTGGAAGCAAGTCCAGTGTCGTAAGGTGAGAAAAAATTGTTTCAAGAATTTTTAATTTCAATGATGTTCTGAGATATAATCGTAGTAGCATCACTAAAACCTAATTAATCGGTGAAATCTTCTCCCTTCAGGAAGAGGAAGGAGTGGGATGTATACGAACCCATGATCGATCTGTTATCAAACGAGGAGGTGGACGCCCTTGAAGCTAGGGAGGAAAGAAATGTTCGATGACACAAGTAGAGAACACCCATTACCAATTTCTTCTTTTCTGAGAAACTGGTCGTCCTGGTTGCTTCAAACAAAAATAAAAAATTTTATGTTATATTTCCTTGTTGCTGCATAGCAGTAAGCTTGGTTCAACTTGGTGCATTCTACTCTGCAGGGTTGTCATTATTGTACGAGTGCTTTTTATATCTAAAATCGGTTGCATATTAGCACCAATATATCAAGTTTGATATATGAAGGTGTTGGATTTATTTGAAAATTTATCAATGCTATGTCTATGCCTATGCCTATGCTCGAGTTGATCATACATATACATATATATATAATTAGGGATTAGTGCAAATACTCCCTTTCAAGTTTGAGCAAAATGCATTTAAGTTGTTCTTAATGTTGGAGACGAAATACTCTCCTCAACGTCCTAAAATTGGTGCAAATCCATCCGGACTCTGACGGCGCAAGTAACAGCCGTTAGAAGGTGGCTCTGTATTTAGTAATGATCGGCGTCCGGAAACTGCGGCGGCGTTGCCCAAGTGCATTTTCCTCGGCTTCCATGGTGATATTTAAAAAAAATATAGTACTATATAAAATGTAAGTTTTCTTCCCCGAGAAAGCAACAACGGAGGAGTAAAAGGAATTAAAACTATCGACGGAGCCACGCTGGGTTTATTTTTAATTAGGGGTATTTTAGTAATTTTCATATTAAATTTAAATTAATTAAAAATATATATTTTCTTTGAATTTCTAATTTGATTACAGCACCAGCGGTGAAACCAAACGGTAAAACCTCCTCCCAACGGTGAACCTCAGAACCTTCATCAATTCTTGACTTCGGCGCAAAAATCAAGCCGAATGATTCTCTATGGCATGTTTGTGTGATATCTCCTATTATATCTACGAACGATCGCCACATGTGTGAAATATTGTCTATATATGTGAAATATTACCATTTTTTTTTAATTTCAATAAGTAAAATAAGGTAGATTTAAAATTTTCTTGACACGTGGCAATCATAGATAGATGGAATAGGAGATGTCACACAAAGATTCAATAGAAGATTCGGCTTTCGTAAAAATAGGCATAAATAACTATTTAATTATCACTTGATTATGATAACTAACGTTAATTTTTCTATTGTTGTTAGATAAATGATTAAATACTCTTTTAAGTCAGCATCATCTTCAAAATTGTTATGAATTTATAAATTGTGAATAGTTGTCCCCAGCCTAAAAAGTATGGCTCCGTCACTGCTTCTCCTCTTATCTTAGCCTCGCGACACATAACAGAAATGTTTTCTAGTTGTCAAAGAAGATGATAAAGACATAAATGACAGAATCGCCATAAATTTGAAGTTGAGGTCCCGATCTGGTAATGAAGAAGAAATTAATTTAGGCAGGGCCGTACGAAGATAAAATGGGATTTAATATTAGGCCTGCATGCTTCAGGAAATGCTTGATCCTAGCATCAACTATTATAAAGTGAGTTTACCACTGGGCTAATAGATCATAATATTTTCTTTGGTATAAATTATATACTACTTCCTCCGTCCTCAAGTGTGGTGCATATATAATTTGTTTTGAGACATAAAATAATATTTGAACTACACTAACCTAGGATGAAGGAAGTATAATATATGTAAATTATAAGACATGATATATTTGAGGCCTTAATATTTTCAGCCGCCTCTCTGCCTCACGGTAGAACCGGCCCTGAATTTAGGATTTTTCTCGTCTTCTTCATTCATGAATTGCCAAATTTTTTTATCTTATTCATGTGGATTTGGCCAAGTAAGCAGTTAGGGCTCACAAACAATTAAAATAATGTAATATTCAATTTTTTTTTTGAACAAACATTACAAGAAATTTTAAAGGTCGCATGACGGTGAACTTAAACCGTGATTTTTGGCCCGGGCATTAACCACACTATACTACTTGGCCCGCCATGTCCGGATGGAATTGCACCAATTTTAGGACGTGAGGGTGGGATTGCACAAATTCAAACGTTGAAAACTTAAGTGTATTTCGCCCAAACTTGAAAGGGTGTATTTACACCTTATCTCGGATGGGTAAATTATATACTACACTATACTAGATATTGGGCCCACTTTAGTTAGATTCATGCACACACGGAATGTAAATGACTGAATGCTACTGTAGATTAGCAGGAAACAAAATTCGCATATGTGTATATCGAATGTAAAATAAAACTTGCTTCGTGAAAATAAATAAATAAACAAATATATATATATATATATATATATATATATATAGGGATGAGTTCATGTGAAAACTTATCCCAGTGTAAAATTTAGAAATTTTTTTAATCCGTAGATTAATAACGTATGTACGGTCAAGATCTGTTAGATGTGCATGAGAATTTCATTTTACTAAGTTATTTTCTTCTATTTTTAATACATTATGAGGGTAGAGACGTCCAATACATTAATCTATTTAATTTAATCCTTCCCCTAATTTAGAGCCGTCAATTCCGAATTCCATATCGCACTTCCTATATCTACTATGGTTAATATATATATATATATATTATATCTGTATTTTTTTTTGTGTTTTGAACGAATATATCTGTATGTTAAATCACATATGCATTGATAATGCATTAGGAATGTTTATTATATGCATCATTATTTCAGTTATGCATTACAATTATAGATATAAGGTTAAAAACATTTATATTTATGAATCTTGCATAATCACAATATTTTCTTACTAATATTTATTTTATTATTTGTTTCCAGACGAAAAAACATTTATTGATTGCAAGAACAAATTGATGACATTATTTGATGCGTAATATAATATGACATTTGATATAGTACTACATAATATGTACCAATAATGCATTTATATGACTTATATCATGCATATAAAACAGGGTTACATTATCAATACTGTGAGAAAATGTTTCCATGACATTTAATAATAAAAATAATATCGCATTACTACATCTAATAATAAAAATAATAAAAATGTGACTAGATATATTTGTCATCTTATCAGTAATATATCTGCATGTTAATATAAAAATTTGTTAATAATGCATAATTATAACCACAGTAATGCATAAGGCCATCAAAATTAATTAAAAAAAAATGCATTATGATATTAGATGAATATGCATAATTGCAATACACGGATATTGATGATATGCATTAGGTGAATATGCATTATATTCCCATAATAATGTATATTATATGATTTTCATATGCATATACAACTAAAGATATATGCATGATTAATAATGCAGTTATATAAATCGGAAACAATAAATATTTCTAGAAAAGATGTATCCAATAAAAATGGCGGACGATAGACAAAATGAAAGAGTAAAAGATGTTCCCTCAAAAAAAAAAAAAGCAAAAAAAAAGAGTAAAAGATGAAACATAAAAAGAAATAAAAAAACTAGAAGCACGTAAGAGCACTCACATTGGTGGACACAAAAAAGTTGTGCCCACCAATATTTAATTAGTATTTGTGGGGTATTGGTGGGGTAGGGTGGGCACAAAAAAGTTGGCACATTGGTGGGCACAAATTAAGGTGGGCACACCTATTATTTTAATGATTTTATTTTTCAATTTTATTTTTATTTTCATAATTTAAATAACATTAATTTTTAAATGCAAATTTTATTGAATTGAAAAAAAAAACATTACATAAAAATAAATTTAAAAAAATACATTAATTTTGCGGCGGCGGGGGGTCGGACGAGTCCAAATTGACGGCCGATTGGAAGTCGCCAGGAGAAGGTGCCGGATGTGTAGGATACATGGAGAAAGCCCCCGGTGAAAATTGAGGGACATAGGCGGAACCCGTCGGAAATTGAGGACGGTTGGGGGTGGGGGTGGAGACGTTTTGGAAGGATGGAGGTCGAAAATTGCCGTAGAAATTTGGATTATTGGGATCGAAACTTGCATCACTAGAACCGAACCAAGACCAATTTTGATTGGGATCCATTTGTAGCACAAAAATATAAGAAGTTGTAGAGATAATTTAGAAGAAATTGAGATAGAAATGTAGAGAATGGGGTGAAAATGAATGGAATAAGGTGTAGTATTTATAGGTAAAAATTAGAATTAAATTAAATTAAAAAAAATAAAAAAATTAAACCGTTGAGCAACGGTTAAAAAACCGTTGCCCAATAACCAGCCGCCACGTGACCATCCCCCCTCCCCGCCCAGCAAGCTCGCCCGGGCGTGACTGCGTCCACCCCACCCGCCCTCTCCTGGGCGCCATCGGTGCGCCCAGCCGCGCCCATCCCCCACCCGCCCACCAATGCATGTGCTCTAATAGAGTAAGAGAATTAATTAGTAAATGCATAAAGATTTATTATTCCTACAATCAAGGGATTGGGCGGTTACAAAAATAAATCAAAGACTAAACCACCCTTTTTAACTCCAAATAATTTGTAATAATAAATACAAAACTGACTTAATCTACACCATTGATTGACTAATATCTATGACTTAAAAAAAGATTCTAGGTTCTACGGAGGGAATTAGTTTCTATTTGATATTCCCTATATATATATATATAAAGAACTTGTTATTGTGCACTAGTGAATAAGAATAATGGTGATAAGAATTTTTTTTTTAATATCATTACAAATATTAAATTCAGACACCCCACCTAGAATTTTTATGTGGCCGAGAGTACTCGAACCTCTGACTTATTGATCAACAGGCAACCACTCCACCACTAGGCCATCCCCACTGGTACGGTGATAAGAAATTTTAAAAGAGGAAAGGAGGCCCAACCCCAACCCAAAATGCTTTTCCTATCACATGGGTGTATAATTGTATATCATCAATCATCATCAAACCTTTATATGACCCAATTTCTTAGATATTTTTCTTCATCCCTAGATTGTGTGGTATAATTGGGACCAAGTTTTAAGCCATATTTAATTATTTTTGTCGTATTCAACGAGTGCGATCTAATTTTCTTTTTTGATATGATTATTTTTTAGTTATTAATCAATTAAGAGGTGAATAATTCTTCAGTTTTATTTTTATTTTTCTAAGTTTTTTAATACTTGGAATTTTAGCAATTTACTAGATACTATGTTATTTCAATTAATAAAAATATAAGATGATTTTTGCACATAAATGACATTCATATTTTTTGAGAATGAACTTCAATCAATGCAGAATGACCACTGGATTAGGATGTACTTATAATGTTCGCAGTCTTTACCGTTAATTACTAAAGCGAAACGAATATGACATATTTATGAAATCTAAAGAAAATACAAGGGAGCGCAGCTTAGTGGTAAGACGCTTCCCCTCCAATCATGAAGTTTGGGGTTCAAATTATGTATGTGTGTGTTGAAATTAAAAAAAAAATGAAATCTAAAGAAAAAGATAATAGTGGTTTTTAATTTTTGGATGGACGGGACGGCAAATCCTATTTTCTAATTTGAAACAACTCAGTTGAAAAGCTTATGCATTATGATTTGCTTATATGATATAGGACTTGGTATGTTTGACTACAAATTTTTTTACTATATAAAATATCAATATTATGTTTTCTTAAATATATTAAATTATCTGCCACATATATAAACTATGGTCTTAGGATTGAATACATAATCACACATATTTGGATTACATATATGCGCCTTTATAATATCAAAAACTTTGATTTTTGAAAAATAAAAAATTAGTTTATCATAGTTATCTATCACTCTTATGATCATGTGTAGCAATGTTTATGTATTAATTATTTTATATGTAAGCATATGCAAATATATAAAATCTTTTTTTTTTGTATTCCAATTAGTTATAAGTCAAGTTCAATTTGACGCTTGAGAAATATACCGAGATATCTATCTCTCTCTCTCTGTTCTTTTTTTTTTTTTGAGTTGATACCGGGATATCTCATTATTTTAGCCTTTTATCATAAATGATCCACTCTAAATACTTTATAATCAAATTAGGATCTTATCAAATTTTAATAAATTTATTTTCCGATAACTTATTCTGGGACAAAAGAAGTATTTCTTCGGTTAATAAGCTATCCATGAATTAGATCCCGGAAGTAACCTGGGTGTGGCCGTAGGATTAGGATACTTTATTTTATTTATTTAAATTTAGTTAATTAATATCAAATTTGATTTAATTAAGATTTATTAATTTGCAATTAGAATTTATTAGCTTCAATTAAATTTAGAAATCTCAATAAAAATTTATCGATTTTCAATTACAATTTATTATTTTTTAATTCAGATATGTTTTACCAATTAGATATGATTTAATAAAAACTATTGGGGGTGTACCCAAGTGTGTCCCTACATAGACCTGCCCACGGGCCCCGAATCGGCGGTTCCGGGCCCGAGCCCGCCGGTTACGGTTACACCGGAGAGTGAACCGTAACCGGCCCGTGTACACTGTACACGGTTACGGGCCGAGCTTTTTAACCGGCGGTTCCGGGCCTGGTTAAAACCCGCCGGTTCCGGTTACCGGCGCCTGTTTTAATTTTAATTTTTTCCTAATATATATATATATATATATATATATATATATATATATATATATATATATAACATTGAAAATTAAGAAAACGAAACATAAATGAAAATGAACTAGTTTTTCATTAATACTTCAAAATTAAAATAAACATTACTAAATAGAAATTACAAGTACTTGAAAATTAAATTAAACATTACAAAATACATATTTCAATTTTCAACTACAAAATAGAGATTACATTAGTAACATTACATACTCAATTTCCCATAGCTTCGGTCGGATGCGCTTTTTGAATGTGACGAACAAGGGAAGCATAGCCATCATTTTGAGTCCACTTGAAAACTTTGTTGCAATAATTGCAATGAACTTCATAGGTTGGATTAGAATAGTCGGGCAATGGAGCACTACGAGTGTAGTGCTTGTTGAAAATATCAACCTTAATACTAGATCTAGGAGACATTGTTGTTTGTATTTTGTAGAATTGAAGTTGAAACTTGAGTATTGAGAGAGAAAATTAAAAAAGAAGAAAAAATGAAGAAGATAGATAAGGTGAAGAGATGAGGAAGATAGAATGATAGATCATTAAGGTGAAGACGACTGAGGGAGTGAGAAAAGGGTTGGGGTTGGGGGTATTTATAGATAGAATTTAGGGTTTTGAAAATAATAATAATAATAACAATTAAAAACCGCCGGTTTCTGCCGAACCGCCGGTTCAGGGCCGAAAACCGGCGGTTAATTACAGATTGTTTTTGTGTTTTGGGAGCACTTTTTTCAACTTTTGTAATTTTCTTTTTTTTTTGTTTTTTTAATTAAATGTTGTATATATATATATATATCTTAAGACAATATAAGCAAAAAATTTAAATTTTACTTAGTAGTCATTGAATAAAAATATTAAATCATTTCTCATTAATATTGTTGAAATTACAACACTTGAAAGTTGAAATGAAAAAAAAGGAAAAAAAAAAAGGACTTGAGCTCAATTTTAATATTAAAATTGAGTTGCCTATGTATCCTCATAGAGGAATCAAAGTCCACGTAGTTCGATTACATTATATTACTCCCTAGTAGTTCTCGTCCACCGATCGATCACTCTCGGTGAACTCTTCGTTTGGGCTCTCGTCGCGATCATCTCAATTGAGCTCTTGAGCTCTAAGGTCGGCCCTCGACCAATCATCAAGTAACATTGTGGCTTCAATGTTTCTTGGTTTCATCGTTGATCTTCTTTGGTCCAACATGAGTCCGCCAATGCTAAAAGCTTGTTCGACCGAGACGGTGGATGCGGGGACGACAAACAACTCTTTCGCCATGATAGAGAGTACGGGATACTCTGTTATCTTTGACCACCATTTCATCACGTCGATTTGTGGAGCACTATCTTCAACACAAAAAACAAAACGATAACCCAAATACATATCTATCTTGGTATATGCTACTTAATTATTGAACTAAGGGATCTAAGGAGTTTAAATCAAGTGGTATAAATGAAGAGGTAGAAGTAGAAGAAATAGGTGCATTTATGTCAAGATCATATCCATGAGTCATCTTATATTCGGCAAAAAGAGATCTTATAGTTCTTTCTAAATCATCTTTTATTTGACTAACATTAGGAATATCAAACAAAATTATTTCTCCATCAATTTTTACATTTAAAAAGTCCATTTGCTTAAAAGCATTATAATAAATATCTAACATTTGACAAACACCATCATATTTCCATTTAGGATCTAAGCACTTAGCTACTAAAAAAATATCCGGAATATTTCTAAAATATTTTAGCCATTTTTGAACCATAAAATAAATCACACCTTGCAAATTGGGTTTACTAAAACAATTTTTAAAGCTAAGTGCAATATACATGCAATGTTCCAACACACGAACGGAAGTACAATAATAAACACCCGATAATTAAACGGTGACATTATTAAAAACCTTAACAATTGATATAAATTCATGCATTGGTCCCAATAAGAAGGTAATAAAGTCAATTGAACCGTCGCAAATTCTTTTCTAAAAAATTCGCATAAATAATCTTTATACTCTAAAGTAGAATTAAGCATTTCATAAGTGGAATTCCAACGATGTGATACATCTCTAACAAAACTCCTATGTTGAATATTCTTATGACGACAATATTTTTGCCATTTTTTACCTAAAGTTATATTTTTATGCAAAAGGGCAACGACTTTTCTAATTGACATAACCTATTCATTAAAAATTTCAAGTCCATCTTGAACACATAAATTCAAAATATGACAAATGCATCTACTATGAAAATATTTTCCTTGGAAAGATGGATTACATGCTTCAATGAGTTCGAGAATACTAGCGGTGTTGGCGGATGCATTATCAAAACCAACCGAAAATACTTTATTAATCAATTGATATTCATTTAAAACGGTTATAATTATTAAAGCAATATTAGTGGCCGTGTGTGGATCATCGAACTCCCTAAATGCAATTAAACGTTTTTGTAGTATTCATTTATCATCAACCCAATGACATGTTATTCCCATGTAATTATTTTGATGAAAACAATCCGTCCAAATATCGGCACAAATAGAAACTTTATGGTCTAAGTTCATCAAATATTTCATTAATTTCATTTTTTTTATCAAAAGCTTGTCTTCTAATTCGTCTAAGCATATTACTTCTACTAATTTTTTTAGCGGCGGGACAATATGCATCTTTTATACTTTCTTGATAGGTTATTTTATCGGCAAATGTAAAAGGTTGTTTTTCCATAGCACAATAGCTAGCCATAACATCTTCGGCATGTGGATGATCATATTTAAATAAAGGGTGAGAAGACATACCCATCGTCGAGAAAGCGGTGCCACGAATTTGAGTTTGTGTTGATGCAATCCCGTATTCTCCCGGATGACACGTCTCCATGTGTCGCCTTAGTGTGCCATATCCTCCTCCATGCGTCCATTTGTAGACGTTATTGCAATAGTTGCAATAGGCGTTGTATTTTGGAGGATCTCCGGGCTTGTTGCTAGGTGCCGGGGCTCTAGGCATTTTTTTAAAATGCTTAGTAAAGATATCCGACACAAGAGGTCGACCCGTCGATTTGTTTGGCGGCGCTTCGACTTCTTCTTCTTCTTCGTTGAATTGTTCTTGAGATTGCCGAAGCATCTCCTCCTCTTGACGATGAACTTCCTCGGCAAACTCTCGATCCTCTTGTTGTTGAAGTTGTTGCGCATACGCCCTTGATATTTCTTCGGCGGCCATTGCTCAAGCTTGCCGAGCCGATCTTCCTCCTCTTTTGGATCGAGGAGGAGCATCGTCTTGATTTTCGGCAACGCCTTTGCCCTTATCAACACGAGAGGAGGTCGACATTATGGAATATGGTTATGGATGGATTGGTGAAGTGTGTGGTGAGAGAAGTTGAGAACTTGAACAAAAAATTAACACAAAAAATGAAGAATTTGAGCAACAAATAATAGATTGAATGCTTGAAATTAAATAGAGAGAGATGAGAATTGGTGTGATTATTTGAGAGATTATAGTGTGGTATTTATAGGATAAAATGGAGGGGGGGAAGGGAGGGAGGAGAGGGCAGCAGCAACGACTATTTTTCTAGCCGTTTGAGCTGCTGCCATTGATGCTGCTGCAGCTGCTGGTGCACTGCCTTTTTCCCGTTGGGCAGGTCTACCCCTACATCATACATGAACGTAGCTGACTTTGCTCTTTTTTTTTTAATACTATCATTTTTCTTCTATCGAGAATGGGGACTCCAACTGACTTGGACCATGTGGTGCTGAAGTATCGGAGGACAGTAAATTGTACACAAATCATTCGAAACATTTTAAATGAGTTGGTATAAGAAAAAGGTAAAAAATAAACTTTGTTCGGAAGATAAGATGGTGACACGATTTTTTCAGAATATGTCTGTTGTACAACTTTCAAAAATTGGACATCCATGTACAAACCAGAAATTGGGCGGGTATAGGCGATTAAAATAGATATATGATTTAATTGTGTGCCAATCCGATCCGGTCCAAAATGACATCAAACCAGTTGATGGGTTATGACCGTGCACGATGGCCTGACTATTTTTTACATTAAAATCAATATTTTGGGATGAATTAACTATCATTTTTATGGCCTAACTAATTTTTGGACCGATCTAACCAGACTCGATTTATGTCCCCAATTCGATGGGCTCGGGTCAAACCGGCCTAACTCGAGAAGTTTGACAGGTCTAGTCAGTTGTAAAAAAGTTTGAAGTTATTCAGTTGTGTGAAATTGGAAGGAAAAAAAAAAAAAACTTCTCTAAGAGTATATAGTTAGGTGAATCTTGGACAATGACTATAAAAAATTAAGATAAAGGAAAAAAAATCTTTGAAGTTTTACTATTATGATAATACTTTGGATAATAGCTTAGATAAAAAAAAAATTAATATAGTTAAACTTTGATGGTCCGAACTATCTTAATATGGGAAAAAACTTTTACATATGATCTATATATATATATATATATATATATATATATATATATATATATATATATATATAGGGTGTGGATCTGGTACGTAGGAACTCATCCTTATATGAGTTCGTAGGAACCATACATTTTTATCACTTTGGAAATGCAAAAAATGCAATACTTTAATGCACAAATATGGTAAAGGACAAATTGCAGTAACTTAATGCACAAATATTTAATACATTTTTAATGCACAACTTGCAATGATATAATGCAAAAATTAAATATCGACATTATATAAAAAAGATTAACGGTTCAATTTTTTCATTAACATGAATTTGTGCATTAAAATTTGTACATTAACTTGTGTGATAAAAATGCATGGTTCATACGGACTTATATAAAGATGAGTTCTTATATGATCCTATTCCACCATTAATCCCACAACATGTATGGCTGAGATTTCTCTTTAAACTAAGTACCGCATCTTTAAGTTAAGTGAAGGGTAAAACAGTAATTTAGTAATTATTTCCTTCTTAACTCATTCACGTTCAGCTGCTGAATTCTATTATATTCATTGTTCTTCTTCTTCTTCTTCAGATTCTTTCTTCTAGTTCGTGATTCTTCGACACAGATCTTCTTCTTTGCGATTATTCATCTTGATTTGCCATCGATCATCGCGCTTATTCCTATTCGTTTCATTGCGATTCTTCTTCTCCGGTGAGTCTTAAGTTTCACGAATTAGTATTCAATTTTATTGTGAGTCTTAATTGTGATTTTATTTTTTTCTTCTTCTATTTTTTGTCTCGTTTGATGATTTCGACGCTGATTTTGGTGCTGGTTTGCTTGGGCATAGAAACTATGCTGAATTCCACAGATAATTTTCAATTTTATCTCTTAATTTTGCAGAATTTATTTTTTCTCTCGATTGTGTGATTATGTATAATTGCTGAACAGAACTTCATAAATTCACTGATTAATGATTACGAAATGATGTTGTTTATCCTTCTGGGTGAGATTTTGAGATCCCTTCGTCTATAGCTGCATCATTTTGTTCTAAAATAAGTGTATGTATCTAGTGAATTTGTGCATACAACGTGTTTGTGATAGTGTTTTTATGTTGCGTTAGTTGAGAATTCATCTGAATTTTTTCCGTTATATTTGTTGTTTTGTTTTACTTTTTACTCAACATTATCTGTGTAACGTTTCGTCTAACGTTTTATTTGATAGGGTTGTGTCAAAATAATGGTGTTGAGGTCTAGGAAGATTTTGTTTACTTCAAAACTGAAGTCGTCATAGGCATCGGCTTCGAGACATATTGTTGCTGAACCGGTTACATCTCCGAAAATATTTGAAACCCTTAATCAATCATCGAAGGATGCATATACCCTGAATCAAAATATTGATGTCCAGAAAAAGGGCTTGACGTTGGGCTAACTCCATTATGGTTTCTAAAAGTAGAGATGCACGAGGACACGATGCTCGATTAGCAAAATAAGTGGGTGTGAATATTGTTGAGATCGTAGTAAAAAAAGAAAGAAAGTCGCTGAGACTTCTTTACCTTGTATTAACACAAGGAATTTGAGGAGACATGTTTCGAATATGAAATTAGGTATTGAGAGGCGCTTAAATGAGAATCATGATGAAAATATAATTTTAGAATTTCTGCAGGATTTGGGTGATGGAGATATCATGGCATTGTTAAGAGATAGTGAAAGGGTTAAGGATAGTCAATGTTGTTAGTTAAGTTGCTAGATCATTATGCCATGAAGACCATGGATGCTGGACAATGCAAGAGGAGATGGAGCGTGGAGTTAGATGAAAGCTTTTGGGTATGAATCATCTCAAAAGATAAGGTGTAGAAGGGTTTCTTGAGATTGAGGACAGGAAAAATAGTTATGCAGAGATGAATTATTATGATGGTTGTATTGCTGATGATCCATCAAATGAATTGATAATTAATAGTAATAAAGATGATACTGCAGTTTGTTGTGGTGATGTGCATGTGAAGAGTATATTAGAGTTTAAAATTGTAGTGATAATTTAAAATGACCAACAAAATAATAGGAAATTTGTTAGAAGAGAGAAAGATAGAGATAAAGGAAAGGAAATTTTGTGGCAGCTCGTCAGTTGATGATGAAAAGAAGATGATGTTTGAAAATGAAGCGAAAATATGCTGAAGTCAAGAAAAGAAAAAGGCCTTATAAAGGTTTTTAAAAAAATCAATGCATCAAGTGAAATTGTCGTTGCTTTAAGAAAATACTTTTCTTAGTTCACATTCACTGTTATTAATTTTTTTTTAACTTTTACAATTATGTATTATTAGTGGTGTTTCGATATATAATATCTAATTATATTTTTGTTCATCTGTTTCGATAAATAACCATCAGGTTATAACTTATTTAAAACATTGCACAACCAACAGTGATGCATTAATATATAGCATTACAAGATGCATCATAATGACTAGTCAGATGCATCACAATTACTAGTTACATGCATCACAATGCATAGTCAGATGCAGCATAATGACTAATTAGATGCATTACAATTACTAGTAGATGCACCACAACGCTTAAGTAGATGCATCACAGAGCATTATGAGACGCATCACATATTAAGATGTACCTCATATATGCATTTAAGTAATTGAAATAAATGTGTAATGCAATGTAATTATAAATCAAAATTATACAATTGTTCAATTCTTTCACACGATAACTAGTTCAAACATACATTCAGTCATTCATTTTTCATGTATTTTTCAGTTTATACCATACGTAACTTAAACAAGAATGTACAAATATAATTCGGATATAACCAATAATTCTCTAATAACCTCAACCAATCAAGAGTTTCTCTATTTTAAAACTACGATCTTGGCGCATTCTTCATAGTAGAACTCTGCTTCTCTTTTCACTTTATCCTTTAATGTGTTATTTTTCTAATAAGAAGTAACACAACACTCGACTCTCAGCATCTTTATCAATCTTTATCAAAGTTTTCGGACAAGAATGTCGTTTGCGTTGGAGCAACACCTTCTGGTTCGATTACAGAAATGGGAATAGCATCCATGACAAATTGCATCCGTCTTGGTCCCCTATATGATGAAACATTATATTACAATTAAGATTGTTCATTCAATTAACTGTATTATATTTTGTATTAGCACGATAACAAATAGAGCACGATAAGTCCAAAGACAAAGAAGAACATGACACAAACATTAGATGTATCACAAACATATCACAAATGACTACCTAGATGCACCATAGTGACTAGTCAGATGCACCACAATGCATTTTCAAAATTAATTAACATTGTTTACAGATTACCTACTACCATTCCAAAACACAATGTAACACAAATATGAGATAGATTATTTAAGATCGATGGATAAATGTTATTTTTACATCCAAGACCGACACATCTAAGAACGAGGTTTCATATTCCAATAAATACTCCAGGTACATTAGGCAACTCTAAACATTCAAACTCATGTGTTCGTTCAGATGCATCATACTCACTTATCAGATACACCACACCGACTTATCAGATGCACCACAATGCGATCTACATTCAAAAACATGAAGTGAAGATTATAATTATCTAAAAATTCCCAAATTCTCATACATGAGGCTCCTGCATTCAACAGCAAAATCATAATCCCACAATCTACTGGTTTTGCAATATCATAATTCATGGATTTCCAATCACGCCAAATTCTAGATCATAAGTTGATAAAATATCCCAAATTCAAGTTATAACATCCTTAGTACACAAAATTATTTGCTCAAATGCATAAAGTTTGAATATATGCAGCTCTCATCAACACCAAGTTCTCAAATAAATAATAAGATAAATCCAGTAATTTATCCAGTAAATCACTGACCTTCATTGTACTGTGTTGTCGACATTGTTCTTCACCTAAATTGATTTCTTCACACTACTAAAAAAACTCTCATACATAACACTACATACATAACGGATATTTTTAAAATGCGTTATGTATGAGCGCACTTTTTGTAAAGATAACAATATCCGTTATGTATGTAAGTATTATCTTCGTACATATATAACAGTGTCAAATCATACGTTATGCATGAGTGTTATCTATTAATCATATATATAACGATCCTACGGAACCGTTAAGTCATACGTTATGTATGAACATTTTAATAAATAAAATTTAAATTCCCAATATTTATTCTTTTCTCTTTTTTTTTAAACAACAGATGCATCTCTCTTTCTCTCATAACCTTCCTCTCTCTCTCTCTCTCATTGTTCTCTTCTTCTCTCTCGTCGACTTCACAACAGCAGCAGTAGCAAAACACCCGTCATCGTCCTCCTCCTTTTTCCGGCGAGTCTCACCGTTTGCCGCCGCTTCTCCGTCTTCTCTTCTCGCTCATCTTACTCTCTCTAACCCGACGACAGCAGCAACAACATTGCAGTCGTCATACCTCCGTTCATCTTCTCCGGAGAAATCACAATCGCCGTTGTCACCCCTCCGTTTCGCTATCGTAAAATCAGCGGCACTCTCTCCTTCAAATCTTCGTCTCTCTGTAACACCAAAACCCCCCAAATCAAAACCCTAGATCCCCAATTTCTCTTCTCTCCTCTCAATTCTGACGAGGCGCCAAAATTCGGCTACCCCACTGTCGTTTTCAACACCGGCGAGGCGCCAAAATCTGGTTTTCAACACCCACCGCGACTCCTCCTCCTGTGACCACTCTGACGCCGCCAGCAGCATCACCGCCTCTATTTTCAACACCGTCTCCTTTTTCCGCACCTCTCCCAATGGTTACTGCTCCGCCGCCCGTCGTCGCTCCTCCATTAGTGAGCACGCCGCTGCTGCAACTCCTCCACCGGCCGTTCCTCCTCCAGCTTCTCTTCCGCCTCCATTGCCATCTCCATCCCCATCGACCGTACCTACGCTAGCTCCTCTTGCATCCCAGGTACTTAATTGCTTTTGTCTATAGTTTCGTGCATTTCATTAGCTGGACATGCACTAAGATCTGAGATTTGGCTGTGTAAGTTGCATTTTTATTAGTTATCTTTTGGTTTAGGAATCTTGATTTCTACAGCAGTTCAAAGAGTTCGAGTGTTCGTTTGGCTTAGGCTCTACATGATGGTGTTGATGAGTGATGAATGATGGATCCTTATAATCGATAAACCTTGTTCGACTATAATGATCTTTCTTTTCTTCTTTGGTAGTATGATTTCTGTCTTCACTCTCAGTGTTGCAGATGGATGTCCAAAATTTTGAAAATAGGAAACATATATCCCTGGCATATATGCAAGAGCAGGAACAAAATATATGGGCTGAAAGCACTAACAAACGTCCTGTTAAAAACTGAACTTGAGAGAGTGGTTTTTTAATTTTATTTTTATTTTTTATCTTTAAAGGAACCCTTTTCTGCTTTGTTACAGAAGCAGGCACTAGAAGATGGTGGCTTCCGAGGAGCGAACAAGCCTACTGATACATGCTATGCCTTTTGGTGTGTTTGAATAACCCTTTTGTAGTCATTTTTTTATTTGCAACGCTAGTATAGCATTTAATTATGTAGGGTTGGAGGAGTTCTAAGGATTCTACAAGCTGATAGATTCATAAATGAGGAAGCGTTGCGTGGATTTTTATTGACTTGTCAATATGAGGTGCTTTTCTCCTTTCTCTAGTAGCCAATTGTTGATCTATTATGTTACGTAAGATTAAATTAACATGTAACGCATTACTTGTATTTCCATTGCTTCCCATAACTCAGTTTTCGTATTTGTCATACCACGAACCTCTAAAGGGATAACTGCATGCAAAAATAGTCTATTTATCACACAACATATTTATTTCTTGAAAATTTAGGCTGCTTTTACTATAGATATGGTAACATCATTTTGACATTGTTATAATTTGTAAACTAATTTGTGTAATTTGATGCATCTTCTCGGGTTCTCTGGTTTTCTTCATGTTGTGTTTCATTTTCTATGAAAAGTATTGTTGATGAGTGATGAATATAGTTACACCTTTGGCGTGAGATTGTATTCGTTTGATTATGTTTGAGATTCTCCTAGACACACAGGTCAAAGCTGCCAATTCTCTATAGGATCTTCTTGCTTGCCTTTTTGGGGTCAGTAAAGCAAAATACTTCTCTCTCTGTTTCTCTCTCTATGTGTATGTTTAAATTTTGATTCCATATGCTTCTTCGGTTGTGCTGATTATTGATCCAGCATCTCTCACCATTACATGATTCACATCTCTCCAACTACATGTATTTATTTTGGTGGATTAAAGAAGATTTATAATTTTTCAGGTATTTAGGTTTCATGAAGACTTCTACTTGAGAGGAGAAGTTTGGTTGGTTTGATTGATGAATACAACAAAGGTACATTGAGCTGGGACGTGTTCTCATTCCACGTAAAGAAGTCTCATGCAAACCGAATGAGGAGCCCAAAGAAGCGCATTGTTACAATATTGGTTCTTCTTGTTCACATGTACTGTTTTTAAATCAAATGTTCTTTAGTTACTTGTTTTATGTTTGATGATACTCTTGAATAGATAGATTTTTTGTTAGAAGTCATGTGGCATCTTGACAATGTTTGGATGATAATGTAAACTATGTTTGGATTATAATATATGTATCATTTTGTGATTTTAATGATATTATTTATTCATTTTTTGAAATTAAAAACAAGAAAATTGAAAAAATAAAACAAAAAACAAATGAAATTGCAAATTGAAATTAGGACGAAAATATAACGGTTGAAAAAACTGTTATCTAATGCATAAAAAATGTTATCTAAAGTGATAATACATTACGCGTTGATTGTATTTCATAACGGTTAAAAATCGTTATGTATAATTGCTATAGATAACGGAGATATAATCATTATCTATGTGGTCAAACTGTTATGTAAAAGTACTAAAGATAACGGCTAATTCTCCGTTATGTATGAGCGCACTCATACATAACACCACTATATATATCGCAGTTTTATGTATATAGATAACGCAAAAAGTCCGTTATGTATGAGCGCTTTTTTTAGTAGTGTCAATTTTCTTCTTTAGTAGCGCACAACTCGATTTCAAGCCCTAGCTTGATTTGATGGTCGAAAATCACAGAGAAACTCAATTTTCTTCTCGATTTCCCTTCGATTTGTATTTTCTCTTTTCTAACCTATTGATTTAGGTTTTTTGGTGTTGAATCAGAGGTTTGGGTTGAGAGATGTGGATTGAGAGCTGCGTGTAGAGAAAATTGAATGAACAATAGCTATGAGCTTGAGCGATCCGTACAGAAGAATCAATTTTATGTTTTACATTTTTCCCATGGCTGCACACAGAAAAGAGTTTTTCAATTTTGGGGGATTAAATATTCCGAATTAAATCAGACCATCCATCAAGATTAGATCTATGGTGTACGATCATTCTTAATTCTTATTTTAAGGGTTTTTTTTCACTTGAAGCTATCATATGTAAAAGCCTTTTCCCGTAAGAAATAAGAAGCGATCTGGACCATTGATCTTTGTAGATCTACGGTTATCATTGACCAGTGCATTATAATTAAACATGGAATGCATTATCGTAACAATGCATTGTATAGTAAATCAAAAATGCATTATTATAATAGTGCATTTTAATAATACATAAAATACATTATTTTAGTAGATAAAATGCATTATTATTATTCTTTACGGAAAAATATGTTATATGTAAACCATCCCTTATATATATATATATATATATATATATATATATATATATATATATATATATATGGGAAGGATAAAATGAAAACTAATTCTCCCGTAAAACTGGAAACTTTTTTATGACCATTAATCTTTGTAGATCAATGGTTAAATTGAAGGACGATTATTTAAATAATTATTTTGGTATGTGGATTTAAAGAGGATGATCGTCTCATTTACTTTTAAATTGTAATTGATTTTATCCTTAAATTAAGGGATATGCATCGGCACTGTTTAATTATAACAGTTTCTATTATCATCATAAATTTAATATCGTAACTTTATGCGTTATCATAATTTGTCAAAAATCATTTTAACTTTTCCCTTATTCTCTATCACTGTGCCCGGAATAACTATTTTGATTTCATCTAAAAATACTAATTTGATTTCGGCTTTATAGAAGATGGTTAACACGTACTTATGCATAATTTTTTATTATTTAATTTATTATGAATGTAAATGATTAGTCATAATAATAATAATAATAATAATTATTATTATTTTCACTTTTGTTCTATTAGATTAGTAGTCGTTGTTAATTATTTTCAAGATATATACATGACTACATGAGTAACAATCTTGCTTGCTACTCCCTCCGTCCCATGATAAGTGGCTACATTCTTTTGGGCACGGGTATTTAGGAGAAGAGTGTTTAAAGGGTAAAAAGATAAAAAGTGGTGGAGCCCACATTTTTTGTGTGAGAGAGGGTGTTTCCATATTAGGAAAGTGGCCACATATGATGGGACAGCCCAATAAAGAAATGTGGCCACTTATGACGGGACGGAGGGAGTACAATTTTGCTGTTAACGACAAAATCATGAAAACCTAGCTTGTACTATTATATGCATTTTCAAATTGATAATTTAATTGAAATAATGAAAAATAAAAAAATCATATGGTAGAGACCATCTTATGGGATACCACCTAGAAAAGATCAAATCCAACGCCATATCCAAACAATACAAATTATTGCCAAATTTCTTCACAAACATTGTTTCAATTACTGAGCGGAAAAAATAATTAGCATCAATCATAAAATTTAGAAGCGTTAGGCCTCTTTCACCTATTATAAAATTTATTATAGCCAACCATATATGCATATCCAAATCGATAACAATTTCATCGTCTTTCGATTTTTTTTTTTAATTTGGTTTATATCTCATCATTTCACTATAATAGGAAAATGCAAAATAATACAAGAATCTTTTCCAGATGAAAAATTGTAGTACATGACCTAGTGAAACAAAAAAAAAATAGTATAATTATCTAGAGATGAAATAATATAGTAACACAGAGACCTGATAAAATAAAATGAAAAAGAAAAAAAATAATAAAAAATCAATAAAAGTATAGACTTAAAATATGTGTTTTGAAAAGAAAATCATGTCATATATTATGGACAAGTGGACCTGGTTGAGTCCCACTGGCACGTGATTGCGTTTAGCTTCATTTCCTATTTATAATTATGTATTTAGCACATTTTTCATGTGGTTGCGGTGTGGTGTGTCGTCAAAGCTAGACATAATTTTTAGGAAATGTTATAAATCACTCATAAAATTATGTAAATTTATTATTAAGGACATATGTAGTGAAACTGTGAAACACGGAACGTAGGAATTGATATTGTTTTTTTTTTTTTTTAACAAACATTACAAGAAATTTTAAAGGCCTCGTGACAGTGGAGTTGAACCCATGATCTTTGGCCCGGACATTAACCACTCTACCACTAGGCTAACACACGAACACGGATTTGATATTGTTTTTATTGCTTGTGTAATGTTTTCATTTATTTTGTTTTGATGTAAAATCTGGGATTGCCTTGTTGGAGAAGATTTCCTACATTTATGGAGAAAATTTACAATATTTGGAGTTGCTTTCATTTCTCCCTTATACGTCGCCATATATCTTGTGGTGTAGTCTTGTAGAGGCGTGATAAGATTAATTACCAAGCATGCCTTCAACATTAGATATGAATTTAATCATAATACCTCTTTCGATTTTCACCTTACAAATCGGTGAAATCTACGGTTGTTAATTTCTAGTTAACACAAGGAGAATAGTTAACTTCTATTATAACCATTCCCTATATATATATATAGGGTGTGGATTCGGTAGGAACTTATCTTTATATGAGTCCGTAGGAACATGCATTTTTATTACTTCAGAAATGCAAAAAATGCAATACTTTAATGCACAAATATGGCAAAGGATATATTGCAGTAACTTAATGCACAAATATTTAATACATTTTTAATGCACAACCTGCAATGATATAATGCACAAATTAAATATCGACAATACATAAAAAAAGATTAACGATTCAATGTTTTAATTAACATGAATTTGTGCATTAAAATAATGCAAATAAAGCATTAACTTATGTGATAAAAATTCATGGTTCCTACGGACTTATATAAAGATGAGTTTCTATATGATCATCTTCCTACATATATAGGGGTTGGTTCACATGTAAAATATACTACAATGCATTATTACGATAATGCATTCGATGTTCAATTATAATGCATCGGTCAATGACAACCGTAGATCTACAAAGATCATTGGTCCAAAAATCGCTTCTTATTTTTTACGGAAAAAAGCTTTTATATATGATCTCTTTCATATAAATATATATATAGGATTTGGTTCATATAAAAACTAGTCCCATGTAAAAAGTATAAACTAATCTCAACCGTTGATCATGGTATGATCTACGGTTGTTAATAATCAGAGCATGAAAATAGTATGTAAAAAACATGATTTTATATAGGGTGAAAAGCAAATATAGCCACTTCTCAAAAGTAAAGTGCAACTATAGCCTTTTTTTTTAAAACGATCAAATATGGCCACTTTTTGGGATTTTATTGGTAAATTTATTGTTTTGTCCTTCTTGATCGTGTATGCATGGTCGTGTGTGCTGGTCGTATGTGCAAATTTTCCGACAAATTTTTCGGTGACTTTTTTCGGCGAAAATTTTTTGGCAACTTTCCGACGAAAATTTTCCGTCGAAGCACACACAACCAATATAGTCGTGTATGCATGGTCGTGTGTGAAAATTTTCTGATGACTTTTTTTCTGGCGAAAAGTTTTCGGCAACTTTCCGACGAAAATTTTCCGTCGAAGCACATACGACCAATATGGTCGTATATGCATGGTCGTGTGTGCAAATTTTCTGATGACTTTTTTCTGGCGAAAATTTTCCGACAACTTCCCGACGAAAATTTTCCGTCGAAACACACACGACCAATATGGTCGTGTATGCATGGTCGTGTGAGCTGGTCGTGTATGCATGATCGTGTGTGCAAAATTTTCGGCGACTTTTTTCGGCGAAATTTTCCGGCAACATTCAAATGAAAATTTTCCGTCGAAGCACACACGACCAATATGGTTGTGTATGCATGGTAGTGTGTGCTGGTCGTGTGTGCTGGTCGTGTATGCATGGTCGTGTGTGCATGGTCATGTGTGCTAGTCGTATGCATGGTCGTGTGTGCTGATATGGTTGTGTGTGTTGGTCGTGTATGCATTTTCTGTCGAAGCACACACGACCAATATGACCGTGTATGCATGGCCGTGTGTGCTAATATGGTCGTGTATGCATGGTCGTGTGTGCTAATATGGTCGTGTGTGCTGGTCGTGTGTCTATAGTCGTGTATGTATTTTTCGTCGAAGCACACACGACCAATATGGTTGTGTATGCTCGTTGGAGTGCTTTAAAAAATATTTTTGTCCTTAAACAATAGAAAATATTGTGCATGAATACATATATTCACAGGAAAATGATGAAAAAACATAAAAAATGCACCACACACGACTAGCGTACACGATAAATAACATGTGAGGTCGTGTATGCTAGTTGGAGGCTTTTCAAAAATATTTTTCTCCTTAAAAAATAGAAAAGACTGTGCATGAATACATATGATCACATGAAAATGATGAAAAAATAAAAAAAAAATGCACCACACACGACTAGCATATACGACAAATAACATATGAGGTCGTGTATGCTCATGTTAAACACTCAACTACGACAATCATACACTAACCATGCTTATATTTGAAGTTAATTTAACAATTCTATAAAATATCTCAATAAATAAGTTTCCGTATTGTCAATTTAATGCAAAAAGTATCAAATCACATATTAAAATATTAGCATACACTATCATGTATACACCACCATGATCGTGTGTTCTGATATGATCGTGTGTGCTAGTTGTATGAGTTGGTCGTGTATGCTTCGCCAGAAATATCGCCAGAAAATTATACGACCATGCACATACGCCCAACACACACGACCATATCAATATACACGATTATGCACACACGATAAACACACACGTGTGCTTTCCCAAAAAATTTCCGCTGAAAAGTCATCTGAAAATTACAAGATCATGCACACACGACCATGCATACACGACCAGCACACATGACTATATCAACATACACGCCCATGCACACACGACCAACACACACGACCATGCATACACGATCAACACACACGACTATACCAACATACACGACCATGCACACACGACCATGCATACACGACCATATCAACACACATGACCATACACACACGACCAGCACACACGAATATGCATACACGACCATTGAAGGGCAATATAGTAAGAAAGGCCATTATTGCTCATTTTTAAAAAAGTGGCTAAAGTTGAACTTTACTTTTGAAAAGTGGCTATATTTGAGTAATTCCCTTTTATATAAGCATAATTTTTTACACAAAAAACATGAATCGAGAATAGTAGTATTAAGCATCATTGTATATATTAAAAAATATAATTATATATTGAAAAAAGCATGATTTGTAGTTTGTACGGGAAGTGATTTTATACTAACTCATCCCTCTATATATATATCGCACGTCTTTCTTTGGGCGAACAATTAAATGTTGACGGCTCTGCACCTACTCTATTGTGTTACGTATGATTGTATGAATTACGAATACAGAAGTTGAGCATTCATTCGTGCATTGTTATATTTTTCACAGAATAGTATTTATAAATACATGATCATATACGACATTGTAGTCATGTATTCGTGTATTTCTTCTGTTTAATCTAGAAATTAATGACGATCTCAACAAATACACGACTCCGACAAAAGGTAATTTTGTAACGTAAACCATCTTTTACTATATATACATCATTATTTTAGTTGCTAGTTTTTGGATTTGTTATCCCAAACCCAAATATATATACATGCCTTTTTTTGTGTGTGCATGTATTGTCGTTCGTTCTTTAATATTGTTTCACATTATTAGTAATTAAGATCATTTTAAATGTAATAGTGTATGAGACAACATAAACACAAAAATCCAACCATTCACGCACATTCAACATTAAAATAGAGCGGAATTTGTTTATCTATAAATTAATTTGCATTACAATTAGAGCGGTCACCCTTTATCCATTTCGGGCTGGGCTGGGCTCTACAATTTCAGGCCCGGTGAATTTTCGGACTGGCCCGGCCCGGTAAAATTACACTATAAAATGGTTTTTCGGGCCGGATTGGGCTCCACATTTCCAGGCCCGGAGAATTTTTGGGCCGGACCGGACCGGCCCATCCCGATTTTTCCAAAAAGCCTGGCGGGCTCGGGCCGGGCCGGCCTGGAATTTTGACAGCTCTAATTACAATGGAATTACACCAATTCCACGTATCCGCATGCAAATGCCTTTTTTTTTTAGGGGTCCGCATGCAAATGCCTTTGATAAAAGTCTGATTATCACTTCCGCGCGACATGCATATATGTTTGAAAATGCAATTTGCAAAGCGTATCTTAATTATTATGGCAACAGCTGAGCTTCCAAAACCACAGTGTTCCCTCCCATTTTCCACTCTCTCAATTTTGCCTGCAAATATATATGGCTGGCTTGCTATCCCTTTCTCATCGCCATTTACATATAAAACCCAAACCATCTACGCCATATCATTATTTAATTCTTAACATTAATATTTATTACACTAATTAAGCTAATACTAATTAATTGAGTAATTATTCTCCCAATCCACACCAGATCCTTAATTCTTAATACCATAACATCATACGAAAATATATATATATATATATATAAATTACTAACATACACATCGAGGATTTTGAGACGAACCCTTCATTAGCCACAAATAGTGAAATAGCTAGCTTAGCTATTTTATTTTTTTTTCTTGGCTTAATTATATCATATATCTTCATTTGATCGCAATCAGAGGCGTGACAAAGCAAGAATCTGCTCCTGATTCTGTTTCTGATTCTGATTCTGATGCCGCGGCGGCGACCGCCTCTTCACCGCTGCATTCTCATTCTCCGGCGAGACCACAAACGTCTTCGCCAAAGCCCTCAGCTCAAATTTCTGAATTTTCCCCGTCGACGTCTTCGGCAGTCCATCCATAAACTCCACTTTCTTCGGCACCATGAAATGCGGCATGTTCTTCCGGCAGTGCTGGATGATCTCCGCCTCCTTGACGCTGCCGGCGGAGCTCCTCAACGTCACAAAAGCGCAGGGGCTCTCCCCCCACTTGGGGTGCGGCATCGCCACCACGGCGGCCTCCACCACATCGTGGTGCTTGTACAGCGCCGCCTCCACCTCGACGCTGCTGATGTTCTCCCCGCCGGAGATGATGACGTCCTTGGACCGATCCTTGATCTCCAGGTATCCGTCGGGGTGGACGACGCCGACGTCGCCGGTGAAGAACCAGCCGTGGCGGAAGGCCTGCGAAGTCGCCTTCTCATCCTTGAGATACCCTTTCATTATGCTGCTTCCCCGGAGCACGATCTCGCCCATCGTCTTCCCGTCACGCGCCACGCTCTCCATCGTCTCCGGATTCTTCACGTCCACGTCAGCTAGCGTCAGAATGCTGATCCCCTGCCGCGCTTTCAGCCGCGCCTTCTCCTCGCCGGGCAGCCGGTCCCACTTCTGCTGCCACTCGCACACCAGCGCCGGCCCCGTCGCCTCCGTCAGCCCGTACGCGTGCACCACGTGGAACCCCAGCCTCTCGATCTTCTCCAGGAGCGCGGCCGCCGGCGGCGCGCCGCCCGTCAGGATCTCGACCGTGGTGGCGATCGGGCGGCGCTCGTGCGGCTTGGCGTCGATCAGGATGTTGAAGACGATCGGCGCGCAGCACATGTGCGTGACGCCGTGGGCGGCGATGCTGTCGTACATCTCGGCGGCGGTGGTGGTGCGGATGCAGACGTTGGTGCCGCCGCGCGCCGCCACGCCCCACGTGAAGGTCCAGCCGTTGCAGTGGAACATCGGGAGGGACCACATGTAGACCGGCTCGGTTTTCATCTCCCAGCCGAGGATCAGGCTGAGGGTGCTGAGGTAGGCCCCACGGTGGCTGTACACCACCCCCTTGGGCTCCGACGTGGTGCCGGAGGTGTAGTTGAGCGCGATCGGGTCCGACTCGTCGGCGATTTCCTCCTGCACGAACCGCGGATTCCCTCGCGAGACGAGCCCCTCGTACTCGAGCTCGCCGAGGCGGATGCCGGTGGGGGTGTCGATGTCGTCGATCATGACCACCAACGGCATCGTCGTCTCCGGCTCAAGGGTGGCCACCAAAAGCCTCAAAGCGTCCCGGGCTACTTGCACGAACTCATAATCTATGAAGAAAATCTTGGCTTCGGAATGTTTGAGAATGGTGGCGATGGTTTTGGCATCTAGTCTCGTGTTGATCGCGTTCAGAACCGCGCCGGCCATCGGCACGGCGAAGTGCATTTCGTACAACGCCGGGATGTTCGGCGCCAACACCGACACCTGCCGAGAAATTAATTAGCTACATGAATAATGTAAGTCCAAAACATTTTATACGTAATGTTGATAACAATAGATCTATCGAGTGATCGTATGTATGTCGCATCACTCGACTAGCTAGTCTAGGGAAAAAAAGAAAAAAAAATACTTACAACATCATTTTTGACGATATTGAGCGATTTGAGGGCGGAGGCGAGGCGGCAGCACCTGTGGTAGGTCTGCCGCCACGTGAATCGAACGCGGCGGTGTATTATAGAGGCACGGTCGGAGTAAACATTGGAAGCCCTCTTCAAGAAGGTGAGGGGAGTAAGAGGTACATAATTTGCTCCACATTTTGGTAAACTATCCATTGTTTGATATATAGTTGATGATTTTTCAAGGTTAATTAACTAGTTTGGAAGCTCAACTGCTTGCTTATCCGGTATATATGAGTTGGAAGTGTAGAGGGAGAGAGAGACACACACACATATATATACACACACAGAGGAGACAAGCACAAGGAATATATAATTAATATATTGGAAGGAAAAGGTTGGGAGGTTAAATGGAAAGTTGTTATGATTTTCACAGTCTCACACACTAACTAAGATTTTTATTAAGCCAGACTTTTGACTTGAATTTCGTTGCGTCATTTCACACTGTGATGGGCTGCTTGACCTCTCCACTTCGTCTCCTCTTATAGCTAGCCCAACATATATCACCTCATCCTCTTTAACTTAATTTCTTCTCTCTCTCTAGAAAATTAAAAAATATTATTCAGGACTTAGTTAAGCTAGGTTGAAGCCAAGCAACTTGATTGTTAGATTTCTACCTAACGCTTTAATTTTTGCACAAATTCCTCTAGTCTGGATCTAAATATTAACTTTCTTTGTTGTTCTGAATTTACATTAAATGTACGAGTGGAGTACTAAGGTATAATGCTAATTTATGTGCAGCACGACTGCCATGTACCTATCGGACAAATTAAAAATTAAAAACAAAATCATGTATGATGAAAGCGAGCGATCTTTTCCAATTAATTTAATAAGCAGAAAATATTGTGTTTTCCAAGACTTTACAGTTTGAAGCAGCCAATCTTTTACTTTACTTGTCGATATAGTATATTATTCCTTTCAAAAAAAAAAAAAAAGATATAGTACACCTAATTCAATTATTTTCATAATTTAAAGTAATCCCTCATTCTCAATAGCAAGGTTTGGTCCCAAGTCTTTTGAAAAATTAATTATTTTCATTTTTGGACTGAGACATTGTTATTGAAACAGATAAAAAAGGAAAGAGAGATATTGCTATTGAAAGAGAGATGCAAAACACATATATATCTTTTAATTTGTGATATGATATCAGTCAATATGAATCCCAAAATCAAAATCAAGAATAAAAATTTAAATTTCACTGAGATTGTCTTACACACACGTACACATTTTATTAATCCGGATACGAACTCGCATTACGCATTAAGCATTATTTTATTTTATTATTTTAGAAAAAATAAAGTATTTATATATACTACATATATATTTATATATATAAAATGATCTTATTTAACATGTACTATTAAAATAATATATAAAATTGATACATAATAAAAAGCTAATAAATAAAATCTCGACAATACATAAAAAAGAGCGACGGTTTAATTTTTTCATTAACATATGTTTGTGCATTAAAATAATATACTTTGTACATTAATCGATGTGATAAAAATGCATAGCTATATATAATCCTCTCCCTATATATATATATATAACAAGGGAAAAAGAAACTACTGGAGATTCGAATATGCCTAACAACCTAATTTCTGTTTTTTTATTTTTTATTTATTTTCGCTACTCATTCATTCCCACAAGATAAATATAAAAAGCATTTGCTGTTGTAATGTAAAAACAAAATAAAAAAAGCTGGCCAACGTGTATCAGTATTCTTCAAAGGCCTGTCTAACCACTGCTTTCCATGTGACTGTCCACCATATATAAATTCATTTTAAATTCTCATTCATATTAACCAAAAAAAAATTTATGATAAATCCCTTTTCGTTTTTTCCTGGTAATTGTATCTTTTTTTAAGAGTATTAATTCTTGCTGAATGTTCCATTTTTTTTTTCTTTTTCTAATTGCTTTTTTGGTCTCTTAAATTTCCAATTTTGCTGAAGTAGGGTTGAAAAGGTACTCATTTTGCTTTTGACTGGAAATTTTGTGAAGCACAATTGTTCGTGATCCGTCAGAGTACCCTATTTTCATTTGCATTTAAAGTTGGTTTTATTGGTATTACGTACTCCTTATAAATTATACCACTATTATTTTTTATAGTAAATTCTTCTTTATGCTCACATTTACGTGTTAATCCTAATTTGTGTTTATGGACAAGGAATATAGCTTGTGCTAGGTATAGCTTACCAATTTTATCATAACTAATTAAAATCGAGTTCTGTGACGTTTAAATCTGGTCCTTATCAACACACAATTAATTAATAGCTGGATTTTTTTTTATGTCGTGGGAATCTGCAGCCGCTACCATCGGTACGCTCTAGGTAAATTCTAGCTTGTTCATGTGCAAACCACACTAGTCTCTTACCCTTACTAAAAAGGAGAATATCACTAAGCTACTATGCTTTTCGTATAAATGTTTTATATTTTTAATACAATTAAATTTTAATGATCATATGGAAGAAAATTTAAAAATGTCAAAAATCAATATTACAACGTCCTAGCTAATTTTAAGGGCATAATTTTTCTAAAACCAACTCATCATCCCCTAATTCATTAGTATTAATAAATTACAGACGTAAATTATGATATTATCCAATACAGCTGTCATATATGATGCAGTCATAGACCATGATTTTTAACAAGGCCCAATTTGAATTTTAAGTAATTATAATTGTAGTGATTTTGAAATCTAACAAAATTATTCTAGTGAAATTTACGTTTCATATGTGGTTTGCATTACAATACATGAGCGAGATTTACTCAAAACATACATCGGCTATAATGGTTGTGAGCTTGTTGTGAGCTTCTTGTAATCCAACATTTAATGTGATATAGTATAGGTGACAGCTAGCGTGTTATAATATACTATTCCATCCGTCTCATTTATATAGGCTTGTTTTCCTTTTTTGGATGTCCCAAATATGTAGGCTTGTTTTCATAAAAAATAATGTTTTTTAACTCATTTACTAATCTATCCCTATTTAATTCTTTGATTAACTCATAAAAAATATATAGTCAAATAATAAATAGGGGCATATTAAGAAATTTACTATATAATTTACTTTTCCAATAATTTTTCTTAATCCTTGTGAAAATTTCAATCCGCCTATATAAATGGGAAGAAGGGAGTAATAGATATACGGGATATAAGATGTGAGAGATGCACGATCCCAATATAAGGGACTAATTAAGATTTGGTCAACCCTTAATTAAATTATTAATATGCCAGCTATTACAACATGCAATTAATGAATTGCAGATCCAAACATGTGTTGTTGTAAATTATATAGGGCTCGTTTGGTACAAAGTATGGGATAAGGCCTGATATGTTTGACTGAGATGTCTTATAAAAATAAAGAATTAATATTCCGTTTGGTATGATGTATTAAATTCTCTGCAACACATAGTAATTATTGTAATTTATTGCTATAATTAGTTACAGTATTATTTATACCACCTCATAGGTAGTATACATAACAACAAAAATAAGTATTATTCATACATGCCCGAACTTTATAAAGGGTCGTATACTTCATACCAAACAAGATATTAGGGTGTCATAGACATATTATACACCCTAATCATCCCTACCAAACGAGCCCAAAGTGTATTATATACAGAAGCCAATTTCATCAGCACAATGCTTCTCTGAATTGTAGCAAGGAAATTAACAGGAAATGAAAGATCGACACCAATAATATAGATATGATATAATCGAAAGAAAAGAAAAAATAAATTCTGGTCTCCCACTACACAATGTTTTTTAATATTGATAATTTGTTCTACTTCAACATATATAAAATAGTAATGATTTTCTCAGAAGAATAATGAAAAAGATAAACTGTTTCTAATAGTTTCCAGAAAATATAACAGGTCCCTTGCAATGAAAACTTCTTTAATTAATGTGAGAAACACCCTCGAATTTTTCACATGCACATCCTAGTCATAATATTGAATTTCTCTATTATTTCGAGTTAGTTTCAAGGAAGAAGAGAAGAAATATAGCATGTGTATTATTCTCTGATATTTTGTGTGTGTGTTTTCTTTCTCCAAGAGTGGTTCATTTCAGGTATTTTCTACTCCTATTACATATTCCACCAAGAAATTGCAAAGAAATTGAAACAACCAGACTAAGAATATTGACAAGTACTGGTGGTTTGACTTTGTACGTATGTGAGTGTGAACTGTGAAATAAATTAACTTTGAAGTTGTAACAAACTCCAGGACTGCATTTGAAATATTCTTGGTTGAATTTTAAGATGACGTCGTTGTCGCAAAAAATGAATAATATAATTGCAGTACGGTGAAACATTTTTTTTTTAATTTGAAAGGGAAAATAATATTATAAATCATGTAAAATTAGAACCTAGCTTAGTCAAGTTCAGGAAATCATATAAGTCCAAACAATCAAACTTAAAATTGCGATAAACAATTGGCTGCTCTATTAGTAGTAGGATAAGTATGGAAAAAAATAAAATAAGAAAGAAGTCCGTCCATCACAGTCTAATTATTAAAATGTCACAGATTCATAGGACCAAAAGAATTTGCCTGCGGGAGGTAACTAGGTACGTATATGTCATAATTATTTTTCTACCAACGCTATATATATATATATATATATGAAAATGATCATATAAGATTGGATCTTAACTTAAGAAATAAGAATAAATCTCCACCATAGATATACAAGAGATGGAGGTGTTAGGAAATAAACACACAATCACGAAATCAAAAGACACAAGAATTGTTTATCCAGTTCGATACGATGTGTATCTACGTTTGGGGGCGATGCCAAGCCAGAGATTTTACTATATTTTCGGATACAAATTACAATGAGAGAACAGCTATATATATAGCAAACAATTGAGCCCTAATCCTAGTAAAACTAGGAAACCGCGTAGAGCCCAAAATACACTTGTACGGTCCCAGTGGGGATGGCCTAGTGGTGGAGTGGTTGCCTGTTGACCAATAGGTCAGAGGTTCGAGTACTCTCGGCCACATAAAAACCCTAGGTGGGGTGTGTGAGTTTAATATTTGTAATGATATTAAAAAAAAAAATACACTTGTACGGCAGCCCAAAAATTCGGGTCAGGGGCGGAGCCCCTGGATCGCCGGAATCGTGGTATGATTCACTTCTTTTCAGGCTCCATACTCCAACAATCTCCCACTTGGAGACTGACACTCCCAAGTAAACATATCTTCTTCTTCTGCTCCCTGTATCCGCTTAGCATCGCCTAGCCTTCTCTTCAAGTTCCAAGGCTAATTGAAGCTATACATAGCTCCAATTTCTCTAAGGTCACTACCTTAGTAAACATGTCGGCTGGATTAGCACTTCCAAGTATCTTCTCAAGTTGCAAGATCTTCTTCTCTAATAGGTGTCGAATGTAGTGATACTTCAACTCCACGTGCTTTGTCCTTGAATGAAACGCCGGATTCTTTGCCAAGAATATAGTACTTTGACTATCACTATAGAGAGTGCTATTCTTGTTCTCCTTCCCAAGTTCACCCAAGAAATTCTACAACCACACCATCTCCTTGCTTGCCTCCGTCACGGCTACATACTCAGCCTCCGTAGTAGACAAAGCAACGACCTTCTGCAACTTAGAAGTCCAAGAAATAGCAGTACCACCATAAGTAAACACATACCCGGTTGTATGATTCGCTTCCTTTCAGGCTCCATACTCCAACAGGAGGGTCAGATTTGACCCAGGTCAAACCGGGTCGGATCCGGGTCAACGGGTCGGACCCGATCAACCCGTTGACTTTTTAATTTTTTTGTTGGTCCCAAGACGGATACCTTGGTGTATAGGGGGGTGAATACACCAAGGTTTAAAAACTTTTCCAATTAAAAACTCGTTTGAGTGAGCTGACTGTGTTTGATCCAGCTGGAAGACAGCTTGATCGACACAGCTGGCTGTGTGCGGAATGTGGTGGATTTGGAAAGTCCGTCTGTTGCTTCAAATTATATTGCAGAGCTCTGTTTCACTTTTCAGTTAGTCAGTTTATACAGCTTGAAATGTATGCATGAGGGGTTAGCAGAATGCATAAACAAAGCAGTAAAGAACAAAGCAATTTTAACGTGGTTCGGAGTAACACCTCCTACGTCCACGACCAGATTCACTGGTAATTCACTACCATTTGGTTTCCAAGTACCAAGCAACTTCACAACTCTAACCTGAGTTGTGTTCCAACAGTTTACGGGCACTGTCAAGCCTATACCTTTCAGTTTGCGGGTACTGAAAAAACCTGACTTACAGTTTCCGGGTACTGTAAAACCTGATCACTCGAATTACACGCTTCGAGCAGGCGTACCTTGACCTAACCTTTCTGGGTTTGGGTTTGGGTATGGGTTTTCCAACTATGAACGAGTTCTTACAATGAAGAACAAGGAGTATGATGAACTCGTTCAAACTAGGCTTAAGATATTTCTATTCTAATCTATTCTGCCTATGACTGAACATGTGAGCAACTAAGAACACAACTGACTGGCTGGGTGTTCTTGAAAGATTTGGCTTTGAAGATCGTTGTTCATTTTTCTGTTTGCTCTTTTATTTCTTCAGTCGTTTCGCCAGCCTCACCAGTCTTCAATGGTGAGGAGATATATATAGGTGGAGATTCAAACTAGCCGTTGGAAGAGAGCCGTTTGAATCTTACCTACTCTCATTGACTTCTGGCCTTTAATCTACGAAGTAGGTCTGCATCTGCAGAAGCTATTTCTTCTCTGATTTGACCGTGTCAAATAAGATCTTCTGACATCGGGATCTTGTCTTGGAGAAGGTCTTCGTCTTTGAGCTGCTAAGCGTCTTTGCTGTGTCTTCAGCGTGCTGCGTCTCGACTCTGAGCTGTGTCTTAGACCTGTGTTGTATCATTAACCTGAGCTATGTCTTCAACCTGAGCTGTGTCATTAGCCTGAGCTGTGTCTTAGACCTGAGCTGTGTCATCGACACTAAGCTGGGTCTTTTACACTGAGCTGGGTCTTCGACACTGAGCTGTGTTTCCGTCACTGAGCTGGGCCTTGATACTGCTGGGTCTTTGACTCTGCTTGGTCTGCTCTGCTAAGTCTGCTCTGTTGACTTCCTCAGTTGTGTCCGCTTAGCTGTGTCTTCTGCTGTCTTCAGCGACTCTACCTGTAAATTTAGAAACTCTATAAGCTCAAACAGGTGAGCTGAAAAACGCTTAGGCTTGTGCAATCATCTACTCGGTTGAGGTCAGCTGGGTTTTGGAATCAAATCAAAACTCTATTAATTTTCCCAACATTTTTTTTTCGAATGTTTTTTAAGAGTCAGATGATAAGCACCATACTGTGCAATGAGATGCACCAAACTGTGCAATGAGATGCATCACTAAGTGTATTGGGATGCACCATTTTTTAATTTTTTAATATTCTTTTGCACTATTTTTATTTTTTATTTTTTATTTTTTTTCAAGAGTCGAGCGAGGGTAGTCGAATGCCTTGGAGCGAGCTAAAAAACATATAATGTTGCCACAATCATTATCTATAAATTAAAATCAGAGCCGAAGGCGGAGACAAAAAAAAAAAAAAAAATCCCAAACACTTGTTTATTGATATGGTATGAATACAATTATTTGAAAAGTAGTTTGATTTCATCATACCAAATCACCCCAAAATTTTCCCTTGTTTTGATATAGTTATACACACACACACATAGTGTATGAGATAAATCTCCATGTATTATGAGATGCACCACAATGCATTTTGAGATGCAACACTATGCGTAATGAGATGCACCACTATGTATAATGAGATGCATCACAATGTGTAGATGCAACACACTGTGTAATGAGATGCACCACAACATAAAATGAGATGTACCACACAGTGTATTGAGATGCACCACACTTTATTAAAAAAACGAAAAAAAAATTTCGAAAAAAAAATTTTGAAACATAAAAAAAATAATTGAAAAGTCAAAGGGTTGACCCGGGTCCAACCCGGATCCGACCCGCTTCAAATCTAGTCATCTATCTATTGTGGATCAAGGGTTGAGATTTATTCCTATTTTTTGAAAAAGAAATATTATTTTTTATCATAAAAAACATTTGGAACTTCTGCACAAATTTCATCATTAATTTGTTGAAAAATATTTTTTATTTTATTCTGAATTTTTTCAGAATTAATTTTTTTCTTTAATATTTCTAAAATTTATCTCTTCTTTAAGAGAACAAATAAATTTATTTTTATTATTAATAACTTTTTGAATTAAATTAATAGATTTAGTAATAGGAACCGATGAAAAAGGAGAATGTAAATTTTTTCCTCTAACCTTTGCAAAAAGTTCTTTCTCATTAATTTTATTAATGGAGAAAAGCATTTGGAAAAAAGGTGTTCCTAAAATAACTGGAGTAGAAATATTTTTTATTAAAATAAAAGATGTGTTAAAACAAACTCCTGAATTACAAATAACAACATCTGATAGTTTGTAATTTACGATGAGTGGTTGCTTATTAGCCGCAGTAATAAATTGAGTAGTTTTTGAATAATATTTTGAAGGAATAATTCCTTCACTAATACAATTAACATCTGCTCCTGTATCAAGGAGTGCATTAATAGTAATAGTAAATTCTTTGTTAATAATCAAAGTAACTTCAGAATACCATTTCTGAGATCGGATTTTGATCAATTTTATTGACCCAAATTAAATCTTTAAAAATAATTTGATTAATTTTAGAATCTTCTTCTCTATTGGAGATAACACCATCTTCTTCATATGATGATGATGAATCATTCTTCCAATTGTTGGTTTTAAGAAGATCAAACCTTTCATTAAGGTTTTTGACTTCAGATTTTATCTGATTAATTTCTGCTTTTATCTGAGCACCTTTGACTTGAGTCTTCTGTTTGAAGACGGTGCTTCAGCATGTTTTGTCTCCTCAAGTTGTCTCCGATTCCCAGCTGGGACGGAGATAGATGCATGCTGCTTTGTCTCCTGCATATTTTTCTGTGCCTCCTGTGGTGGAGCAAGAGCTTTGACATGACTGCTCTTGAAGACTCCGGCTTTATCAACATCTGGTCCAGATCTGTTGACGTTGATTTTTGCATCCCAGGGAGTTGTATGTCCCGTTCTCTCTTTTATGTTGAGAGAAACAGTGGGGCGGAGGAGGTCTTTTTCCTTTGATATTCCCAGGAAGTTTTCTGCACTTCCCTGGTGAATGACGTTCTTGAGCTTTGCAGTCTCTTACTGTGTTGGACTGGATCTGTCGATGGGCTTCACCTTCTTCTGGACTTCCGTCTTCTTTGAGGTTCCTGAGAGTTAAGCAACTCTTATCTTGAAGCTTTGACAGATTCTTCAAGTTTGATCGGCTTCGGGAGATATCTTTCTGGATTCCATGTTCTTCTTCTGCAACTTTTGTTAGTAGAAACAAATAGTACCAATTGATGGAAATAAGAAAGAATGCCGAAAAACTTTTTAGGGTTGATGCAATGCTTTACGTATATCTTCTAGCATATTTATAGAGCTTTCTTGATGAATGGACGATCAAGATTTGTCTATTGATAAGAAGATCTACGACTAGGAGTGATTCTCGCGTCATGTCAATTTCTTGATTAGAAGATGCGAGTTAATGCGCGAGAGAGGACGGTTGAGGCGTTTTGACTTTTGCCTCGAAACTCCCATGATTCAATTCTTTGCAGACTTTTAATTAAATTTGATTAGATATGACAAGATATGAGTTGACTGAAAACAGATTGAGTAGGTGTAGTTAATGTTGTTGCAAACCTCTCAGCTGATCATTGTAGTCAGCTGATACCTCGGTTGAGTGGGTGTGCTGGGTCATCTTGGTTCCAGCTGGTTCCCCCTCAGCTGAATAATCCTTCAATTTCAGCATCTGGTTTAGCTGGATTCTTTCTCAGCTGATATCAGTGACGTTGATTCTGAATTACAGCTGTCTGCTTGCATTCAGCTGGGTCTGCTTCCATTCAGCTGGGTCTGCTTCCATTCAGCTGGGTCTGCTTCCATTCAGCTGGGTCTGCTTCCATTCAGCTGGGTGAAGCATCGTCTGGGTTGAGTAGTCCAAGTAATCCGCACAACATTTTGAATCTTGCTTCTATCAGCGGTTTTGTGAGAATATCAGCCCGCTGTATGTCTGTGTGAATTTTCTCAACAATCACATCCCTCTTTTCTACGTGATCTCTGATGAAATGATGTCGTACGTCTACATGCTTGCATCTTGTGTGAAGTACTGGATTCTCTGAAATGGCAATCGCACTTGAGCTATCACAGAAAATTGGAACCTGTCCAGTTTTCACTTCATAGTCATCCAGCTGATGTTTCAGCCAGAGAATTTGTGAGCAGCAGCTTCCAGCGGCCATATATTCTGCTTCTGTCGTGGAAGTTGCGACGCACGTTTGCTTCTTTGAAAACCATGAAATCAACTTACTTCCTAAGAACTGACAAGTTCCTGAAGTTGATTTTCTGTCCAACCGATCTCCAGCGAAGTCTGAGTCTGAGTATCCAGTCAGCTGTAGATTGTCTTCAGCTGGGTACCACAACCCAACATTCTGAGTTCCTTTGAGATATTTGAGAATGTTCTTGGCTGCTTGCATGTGTGCTTCCTTTGGATCAACTTGAAATCTGGCACACACTCCGACTGCGAAAGAGATGTCTGGACGACTTGCTGTTAGATACAGCAGGGATCCTATTATCCCTCTGTATTTGCTGGAATCAACTGACTTCCCTTCAATTCTTGGTTCAATCTTCCAGTTGGTGTTCATTGGAATCTTTACAGTTCTGCTGGATTGAACTCCATACTTGGCGATCAAGTCTTTCACGTATTTGGATTGATTTATGAAAATCCCTTCTGATGATTGCTTGACTTGAAATCCTAGGAAGAAACTCATTTCTCCTATCATGGACATTTGGAACTTCTCTGACATCATCTCTCCAAATCTTTGGCATAAGAAGCTTGATCTTGATCCAAAGATGATGTCGTCTACATAGATTTGAACAACCAGGATATCTTCTCCTGACTTGATGGTGAAGAGAGTTCTGTCTACTGAGCCCTTCTTGAATCCTTTGGATACAAGAAAATTTGACAGAGTGTCATACCAAGATCGAGGTGCTTGCTTCAATCCATAAAGAGCATTCTTTAGCTTGTAGACTTTATTTCCTTCTACTTCAAATCCTGGAGGTTGTTCAACGTAGACATCTTCTTTGATTTCTCCATTTAAGAATGCACACTTCAGATCCATTTGATAGACCTTGAATTTGTGATGTGCTGCATAGGCGAGAAAGAGTCTGATTGCTTCCAATCGTGCTACTGGAGCAAATGATTCTTAGAAGTCAATTCCTTCCTGCTGAGTGTAGCCCTTGGCAACCAGTCGAGCTTTGTTTCTGATGACGACTCCCAGGGTATCTAATTTGTTCTTGAATATCCATTTTAGTCCTATGACTTTGACTTCTTGAGGTCTGTCGACCAATTCCCAGACACAATTTCTGAGGAATTCGTTCAGCTCTTATTGCATGGCGTTAGTCCAAGGCACGCTTTTCAAAGCTTCGAGAATTGATTGAGGCTCTGGCACTTGAGCTACGTAACACGCCATTAGAGCTGTGTCTTCATCATAGACCGTCAGTTCTAGCTCTACTGAGAGTTGAGCTGTGTCAGCTGCTTCTTGATGATCCGATGAAGCTTGAGCAGCTGAGCTTCTGGTTTTGACTTGGTCAGATGGTTCTCCAATGATTGCTGATGATGGATGATCTTCAATCCATCTTCTCCTCTTACGAATTTCTTCTTCCAATTGATTGATGCTTGACGTGGCTAAATTTCGTCTGACTTGGAGTTGCTCAGGAGTTAAGTCTTGAGAGATTGGTTCTCTTTGATTTAGATTTTGAGGAGACTTCTGTAGAGGCTCAGCTGGAGATGGAGCTGGGGATTCAGCTGTGTCTGGATTTCCAGCTGATGATGTTCCCCCTTGATTTGGCGTTGAAGGTTCTTCTCGATTTCCAGCTGGTGGAGCTTCTTGGTTGATTTGAAGTTCCTCCTCTGGCTCATCGTCCGAAATTAATGCTTCGGCCAGATTCCTGATTCTATTTTCTTGAGCTCTTGTCTGAATCAGTCTTGAAGATTCTCCTTCGTTTCTTCGTTTGATAGAATCTCTATATTCGAAGGAGGATTCGTCAAAGGTAACATGTGGAGTTACTTCGACTATTTGAGTTCTTCTGTTGAAGACTCTGTATGCTTTACTCACAGTGGAGTAACCAAGGAATACTCCTCGGTCTGTCTTCTCGTCGAACGTCTTGAGCTGTGTCTTTCCATTGTTAAGGATGTGAAATTTGGATCCGAATACCTTGAAATATCCTATGTATGGTATTCTGTTGTTCCATAGCTCATACGGTGTCTTTCCTTGCCTTGATGTGAGTAGGGAGCGATTCTGAGTGAAGCAAGCTGTGTTGATTGCTTCAGCCCAGAACTTCTTTGGAATGGCAGAGCTAGCTAGCATTGAGGTAGCTGCTTCCTTGAGAGTTCTGTTTCTTCTTTCTCGCTACACCATTCCGCCGAGGTGTGCGTCGCAGATGTTTGGTGTTGAACTCCGTTCTTCTCGCAGTAATCATAAATAGTTTCATTCAGAAACTCCGTTCCACGATCTGATCTTATTGACATTATCTTGCACTCCTTTTGTGTTGATAATCTTTCCAGCAGGATAGGCAGCTTAGTCCTGGTTTCGCTCTTCTGGTACAAGAATGATACCCATGTGAATCTTGAGAAATCATCCACTACGACGGAGTATATTTTCTGCCATTGAAGCTTGCTGGAGTAACTGGACCAAAAAGATCCATGTGAAGGAGTTGAAGTACTCGATCAGTTGACTGAACTGGCTTGAGAGAGAATGAAATTCTTGTCTGCTTTCCTTGTTGACACGCGCTACACATATGACTTTTGTCATATACTTGATATGGAATTCCATTAGCGAGCTGGTTCCTAGCCAGTTTGTTGATTGTCTTGAAGTTGAGATGATTCAGCCGTCTGTGCCACAGCCAGCTGACTTCATTGCTGCTTTTCGATACAAGACAAGTCTCCGGAGGGCTGCTGTTCCAGTTAGCAAAATACATATTTCCTTCTCTTTTCCCTCTTAGGAGTATCTGTTTGGTTTCCCTGTGCATCCCTGTACATCAAACTTAACAGAAAAACCGTTGTCGCAGAATTGACTAATGGAAAGCAAGTTGTGTTGCAATCCTTGTACATAAGAAACATTTGGGATTATAACATTTCTAGTTTTAAATGTACCATAACCTTTGGTTAGGCCTTTGGAGTTGTCACCAAATGTTACTTGTGGACCTGTACGCTCGATATACTCCTGGAGTAGATGCTTTAGGTGCGTCATGTGCTTGGAACATCCACTGTCCAAGTACCATAGCGTTCTCATCGACTCCTCAGAGATGCGTCGATTCCTTGCAACCTAGACAAAAAATTAAAATTCAGGTACCCAGTTTTAATTGGGTCCTTGTGGGTTAGACAGAGATCCTTTGACGACCCAGATCTGCTTGATGACTCGAATTAGGTCATTTGATCTGATAATTCTCCTAGCTGAGTCGATATACACATTCTTTGTGTTCTTCGGTTGTTGCTGGCGGGGTCTTGATCTCAGTGTCTTCCCGTTTTGATGTCTTGATTTCTTTTGGTTTCCAGCTGTGTGCCTGGCTGAGACGTTCCTTTGTCTCTGCTGTCTCATGTGATGCTGTGGCTGGAAATGATTATCCAGCTGGTACTCATATGAGTGATATCCAGCTGGGTATCTCTGATATCTCGGTTGATATCGTTCAACGTCTTTGTCTTTGCTGGTATCTGTAAAATCCAGCCTGTTGTCTTCGTTGAGGTTGAGCACGTTGCTGTCTGAGTTGGGCTTGAGGTTGTCGCACAGCTGACCTTCTTGATGCCTGCTGTGTCCTCGACGGAGCTTGAGGATGTTTCACAGTTGGTCTTCCTGACGCCTGCTGTGTCCTCAACTGTTGATGCTGAGTTGCTGGGATTGGAGGTTTGTTTGCACGTACAAACATTACCTTTGTTCCACTTGTGTAGACAATGTTTGAGGCATCCTATGATTTGTTGTATCCCAGTCCCGCTTTGAGTGCTACTGGACGTTGAGCACTAATGATCTCGTCCATTGTTGACGTGGCTTTGATGAGAGCTACTATCTTCTTAGATAGAACTTCTTTGGTGCTTTTCAGCTCAATGATCTCAGCTGACTTCTTTTCCGATTCAGCTGTGACCTTTTCCACATCTTCCATCAGCTGTTTCTTCTCATAGTAGAATTCCTTCATCAGCTGATCTTGTTTCGCTATTTTGTCTTTTGGTGAAACAATTTCCTGTTGGAGCTGTGTTGTATCAGCTGCTTCTGATACCTTTGTCTTTTCCAGTTCTGCCTTCAGCTCGGCATTCTCACACATAATGACGTCAAGGATCTCTTGAAGCTCCTTGGAATCGTTCATTACTTTCTCTACTAGACTCCAATCAGGTAGTCCAGACTCTGAGACCTGTGTAGAGTGTTCGTGTGATGGTGAGATGTTAGATATATTTTGAGTTCGAGACATTACCTCATCTTCATCGATGCCGTCTGTTTGTCCCATGAAGCATGTATCCCAATCAGGTTCATCATGGGCCATCAGGGCTTCTTCTTCCGAGTCTGAAAATGGCATGTCATCCATTTTGTTGCACTCTGATTCTTCATCGACGATATAAGCTCTCCTTCTGTCAGCTGCCTTAGCTTTCAGTTGGTCTTTGTCTTTCTTGGACAGCTTTGGACAATCTAGCCGGTAGTGTCCTGGTTCCTTGCAGTTGAAGCAACCTTCTTCTGTTCGTTTGTCAGCTGACTTCATCACCGTCGCGTACTTGTCTCTGTAAGTTCTTGCGAACTTCTTGTATTTGCCCTTGCTGGTGTTGAGTCTGTTGTAGCTTTTGACCAGCATGGCTATTTCTTCAAGTAGCTCTTCCTTGCTCATGTCCTTCTTATCCTTCTTCGATGACTCAGCTGACTGCATGTATGCGGATTTTTCAGAGTTGTCTCTGAACGCAATCTCCTTTGTTGCAGGTGTCAGCTCTCCATCATTCTGATTGCTTGAAGATTCTTTCATTGTAATCTTCAAGTTGTACTCGTTGGCTTTGAGCAGAGAGTATAATCTTTCAATTGAAAGATCACCTAAGTCACTTCGACTTTGGTGTACCACCTTATAGGTGTTCCATTCAGCTGTGAGCGCTGAAAGAACTTTTAGATTCTTTTCTCGCTGGGTGTATTTCCCGCCCGATGGTTTCTATTTCCACCACAATATTGGAGAATCTGAGTTCCATCACTTCGATGGACTCGTTGACCAGCTGCTTGAAGTTATCAAACTTCTGGCATGCAATCGTGAATTTATTCTCCTTTATCTCCTCCGACCCTTCGCATAGCTTTGCTAGGGTTTTCCACATCTCCTTTGCGGTTTTGCAGTTGATGATTTTGCTGAGGTAGGCATTGGAGACCGTTGAAGATATGGTGTTCCTCGCGAAACTGTCTAGTCCAGCCTGCTTCCTTTCTTCTGAGGTGTGCTCACTCTTGGGCTTGGGAATGAGCTGATATTTTGGTTGTTCGCCATCTTGAGTTGGGACAAGCTCGTTCCCTGATTTGTAGATGATGATGGGTCCGTCTGTGATGACGTCCCACATCATATCGTGATGCGCACGGAGAAAGCTCTTCAGTCTGAACTTCCATATTGCATAATCGTCTACCGAGAAGGTGGGAAGATTCATGTTAAGGTAAGAATCCATAGAAATATGCAGTATGTAATAATATGAGGTTTTCATAGAGAGGATCTGTTCAGATGACCACTGACAGATTGTCAAGAGAGATCTCTTGATATAGAAACGGTGGTCTATTAAATCTCATATTTTCGACATTTTTATTAAAATGAAATTGGTTGGGAATTCATGCTCACTTCCAACATGAAACATTCTTAGATTAATTTACTAAACTCATTTATATCATCAATATGAATATACAAGACATGCATCAATTATTTCACCATTTTCCATTTTTTTTCGAAATTTACCAATTATGAACTACGGTTTCTCATGCTTAAATTTAATTACACATTTGATCTTATAATCATATTCTAAGCATAATTCATGAAGATCATAACATCAAACAATGCATGAATCAAAATTTAACCATTTTCCATAATTTTCGATAATTATGACATTTAGGGTTAGGGATTTGATTGCCATGCTTTAATCACTCTAATCATCATATAAATATCATACAAGCTTCATACTAAGACATAAACATCATCCAATCACTTCTTATTTTTCTCTCAAAATTTCGACACATATATATATATATATATATATATATATATATATATAAGATCTTCCACCATGAAAATGAAATAAGAGCTTGGAAGAGAGGAATCTTAGCTTACTTATATGATTGAAGATGATAGGTAGTATGAAAAACTTGTGATGGTCCCTGAGCTGGGTACTTGGTGTAGAGAGGGGGGGGTGAATACACCAAGTAGATTTTTCGAAACTTTTTTAAGTTAAAACACAGAGTTGGTGAGCTCAGTTATTGATCCAGCTGGGGAGGGTCAGCTGGGTAAATAACTCAGCTGGCGGTGCGGAAAGTGGTGGTTTGAAAACTTAGCTCAGTTACTTAGAGAAACTCAGTTTGAAAATATTAACTGAACGTTTTCAGCTTAGTCAAGTTGTGCAACTTTTCGAGAGACACGAAATGTCTTTGGAGAGCAGCTGTGTGTGCAGTTTTGAACAAGTATGCAATGATATGGAGTTAGTACACAGCTGAATATAAAGCAATAGTAAAGAGAGAGAGTTAGAAGCACGCGAGTTTTTACGTGGTTCGGAGTAACACCTCCTACGTCCACGACTAGGTTCACTGGTAATCCACTACCACTTGGTTTCCAAGTACCAAGCAACTTCACAACTCTAACCCGAGCTGTGTTCCAACGGTTGCGGGCACCGTCAAGCCTATACACCTTCGCCACGGTATCGAAAAACCTTACACACTTGAATTTCCCGCTTCAAGCAAGCGTAACCTTGACCTAACCTTTCTGGGTAAGAGGGGTTTGGTTTGGGGTTCCAACTGTGAACGAGTTCTTACAATTAAGAACTTTAGAGTATGATGAACTCGTTCGAAATCTAGGCTTAAGATATACAAAGATTTTGGCCTAGGGATCAGACGAAAAACTAAGCAGTTTCTGAACTAGAAACACTTTAAGATAAAGTGTTCTTTGAACTATGTAGAACTGCTTGAGAGCTTTTGAAAGATTGATGATTTCAGAGAATGAAAGCTTGTAGAGAGTTTTTCGTATTTTCGTTGTCTCTGATCCTGAGGTTGAAGACGGGTTTATGTAGGTAGAGATTCAAGACTAGCCGTTGGAGGAGCCGTTTGAATCTTACCTACTCTTCTTAAATTCAAGATCTGCAGTTGGGCGAATCTGCATCTGTCTTCATTTGTGTCACATCCTAGGTCCTGAAGTCTAGGATGCTGATTTGGCAATCCCTCATTGGTCGAGGCATGTTGACTTCCTCTGACGCCGGGATCTTCTGCCTTTGGAGCTGGCTTTTGAATTCAGAGCTGGACTGACTTGAAGTGATGTCTTCAGTTAGTTCCCTTTGTTCTGTACAGCTGGACCGGCTGTGTTTTGAACTCAGCTTGAATTCTCTTCAGCTTGATCATGCTCTGCTGGAGGACTCAGCTGAAGGTTGACGCCTGCTGTCTTTCGCTAGCTGACTCCTACTGTAGACACAGCTGGGTCGACTGCTGTCTTCCGCTTCCTTAACCTGTAAACCTAGAAAATCTAAAGCTCAAATAGGCGAGCTGGAAAACACTATTTAGGTTGACGCGATCATCTATTCGGTTGGAGAATCAGTTGGGTTTTGGTATCAAATCGAAACCTTATAATTTTCGCAACAATTTTCCCCTTTTTGATGATGCCAAAACCTAACTGAGACAACTTATGACGCAGAAAAACTTGTGTTTTATTAATGTAAGAATATACATTATATCACAGGAAAAAGAAAGAAGGAAAAAAAATCTTCAAATTTTCAGTCTTCAATCCTTCAGTCTTCATTCCCTGTTGGCTGGGTCTTCTCTTCTGCATCCGTTGCTTCTTTCTTTTGACTCGTCTCTTCTTCAGCTGATTCTGATTCAGCTGGTTCCTCTAGCTCAACAGTTTGCCTCTTCTTGACTTGTCTCTTCTCCCTTACTTCCCCCTTTTTGGCATGATCAAACAGGGTGGGAGAGATACACCATCGGCTGTTGCGATGTTTTAGTTTGGCAAAACTGTGGTCTTCAGCTTTGAGCAGCGAGGTTTGGAGTCTAGGTGGCTCAGCTGTTGTATTAGCTGGCTCTTCTTCAGTAGTATTAGCCTCAGCTGTGATTGCAGACACATCGTCCTTGGCCTGATTCAGCTGGGGCAGTCCAGCTGAGTGCTTGGAGGGATGAGTTGGCACGGGAGATAGCATCTTCTGAGTCGGGCACAACTTCATTCCTTGCAAATTTTGCTTCTTCAGACTTCTTAGATTGAATGAGAAAGTCTGATTCAGCACTTGAGGGACTTGTGTTCAGCTCATATCATCATCATCCAGCTGCAGGTGATCATTGGCAGGGTGATGTTTCTCATTTGAGCTTGGTGCAGGGGATTGAGCATATTTCATCGGAAGATCTAGAAGCTGGTGTCCCTGTGGAGCTGAAAAAGATTGAGGAGAGACCAGGTTGAAGTATTCCAAGTCATGAGGTTTAAGCTTAGTTGACCAGCTAGAATACTCCGTTGCAGTGTTGATGACGATGATGTTCACGCAGGCGCATGAACTTCTCCTCCACCGTAAGAAACGACCGCTTGTGGGCCTTCTGCTCCTCGGAGAGTAATTACGAATTATCTCATAATGTCAGCTGGCTTCTCGGCTGACTGACTGAGCACCTTTGACTTGAGTCTTCTGTTTGAAGACGGTGCTTCAGCATGTTTTGTCTTCTCAAGTTGTCTCCGATTCCCAGCTGGGACGGAGATAGATGCATGCTGCTTTGTCTCCTGCATCTTTTTCTGTGCCTCCTGTGGTGGAGCAAGAGCTTTGACATGACTGCTCTTGAAGACTCCGGCTTTATCAACATCTGGTCCAGATCTGTTCACATTGATTTTTGCATCCCAGGGAGTTGTATGTCCCGTTCTCTCTTTTATGTTTAGAGAAACAGTGGGGCGGAGGAGGTATTTTTCCTTTGACATTCCCAGGAAGTTTTCTGCACCTCCCTGGTGAATGATGTTCTTGAGCTTTGCAGTCTCTTACTGTGTTGGACTGGATCTGTCGATGGGCTTCACCTTATTCTGGACTTCCGTCTTCTTTGAGGTTCCTGAGAGTTAAGCAACTCTTATCTTGAAGCTTTGACAGATTCTTCAAGTTTGATCGGCTTCGGGAGATATCTTTCTGGATTCCATGTTCTTCTTCTGCAACTTTTGTTAGTAGAAACAAATAGTACCAATTGATGGAAATAAGAAAGAATGCCGAAAAACTTTTTAGGGTTGATGCAATGCTTTACGTATATCTTCTAGCATATTTATAGAGCTTTCTTGATGAATGGACGATCAAGATTTGTCTATTGATAAGAAGATCTACGACTAGGAGTGATTCTCGCGTCATGTCAATTTCTTGATTAGAAGATGCGAGTTAATGCGCGAGAGAGGACGGTTGAGGAGTTTTGACTTTTGCCTCGAAACTCCCATGATTCAATTCTTTGCAGACTTTTAATTAAATTTGATTAGATATGACAAGATATGAGTTGACTGAAAACAGATTGAGTAGGTGTAGTTAATGTTGTTGCAAACCTCTCAGCTGATCATTGTAGTCAGCTGATACCTCAGTTGAATGGGTGTGCTGGGTCATCTTGGTTCCAGCTGGTTCCCCCTCAGCTGAATAATCTTTCAATTTCAGCATCTGGTTTAGCTGGATTCTTTCTCAGCTGATATCAGTGACGTTGATTCTGAATTACAGCTGTCTGCTTCCATTCAGCTGGGTCAGCTTCCATTCAACTGGGTCTGCTTCCATTCAGCTGGGTCTGCTTCCATTCAACTGGGTCTGCTTACATTCAGCTGAGTCTTCTTCCATTCAGCTGGGTAAAGCATCGTCTGGGTTGAGTAGTCCAAGTAATCCGCACAGCATTTTGAATCTTGCTTCTATCAGCGGTTTTGTGAGAATATCAGCCCGCTGTATGTCTGTGTGAATTTTCTCAACAATCACATCCCTCTTTTCTACGTGATCTCTGATGAAATGATGTCGTACGTCTACATGCTTGCATCTTGTGTGAAGTACTGGATTCTCTGAAATGGCAATCGCACTTGAGCTATCACAGAAAATTGGAACCTGTCCAGTTTTCACTTCATAGTCATCCAGCTGATGTTTCAGCCAGAGAATTTGTGAGCAGCAGCTTCCAGCGGCCATATATTCTGCTTCTGTCGTGGAAGTTGCGACGCACGTTTGCTTCTTTGAAAACCATGAAATCAACTTACTTCCTAAGAACTGACAAGTTCCTGAAGTTGATTTTCTGTCCAACCGATCTCCAGCGAAGTCTGAGTCTGAGTATCCAGTCAGCTGTAGATTGTCTTCAGCTGGGTACCACAGCCTAACATTCTGAGTTCCTTTGAGATATTTGAGAATGTTCTTGGCTGCTTGCATGTGTGCTTCCTTTGGATCAACTTGAAATCTGGCACACACTCCGACTGCGAAAGAGATGTCTGGACGACTTGCTGTTAGATACAGCAGGGATCCTATTATCCCTCTGTATTTGCTGGAATCAACTGACTTTCCTTCAGTTCCTGGTTCAATCTTCCAGTTGATGTTCATTGGAATCTTTACAGTTCTGCTGGATTGAACTCCATACTTGGCGATCAAGTCTTTCACGTATTTGGATTGATTTATGAAAATCCCTTCTGATGATTGCTTGACTTGAAATCCTAGGAAGAAACTCATTTCTCCTATCATGGACATTTGGAACTTCTCTGACATCATCTCTCCAAATCTTTGGCATAAGAAGCTTGATCTTGATCCAAAGATGATGTCGTCTACATAGATTTGAACAACCAGGATATCTTCTCCTGACTTGATGGTGAAGAGAGTTCTGTCTACTGAGCCCTTCTTGAATCCTTTGGATACAAGAAAATTTGACAGAGTGTCATACCAAGCTTGAGGTGCTTGCTTCAATCCATAAAGAGCATTCTTTAGCTTGTAGACTTTATTTCCTTCTACTTCAAATCCTGGAGGTTGTTCAACGTAGACATCTTCTTTGATTTCTCCATTTAAGAATGCACACTTCAGATCCATTTGATAGACCTTGAATTTGTGATGTGCTGCATAGGCGAGAAAGAGTCTGATTGCTTCCAATCGTGCTACTGGAGCAAATGATTCTTAGAAGTCAATTCCTTCCTGCTGAGTGTAGCCCTTGGCAACCCGGCCGAGCTTTGTTTCTGATGACGACTCCCAGGGTATCTAATTTGTTCTTGAATATCCATTTTAGTCCTATGACTTTGACTTCTTGAGGTCTGTCGACCAATTCTCAGACACAATTTCTGAGGAATTCGTTCAGCTCTTATTGCATGGCGTTAGTCCAAGGCACGCTTTTCAAAGCTTCGAGAATTGATTGAGGCTCTGGCACTTGAGCTACGTAACACGCCATTAGAGCTGTGTCTTCATCATAGACCGTCAGTTCTAGCTCTACTGAGAGTTGAGCTGTGTCAGCTGCTTCTTGATGATCTGATGAAGCTTGAGCAGCTGAGCTTCTGGTTTTGACTTGGTCAGATGGTTCTCCAATGATTGCTGATGATGGATGATCTTCAATCCATCTTCTCCTCTTACGAATTTCTTCTTCCAATTGATTGATGCTTGACGTGGCTAAATTTCGTCTGACTTGGAGTTGCTCAGGAGTTAAGTCTTGAGAGATTGGTTCTCTTTGATTTAGATTTTGAGGAGACTTCTGTAGAGGCTCAGCTGGAGATGGAGCTGGGGATTCAGCTGTGTCTGGATTTCCAGCTGATGATGTTCTCCCTTGATTTGGCGTTGAAGGTTCTTCTCGATTTCCAGCTGGTGGAGCTTCTTGGTTGATTTGAAGTTCCTCCTCTGGCTCATCGTCCCAAATTAATGGTTCGGCCAGATTCCTGATTATATTTTCTTGAGCTCTTGTCTGAATCAGTCTTGAAGATTCTCCTTCGTTTCTTCGTTTGATAGAATCTCTATATTCGAAGGAGGATTCGTCAAAGGTAACATGTGGAGTTACTTCGACTATTTGAGTTCTTCTGTTGAAGACTCTGTATGCTTTACTCACAGCGGAGTAACCAAGGAATACTCCTCGGTCTGTCTTCTCGTCGAACGTCTTGAGCTGTGTCTTCCCATTGTTAAGGATGTGACATTTGGATCCGAATACCTTGAAATATCCTATGTATGGTATTCTGTTGTTCCATAGCTCATACGGTGTCTTTCCTTGCCTTGATGTGAGTAGGGAGCGATTCTGAGTGAAGCAAGCTGTGTTGATTGCTTCAGCCCAGAACTTCTTTGGAATGGCGCAGCTAGCTAGCATTGAGGTAATCGCTTCCTTGAGAGTTCTTTTCTTTCTGCTACACCATTCTGCTGAGGTGTGCGTGCTGCAGATGTTTGGTGTTGAACTCCGTTCTTCTCGCAGTAATCATAAATAGTTTCATTCAGAAACTCCGTTCCACGATCTGATCTTATTGACATTATCTTGCACTCCTTTTGTGTTGATAATCTTTCCAGCAGGATAGGCAGCTTAGTCCTGGTTTCGCTCTTCTGGTACAAGAATGATACCCATGTGAATCTTGAGAAATCATCCACTACGACCAGAGTATATTTTCTGCCATTGAAGCTTGCTGGAGTAACTGGACCAAAAAGATCCATGTGAAGGAGTTGAAGTGCTCGATCAGTTGACTGAACTGGCTTGAGAGAGAATGAAATTCTTGTCTGCTTTCCTTGTTGACACGCGCTGCATATATGACTTTTGTCATATACTTGATATGGAATTCCATTAGCGAGCTGGTTCCTAGCCAGTTTGTTGATTGTCTTGAAGTTGAGATGATTCAGCCGTCTGTGCCACAGCCAGCTGACTTCATTGCTGCTTTTCGATACAAGACAAGTCTCCGGAGGGCTGCTGTTTCAGTTAGCAAAATACATATTTCCTTCTCTTTTCCCTCTTAGGAGTATCTGTTTGGTTTTCCTGTGCTTCACTGTGCATCCCTGTGCATCAAACTTGACAGAAAAACCGTTGTCGCAGAATTGACTAATGGAAAGCAAGTTGTGTTGCAATCCTTGTACATAAGAAACATTTGGGATTATAACATTTCTAGTTTTAAATGTACCATAACCTTTGGTTAGGCCTTTGGAGTTGTCACCAAATGTTACTTGTGGACCTGTACGCTCGATATACTCCTGGAGTAGATGCTTTAGGTGCGTCATGTGCTTGGAACATCCACTGTCCAAGTACCATAGCGTTCTCATCGACTCCTCAGAGATGCGTCGATCCCTTGCAACCTAGACAAAAAATTAAAATTCAGGTACCCAGTTTTAATTGGGTCCTTGTGGGTTAGACAGAGATCCTTTGACGACCCAGATCTGCTTGATGTCTCGAATTGGGTCATTTGATCTGATAATTCTCCCAGCTGAGTCGATATACACATTCTTTGTGTTCTTCGGTTGTTGCTGGCGGGGTCTTGATCTCAGTGTCTTCCCGTTTTGATGTCTTGATTTCTTTTGGTTTCCAGCTGTGTGCCTGGCTGAGACGTTCCTTTGTCTCTGCTGTCTCATGTGATGCTGTGGCTGGAAATGATTATCCAGCTGGTACTCATATGAGTGATATCCAGCTGGGTATCTCTGATATCTCGGTTGATATCGTTCAACGTGCTGTTGCTGTTGCTGGTATCTGTAAAATCCAGCCTGTTGTCTTCGTTGAGGTTGAGCACGTTGCTGTCTGAGTTGGGCTTGAGGTTGTCGCACAGCTGACCTTCTTGATGCCTGCTGTTTCCTCGACGGAGCTTGAGGATGTTTCACAGTTGGTCTTCCTGACGCCTGCTGTGTCCTCAACTGTTGATGCTGAGTTGCTGGGATTGGAGGTTCGTTTGCACGTACAAACATTACCTTTGTTCCACTTGTGGAGACAATGTTTGAGGCATCCTATGATTCGTTGTATCCCAGTCCCGCTTTGAGTGCTACTGGACGTTGAGCACTAATGATCTCGTCCATTGTTCACGTGGCTTTGATGAGAGCTACTATCTTCTTAGATAGTACTTCTTCGGTGCTTTTCAGCTCAATGATCTCAGCTGACTTCTTTTCCGATTCAGCTGTGACCTTTTCCACATCTTCCATCAGCTGTTTCTTCTCATAGTAGAATTCTTTCATCAGCTGATCTTGTTTCGCTATTTTGTCTTTTAGTGAAACAATTTCCTGTTGGAGCTGTGTTGTATCAGCTGCTTCTGATACCTTTGTCTTTTCCAGTTCTGCCTTCAGCTCGGCATTCTCACACATAATGACGTCAAGGATCTCTTGAAGCTCCTTGGAATCGTTCATTACTTTCTCTACTAGACTCCAATCAGGTAGTCCAGATTCTGAGACCTGTGTAGAGTGTTCGTGTGATGGTGAGATGTTAGATATATTTTGAGTTCGAGACATTACCTCATCTTCATCGATGCCGTCTGTTTGTCCCATGAAGCATGTATCCCAATCAGGTTCATCATGGGCCATCAGGGCTTCTTCTTCCGAGTCTGAAAATGGCATGTCATCCATTTTGTTGCACTCTGATTCTTCATCGGCGATATAAGCTCTCCTTCTGTCAGCTGCCTTAGCTTTCAGTTGGTCTTTGTCTTTCTTGGACAGCTTTGGACAATCTAGCCGGTATTGTCCTGGTTCCTTGCAGTTGAAGCAACCTTCTTGTGTTTGTTTGTCAGCTGACTTCTCATCAGCTGCTGCGTACTTGTCTCTGTAAGTTCTTGCGAACTTCTTGTATTTGCCCTTGCTGGTGTTGAGTCTGTTGTAGCTTTTGACCAGCATGGCTATTTCTTCAAGTAGCTCTTCCTTGCTCATGTCCTTCTTATCCTTCTTCAATGACTCAGCTGACTGCATGTATGCGGATTTTTTAGAGTTGGCTCTGAACGCAATCTTCTTTGTTGCAGGTGTCAGCTCTCCATCATTCTGATTGCTTGAAGATTCTTTCATTGTAATCTTCAAGTTGTACTCGTTGGCTTTGAGCAGAGAGTATAATCTTTCAATTGAAAGATCACCTAAGTCACTTCGACTTTGGTGTACCACCTTATAGGTGTTCCATTCAGCTGTGAGCGCTGAAAGAACTTTTAGATTCTTTTCTCGCTGGGTGTATTTCTCAGTTCTGATGGTTTCTATTTCCACCACAATATTGGAAAATCTGAGTTCTATCACTTCGATGGACTCGTTGACCAGCTGCTTGAAGTTATCAAACTTCTGGCATGCAATCGTGAATTTATTCTCCTTTATCTCCTCCGACCATTCGCATAGCTTTGCTAGGGTTTCCCACATCTCCTTTGCAGTTTCATAGTTGATGATTTTGCTGAGGTAGGCATTGGAGACCGTTGAAGATATGGTGTTCCTCGCGAAACTGTCTAGTCCAGCCTGCTTCCTTTCTTCTGAGGTGTGCTCACTCTTGGGCTTGGGAATGAGCTGATATCTTGGTTGTTCGCCATCTTGAGTTGGGACAAGCTCGTTCCCTGATTTGTAGATGATGATGGGTCCGTCTGTGATGACGTTCCACATCATATCGTGATGCACACGGAGAAAGCTCTTCAGTCTGAACTTCCATATTGCATAATCGTCTACCGAGAAGGTGGGAAGATTCCTGTTAAGATAAGAATCCATAGAAATATGCAGTATGTAATAATATGAGGTTTTCACAGAGAGGATCTGTTCAGATGACCACTGACAGATTGTCAAGAGAGATCTCTTGATACAGAAACGGTGGTCTGTTGAACCACTGCTCTGATACCAATTGATGGTCCCTGAGCTAGGTATTTGGTGTAGAGGGGAGGGGGGTGAATACACCAAATAGATTTCTAAAAACTTTTTCAAGTTAAATCACAGAGATGGAGAGCTCAGTTATCGATCCAGCTGGGGATGGTCAGCTGGGTAAATAACTCAGCTGGTGGTGCGGAAAGTGGTGGTTTGAAAACTTAGCTCGGTTACTTAGAAAAACTCAGTTTGAAAAGATTAACTTTAGGTTTTCAGCTTAGTCAAGTTGTGCAACTTTTCAGGGAGACACAGCTGTCTTTGGAGAGCAGCTGCGTATGCAGTTTTGATCAAATATGCAATGTTATGAAAGAGTTAGTACAAAACTGAATATAAAGAGAAAGTAAAGTGCACGTGAGTTTTTATGTGGTTCGGAGTAACACTTCCTACGTCCACGACCAGGTTCACTGGTAATCCACTACCACTTGGTTTCCAAGTACCAAGCAACTTCACAACTCTAACCCGAGCTGTGTTCCAACAGTTTGCGGGCACTGTCAAGCCTAACCTTTCAGTTTACGGGTACTGGAAAAACCTTACACACTTGAATTTCCCGCTTCAAGCAAGCGTAACCTTGACCTAACCTTTCTGGGTAAGAGGGGTTTGGTTTGGGGTTCCAACTGTGAACGAGTTCTTACAATTAAGAACATTAGAGTATGATGAACTCGTTCGAAATCTAGGCTTAAGATATACAAAGATTTTGGCCTAGGGATCAGACGAAAAACTAAGCAGTTTCTGAACTAGAAACACTTTAAGATAAAGTGTTCTTTGAACTATGTAGAACTGCTTGAGAGCTTTTGAAAGATTGATGATTTCAGAGAATGAAAGCTTGTAGTGAATTTTTCGTATTTTCGTTGTCTCTGATCCTGAGGTTGAAGACGGGTTTATGTAGGTAGAGATTCAAGATTAGCCGTTGGAGGAGCCGTTTGAATCTTACCTACTTTTCTTAAATTCAAGATCTGCCGTTGGGCGAATCTGCACCTGTCTTCATTTGTGTCACATCCTAGGTCCTGAAGTCTAGGATGCTGATTTGGCAATCCCTCATTGGTCGAGGCATGTTGACTTCCTCTGACGCCGGGATCTTCTACCTTTGGAGCTGGCTTTTGAATTCAGAACTGGACTGACTTGAAGTGATGTCTTCAGTTAGTTCCCTTTGTTCTGTACAGCTGGACCGGCTGTGTTTTGAACTCAGCTTGATCATGCTCTGCTGGAGGACTCAGCTGAAGGTTGACGCCTGCTGTCTTTCGCTAGCTGACTCCTGCTGTAGACACAGCTGGGTCGACTGCTGTCTTCCGCTTCCTTAACCTGTAAACCTAGAAAATCTAAAGCTCAAACAGGCGAGCTGGAAAAAACTATTTAGGTTGACGCGATCATCTATTCGGTTGGAGAATCAGTTGGGTTTTGGTATCAAATCGAAACCTTATAATTTTCCCAACATTTTATTTGCGGATAAATTTCCTGATAAAATAATTGATCTTAATCAATTACAATGATTCCTTGGTTGCCTAAATTATATAGGTGATTTCTACTAAGATCTTGCACAAGATTGTAAGTTATTATTCCAAAGGTTAAAGAAAAACCTTTTACCTTGGACTAATAAGCATATAGAAGCTGTTTTAAGAATAAAAGAAAGAGTTAAAGAACTCCCATGTTTGTCTATTGCCAATCCTGAAGCATTTAAAATAATTGAAACTGATGCATCTGAAATCGGATATGGTGGAATCCTTAAACAAAAGAATTCCAACAATTCTAAAGAAGAACTAGTTAGATTTACTTCTGGAAATTGGAATGACTCTCAAAAGAATTATTTTACCATTAAAAAAGAATTACTTGCCATTGTCAAATGTGTCACTAAATTTGAAAGTGATATTTTAAATATTTTTTTTAATTAGAGTTAATTGTAAATCAGCTAAAGATATTCTTTTAAAAGATATTAAATATTGCATCAAAACAAATTTTTGCTAGATTGCAATCCATTCTTGCAGGTTTTGATTTTGATATTGAACATATTGCTGGAAAATTTAATTCATTACCAGATTTTCTAACTAGAGAATTCTTGCAGGGCAGAAGCTTGGAATACCATGGTAAAACAACGGTCCATGGACAAAAGACCAATGGTTAATTTGACTAAAAAGTCAACTTCATCAAATATGGCTAAAAAGCCTTCTCAACAGAAATCAAATGATCAACAAAAATCAGATGATGATTTTTTTGATCTAATAGATTTTCCGAAATTTAATCATAACAAAGAATTTGAAGAAGATGAAATGGCACAGATTTACAGAAAATCTCAATGCACAGACTCCTTCCTCATACTCCTTACTTAAAGAACTTTTCCAGAAAATGGATAAAGACTCCATTAATAATTTGTGGAAAGAAGTTTTTGGAAAAGACAATCCAGAAATTACTAAAGCAAGTTCCTCCTCTTCTTCAGTAGAGAAAAATATCTCAGATACTAAAATGAAAGATATTGAAAATTTTGAAGAAGCCCAAGATCCCTACGAAGATCTAGACTGCATGAGTTTTCTTCTTGAAGGAGAACTACAAAAATAATTACGCGAAATACGCACACAATGACATCATCAATAGTAGGTTTTCCTATTCATGAATAGTTTGTAGGTTTTCCTATTCATGAATAGTTTGTTTCTCTTTTATGAATAGTGTGTTTTCTTTTTGCTTTGTCGTTTCTTTTTCTTTTGGCTATATAATAGCCCGTCCTCAGATATTTTGAGGACATGCTTTTCATGCTTTCTCTGCTTTCCTCTCTCTTGTAATATTCTCTTTTCCTCACTACTTTCTTCTCTTCGCATTGTAATAATTCTAGTGTAAAGCTCCCAAGAATTAATGTAAGTTCTTGTTTTATGAAAAAAAAAATCTAGGTTATAATTATTTATTATATTCCATTCATCATATCTCTTTGTATAAAGAGATTGTTGACCTGATGATAAGGAACAAAGAAACCATTTTCTTTTTTCAACATTTTTAGTCTTATTAAGACTTTTTTCAATTCTTTTTAAAAAAGAAATATTATTTTTAATCATAAAAACATTACTACTATATCTCATATCAGAAAGAGGGGATCCAGGATTTCTCCTAGAATTCCTACTTTCTGGTATTTCAACCTTATATTCAGGTCGAGATATTTGTTCTGGAGTTTTATTAATCCCAGAAATACATATCTTTTCAAAATTGGATAAAGGAATAGAAGATGTAGAAGCTCTAGAAGAGTTTTCATCTAATTTTAGACGAAATTTTCTAGATTCAAACTTGATTTCAACATCACCATCAACATACTGAATAATGCTTTCAAGTTTTCTATTTTCTTCTTTTACAGGTCGGGTTACATTTTCAAGCCTCCAGATTTCTGGAAGAGTAACCTGATTCCACTGTATAGTTTTTGGTACAACTATATTTCCTTTAGCAGTATCTGTAAGAAAGAGAGTTGTTTCTCCTTTCTTAGATTTCATTAGATCCGTATTGATATTATAATTAGAAATAGTAGTGTTCATAACCTTATAGCAGATTCTATAAACAAGAACAATATTTTCAGAAAGAGATTTCATTTTAAATCCTTTTGTTTTTATATTTAGAGTAAGAGTATCCATAATATGTGGATCTGAAAAAGAAACTGTATAATTTGGAAAACAACTAAAAAATATTGGGCCATCACAAAGTGATGATTCAACAATTCCTAATAAAGAATCTTCTAGTTGTAGATGTCTTTGGTTTCTTACCATAATTAAAGCACTAACATTTAATCCATCTATTGTTAATCCAATTTGGACCATTCCGAGATGAAGAAATTTAAACTTTTGTAATTTATGATCTTCAATTAGATCTTTTGTAAGCAAATTGAAAGAATCAAATCCTCCATTTAAGGGGATTGATTTTTCTATTGTTTTTACAACATAATTGCTTCGAAATTCAAAGCTTCCTTTTTTATAAATTTGAGTTTGAGAAATATCTGGTAATTTCCAGTCATGTAAATGTCTCTCGAAATTTTTAGAAAGGATAATTTTTTTATTCTTGTAGTTCTCTGAACTACTTGAAGATGATTTTTTTATTGAGAATGTTCGTAATAATTTATTCATTAAAGTTATTGATTGATACTGTCAAGGATTTAATCTTACCTTACCCTTTAGGCTTTACAGATTTTACAGATACCTGACTTAGAGCAAAACTCGTGTAGAGCAATCGCAAACTTTAATTTATAAATTTTATAAAATTCTTGATGAAGAATTTCTCTTCACGCTTACTGGATCTGATACCACTTAGCGTGATATCTCCTTAAAATTAAGGATATTTTATCAGAGTGCTTAATTTAAACAGATAATAAAGACCCTTGTTGTTCAAAGAGTCTTAAGCTTCGTTTAGCGGATTTAAGAGTAGGATAAAAATATATCCTTTCTGAAACCTCTGGAATTTCTGAGTCTTCAATAGATTCAATTAAATAAGAAATAAAATTTCTTGTAGAAGATATTTTATCTCTAACAGTTAATTTATATTTTTTATAATGACCATAATCATAATCATGCGAGTTAGAACTTTAGACATAAAAATATCTTTATACCATCTAAAATCAGATAGTGTTGAACATCTAAGGTTCATAAGTTGTTTTTGAGATCTATCTAGTTGAAATTCATTAGCTCCAACAAAATTAGATAAAATAGTATAAATTAATGTATTAACAACATCAGATTCTTCTCTATTAGAGATAAGATCATTAATACTGGCACTAAGAATTTTATTCTTAGATTCTTTTGAGATGTAAAAATCCCACCAACCTTGTAGCTGACTAGTAAAACAAGTAATAATAGCTTGAGCAATTTGCCTATCATTATTACCTTTAATTTTAGCAGCAGAGGAATAAATAAGCATTTGCTTGACAATATGTCGCAGCCCGAACCTCGATATTAGATGTCAAAGGCATTCATAATCAACAATTCACCGATTTTAGAATAAATACCACATGTATGACTTGAAATCAATAAGACAATCACTGACTTCAACAATGACATACATATTGACAAACATAACTCAAATTACTCGGAATCAAAAGACCTGATCAACCAAATAATCAATAATGACCAAGAATTTAACATGTTGGAAATAAATAGACCTGATCAACCAAATAACCGACATTGATCAAGACGATGACGAGTTGACTTGAGGATCAAGAAGTACGATAAAAATAAATCGTTTCAAGTTCGACAAAACTTCATGGAATAGAGATATACATACCCAAGCTGAGTTTCAAAGATAATTAACAATAAGAGTTCGACTTCTTAAAATAATAGCTCGACTCTAGGGTTTAAACGACTTCAACATAGTTAAATTCTAGAATCCAGAATTCAAAACATCATTATAGTATATCAAAACATCTTAACATAGCAGCGGAATACGAGAGATTATATGTATGACGACATATAATCTAGGCTCTTTATTTATCAAAACATTAACAACAACCTACATACATCCAGCCCTCGTCATCTGCATCCCTGCTAACCTACACGTTTTAGAAATAACATGCAGGGCTGAGTACTACGTACTCAGTGAACACATGCCGAAAACATTTGAAAACTTTGCTGAATACAGCTATATATGAAAACTTGCCAGAAAACATAATACGAGGATTTTCTGAAAAACAACTCGTAAAATGCTAAAAATATTTTCTTTTCAAAACTCATTTGTCTGCAGACAATTATAATAGTATGAACCATATCTACAAATAAATAATGGTGATGAGAAAGAGGCCTCTTTCTCAATCACTTGTAACCGGTATATCAAGGAAAGGCTCACGATTATGAATAATCGGCGTATCAAGAAATGCGCACGATTACCAATGTGTACACAGATTTCACCTTGAGTGAAACCGATTTCTTCTTTCTGAAGTAGATGGTAACATACTTAAACATTTTAAAATCATTTGGCAAGTATCAGAGCTTTAAAATCATAGTATATCATGCTTTGCACATTTTTCAGTTTAGAAAGTCCACCTGATTACTTTAAGCTTTAAACTTTAAAACTTTATCTCTTGCAACCCTTTTACTTCACGCTTCCGTTTCTACTTCCGCTTGCTCCTTTAATCGAAAGCGAATAACGATTTTTAGAACATAAATCTTTTATCGAATAACTACTTCGATAAACCTAACGTAATTCGATTCGAATTTCTACGCCGAAACTGAACGAAATTCGAGAATTTCTATCTTAACTTTTCAAACATTCTTAATTTATCTTAATCTATCTTAATTCCTCATTATGTATCAAGCATCAATCAAATCTCATATAATATCAACATTTATAAATTACTATTCACTATAATTGACTCATTCGATTTTAATCCGTCTAACGGATTCAAAAAATTCTCAATTTAATTCCACGCACTTATTTCATCATATCAAACATAATTATACTTTAAATACACACATTAATTCAATTAAACATATAACTCCCAAATCGGGAAAATCAACCAAAAATAGAAAATCTTCATTACTTTGAATTAAATTTCCTGAAAATCATATAACACTTAATTTTTATTAAGAAGTTCATAAATGCAATTAATTTCTTAATTAAAATTTTATTAATATTTTATTTATTTATTTTAAATTTTCGGTTATATTGTATTTATAGTTTCTAGAATTATTTTCTCTTCTTTTTAATTTCTAACATTCTTAATTAACATTATAAGCTCATTTCTTCATTTAATTTTCAATCAATTAAGTATTAATCTTCCAACCCTAATTTAAGAACCCTAATTTCACTTTCTAGGGTTTCTAGGGTTAATCATGCTTTCACTTAATCATTTCTTGATTCTATTGACTTCATTAATATCATATATCTTTAATTGAAGCTTCTAATCCATCATATAACATCACATTATCAAACCCTAATTTTAATCTCATATTTTCGATATTTTTATTAAAATGAAATTGGTTGGGAATTCATGCTCACTTCCAACATGAAACATTCTTAGATTAATTTACTAAACTCATTTATATCATCAATATGAATATACAAGACATGCATCAATTATTTCACCATTTTCCATTTTTTTCGAAATTTACCAATTATGAACTACGGTTTCTCATGCTTAAATTTAATTACACATTTGATCTTATAATCATATTCTAAGCATAATACATGAAGATCATAACATCAAACAATGCATGAATCAAAATTTAACCATTTTCCATAATTTTCGATAATTATGACATTTAGGGTTAGGGATTTGATTGCCATGCTTTAATCACTCTAATCATCATATAAATATCATACAAGCATCATACTAAGACATAAACATCATCCAATCACTTCTTATTTTTCTCTCACAATTTCGACATATATATATATATATATATATAAGATCTTCCACCATGAAAATGAAATAAGAGCTTGGAAGAGAGGAATCTTAGCTTACTTATATGATTGAAGATGATAGGTAGTATGAAAAACTTGAATCTTGAAGCTTGGAGATAAAAAATGGTGTTCTTAAGTGTGTGTGAGTGTGTGTGTCGAGAGAGAGAATGAGAGATCGAGAGAGAGAGAGAGTGTGAGCTGCTATGTTTGTGTGTGTGCGTGAGAGTGAGAGGGGTGAGGGATAAATACATGCATTTCATACATAGGTTAGGAATAGACTAGGTTAAATATTTAATTCTAACTTAATGGTTAAGTTTAGTTAATTGTTTAATCACTTTCCTGACTAAATTAATTAACAACGATGAACCCTCCAATAAACTCTTAATTTCTCAACACAGTAATTAAGATTAAGGTTTCACGAACCTTAAATAAAAATCTCACAGAAAGAATCGGAGATTCGAAGCATTTTCAAATCGACCGAAACTAAAATTTTAAAAGATAATTTACGTAAAAATTTACGTAATTAAATTAAATTCTTCTTTTAGTCAATTTATGACTAAACATTTATCATCTATTGATAAATGTAAAAACTTCTTCGTTTCGGATTAACCGAGACGATAAAATTTAATTAAAACTCATTTTTCCGGTAAAATATATCTGCCGGGTAAAATTTTCGGAAAGAAAATTTTTATTTTACTAAAATTCTTGTCTTTCTCATTAGATTAATTATTTTAATTACTCAAGAAAGACAGGATACTACATTCTCTCCTCCTAAAAATAAATTTCGTCCCGAAATTTGCTTACCTCTTGGAAGAGTTCGGGATACTTTTCTCTCATTTTGCTTTCTAACTCCCATGTCGCTTCTTCTAGTCCATGATGCCTCCATTTGATCTTTACTGACGTGATCGACTTATTTCTAAGCTGCTGGACCTTCCGATCCAAAATCACTTCAGGTTTCTCTTCATAACTGAGATCTGGTTCAAGGACTACTTCTTCTTGATGAATAACGTGCTTAGGATCAAACATATATCTCCGTAATTGAGATACATGAAACACGTTATGTGAACTTCCAAAACTTGGCGGTAAGGCTAGCTTATACGCTACTTGACCTATTCTTTCCAGAATTTCATATGGTCCTATGTAGCGAGGCTTAAGCTTTCCTTTAACACCAAATCGATGAATTCCTCTTGAAGGCGAAACTTTCAAGAAAACTTTATCACCCACATTGAATTCTAATTCTGATCTTCTGACGTCAACATAAGACTTCTGACGGTCTTGTGCTTCTTTAATTCTTTGTTTGATTTGACGCACAATCTTTATCATCTCTTCCACTGAATCGGGCCCTAATATTTTTCTCTCGCCCACATCATCCCAATGAAGTGGAGATCTACACTTATTTCCATAAAGGGCTTCGTAGGGCGCCATGCCAATCGTCATTTGATAACTGTTGTTGTAAGTAAATTCAACAAGAGGTAAAATTTGCTCCCATTGACTTCCTCGATCTAGAACAACAGTTCTCAACATATCCTCCAAGATCTTAATGGTTCTTTCTGATTGACCATCCGTCTGAGGATGAAAAGCCGTACTGAAATTCAATTTGGTACCTTTCTTGCATACTTCTCCAAAAATGAGAAGTAAATTTTGAGTCTCGATCCGAAGTGATCGACTTAGGTACTCCGTGCAATCGCACAATTTCTCGCACGTACAGCTGAGCTAACTTATCAGCGCCATAAGTTATGGAAATAGGTATAAAGTGTGCAGATTTTGTCAATCTATCCACTATTACCCATATTGCTGTATTCACTCGTTTGGATCTAGGTAACCCAGTTACAAAATCCATGGTAATTTTATCCCATTTCCACTCTGGAATATCTAAGGGTTGTAGCTTCCTATATGGTCTCTGATGCAATGCCTTTACTTGTTGACAGGTTAAACATCTTTCCACAAAAGAAGCTATGTCTCTTTTCATTCCTTCCCACCAAAATGTTTGTTTCAAATCTTGATACAATTTGGTACCTCCAGGGTGAGCTGAATAAGGAGTTTCATGAGCTTCACTCATGATTTCATTCCTTAATTCTTCATCATTCGGTACACAAATTCTTTCTCGAAACAGGAGAACATTATCTCCTGCCTCTTTAAAATTTTCATCCTTCTCTAGACGAATTTTCATTCGTAATTTTTCCAATTTCTCATCTTTCCTCTGAGCATTGGAAATTCTTGACCTTAGGTCTGGAATTATTTCCATGGCTGCAACCATTTGCTCAATAGATTGCGGAGGTAGAATTACTTCTAATCTCAGTTCTCCGAAACTCTTAATGAGTTCTTTCTTTTGAGTTAGAAAAAATCCTAATTCCGATTTCCCTTTTCTGCTTAACGCGTCAGCGACTACATTTGCTTTTCCTGGATGATAGGAAATTTTACAATCGTAGTCTTTAACTAACTCGAGCCATCTTCTTTGTCTCATATTTAATTCTCTCTACTCAAAGAAATATTTGAGACTCTTGTGATCTGTGAAGATTTCACATTTTGCTCCATAAAGATGGTGTCTCCAGATCTTTAGAGCATGTACTACTGCTGCTAATTCCAAGTCATGAGTTGGATAATTTACTTCATGAGGTCTAAGCTGCCTAGAAGCATATGCAATAACTCTTCCTTCTTGCATCAGGACACAGCCTAATCCGTTCTTTGATGCATCTATGTAGATAGCATAATCTTTATCCGAATCTGGAACTGATAGCACTGGGGCAGTGGTCAATCTCCTTTTAAGTTCTTGAAAACTTTCTTCGCATTCCTCTGACCACTTGAATTTTGATTCTTTCTTTAGGAGATAGGTCATGGGTTTAGCTATTTTGGAGAATCCCTCAATAAATCTCCGATAATAGCCTGCTAAACCTAAGAAACTCCTAATTTCTTGTGGTGTGGTTGGAACTTTCCATTCCTGAACTGCTTGTACTTTTGAAGGATCAACTTTGATTCCTTCAGAAGAAACAACATGTCCAAGGAAATGTACTTCTTTCAACCAAAATTCACATTTACTAAATTTGGCATACAATCTTTCGGTTCTCAATCTTTCCAGAACAATTCGGAGATGTTTCTCGTGTTCTAATTCATTCTTTGAATACCCGAGAATATCATCAATGAAAACTACGACAAACTTGTCCAAGAATTCATGGAATACTCGATTCATGAGATCCATAAATACTGCTAGAGCATTTATCACACCAAATGGCATTACTACAAACTCGTAGTGGCCATATCTTGTTCTGAAAGCCGTCTTGGAAATATCTTCTTGCTTAACCTTTAATTGGTGATAACCAGATTTTAGATCAATCTTCGAGAATATACTCGCTCCTCTGAGCTGATCAAAGAGATCATCTATTCTCGGCAAAGGATACTTGTTTTTCAAGGTTAACTTGTTTAATTCTCGGTAATCGATGTACATCCTCAAACTACCGTCATTTTTCTTGACAAACAAAATTGGCGCTCCCCACGGAGAAACACTAGGTCTAATGAAACCTAGGTCAAGTAACTCTTGCACTTGAATTTTCAATTCTTGCAACTCCTTTGGAGCCATTCTGTATGGTGCCTTGGAAACAGGAGCTGATCCTGGTTCAAGATCTATTGTGAACTCCACTTGCCTATCTGGTGGCAATCCTGGCAAAATTTCTGGAAATACATCTTGAAATTCTCTGACCACGGCTACATCTTCAATGCTCTTATCCTTATCTTCATCTTTGTTAAGATAGATGAGATATGCTTTCATATCTTTTCTTCTCAACAATCTCTTTGCTTGAACTGCCGAGATAATCAGCGATCTCTTACAACTTCTTTCTATTCTGAAAAATAGAGTTCGTTCCTAACCAGGTATATGAAATGAAATCTGTCTTTGCTTGCATTGAATGCTTGCAAAATTCTCGGTCAACCAATCCATTCCCAAAATAATATCCACATCCCACATTTTAATTAAATTTAGGGTTTTCGCTAACATCTTGAGAGATCCTAATTCAAACTCTATATTAGGACAGATGCGAGTAACTGAGGTAGATTTACCTAACTGTGTAGTTACTCTCAAGTCTTGACTAGCACGTTCTACTTTAAGACCAAGATTATCTACGCATGCATCTGATATAAATGAATGCGATGCACCAGTATCAAATAAAATTATAACAGGTACGTCATTTAATTGACCCATACCTGTAAAATTTTCTTGATCTTTATCGAACGGCTTTTGATCAAGAGCAAAAACCCTTTGATATGGCTGCTGGGGTTCCATTCTCAGTTGCTGAGGTTGCTTTTGCTTTTGTTGGAATCGCTGCCCTTGACGATTTCGTTGCTGCTGCCATGGTTGAGGAACAACTTCTATTGCCTTCAATCTCTGAGGCGGGTTCTGAGTTGGTCTACTTCCTCCTGTTCCTTGTAGTTTAGTTGGGCACTGATACGAATAATGACTAACTTGACCACAAGTATAGCAGCTATTACTTCCAGCCTTGCATATCCCTTGATGCATCTTGCCACACTTGGAACATGGAGACATTCCTTGATAAGTTTGAGACGAACTGCCTTGATTGACGAAAGGCTGCTTGAATCGTCCTTGATTAAATTGCTGCTGTTGCTGACGTTGTTGTCCTTGCTGTCCTTGCCAGGGCTTCTTACTAGATTGACTTCCAAAATTCCATTTTCGTTTCTGATTTTGGTTGGACGGCTACGGATTTGCCACTGTCGCTGGAGTTTGAATTTGCGTGGCTGCTGAAGTCTGAGAAGACTTATCTGGCTGCATAGCCAATTCCATATCCAAAGCTCTATTTAAAGTCTCTGCATATGACAACGCACTTTGACTGGCTAAAACGATTCTTATTTCCTGCCGAAGACCTGCTCGGAAAAGTTCAGCCATTTTCTTGTCTGTGTCCACTTTGTCTTGAGAAAAACGTGATAGATCACAAAATTCTCTATCATACTCAGATACTGATTTCTTTTCCTGTTTGAGATTAGCAAACTCATTCTCCTTCTGCTTTCGATAACTTCGAGGAATGAATTTTTCAAACAATGCATCCTTGAATTGTTCCCATGTTAGATTTTCCAATTGCTCAGAAGTGTATGCTCTTTGTCGAGCTTCCCACCAGTAATCCGCAGAACCTTTAAGCTGGTAAGACATGCATGTGAGACGTTCTTGATCCGTACATCGAAGAAAACGGAAAATTCTTTCAAGCGCACGAATCAACTCTTCGGCTTCCGATGGGTTTCCTTTTCCATCTAAAGTTGGGGGATTTTTTTGTAAGAATAATTCTTCTATTCTTCTTTCTGGTTGAGGAGGAGGTGGGGTAGGTTCTCTTTCGGCCTCATCTTCTACCCTTCCTCGACCTCGGCCTCTTGGTCTACCTCTTGGCGGCATTTTCTAATTAACCAGGATTTTCATTCCAATTAGTCTTTCTTTATAATGAAATTTTATTCTCTAATTTAATTAATCAAAAGGATTCTTCTTTCTATTTATTTAAAGAATAAAATTTTCCTAGGTTTTAGGACTTGGAAAATTTGCCTTAATCACCTCATTAATACATAGCATGCTCATCATACTCCTAATGAATTACGCGATTCATTCTTATCAAAACTTTCAATCACATATATCATACTTATAAAATGTAGTGAATCCAAGATTTACTCACATCGTCATACATTGTAAATCAACATTTTAATTTCTCATCATCATGAAGAAATTTAACAATTCACTCTTGTCATAAATAATGAATCAACGATTTACTCATATAAAATTTCTATAACCTTTAATCATAAAATAATTCAAGAACAATTATTTTTTTCATTATTATCCTTGCTAAATATAATTTAGTTTCCATACTCTTATCATAAAAGGAATAATATTATATATTAACTTCATCATAAATTTAGTGAATCAAATAATTCACACTCATCATCACCAATGAACCAAACGATTCATTTTCATTATCAATATTTACTTTAATATATATAAAAATTAAGTAATAATTATTTATTATATTATTCTGCGAAATTTAATTAGCTCCTACATTCTTTATTAATCAAGAATGAATAATATCATCTTGATATATAAATTTCATCCTAAATGATTTTGAGGTGATTTACTTCATCTCAACTTTTTCTTGAATCATAAAGTGTATAGCTAATGGAAAAGAAAAACATAAACTAAATAACTAAGAACTAAACTAACGATGGTCAAACGAAACTATTATCGAGCGATGAACTAAACTAACGAAGATCGGAATGAATTACATACGAAATATTTGACTCGTTTCTTCCGGCCTGAACTACCGTCATTTTCCGTCACATAGCCATCACACAGCGGCGTAAGAAGTCGCCTGAACGTTGCCTGAAACATCCTCCACCGCTGCTGTCTTCTGCCAGAATCGCGCCACCCAAGCTGCCGCCGTCTGCCGCTGCTGCTCAGCTCTCCAGCGACCGCTGGTTTCCAGCCGCCGCTGGATTCCGGCGACCGCTGGGATTCCAGCGAGCGTTGGAACCACCTTCGGCTTTTCTGCTCCAGCGAGCGGCGAGTTTCAGCGAGCGGTGGACTTCCGGCGAGCGTTGAGTTGCTGCTGGCACTGAGTTTTTCATTCCAGCGGTCGCTGGATTCCAGCCGGCGCTGGAATTCCGGCGATCGCTGGAAATTCCGGCGAGCGCTGGAACAAGTTACGGGTTTTCTCTTCCAACGAGCGTTGCTTTCCAACGAGCGTTGGAACTTCTACTTAACGAGTTTTCTTCCATTTTTCATGCATTTTACGAGTTTTTCTTCCACTATACTTATTTTCTGACGTTTTACTTCTTCGATAACGCTTTATTTTAATTAGTATAACGTTTTCTTGACTTCACTTTTCTCGCTTCTTCTTTTCTTCTTAAGACCATTAAACGAGAATTTAACAACGGAAATTTATCGGTATCTCGAAAATTATCAAAACAACTTCTTGGCCGTACTTCTTCATTTAACGGAAAAATTTGCCTCTTCGAGGACTTTTACAAAAGTTAGGGAATTATTTACATCATAAATTCCCTACATTAGTCGTGATTTTCTAACATCACGCAAAATATCTTATCGGAGCGGAATTCTATGTCGCCTCCGATTTGCTATACTACCATATTATGCTTCTATGTACGAGAACTTATTTACAACCACCGATAAAACGTACAAGTTGTTTGATTAACTATTCTATTACATTATATTTACATTATCTTCCTTTTCGTTAATTATCATCAAACTTCTTTCAACAACCCTTCTTTTTCTTCACTGCTCATCCTCCGACGGATCCTCTTCCTCTTCCTCCTCACTTGGATCTTCTTCTTCCGTTTCCGTACTCTCCTCTGCTCTCTCCACTCCGTCCAAAGTCACACGAGGGGCATGAGTAATATCCTCTCCCGGCGAAGGCCTAAAGCTAGGCTGAAAACTTAAATGGTTAAACGGTATTCGACGGAGGTGGAAGTATCCTTCGGTTGGTCCAACCTCTGGATCAACGTTTTCCTGGTCACTATCATAGTGACGTGGTCCAGAAGTGCTAGCCACGTTAGGGTTAAATAGAGTAGGCTGGGTTCCAACTATGACATCAAGCTCTGAAGAATTCAAAGCTTGCAATGTTTCAATGGAAGGATCATTTGGAACTTCCTCAATAAAAGAAGCTGAGGCTACTCCGTTAGACTGAACGGAAGGCTCAGGAGTGAAGATCAAAGTCTCAGAACGAGAGGGAGATGCAACATAGCCATTTGCTAATGGTTCAACAAGAAAAGAGTTAATATTAAATCCATTATTTTCATGGATGGGAGAAGCAATAGGTTCGAGATTTTCTGGAGGATTCTGATCAAAGATAGGATAATCTTGGGGCATGAGATGTTGTAAACCAAACTCACCAACAGGAATCGATGGCTGATATGGTCCAGGAGGTGGGTACGAAAAACACATATATTGAGTACTGATAGCAGAAATGAACGCTCTGCAATCTCCGAACAAAACACCATCCCAGTACTGGGGAGTGACGTATCTTGGAGCAATTGACGCCGCCCATCCCTACCAGTCCTTAGGAAGCAAAGGAACTAACCTAACTATACCAATCACTCCCGAGATATTTGATTCATGGATGTCCATCCAAACCCTATGAAACCGAGCTAAGAATTCTGCTAGGGTTTCTGTGTAGCTCATATGTATGTGATGAAATTCAATCATCGCTGCTACGCTTCTAGAGTTGGACATCCTATAAAAGAAAATTTACATAATTAGCTAAACCGAGATTACGAATAGTTTTGAGAATCCACTGTCTCAACATACTCAATGTCGCTTCCAAAAGGGTGTTCCGGGCTCATGTTACATTCCACAGATAAATACTCAACTTGCTTGCACAACTAATCCATCATCCCGCTTATGATCGATCACCAACAACCAATCACATTAGAGATTCAAACACAACAATTATATATATATATATATATATATATATATATATATACTTTAACTTCCAACCTTTTTAAACTAGAACGTTTGAAATTTGTACCTGGATAGCTGGATGAGATGAGAGATGCTGGACTTCAGTTGTTGTTAAAAACTTGACTAGTCTAGGAATTCAAACCAGACTAAACTTTAAGAAATAACAACTTGGAGCTGAAGACATTGCTCTATACTAGTCTAGGGTTTCAAAATAGACTAGATTTTTAGAAAAATATTATTCAGAGCAGTCAGACCTGCTCTGATACCACTCTGTCGCAGCCCGAACCTCGATATTAGATGTCAAGGCCGGTAGGTCCCACAACTTACACAATTTATGATTAACAAACGAATAAAGATAGCGATCCGGCTATCGTTGGAAATAACAAAGGCATTCATAATCAACAATTCACCGATTTTAGAATAAATACCACATGTATGACTTGAAATCAATAAGACAATCACTGACTTCAACAATGACATACATATTGACAAACATAACTCAAATTACTCGGAATCAAAAGACCTGATCAACCAAATAATCAATAAAGACTAAGAATTTAACATGTTGGAAATAAATAGACCTGATCAACCAAATAACCGACATTGATCAAGACGATGACGAGTTGACTTGAGGATCAAGAAGTACGATAAAAATAAATCGTTTCAAGTTCGACAAAACTTCATGGAATAGAGATATACATACCCAAGCTGAGTTTAAAAGATAATTAATAATAAGAGTTCGACTTCTTAAAATAGTAGCTCGACTCTAGGGTTTAAACGACTTCAACATAGTTAAATTCTAGAATCTAGAATTCAAAATATCATTATAGTATATCAAAACATCTTAACATAGCAGCAGAATACGAAAGATTATATGTATGACGACATATAATCTAGGCTCTTTATTTATCAAAACATTAACAACAACCTACATCCATCCAGCCCTCGTCATCTGCATCCCTGCTAACCTGCACGTTTTAAAAATAACATGCAGAGCTGAGTACTACGTACTCAGTGAACACATGCCGAAAACATTTGAAAACTTTGCTGAATACAGCTATATATGAAAACTTGCCAGAAAACATAATACGAGGATTTTCTGAAAAACAACTCGTAAAATGCTAAAAATATTTTCTTTTAAAAACTCATTTGTCTGCAGACAATTATAATAGTATGAACCATATCTACAAATAAATAATGGTGATGAGAAAGAGGCCTCTTTCTCAATCACTTGTAACCGGCATATCAAGGAAAGGATCACGATTATGAATAATCGGCCTATCAAGAAATGCGCACGATTACCAATGTGTACACAGATTTCACCTTGCGTGAAACCGAATTCGTCTTTCTGAAGTAGATGGTAACATACTTAAACATTTTAAAATCATTTGGCAAGTATCAGAGCTTTAAAATCATAGTATATCATGCTTTGCACATTTTTCAGTTTAGAAAGCCCACCTGATTACTTTAAGCTTTAAACTTTAAAACTTTATCTCTTGCAACCCTTTTACTTCAAGCTTCCGCTTCTACTTCCGCTTGCTCCTTTAATCGAAAGCGAATAACGATTTTTAGAACATAAATCTTTTATCGAATAACTACTTCGATAAACCTAACGTAATTCGATTCGAATTTCTACGCCGAAACTCAACGAAATTCGAGAATTTCTATCTTAACTTTTCAAACGTTCTTAATCTATCTTAATCTATCTTAATTCCTCATTAAGCATCAAACATCAATCAAATATCATATAATATCAACATTTATAAATTACTATTCACTATAATTGACTAAATCGATTTTAATCCGTCTAACGGATTCAGAAAATTCTCAATTTAATTCCACGCACTTATTTCATCATATCAAACATAATTATACTTTAAATACACACATTAACTCAATTAAACATATAACTCCCAAATCGGGAAAATCAACCAAAAATAGAAAATCTTCATTACTTTGAATTAAATTTCCAGAAAATCATATAACACTTAATTTTTATTAAGAAGTTCATAAATGCAATTAATTTCTTAATTAAAATTTTATTAATATTTATTTATTTATTTTAAATTTTCGGTTATATTGTATTTATAGTTTCTAGAATTATTTTCTCTTCTTTTTAATTTCTAACATTCTTAATTAACATTATAAGCTCATTTCTTCATTTAATTTTCAATCAATTAAGTATTAATCTTCCAACCCTAATTTAAGAACCCTAATTTCACTTTCTAGGGTTTCTAGGGTTAATCATGCTTTCACTTAATCATTTCTTGATTCTATTTACTTCATTAACATCATATATCTTTAATTGAAGCTTCCAATCCATCATATAACATCACATTATCAAACCCTAATTTTAATCTCATATTTTCGACATTTTTATTAAAATGAAATTGGTTGGGAATTCATGCTCACTTCCAGCATGAAACATTCTTAGATTAATTTACTAAACTTATTTATATCATCAATATGAATATACAAGACATGCATCAATTATTTCACCATTTTTTTCGAAATTTACCAATTATGAACTAGGGTTTCTCATGCTTAAATTTAATTACACATTTGATCTTATAATCATATTCTAAGCATAATTCATGAAGATCATAACATCAAACAATGCATGAATCAAAAGTTAACCATTTTCCATAATTTTCGATAATTATGAAATTTAGGGTTAGGGATTTGATTGCCATGCTTTAATCACTCTAATCATCATATAAATATCATACAAGCATCATACTAAGACATAAACATCATCCAATCACTTCTTATTTTTCTCTCAAAATTTCGACATATATATATATATATATATATATATATATATAAGATCTTCCACCATGAAAATGAAATAGGAGCTTGGAAGAGAGGAATCTTAGCTTACTTATATGATTGAAGATGATAGGTAGTATGAAAAACTTGAATCTTGAAGCTTGGAGATCAAAAATGGTGTTCTTAAGTGTGTGTGAGTGTGTGTGTCGAGAGAGAGATTGAGAGATCGAGAGAGAGAGAGAGTGTGAGCTGCTATGTTTGTGTGTGTGCGTGAGAGTGAGAGGGGTGAGGGATAAATACATGCATTTCATACATAGGTTAGGAATAGACTAGGTTAAATATTTAATTCTAACTTAATGGTTAAGTTTAGTTAATTGTTTAATCACTTTCCCGACTAAATTAATTAACAACGACGAACCCTCCGATAAACTCTTAATTTCTCAACACAGTAATTAAGATTAAGGTTTCACGAACCTTAAATAAAAATCTCACAGAAAGAATCGGAGATTCGAAGCATTTTCAAATCGACCGAAACTAAAATTTTAAAAGATAATTTACGTAAAAATTTATGTAATTAAATTAAATTCTTCTTTTAGTCAATTTATGACTTAACATTTATCATCTATTGATAAATGTAAAAACTTCTTCGTTTCGGATTAACCGAGACGATAAAATTTAATTAAAACTCATTTTTCCGGTAAAATATATCTGCCGGGTAAAATTTTCGGAAAGAAAATTTTTCTTTTACTAAAATTCTTGTCTTTCTCATTAGATTAATTATTTTAATTACTCAAGAAAGACGGGATACTACACAATAGTTTTAATATGATGTTCAGATTTTCCATTAATATTCCATTCTGTAATAGATTTGCCATTGAACTGAGCAAAATCTTTACCTTCTTCAATTAGAAGATCAATTGGTGTAGCTTTTGTATAATAAGGTTTAACATTAGAAACTTTAACAATTTTATTAACTTGCATTTCTTCATCAGAAGTTTCTATTGAAGAATTTTCTTCTTTAGTAATAACTGAGATGATATTAGAACTACTCTCACCTTTTTCAGTTACACTAATTTTTTGAAGTCTATTGATTAAACCATCTAGAAAATCATTATCTTTTTTAGAACTTAATAAGAAATTTTCTTTTTTAAGATTCGGTGGAGGTTTAATAATGAGGGAATTATTATTATATTTTTTAATAGGTTTAGGACAAAGTAGTTCTTCAATCCTATTAGTTTGATTACCTAATGAATGTAAAGCAAGATTAGTAAAATTATTTTGCTGTATTAAATTATCAAAATCTCCTTTTCCAGATTCGGTTTTAATAGGAGTAGCATAGATTTCTTTTTCTCCTGTTTTCAAAACAAGAGTTGAAAAGGGTGGATGAATTTCTTCTATCTCTTCACCTGTTTCATGAATGTAAATTTTATATTTTTTTTCTCTAAAACAGATAAAAAGATTTTATTAGTAAAATCAGGAAATTCCTTTTTTCTTTGAGGGAAATATAAATTTTCTAACCAAAGGAAAAAATCTAGGTTAGAATTATTTATTATATTCCATTCATCATATCTCTTTGTATAAAGAGATTGTTGACCTAATGATAAGGAACAAAGAAACCATTTTCTTTTTTCAACATTTTTAGTCTTATTAAGACTTTTTTCAATTCATTTTGAAAAAGAAATATTATTTTTAATCATAAAAATATTACTACTAAAAAACATATATAGGGAATGGTTCATATAGAAATTAGTCTCCATGAGGGAACTAGGAACTCATTTCACCCATCCATTTTTAATAGATCTACGGTTCTCAATTATAGATGATTAATATGCTAATTTCGGCAATTTAGATTAATGTAGGGTCACTATAGTAATATGGATTATTTCCAAAACTTCTATATTCCTACAATCGTGGGATTTATTCTCTCTTTCATTGTAGTTAACTAATTTTGGACGGTTTCTTCCATCCATTACGTTACAATTTTTTTTTATTCAAAATTGTTTGTGTCTCCATTTTAATTTATTTTTAGCTTTCAATTTATTTAACTTATGATATTATGAACACAATTTTGATGTGTGTCATTATATTATTTTTATTGATTTTGGATATATCATTTGTTGGGAAAATTAATAGAGTTTTGATTGGATACCAAAACCCAGCTGACCCCAACCGAGTAGATGATCGCACAAGCCTAAGCGTTTTTTAGCTCACCTGTTTGAGCTTATAGAGTTTTTTTAGTTTACAGGTAGATTCGCTGAAGACAGCTGAAGACAGCAGAAGACACAGCTAAGCAGACAGCTTAAAGAACTCAGCAGAACAGACTCAGCAGAGCAAGGCCAAGAAGAGTCAAAGATCTTGCAGTATCAAGACCCAGCTCAGTGACGGAAACCCAGCTTAGTGTCAAAGACCCAGCTCAGTGTAAAAGACCCAGCTTAGTGTCGTTGACACAGCTTAGGTCTAAAACACAGCACAGGTCAGTGACACAGCTCAGGTTGAAGACACAGCTCAGGTTGATGATACAGCACAGGTCTAAAGACAGCTCAGAATCAAGACACAGCAGAGTCCAAGACGCTGAAGATACAGCAAAGACGCTTAGCAGCTCGAAGACGAAGACCTTCTCAAAAACAAGATCCCGATGTCAGAAGATCTTATCTGACGCAGTCAGATCAGAGAAGAACTAGCTTCTGCAGATGCAGACCTACTTCGTAGGTAAAGGCCAGAAGTCAACAAGAGTAGGTAAGATTCAAACGGCTCTCTTCCAACGGCTAGTTTGAATCTCCACCTATATATATCTCTCCTCCACCATTGAAGAGGAGGCTGGCAAGACGACTGAAGAAATAGAAGAAAACAGAAAAATGAACAACGATCTTCAAAGCCAAATCTTTCAAGAACACCCAGCCAGTCAGCTGTGTTCTTAGTTGTTCACATATTCAGTCATAGGCAGAATAGATCAGAATAAATATCTTAAGCCTAGTTTGAACGAGTTCATCATACTCCTTGTTCTTCATTGTAAGAACTCGTTCATAGTTGGAAAACTATACCCAAACCCAAACCCAGAAAGGTTAGGTAAAGGTACGCTTGCTCGAAGCGTGTAATTCGAGTGGTTAGGTTCTTCGGTACCCGGAAACTGAAGGTGTAGGCTTGACAGTGCCCGCAAACTATTGGAACACAGCTCAGATTAGAGTTGTGAAGTTTCTTGGTACTTGTAAACCAAGTGGTAGTGAATTACCAGTGAATCTGGTCGTGGATGTAGGAGGGGTTACTCCGAACCACGTTAAAAATGCTCTGTTATTTATCGCTTTGTTTTATGCATGTTACTAACCCTCATAAGCATACATTTCAATCTGCATAAACTGACTAACTGAAAAGTGAAACAGAGCTTTGCAATATATTTGAAGCAACAGACGGACTTTCCAAATCCATCACATTCCGCACACACACACAGCCAGCTGTGTCGATCAAGCTGTCATCCAGCTGGATCGAACACAGCCAGCTCTCAGAAAAGAGTTTTAACTTGGAAAAGTTTTTAAACCTTGGTGTATTCACCCCCCCTCTACACCAAGGTATCCGTCTTGGGACCGACAATTGGTATCAGAGCAGTGGTTCAAAAGATCACTGTATCTGTCAAGTCAGCATTTCATTGCTGATAATGGTCACCTGAACAGATCCTTTAAAGCTTCAATTTTTTAAAATCATTATATTGCATACTGTCGTGAAATCTTTCTTGTGCAGGAATCTCTCAAGAGATGAGCTCTTGAAAAATCATGAATCCAGACATTTGTCCGAGATGCGAATGTTATAGGAATTATCTCCATGACTTGGGGATACGAAGAACAAGATATGAGAGTATCTTGGATCACTGGAGAGAGGAATTTAATTCAGCAGCAAACCAGATGGACTGCGATGCAATCATCTCAAGCCACCAGGAGATGAGAAGAACAGAAAGGCTGATTGACGAGCTCAACCTGGAAGGACCATCGAGGAGCAAAGAAGATGAAGAAATCCAGCTAGCTGACTACGACCAGCTGTGAAATAAAGACATCGGGATGCATAATGGAAGATGCAGCCAGTCATACAGCTGAGCACATTGGTCTCAAGGAAAAAATAAAGAAGCAGCAGATGAATCAGCTGGATTTGGAACAGCTAACTACCTTCTATACAATCAGAGACCTCTTCAAAGAAATGAGCCGATGGTGAGAAGATCCGTTCATTAGAAGGAAGTAGGATGCAACTGAAGAAAAAGCCACCTACTATCAAATCGAGGGGGAACTCTATATAGCTGAAAAGAATCAGCAAAATCAAGTAGAAGACCCAGCAGGATGCACTCACCAAGATAGACTCAGCTGGAGTTACCAACTGAGGGGGAACAAACCCAGATGGATCCCAAAAGCTCAGATCAAAAGGATTATCCAGCTAAAAGGAAATAAAGCTCAGCTGAACAACAATCGAAGAGCTAAAGGGAACTCAGCTGAAGAAGCTTCAAGCTAGCCACCAAGATACTCAGCTGAGGAGAACCTTCAATCTAGCAGAAGAGAATACAGCAGTGGTATCAGCTGACTACAATGATCAGCTGACGGGTTTGCAGATTTTGTTTATTATATTTCCTGTTGTAATACAATGAAAGGATAAAATTATTTGAATTTAATTCAAACTTCCAAACATTCCTTAAATGGATTATTCTGCAAGCTATACATCCCATCGCATTTAATGAAAAGCATGCAGAATACTGAGTCAGAAGTCAGAACGTTTCGACTTCCTCAAGCGCGCGTGACATATACTCAATATTCACACGTCATAGGACGTGTTGCGCAAATCTCCCTCAGCCGCAGATCTTCAATACAATTGCCAAGATCTCAACCATTAATCAAAATGGGCAATTGAAATATTTATCAAATTTTTGCAAATCTTCACCATATTTACTATCGCTCATACTTATCTGAAATTTATATCTCAGATTCTTGATTATCTTTTTGCTAATACGCTCCCCGAGTATCTTCGTCTTTCTAACCTCTTACTACAGAAGAAAACCATGGCACCAAAGAAGACTACACCAGGAGCAAGCCAGACTGAGAACTTGATGTCAAAACTTCATTTTGAGAGTTGTCTGACTCTGAAGAACTACCAGAACGCGGAGTTCCAGGAAGTTCTGGATCTCATCGAAAATGCCGGACTTTTGCAGTGGGCGACTGCAAGACCGAAGAACATCATCCGCCGGGAAGTGGCAGAGTTCTTCTTAGAGATATCTAACCGAGATTATCGACTCCGTTCCAACGTATCTCTACAAATCAAGGAGAAGACTGGGCATACAACTCTATGGGACGTTGACATCAACATCAACCGGATGGTAAACAAGCTGTTCTGCCTGAAGACTCTTGGGGACCGCTCCCCAGATAATTACACCAGAGAAGAAATCCAGATCGAACTGGATAAGATGCTGTTCAAGCCAGAACCGTACAGGGCGAGCATGTCCAAGCTCCTGCTCAAGCCCAAGTACAGATTACTTCTGGATGTCACCCAGAAATGCATCCTCGGTATCGCTGGATCTCAAGGAGAGATCAGCATACCCAAACTGAAACCAATGATAGCCATTCTCAGAAATGACCCTGTGGATTGGTTCTCATACTTCATGGGAAAATTGGAAAAAGAATCTAAAAAGATTCATTTTGAAGATGACAGCTTCACCCGGTACAGCTGTAAAGAGACAATCTATCTATGCACCAAAGTAGCGTGCATAATAGAAAGTTACTCTACTGGAAGGAAAATCAAGTGGCATAACGCAGAAGAATTTTCTGTGTCCAGAATACTCTTTGAAAAGTCAAGTCAGCTCACTGACTTGTTGAAGAAAGCAGCCCCTGAAGGAAAGAAGAGGGCGCTAGAGGCAAAGCATCAGACTGCCTCCCCCTCTCAAGCAAGAAAAAGGAAGCAATCAGAGGAGACACATCCAGCTGGATCTCCACCTGCCAAGAAGAAGCTGAAATTCAAGACAGCCATCAAACCAGCTAAGGAGGCAGCAGAGAAACCAGTTGTTGAGACAGCTGGATCGGAATACACTCCCACAGCCTCCCCTGTCCAAAAGAAGAAAACTGAGTGGAGACCAGTTACTGAGGAGACAGCTCAGAGATCCTCCTCCAGCTCAGACAATGGAAGGAAGTTCGTGAGAACATCACGAGAAGCTGAAGGATCACAAATAGTGGTCACTGACCCAGACCCAGAGGATGCTATTCTTCTTCGTCAAATTCTTCAAGCATTCTCACACCCCACTCCAGCTGACTACAAATCAGCTGGAATTTCTCCTCAACAATCTCTTCTTCCATCCCATCCTCAGGTACACATCTCAGATTCCCCTTTCAATTCTTCAGTGCCTGAAACCTCCTTGCTTCCACACACCCAAGTTTCAAGACTCAGCCTCTCCTTCCAAAGAACCATCTCCTTTAAGAGAGCCGACGGACATTCCGATTGGTCAAGCGTCTTCATGCCCACCGACTCCCAAGCTGAACTATCTTCTCTTCCCAGCTCACCTAAAGAGCCCCGTCCAGCTGATGTTTCTTCGCAGCTGGATGATGAAAACCAAGCTGAACCTTCAAGTCCCACTACTTCTGAGGAAGTTGAAATCCTCAGTCTCAGAGCCGTTGCACGTGCTGCCACCATCATGAGGTTCGATGACCTCAGGCTTCAAGAAGTAAAGAGCGCACTGCAACAATACCCGTCTCTTGTTTCACTCCCCGCCGCATTAGTCGCCGTAAGCGACTTCAAATTTTACCTCGCTACCAAGATGACTACTTGGTACGTAAATGAGGAACTTGTGGAGCTCTACTCCTTCAACAAGCTCAAAGCCGAAGAAGCTGCTCTACAGGAGATCTTCGGATTTGGAAGTCTTCAGGATGCCTTCTTGCATCAAGACGAGCTAATCCAAACTCTCATCCAGAAGACTAAGCAAGATGAAGTATCACCATCTGAGGAGGTAATCGCAAGAGCCAACTCCTACCTCCACACTCTCAGCTGGATTGTTCCAGTTGAGACTGCCAAGGAAGCTGTACATGCAGACACAGCTGAGGCAATGGTGACTGAAAACGAGCCAACTTCTGCAACAGTTGAGCCCGCGAGCCGCACCACCTCCCAATTGCCAATGACACTCGCTCACTGGTCGAGATCGAGGCAGTCAAACCCAGTCAAGTTGAATCCGGAACCCAAACGGATTCCAATGTCGTACTTTCTGATGCAATGAAGGAGGAGATAGCCAAACAAGTTGAGGAAATCCTATTCCAGGATAGACTCAAATCAGACATTGACACCCTTCTGCGCATCACAGCTGTAGAATGGCAAGTCCATTGTCATGGACAGTCCATTGTCATGGACAGTCCATTGATGAAGTTTACTCTTTTGCCCAGAACTTACAAAGAAGCTCCAGTGAAGATCTCAAGCAATCTCTCGTATCTCATCGCATTGATCAGTCACATCATCTAGAGAAGAGAGTTCCTGAGATCATTTCAAGCCTTCAAGCTCCACTGGAAAGCAGCTTCAGCGACTTATCCAGCCAGCTGCAAGCTCTACAACAACAAACCCTCTCCAACAGGACTGACATTCAAAAGCTGTTCAATCTCTACAAAGAGCTGGACACTCAGTTCAAAGTTGGAAGTACCAACACAGCACAACTCAACCTTGTCACAGCAGACAACACAGCCAAGATTGCTGATGTTGACAAAGCCCTGGCCCAGCTAAATAAGATAATTGTCAACCTATCCTCCACCCTTGTTGATAATGTCAAAAAGGGGGAAGATAAGGGGGAAGGAAATGACAAGAGAAAAACATCAAGGGCAGGCAAAGGAAAAGCTGTAGCTGAAGATGAAATCCAAGTGCTGCAGTCTGAGATTGATGAAGTTGTTGCTGAGCTGGAAGCAGAAGAACCAGCTGGACGAAAAGGAAAATGGAGCAAAATGATCATCCCTCTTGCCAATGCTAGCGGAGCCAAGCCAGAAGAAATAAATGATACTCAATGGCTCTGCAACTTTGTAAATAAACAAAAGCAAGAGATGAGGAACTTTCAAGAGCAGCAGAAGAAGAAGGAAAGCTTGCTCGATGCTGAGGAAAAGAAGCAGAAGAAGAAAAGAGCAAACATCAGAGCATCAAAGAAAAAGACTCAGATGCCAATGAACTGGAGAAGAATAGATGAATGGATCCCAGACGAATTAAACGACGACTGGGAGCATACAAAATTCGAGTTCATTGAAGATTACTACTATCTGGGAGCCTACCCAAATACGCCTCCAGATGTTGCTTTCAAGATGCATCTGAATGAGCTCTTCCATCAAGATAGGATGACTGCGAAAGCATTCTTCAATGCTGCAGAGACCGCAAAGATCCAATTTTCTCGCTCCCTACCGTATCATCTCCAGCCTCCACTAATACCTGGAACCGATTTCCCTGACAAATCGCAAGTAATCGCAGAAGTAAACAAATGGGCAATCAGGAGAAAAATTTCCAAGGTAAGTAATGAAGAAGAATATAGGAAGCTGGAACGGATGATCTTCAACCGGTACAGGTTAAGAACGGATGAACAGCTTGAAGAAGAAAGACTGAAGAATCAGCAGCAGAGGAAGCAGAGTTGAAGACCCAGTCATCTGGGAATTTTTTTGTCTTTTGAATTTCTGTAAAATGTAAAATTGTAATATTATCTTTTATTAATGAAAAATTCCTTTTTGCTCTCAAGCTCATCCTGACGACAATAACTCTTTGTCCAGGCACTGAACTCTAAATTTAATTTACCTGCTGTGTATGTTTAAACTTTTGAAAACCCGTTTTCTTGTTAAAGAGGAAGTAAATTGTTTTTCTCAGTTAGGTTTTGGCATCATCAAAAAGGGGGAAATTGTTGGGAAAATTAATAGAGTTTTGATTGGATACCAAAACCCAGCTGACCCCAACCGAGTAGATGATCGCACAAGCCTAAGCATTTTTCAGCTCACCTGTTTGAGCTTATAGAGTTTCTTTAGTTTACAGGTAGATTCGCTGAAGACAGCTGAAGACAACAGAAGACACAACTAAGCAGACAGCTTAAAGAACTCAGCAGAACAGACTCTGCAGAGCAAGACCAAGAAGAGTCAAAGATCTTGCAGTATCAAGACCCAGCTCAGTGACGGAAACCCAGCTTAGTGTCAAAGACCCAACTCAGTGTAAAAGACCCAGCTTAGTGTCGTTGACATAGCTCAGGTCTAAAACACAGCTCAGGTCAGTGACACAGCTCAGGTTGAAGACACAGCTCAGGTTGATGATACAGCACAGGTCTAAAGACAGCTCAGAATCAAGACACAGCAGAGTCCAAGACGCTGAAGATACAGCAGAGAAGCTTAGCAGCTCGAAGACGAAGACCTTCTCAAAAACAAGATCCCGATGTCAGAAGATCTTATCTGACGCAGTCAGATCAGAGAAGAACTAGCTTCTGCAGATGCAGACCTACTTCGTAGGTAAAGGCCAGAAGTCAACAAGAGTAGGTAAGATTCAAACGGCTCTCTTCCAACGGCTAGTTTGAATCTCCACCTATATATATCTCTCCTCCACCATTGAAGAGGAGGCTGGCAAGACGACTGAAGAAATAGAAGAAAACAGAAAAATGAACAACGATCTTCAAAGCCAAATCTTTCAAGAACACCCAGCCAGTCAGCTGTGTTCTTAGTTGTTCACATATTCAACATAGGCATAATAGATCAGAATAAATATCTTAAGCCTAGTTTGAACGAGTTCATCATACTCCTTGTTCTTCATTGTAAGAACTCGTTCATAGTTGGAAAACCATACCCAAACCCAAACCCAGAAAGGTTAGGTAAAGGTACGCTTGCTCGAAGCGTGTAATTCGAGTGGTTAGGTTCTTCAGTACCCGGAAACTGAAGGTGTAGGCTTGACAGTGCCCGCAAACTGTTGGAACACAGCTCGGGTTAGAGTTGTGAAGTTGCTTGGTACTTGGAAACCAAGTGGTAGTGAATTACCAGTGAATCTGGTCGTGGATGTAGGAGGGGTTACTCCGAACCACGTTAAAAATGCTCTGTTATTTATCGCTTTGTTTTATGCATGTTACTAACCCTCATAAGCATACATTTCAATCTGCATAAACTGACTAACTGAAAAGTGAAACAGAGCTTTGCAATATATTTGAAGCAACAGACGGACTTTCCAAATCCACCACATTCCGCACACACACACAGCCAGCTGTGTCGATCAAGCTGCCATCCAGCTGGATCGAACACAGCCAGCTCGCAGAAAAGAGTTTTAACTTGGAAAAGTTTTTAAACCTTGGTGTATTCACCCCATTCTCTACACCAAGGTATCCGTCTTGGGACCAACATCATTAACTTACTTGTTTCAAATATTTATATTTATTTCTATTATCTTATCATATCATCCAATCTCGTAGCTTTATTATTATTCTATTGTTATATCATTATGTTCTAATGTTTCAGTGTTAATTAATAGTGTTAAAAGAAATATTGTTGAAATATTTGTTTTGGGAAGTATTAACATCACATCTTATTGTTATGCCCGTATTCTTTTAATTAAGCATCAAATTTATCTGATTTAAGCATTTCCATGTTTCATGTTAAGCATAGATAATAGTAAATTACAGTACGATTTAGGCATCTGTTATTATGCACGTATTCTTTATATTAAGCATCAAATTCATGTGATATAAGCATTTGCATGTTTCATGTTAAGCATGTATAATAATAATTGATTATATGATTTAAGCATCTATTATTGTACACATATTCTTTATATTAAGCATCAAATTTATGTGATTTAAGCATTGACATATTTCATGTTAAGCATGGATAATAATAATAATAATAATAATAATAATAATAATAATAATAGATTGTACGATTTTAAGCATCTATTATTATGCATGTATTGTTTATATTAAGCATCAAATTAATGTGATTTAAGCATTTACATATTTCATTTTGGAACGAAATGTCTTTAGAATTATCTCTTAAACTTGAAGATTTTTGAAAGTTTTATGATTTAATTGCATAATTTTTTTGGATGTTTAAAATAAAGAAATTAAGCAAAGACAAACGTTGAAATTTGAAATGAAATTATTTTAATTTGGTTGAATCATGAATAAGCATGGAGAATAGATAGAATTTTGGAAAAGATTGATAAAAGTTTTGGGGAGATTGTGGACGTTAATTCCGGAAGAAGAGGATTTCATGGAATCAACTAAAATCAATTGTTTCGATAATGCCCTTATAAGCATAAAAAAATCAGAAATATTATCCATATTAAAGATGTGCTGATAATATCTGAACCACTAATTTGTGATGGATAAAGGGCTAGGATGTGTTCCTAGTTTTTACATGGAAATTTATTTCTACAATAACCCATCCCTATATATATATATTGTTGTAAATATATCTTTAACAACATAGATATACATCATATGAGTGTTGATCAAGTCATCCACCCTAAAACCCTAGCTCTGTACCATTATAAATAGTCATTTGGTCCTCATATTGAAGACATCTTCTACACACTTTCGACACACTTTGAATACATCTGAATATACAGAATTCTTATTCTCTACTATATTCTCTCTTCTCTCTCTAGTTTATAACACGTTATCAGCACGATTGTTCTCCCCAGTTCGATTGTTCTACCTCCTCGATTATTATTGCTTCGATTCTAAAAGGATTTGCCTACTATCAAGGTACGATTAAATTTTGATAAACATTTATGTGAATTGCCACGGACAATTTTTGCAAAATTTTTCATCCATGTAAATCAATTTGGTTTCTCTTCTGTGACGATCGATTCATATTTAGGCATATTGAAATTTATGTATATGTTAATTTCTTGAATATTTATTCGAACATCATCGATCGGGCAAAGGTTGGATTTCTGAATGAAATTAAACGAAACAGGTTTATATCTTTAGTCAAATACATTGGAATAATATAATATTATTAATTATTGTGTTTCATATAAATTAGTTTTGGGAAATGAAATCAAAGTGGATAGTCAGTTTATAAAATCAATTTTTGTGATTTTTTTCTTGTATTTGCACTTTTGATTTTGTGACTAATTATTTATATATTTGAGATCTACATCGTGTTTATTTATTTTCATATATTGTTTATATTTTATGATATAATAACTGTTGTTTCTGAAGAAACACGAATTTACAAATAATCTTAAAGATTATATGTTGATGTTATAGAAGTAGCACAATTAATATTCCTAAAGAATATTACATGCCTTGATGAGCAATAAAATATTTGGATAATATATGATTATCCCTGATTTTTATGTGTATATATTGCACAAATGACAAATGGCTCCAGAAGAGCTTGTATCATTTTGATACTAAATTAAAAATAGAAAATCTAAGTAAGTCAAAAAGAAACTTACTAAATTTTGACGATATCCGCTACAATGAATACCACATTGAGACAACATTAGTTTGTATATTGTTGGTCGAGAACCTGATGTTTCTCATCTACGAACTTTTGAATTTAAGTCTCAATTGCACATCCACAACATACAAAAGATGGGTTCCCAACAAAAGGTTGGAATGTATGTTGGATTAAATATTCACGTGATGAACTTGAAGTTCAACAAGTTATTACTATCAAATGAGTGATCAAATCTCATATACATGTTGTATATGCACCAAAAGAATTGAAGTTCCTCGTGAACTAAATAAAATAGATTATGCTCTTTAACGCTATAATCGTGAGAGATCTATTGGTGCTAAATATAATGATCCGCAGAATACAAAATTGAATAGAGAAATTATATCACTCCATCAATCTCCTAAAAGAGGATCGTCTTGAAGACGAAAATCTCAGTGCATATGCACGTGCACCAGAGATCAAAATATTGGGATTATGGAACAACCAGTAAAGAAAATATCATTGAGAAATGATGAAAATCTGGTTGATTGAAAATGCCATAAATTCTGTGAATTCAAGAGAAATGAGAAATAGAAAAATATTATCATTGCCGATAATAATTTTGCCTCGTCAAAATTGTTTATATCATTTTGAAATGATAGTCTGGATCCAGAAGTGTCATAAGCTAGCACTTAGAAAATTTGAAAGAAGCAATTGAGGCAGAGCTTAACTCGCTAAATAAATATATAATCTTTTGCTCTGAAGTACATATGTCAAAGAATGTTGACACAAATGAGTATTTGTACTAAGAGAAAAGAAATTGATGAGGAAAAAAATAAATAAAGTGATAGCTCAAAGATTTAGGCAGAGATCCTAAATTAATTTTGATTATATATTCTCCTAATATGGCATCACGTTCCGTTATTTAATATCTATCGCAGTAATGATATTATTGATCCGCATATTGGTTGAGTCATTGTATGTGAATATATATGAAAGTTCCTAATGCACTCAAAATTTCTAAAAAAGAGAAATATAAATTCACAACAAGTGTGAATTAATCATTCTGATGCAAGGATATGTGCACTTGTACATTTATCAATAAGTCTTTGAATGACTTTTATCTATATTGATGAAAAAGCCAACTCATACATAAAGAGTTTGGAATAGAAGACTTAGCTAAATCTAAGTATTGAGTCGATATGAAGATCGAGCATGTCGCAGCCCGGCCTAGAAATTAGATGACAAAGCCGGTGGGTCCCACGACTTACACAATTTATGATTAACAAAAGGATTAAGATAGCGACCCTGCTATCATTCAAGAACAAACAAGACAACTCATGCTCGACAAATCATCAAACTTAGGATAATTAGGACATGCATAACTCGAGATTAATGAAACGAACATTTGTTCTCTTTTTAAAAAAAACATGCATATCATCAAATACGATCTCAAATCAGCTCGGAAATCAATAATCTCATCAACCAAATTAATGGCAACAACCATGACGGAAATGAGCTGAATTTTCAGGATCAAGAAGCACGATAAAAATTAGTTGCAATAAGACTATCTTCCAATATAACGAGCAACTGTTTTATAGATAATTAGGTCGGCTAGACTTCAAAATAAGATAACAAACATAGTTCGAGACTTCAGACTTCAACACTTCATCAAACTTATACCAAATTCAATCTTCATAAACTTGCAGCGGAAAAACGAGAGAATATATGTATGAAGACATATACTCTAGGTTCTAAACTCCTCAAAATGACTCTTAACAAACAACAACAACAACAACAACAGTAAGTCCGTCCAGCACATGATCATCTTCATCCCAGCTAACCTGCACATTTTAGAAATAATAGGCGGGGCTGAGTACAAAGTACTCAGTGGGCACATGCCAAAAATACTTGAATACTGCTGTTTAGAGTTATAGATTAAACTTGCCACAAAGCATAAGCACAAAAAATTTTTGTTTCTCAAAAATAAACCTGTGCATGCTCAACTTCTTCTTTTCTGTAAATCATGTTTGTCTGGCCAGACATATACTTTAGAATGTATGTACCAGATCTACAATCACATAATGATAGTGTTGAGAAGGAGGCCTCCTTCTCAAACACTTGTAATCGTCCACTCCTTTCAGAAGGCTCCCGATTACAAAATAGTGTACACAAATCCTACCTTGCGTAGGACCGAATTCGTCTTGCTATAGTAGATGGTATCATACAAAAACTTAAAACATTTGGCAAGTTAATCATCTTAAAAACATCACATATATATATATATATATATATATATATATATATATATATATATATCATTCATCATTTCTTTGTTTGAAATGCCCACCTGATAACTGAAGCTTTGGACTTAACTTTTATCGATTCTGAATCCTCGGATTCACACTTCCACTCGATCCTTCATTCGAACTAGAATTCACGAATTCAGAACGAGAATTAACTACTATCGAATAAACGAATTCGATATTCTTAACTTCTAATTTACTTCGAAATTCTACGTTGAAACTCAACGAAACTTGAGAATTTCTAACTTAACTTCTTAAACGCTCTTACTCTATCTTAACTCATCATTAATCAAAATCACACTTAACATAATCATACATTAATTACTATTCATATCTTCAATTACGAAACGGATTTGACTCGACAAACGAGCTCTGAAAATTCTCAAATTAATTTATTATCATTACTAAACCATAATAAGCATAATTACATATTCAAATCATCACTTCATATCATACAAACATATTAACCTTCAACTTGGAAAAATTCATTGGAAAAATAGAAATTATCAAAATTTCGTATTAAATTTCCGAAAAATTCCACAACACTTAGTTTTTAACATAGAATCCAAATCTATAATTATTTATTTGATTAAAAATCAAATAATCTTTATAAATAAAGATTAAAGGGGCTGCCCTTTTTTTCAACTCTTGGATTAAATATCCAATCACATTCTAATTACTTCCAAACATTCTTAATTAAATTATAAACTATAATTATAATTTAATTTCTTAGATAACTTGAATAAAAATCATAATTCCACATATATATATATTTCGTCTTTTTCATATATAATATATGGATGATTACTTTCTCTTCAAATCAATTCATAACATGCTTGATTAAATTCATAGAGATTAATTATAACTTCAATTAACCAAATCAAGCTTTAATTTTAAAAAGCCCCAAATTTAATATTTTAATTAAATTCCAAAAAATATTAAAATTTGGCTCCAAAAATTCTAACAAAATTACTACATGCTTAAATAATAAACATAAGCTCAATTCCATCATCAATTTCATCATACAATATCCAAATCAAAAATCCCCAATTCTATGAACCCTAATTTTGAAATTAATTCAAAATTAAAGAAATAATGCCTCAATCCATTTAACTTATGCATAATCATACTAAATAACATCATATAAGCTTAAATTAAACAACAATTTACGAATATAACATCAAGATCAAAATCCCCAAAATTTAATTAATATTTTCGGCTATTTTGAAAATAGTAGAAGGGCTTTGATTCTTTGATTACTTCTAACATCAAACATCCATAGAATAATTATCTAAGCTCAAATAATCTATCAATTTGATCATCAAACTCAAGAATCAAAACTCCCAATTATTTCCTAATTTTCGGTTTTTTCTTAATTAATTAGGATTAGAGTTTGATTAAGCTTGATTTAATGATAGATATAACTTCTAAATCATGAATTAAACATACTATTTTAAAAATCATAATCATCCAACAATTTATCTCAAAATTTTCATAATTTTTAAAGTATAAAATAGGATGATTAAAGCTTGATCTTTGAGCTAAAACATGAATTAAACATGTATCTCACCTTGATTAATAACTTGGAGGTGATTTAGACTTGATTTGGAGCTCAAAAATTGAACAAAAATGGAGTTTTTGTGTGTGTGTGTGTGTGCTGCGAAAATGAAGATGAAATGGGAAAAATGAGGATGAATTATACATACATATACTTAGGATAGAAGGTTCTTAATTAAATATCTAGATATTTAGGAAATAATTAGATTAGTTAATTAATTAAAATTCTAATCAATTCAATTAATTACTAACAACTAAATCCTCAATTAAACCTCTAATTTCTCAACATAGGAAAATCAATTAGGGTTTCACGAACCCTAGATAAAAATCTCACAGAAAGAATCGGAGATTCGAAACATTTTCAAATCGACTGAAACTAAAAATTTAAGTGATAAATTACGCAATAAATCACTTAAATAAATTAAATTCTTCTTTTAGTCAATTAATGGCTAATCATTTATCACTTAATGATAAATGTAAAAACTTCTTCATTTCGGATTAACCGAGACGATAAAAATTAATTAAAACTCATTTTTACGGCAAAATATATCTGCCGGATAAAATTTTCGGGAACGAAAATTTTTCTTTCACTGAAATCTTATCTTTCTTATTAAATTAATTAATTTTAGTATGCAAGAAAGACGGGATATTACATTCTCTCCGCCTAAAAATAAATTTCGTCCCGAAATTTACTTACATCTTGAAATAACTCGGGATACTTTTCCTTCATCTTACTGTCTAACTCCCAAGTGGCTTCTTCTAAACCATTATGATTCTACTTGATCTTTACTGACACGATTGACTTATTTCTAAGCTGCTGGACCTTTCGATCCAAAATCGCTTTTGGCTTCTCTTCATAACTAAGATCTGGATTAAAGATCACTTCTTCTTGATGGATAACGTGCTTAGGGTCAAACATGTATCGTCGCAACTGAGATACATGGAACACGTTAAACGAACTTCTAAAAATTCGGCGATAAAGCTAGCTTATCCGTTACTTGACTTATTCTTTCCAGAATATCATATGTCCTATGTAGTGAGACTTAAACTTTCTTTTTAACAAAAACGATGAACCCCTCTTGAAGGTTTTCCTTTCAAACTCTAACGCTGATCTTTGCATATCTGCATAAAATTTCTGACGATCTTGTGCTTCCTTAATTCTTTGCTTAACTTAATGTACATTCTCTATTATTTCTTTAATTATTTCGGCCCTAACATTTTATTCTCGCCCACATTATTCTAATGGAGCGGAGATCGACATTTTCTTTCATGAAGGCTTCATCGGGTGTCATGCCTATCATCATTTAGTAACTGTTGTTATAAACAATTCATCAAGAGGTAAAATTTGCTCTCAATGATCTCTTCGATCAAGAACAATAGTTCTTAACATATCCTCTAGGATTCGAATGGTTCTTTCTGATTACTTCGTGAGGTCTAAACTATCTAGAAGCATAAGCAATGATTTTTCCTTCTTGCATCAGGACACAACTTAGTCCATTCTTTGATGCATCCGTGGAAACGGTATAATCTTTATCTGTTTCTGAAAATGCTAGCACTGGAGCAATGGATAAACTTTTCTTGAGTTTTTGATAACCTTCTTCATACTGCTAGACTACTCAAACTTTGATTCTTTCTTTAGGAGTTGGGTCATTGGCTTTGTTATCTTGGAGAATCCTTCGATAGTAGTCTGCTAAACTTAAGAAACTCCTAATCTGTCGCAGCCCGACTTAGAATGAAGATAACCAAGCCGATGGGTCCCACGACGTACACAATTTATGATTAACCAAGGAACAAGATAACGACCCAGTTATCCAAAAAAAACCATCATACAATAAATCATACTTTCAAGTCAAACCAAAATGGCCGAAAATGGTCAAAAGACAATACCATCTCGTATCAGAGTTTAGCAATGGAAACAAGGTTTATCAAGTCATAGCTTCAACATCACAATAAGACAACAATTACTGAATAAATTCAGAGTGTTGCAGCGGAAACAACATGAGATATCTTTGATTATATGTATGAAGACATATAATCCTGCTCAACATCAACAATGTCTCAAGAGGTCAACAACAAATGTCCGCCCAGCATACTCCATCTTCATCCAAGCTAGCCTACACATTTTAGAAATAACATGCAGGGCTGAGTACTTTTGTACTCAGTGGACACATGCCAAAATAATTGAAAATTTGCTGCTTAGAGCTATAGATTGATTCTTGCCATAAAGCATAGCACAAGTAACTTTTATAAACAAACCTGTGCATGCTCAAACCTTTTCCTTTCATTATAAGTGACTGCGCAGTCAAAATACTTATCATGTATGTACCACATCTACTATAACTTTTGAGTGTTGAGAAGTAGGCCTCCTTCTCAAACACTTGTAATCGTCCCACCATAAAGGAAGGCTCCCGATTACCACATAGTGTACACAAATCCTACATTACGTAGGACCGAATTCGTCTTTCTTTGGTAGATGGTATCATACAAAAACTTCAAAAATTGGCAAGTCAATCACTTTGAAAATCATCACACATATATATAATCATAATATCACATTCTTTATTTCTTTAGTTCAGAAAGCCCACCTGGACTGAAGCTACTTTATCTATACTTTAACTTCTCGGCTTTTCCCTCACTTTTCAGTTCCGCTCGTTCCTTCATTTAATAATTAAATTTAAACATAAGAGCGAGAAAAATTAAATATTCAAATGAGGACTGCCGCTGCTATTCTTAAAATTTCTCTAATTTGTCTCGGCTTTTTCAAGAGTTTTTCTCTCGGCAATTAGGAACTAAACTTTTCTAATTACTTCCTCTTTCTTACTTAACTTTTTAATCGATAATTAATCGATTATAACTTCAGGATATATTTTAAAACATAAATCCATATACCTCTCATTTAACTTTATAGATAAACATATAATCATATAATTCATCATTAAACTTCATGAATATATATATAAACATGCAATTCAGCATTTAACTTCATAAATGCATATAAGCATATAATTAATTGTAATACCCCGATTTTTCTAGTATAGCGCTTCATTAATTTTATTTAATTAACTAAGGCTTTTGCATTCTTAAGTTTTTACAACCAAATATTTTCAAACTCCGGAGGCGAGTATCGGATCGAATTATAATTATTAATCCATAATTCGATAAAAGTAAATAGTGTGTATATAATTTCAATGAGCCAAGTAATAATTTTTGTGAATTAGGCCCAAAACCTATCATTTTATTTATAAACCACAAGCTTAATAAAATTTAAGCCCAATAAATACAATTCAGCCCAATAAATTTAAGCAAATTAAAACAACTTAGAAATGAATATATATTAATGAAAGTAATTACCTATTCCTAACTGCGTCTGTAAATTAAAGCTAGATAAGATGAAATCATGTGTAATCTTTTAATTTCAAACTTGTCAGAGCTCATCATTAAGGAAGTAATTACAAGTAACAATTGAAGCTTAAATACATCACCCATGAATCCTTCTCACAACCGCAAACACAAAATACAACCAAGAAAAAGAAAGGAAGAAGAAGCTCTGCTGGGGATTTTGCAGTCACAAGATTCAACATTTCAATTCATTCGCAAACCATCCATCCACTCATCAACCCAGCTAGTAAGTTTATACAGCTCAAAATCCAATTTCTATGCAATGAAAACTCTGTTTTCTTTTCTTAAAAGAAAACTTCAAACTGAAATCATATCAAATAAAAGAATAACCTATTCTATCTTTCAATAAGCACAAGCATGATCATCAACCTAAGTAAAGCAACCACAGTCCAGTTTACACCAAATTTAAATTTAGAAAACAATCACTGATTACAGTTTTAATTCGAGAACTTAGAAAAAAATAAGAACCTGCTCTGTTCTTATTTATCTCGAATAATCGAGTCATCGGACTTATGTGGGCTGGCGGCGAGTGAAGGAGGAGGACGGCGGCAGTGGAGATGGGGTCTCCGGGCTGCTGCCTAATTGGCCGAAAGGGAGACCGCGGGACTGGTGGTTGCCAGAGGTGGCTGCTGTCCACCGGAGGCAGAACCCGGTGGGATTGCCGGAATCCGGCATCTCACCGGATTGTTGTAAAAAAAAAAGATTAATTAAAACTAAAAAGAAAATAAAATAGAAGAAGGATGGTAGAGAGCTTACCATGGTGATGGTGGCGACGAGCCACGGCGCGGCGGCAATGGAGCTGCTGGCGGCGCGTCGCGGCGGCAGGGGGCTGCTGGCGGTCCGCGGCGGCGGCGGAGGTGGCTACGGCTACTGTTGTCATCCACGCTCCGACTACGGGCTCACGGAGGCGGTGATTCACTCGCCGGAGTCGAGAGCAAAATAGGAGTGAATTTCAGAAATTTGGGGGTTTTCAATTTAGGGATCTAGGATTTTCGATTTGAGGGTTTGTGGTTAAAAACAAAGAGGAAGGTGGGAGAGGGATGGAGACGGCGGCGGAGCTCGCCGGAACCGCAGGGAGACGGCAGCGGTGCTGCTGCCGTCGAGACCAGAGAGAGAGAAAGAGTGGAAGGAAAGGACGCTGTGGCAACGTCGGGAGTGCAGGCGGCGGCGGCGGGCGCGCCGGAGAAGAGGAGGGGCGGTGGCGGCGAAGCGCGCCGGAGAAGAGGAGGAGAGGCGGCTGCTGTGGGAAGAAGAAACAGAAGAAGAAAAAAAAATGTAAAGAGAAGAGAGCAGAGAGAGAGATGTGAGAGTAGAGAGAGAGACGAGAGTTTTGAGAGAGAGAAAGAAAAGATCTGTTGTGAAGAAAAAGAAAAGAAATAAATAATAAAAAGTTATAAAATGTTATGGATTTAGTTAAAAGTGGGCTTGGGTTGGTTTAAAATATGGGCTGAAAACTGGGCCGAAAATTGGGCCGAATTAATTAATTAAGTGGGCCGAGAATTGGGCCGGGCTTGAATTTATTAATTAAAATGCTGATTTTCGAATTCATGTACCAAGCTCTATTAAATCGTGTATAATTTTTGACCCATTTAATATTTTCGAGATCCGTAAGTTGGGCGTTAAATTATACATTCAAGGCTTTCTAATGATGCATTGCCCATTCTCATATTCGAAATACACTGTTCTGTATCTAAGTTTTAATCGTCATAGCTTGTGCAGAAATTCCCAATTTCTAATCCCGTTCAAGTTTAATCAATTTATTTGATTTCTTGAAAACTTTGAAGTCAATAATAATCATTGACTTTCGTTATAAACATTCTAAGCTTCGAGTAAAAGTCAAGTGGAAACCAACTTGAAAACTATTAAAATTCCATTTTATTAATAATATATTAATAAAATGTCAAAGCCTTAAAAGATTAATCAAGTTATTGAGTCCGTTATAGTTTCAAATTCCGTCTAGATCAATTACTAAGATTTGTTTATTTACGATAAAAGGAGCGTGCATAGAAGAAAGGACGGAAGACGGAAGCTTGGTAATTCGTTCTGTAAACTGTTGAGGTGGGCTTTTCTATATATCAAATAACTCGAGCTTTGCTCTGTTTTCGAAATGCTTTAAAAGTATGTTTTAAAGTTATTATCATGCATAAAAGAATTGTTTTATGGATTCTCTTATGCCTATCTGTGTTGGTTCGCCAACTGTTATAATCGATCGGATTCTGAGTTAGCCAAAAGGGTGCTTTCCAGAATTAGTGTACACGGTAGCCATGAGTATGGACCCTGTTGAGGGGCGACTAGCCATGGTGAGTTGCGTTCGCGGAAGGTGGCCACCTTCCCCGGCGTTGTTTCAGATATGGTTTTAATTGAATAAATAAAGTGGAGAAGCAAGTACGAAAATGATTTAGTAAACACGGGCTTTTTCTGAAAAACCCCTGTGTGTTACTGTGGAGATGCATGATTAATCTATAAAAATCTATTATATGTTTTGGCAAGTGTTCACTGAGTACGTTGTACTCAGCCCTGCATATGTTTTCTAAATGTGCAGGTTGAGCGACGAGTGACGGCGGATGTTTTGAGTTATTGGTTACATCAGTGAAGCTAGTAAAGCCCTGACTTCATGTCTTCATACATGAAGTCAATCTACGTCTTTTTCCGCTGCAAGACATTATGATGTTTCATATCATGTGATATTCGGTTTAGTACTGTGTACTAAAAATCCTAGAACTACTGAACTTTTATATCGAGAAATCCTTCGAGATTGTCTCACTTTGGATAACTCTATACACTTTAATATTGTATCATTGTCCAATAATGATATCATCGCCTTTTATTCGTTGATTCCCCCTTCTTTCCCGCTTCTTAATTCCAACCCCTAGTCACACCCCGGCTTAGCCGTCCCTCGGGATTTGGGGCTGTGACAGAGTGGTATCAGAGCATTTCTTCGCTCTGCACCTGAAATTCCTTTTAAGAAAAGTTTAGTTTGAATCACTAAACTTAAGAAACCAGTTACAACTCAAACATCCCGTCACGTCGGCTCAACCAAAGAAGAAAGTGAGAAGTTTTTAAGGTTCTCGATATTTCTAAAAGTTCTGAAATATCTTATTGTTATTATAAGCATGAGATGCTTGAATTTATTTTCGTAGAATTAATTGTTTATTAATTTTATTTTCCCGAAAAACATGTTGAATTAAGAACTTAGAAGTTGTTCTAGGATTTTTCCCGATTCACTGAGAACCTAGACTATTTAAGAGACGTTGTTTAAAGAAGTAAAGACAGTGATTAATCATCATGAGATGAAATAGAAGTGATAAGGTCAGAAGAAGCAAAACAAGAAGTGGAGACGGATGTCACCTGAGTGTAAGTGACATGAGCATAGTCATCTCTATTTGGAGTTTGATTTTCGTCGGAACTCCAAAATGACATTGTTTTTCCTTATAGAGAACCGCTTTAAACTTGCTTAAGCATCGCTAGTAAGTTATAGCTAGTGTCTCTTGGTTTGAGAATCAAAAAGTCTATAGAATATATATATTAATTATTGCTTAAGAGATTCAAGTTTAAATTTGAGATTATCTTGTCAAGAGATTAAGTTGAGTTTTGCTTATTATGTTTAAGAACGTAAGTTAAGTTTTTATTTTTAAGTATCAAGAGTTATGTCGTAGAAGTTCAACATACAAGGGATATGAGAAGATGCCCCAGTCCACGTTTGCACTCAAGAGATACTTGCATGAGTACTTTGACTACCGCATGCACGTAGACCACAACGTGGGACGGTATACGTCTGAGTTTGTATACATCTGAAACTGATTCGAGAAGTATGGGTGAGCGGCAACCAGGCCACATATGATTTCATCAACAAAATTTCCATCAAATGGCGTGGATAAGCTGAGAAGAGATCTTGAGAATACCTCACTATGGTAGAAAAATGACGTACTACTGACGCGTTATTTTTTTATTTTTCTTTCACTCGGTTGTGCTTTGTGTACTAAGCAATACATTCAACACCACTCAGTTCCCTGGGTGTGATTCCCAGTACGCTTGAGTGGCTACACTAGACCCGGAGGATGCACAATCGGGGGAGATTAGGTCTCACTGCATTGTCGTTACTTTAGGACAACCCAAAGAATGAGTTCAATGTTAGACCTTCTATGGTCCAGTTAGAGATGGGACCGCTAGAGATGATCGACCGGTTTTTCCACTTCATTTGAGGAAGCGGATGACTGCCACTGACTGGGCAGATTTTACTACATGACTACAACTCTTTGAGCCTGAGCAACCGATAGAGCCGAACACATGCAATAGAGTGAGGTCAGAGGTGCAATCACAATAGTTTTCAGCTTAGAGCCAGATGAGGAGGATATGGAAAATATCTTTAGTAACTAGTAGAGGGTAATGAGCTTCACAAAAGCGTTCTCAGGAGCTAGCTTCGTATAGAGGCTAGTGGTTGGTTGAGAGTTCGTAATTATTGCTTTTGTATAGATCATAACAGTGCTAGACTTCTTTCGATATTAGTAGACGGAATGATAGCGTATTGTCATTCCGAGTTTAGCAGTTTTTCCTTGAAATATACGGAAATGCATCATGTTAAACCTTTTTGGACCTTTGGATGTAAAACCTCATTGAAGGTGGATACTATTTCCAATGTTTATATCGGGATTTTCTTTTCGGCGAGATCATCATAGTGATGCTTAGCTAGCCATTAAGAGAATTTTCCAACTTATCAGATGTATTGATAAGGAGTGTTTATCCTGCAAAGCCTTTCAAATCACCGGACCTGCTGATTCTAGTGGGATGCTCGTAAGAAAATTATTCCAGAAGAGCATCTGGCTCAATATACCTGGAATGAAATCAAGGAGGTACTATTTTACAAATATGTGCCAAAAACCTATAGAACTAAGAATTAGACAAAAGTTCTATAATCTGAAGCAAGGAAAGATGTTAGTGACTTGGCAAGATATGCGTCAGATCAAGTCGATACAGATGAGAAGATGGCAAAGATGTTTCACTCCATACTAAGATATGAAATTGGAGTGTTACTAGCCAGTCATGGAGCACTGAGCTACACTGAGTCACTAGAGAGAACTCTAGAGATGGAGACTGCGATATCGGAAGAGAGATGGGTTCCAGTACCCGTACCTGTACAAGCACAAACCCCGACTCAAAATCACTCCAACAACAACTTTTAAAGAAAAGTGAAAGTGGGAAGGTGAAAATAACAATAGCTATTATTAGCATAATAGCCATCAGGGTAATCAGAGTGGATTTCCGTAACCCAATCAGTATAGTAATAAGGACAACAAGAACAACAACGACAAGAAGTCATGGAAAATAGCTAATCGGCCAAGTCAATGATAGGGACATGGGCGACAGAATGCTCTGAATCAAAGAGATTATAGCCAGTGACAGGCTGCAAATCTAGCTGCCATAAATAAAAGAAAGTGCATGTCAAGGTCTATTGGTGGTTTAAAAAAAAAAAAAATTGCTTTAACTGCGGCCAGAAGAGCCACAGAAAGAGAGAATGCTCAAAACCATTGTAGAACAACTAGGCCAAAGCAATATGATCAACGTTAGCCCTGAAAGCTAGTCAACCGCAGCAGAAACCATAACAACGAAATGCTAGTGCTTTTGCCATCGATCAAAAGCAGTCAAATAAGCAGAGAGAATTACAATTGGTTAAGAGAGTGTCAATTATCTCTGCCATACAAGCTAGGAAGAGAAAAAGAGATGTAAAGATCGTTCAAGAATTTGAAGATGTATTCCCTGAAATACTACCAGGATTGCCACTAGATCGATAAGTGGATATCAACATCGACCTGGAGCCAGGGTTAGCACCGTGTCGAAGGCATCGTACGGAATGGCGCCGAATGAGCTACAAGAACTTAAGATTCAACTGCAAGAGTTATTAGATATTGGTTTCATTAGACCAAGTGCATCTCCGTAGGGAACATCTGTTCTATTTATGAAGAAAAACGATGGTACGATGTGAATGTGCATCGATTATCGAGAGCTAAACAAAATAACCCTCAAGAACAAGTGCCATTTGCCATAGATAGATGACATGTTTGATCAACTCAAGGGAGCAGACGTATTTTCCAAGATTGATTTTAGGTCTGGGTATCATCAATTGAAGATCAAACCCGAAGATGTACCTAAGACAACTTTTCGAACCAGATATGGCCTTTATGAATTCTTAGTCATGCCATTCGGATTGACTAACGATCCTGCAGTATTCATGGATATCATGAATAGAGTTTTTCAATCATACTTAGACAAGTTTGTCTTAGTATTCATTGATGATATTCTTATCTATTCCAAGAATGAGAAGGAGCACAAAGAGCATTTGAGAATAGTGTTGAATACACTGAAAACTGAGAAACTATACGCCAAATTCAACAACTGTGAATTCTGGCTAGAAGAAGTATTGTTCCTCGGGCAGATTGTGTCAGTAAGTGGCATCAAGGTAGGCCCAGCAAAAGTGGAGACAGTACGTGATTGGAAATCACCAATAAACCCTAATGAGATTAGGAACTTTTTGGGTTTAGCCGGATACTACAGAAGATTCGTCGAAGACTTTTCTAAGATTGCGAGGCCTATGGTGCAATTACTTAGGAATGAGATAAAATACAAATAGATGGATGAGTGCGAGACGAGTTTCAAGAACTCAAGAAGAAATTGACGACAACACCAGTTTTGACTCTATAGGAACCAAACAAGGAATACATTGTGTATGCTGATGCCTCTAAGAACGGACTAGGTTGTGTATTGATGCAAGATGAGAAGGTGATAGCCTACGCATCACGACAACTTAGGCCACATGAGGTCAATTACCCCACGCAAGATTTGGAATTAACAGCAGTCGTATATGCATTGAAAATCTGGAGACATCACCTATATAGAGTTAGGGTTGAGATTTTCACGGATCATAAAAGCCGAAATACTTTTCGAGTAAAAAGAGTTGGAAATGAGACATTGGAGATAGCTCGAATTGGTAAAAGATTAAGGCTGAGGCATAAATTATCATCCAGTCAAAGCTAACGTTATAACTGGTACTTGAGTCGCAAGACTCCAACACACTTAGCTTGTCTCTATATTGAAGAGAGGGGACTCATCCAAGAGTTCGGGAGAATGAATGTAGAAGTGGTTCAACCACCTGGGCAGATAACTAGTAGCGTCACAACACTATTAGCTGCACCGCACTGTATCGAGGCGTGATCAACAGTTTACGGGCATTGCTTAAGCCTATCTTCAGTTTACTGGTACTAAAGAACCCGACACTCAAATTACTCGCTTCGAGCTGACGAACCTTTACCTAACCTTTTCTGAGTTGAAGAGGTTTTGGGTTTGGGTTTTCCAACTATTAACGGGTTCTTGCAATGAAGAACAATGAGTAGGATGAACTCGTTCAAACTAGGCTAAAGATATTTCTAGTATAAACTGCCTAGGACTGAATATGTAAGAACAGCTCAAAAACTTCAGTTATCTGATAGTTCTTTTATGGTTTGGCTTTTCTAGTGAATTGTTTATTTTTCTTTTGTTCAGTCTTCTCTCTGAATCACTCCTGATTCATTCACCGATTCCTTTGAATCGCTGGAATCCTTTTCTATGATGCTTGGATTCACTTCTGATGTTGAAAACGGAGATATGTATTTACATGGAAGGATTCGATCGAGCCGTTGGGAAGAGCTGCTCAAAATCTTTACCATACCTTTATGATAGTGTGCTTGCTTTTCTCCTTGATTCCCTCATACGGTCGTTCTTGGCTTTAACTCCAAGATGCCAGATGTCGAGGTTCCATTTGTCCAGGTCAATTTTGCATTCTGACACTTGGATCTTTGTTGTAGACGATACTCAAGTTGTATTCTACCTTGTTGTGCTTTTTGGACTAAGCTGTTTTTGGACTATACTGTGTCCTTTGGATTTTACTATCTTTTGGACTCTGTTGTGTCATCTGGTGTGTTTTGTTCTTCACTCCAGTTGTGTACCTATAACCTTAGAAAATCTATGAGCTCTAAACAGCATATCAGCAAGTAAATGCATTAATCAGCGGTCGTATGAAAAGCTACTACCGTGAGAAATTCCAAAATGCAAAGGGGAGGACATGGCCATGAATTTTGTGACAGGTTTGCCTAAGACTAAGAGAGGAAACACTACAATATGGATTGTTGTTACAGACTCACAAAATCGGCTCATTTTCTACCAATTCTTATTATTTATGGATAAGAGAATTTAGCTCAACTGTACGTCTGTGAGATTGTACATTTACTCGGAGTACCAGTGTTAATAATGTCAGATTGAGATAACGTTAAAATTTATCTCGAGATTTTGGATCTATATAAAAAGAATTGGGTACTAAGCTCAATTTCAGTACCGCTTTCCATCATCAGACAATTAGACAGTCCGAAAAGACAATCCAAATACTAGAGGGCATGCTGAGAACAGTAGTATTGGATGAAGGTGGAAGTTGGGAATATATTTTGCCCATAATCGAGTTTGCTTATAACAACAGTTATCAAGCAAGAATAGGCATGATGCCTTACGAGGCCTTATAAGGTAAGAAGTGTAGATCACCGCTTTATTAGAGGATAAAGTGGGTAAGAGAAAGAATTCTTAAACCATATTCAGTAAATAAGATGATTAAGACTATTCGATAAATCATCTGAGAATAAAAAAAAAAAAAGCCGAAAGCCAATAAAAATCTTATGATGATGTATGTCATTCGGAGTTGTACTTTGATTTTGGATATAAAGTTTTTCTCAAAGTTTTCCCCGTCTTAGGGAATTATTAGATTTGGAGTCAAGGGTAAGATTAGACCAAGGTTTATAAGACCAATTGGATCTAGACAGTCCATTTACCCTATTTTTTTTTATTATTTTTATTTTTTTTTTAGGAGAAAGACGTTATTTTAAGTTAAGACTCGATTCACTGAAGTTTTTGGAATCAGGAAGTAATACGGGAGTAGCAATTTCACACAAACCTCTAAAAGAACCTTGGAATTTTCATGAAGAGATTGTAATCCCATATGACAAGATCGTTGAGCGAGACAGAAGTTCCATGTGACTGACAGACTGTTATGTGGACCTGATCAACCCACATAGCTAGAAACTCAGTAATATGGGTCTTCCGCCTCCATAACAAATTTGTCGAGATAAGTTAGTCTTAACATGTTTGTCGTTTTATCATGCTTGAATTTTGAATCCTTATCTCATGTTAAAGGTCGTAGCAAGCCTTCTCGATTTATGGTTGATTAATAATCACAAGTTTCGAGCAACGGGTAAATTTCTCCAATTTAAGTCTGAGGAGATTATCACAGATGAGAAAAAGAATTAAAAAAAAAAAATATGACAACGAAAAAGTTCAGTGTCACTAGTAATGTGCAGAAGATATGCAAATTTCGGGACGAAATTTCTTGTTAGAGGGGTAGAATGTAATACCCCGATTTTTCTAGTATAGCGCTTCATTAATTTTATTTAATTAACTAAGGCTTTTGCATTCTTAAGTTTTTACAACCAAATATTTTCAAACTCCGGAGGCGAGTATCGGATCGAATTATAATTATTAATCCATAATTCGATAAAAGTAAATAGTGTGTATATAATTTCAATGAGCCAAGTAATAATTTTTGTGAATTAGGCCCAAAACCTATCATTTTATTTATAAACCACAAGCTTAATAAAATTTAAGCCCAATAAATACAATTCAGCCCAATAAATTTAAGCAAATTAAAACAACTTAGAAATGAATATATATTAATGAAAGTAATTACCTATTCCTAACTACGTCTGTAAATTAAAGCTAGATAAGATGAAATCATGTGTAATCTTTTAATTTCAAACTTGTCAGAGCTCATCATTAAGGAAGTAATTACAAGTAACAATTGAAGCTTAAATACATCACCCATGAATCCTTCTCACAACCGCAAACACAAAATACAACCAAGAAAAAGAAAGGAAGAAGAAGCTCTGCTGGGGATTTTGCAGTCACAAGATTCAACATTTCAATTCATTCGCAAACCATCCATCCACTCATCAACCCAGGCTAGTAAGTTTATACATTTCAAAATCCAATTTCTATGCAATGAAAACTCGTTTTCTTTTCTTAAAAGAAAACTTCAAACTGAAATCATATCAAATAAAAGAATAACCTATTCTATCTTTCAATAAGCACAAGCATGATCATCAACCTAAGTAAAGCAACCACAACCCGTTTACACCGCATTTAAATTTAGAAAACAATCATGATTACGGTTTTAATTCGAGAACTTAGAAAAAAATAAGAACTCGCTTTCTCGTTCTTATTTATCTCGAATAATCTAGTCATCGGACTTATGTGGGCTGGCGGCGAGTGAAGGAGGAGTGACGGCGCGTAGTGGAGATGGGGTCTCCGGCCGCCGCCTAATTGGCCGAAAGCGAGACCGCGGGACCGGGTGGTTGCCGGAGGTGGCCGCGTCCACCGGAGGCAGAACCCGGTGGGATTGCCGGAATCCGGCATCTCACCGGATTGTTGTAAAAAAAAAAGATTAATTAAAACTAAAAAGAAAATAAAATAGAAGAAGGATGGTAGAGAGCTTACCATGGTGGTGGTGGCGACGAGCCACGGCGCGGCGGCAATGGAGCTGCTGGCGGCGCGTCGCGGCGGCAGGGGGCTGCTGGCGGTCCGCGGCGGCGGCGGAGGTGGCTACGGCTACTGTTGTCATCCACGCTCCGACTACGGGCTCACGGAGGCGGTGATTCACTCGCCGGAGTCGAGAGCAAAATAGGAGTGAATTTCAGAAATTTGGGGGTTTTCAATTTAGGGATCTAGGATTTTCGATTTGTGGGTTTGTGGTTAAAAACAAAGAGGAAGGTGGGAGAGGGATGGAGACGGCGGCGGAGCTCGCCGGAACCGCAAGGAGACGGCAGCGGTGCTGCTGCCGTCGAGACCAGAGAGAGAGAAAGAGTGGAAGGAAAGGACGCTGTGGCAACGTCGGGAGTGCAGGCGGCGGCGGCGAAGCGCGCCGGAGAAGAGGAGGGGCGGTGGCGGCGAAGCGCGCCGGAGAAGAGGAGGAGAGGCGGCTGCTGTGGGAAGAAGAAACAGAAGAAGAAAAAAAAATGTAAAGAGAAGAGAGCAGAGAGAGAGATGTGAGAGTAGAGAGAGAGACGAGAGTTTTGAGAGAGAGAAAGAAAAGATCTGTTGTGAAGAAAAAGAAAAGAAATAAATAATAAAAAGTTATAAAATGTTATGGATTTAGTTAAAAGTGGGCTTGGGTTGGTTTAAAATATGGGCTGAAAACTGGGCCGAAAATTGGGCCGAATTAATTAATTAAGTGGGCCGAGAATTGGGCCGGGCTTGAATTTATTAATTAAAATGCTGATTTTCGAATTCATGTACCAAGCTCTATTAAATCGTGTATAATTTTTGACCCATTTAATATTTTCGAGATCCGTAAGTTGGGCGTTAAATTATACATTCAAGGCTTTCTAATGATGCATTGCCCATTCTCATATTCGAAATACACTGTTCTGTATCTAAGTTTTAATCTGCTGCAGTTGTGCAGAAATTCCCAATTTCTAATCCCGTTCAAGTTTAATCAATTTATTTGATTTCTTGAAAACTTTGAAGTCAATATTAATCATTGACTTTCGTTATAAACATTCTAAGCTTCGAGTAAAAGTCAAGTGGAAACCAACTTGAAAACTATTAAAATTCCATTTTATTAATAATATATTAATAAAATGTCAAAGCCTTAAAAGATTAATCAAGTTATTGAGTCCGTTATAGTTTCAAATTCCGTCTAGATCAATTACTAAGATTTGTTTATTTACGATAAAAGGAGCGTGCATAGAAGAAAGGACGGAAGACGGAAGCTTGGTAATTCGTTCTGTAAACTGTTGAGGTGGGCTTTTCTATATATCAAATAACTCGAGCTTTGCTCTGTTTTCGAAATGCTTTAAAAGTATGTTTTAAAGTTATTATCATGCATAAAAGAATTGTTTTATGGATTCTCTTATGCCTATCTGTGTTGGTTCGCCAACTGTTATAATCGATCGGATTCTGAGTTAGCCAAAAGGGTGCTTTCCAGAATTAGTGTACACGGTAGCCATGAGTATGGACCACGTTGAGGCGACTAGCCATGGTGAGTTGCGTTCGCGGAAGGTGGCCACCTTCCCCGGCGTTGTTTCAGATATGGTTTTAATTGAATAAATAAAGTGGAGAAGCAAGTACGAAAATGATTTAGTAAACACGGGCTTTTTCTGAAAAACCCCTGTGTGTTACTGTGGAGATGCATGATTAATCTATAAAATCTATTATATGTTTTGGCAAGTGTTCACTGAGTACGTTGTACTCAGCCCTGCATATGTTTTCTAAATGTGCAGGTTGAGCGACGAGTGACGGCGGATGTTTTGAGTTATTGGTTACATCAGTGAAGCTAGTAAAGCCCTGACTTCATGTCTTCATACATGAAGTCAATCTACGTCTTTTTCCGCTGCAAGACATTATGATGTTTCATATCATGTGATATTCGGTTTAGTACTGTGTACTAAAAATCCTAGAACTACTGAACTTTTATATCGAGAAATCCTTCGAGATTGTCTCACTTTGGATAACTCTATACACTTTAATATTGTATCATTGTCCAATAATGATATCATCGCCTTTTATTCGTTGATTCCCCCTTCTTTCCCGCTTCTTAATTCCAACCCCTAGTCACACCCCGGCTTAGCCGTCCCTCGGGATTTGGGGCTGTGACATTAATAATTAAACTCATATTAATCACTTCATCCATCATTTAAACTTATTCTTAAACATATTATCATTTAATCATATAAGTGTTTATTAAACACTTAAACTCTTCATCTAATTTAATAAGCATATTAAAATGCTTAACTTCTTTATTAACATATAATCATAACATTATATTAATAAAATATGTCATTGACATATTTATTTATTAATGACGTATCATTAATACTTAATTCGTCATTAACACGTTATAAGCAATTAATGACCATTAACATATATAATTAATGGCAAAATCATCATTAACATTTAATTAATGATTACTATCTTCATTATCCTTTATTTAACATATATTTAATCTCTATTATTCATATCTTTAACTTAAAAATATTTTCGACTCGTCAAACGAGCTCCGAAAAATTTCAAATTAATTCCTTATACTTTTTATGCTAAATTTAGCATATTTACATAGTTACATCATTAAACTGGATCTTCTATACGTATAAACCTCCGACTTCGAAAAATAGCCGGAAAATAGAAAAATCTCAAAACTTCGTATTAAAATTCCGAAAAATTCTACGATACTTAATTTTTATCGTAGAATTCATTTCCATCATTATTTTCTTAATTAAAAATAAAATACAAGGCCTTATTATATATATAATTTTCGGCCCTTTCTCTATGATTAGGGTTAAATGCCCAATTTCATTCTAATCACTTTCAAACATCTTAAAATAATTTATAAACCTCAAATATAACATTTTTACTTAATTAAATTGGAGAAAATGGAAACCCTAGTTCTTTAAACCTTTTGAAAATTACACATTAGGGTTTAGGCTATTTATTTTTCTCCAATTTCACTTGTAATATTTTTAAATATAATCATAGAGATTATTTGAATCATTACTTAATTAATTCATGCTACACTTGAAAAACCCCTAAATTTTTATCAAACTTTAATTTTTGAAATTAAATCAAATGACCTTCAAGAATTCTCATAAATTCATCATAAGCTTATTTCATCATTCTAAGCTCAAATCCATCATCAATTTCATCATAAAAATTCATCATAAAAATATTCTCACTTATAAACCCTAATAATTCGAAATTAATTCAAATTAGGGCAAGGAGAATTCCAACTCATTAAAATCATGTATCATCATGCTCAATAACATCAATTGAGCCTACATTGATCATCAAATCAAACATAGAACATCAAAATCAATTATTTCTATTTTAGCCACAACTTTCGGCTATTTCAAGAAATAATAGGAAATTGATTAATTCTTCTCAATTCAATTATCCAACATACTTATAAACATCACATATGCTCATATAAATCATTAAATTGATCATAGAAGATCACATTCTAAAAATCTTAAATTTGGCCAATGTTTCGGCCATTTTAAGAAAATAAAATAAAATAATTTTCCTTGCTCAATTAAATAATTTATCATGCTTATAATCATCATAGAAGCTCACTCAATCCATCACTTTAATCATAGGATCAAAGAATAATTTTTTTTATTTATTTCCATATTTTTCGAAAAAATGGAAATTAGGGCTAGAATTATTTTCTCAATGATTTAATGATAGAAATGTAATCTAAATCACTTATTTAGCATCATACTTATAGATCAAATCCATCCTCTAACATATATAAAATTTTCGAAATTCTTGAAAATAGGAGAGATGGATTTTCATGCTCAAACTTATGCTTCAAGCTTAATTAGTGGTAGATCTAACCTTTGCACTTGATTTAAGCACTACTTCCTTTGATGACTTGAGCTTGAATCTTCATCTTTAATGGAGTTGTGTGTGTGTGTGTGTGATGAGTGTGCGTGCTGCGTGAGTAGTGTCGAGAGAGAGAGATGAGAGAATGAAGAAAGATGCATAAATTTATCTTACTCTCTCAACCTTAATACATTGCATTTAATTAATTCTTGCATGCCACATGTCCAACATATATAATTATTATGTTGGAAACATGATGAGGTGGCTCCCATAAATAAATAAAATAAACCTTAGTGTTAGCAATTAACACATGTGCTAATTAAACTACTAACAATATATATTAGTAATTAAATTAATCACTAATTATTGTTAGATATAAATTAATTAGGAAATAATAATCAAGCTTATGATACAAGCTTTATTTCCTAGGAAAAATTATGCTTAATAATTTAGCTTAATTAATTAATTAAATATTAAGCATATAAATCTCATCTTATTCGATCAAGTAATTCTCTAGTTAATTGATCATTCATCAAATAAATAATCATAGAGGCTTTAATTAAAAAGCTCTCGATCTATAAAAATTTATTAGGGTTTCTCAAACCCTAATATAAACTTCCTCTGAAAATTTCCGAAAATAAAATCCGAAAATTAATTAAATTGCCGGAGAAAAATTCATAAATCTCTAAAAAATTAAATACTTTAAAAATGACACATATTTCTCATATAATACGCATATAATGGCACATAATCATAAACACCTTTAATATTTCATTTCGGATTCACCGAAACGAAAATAAAACTTAAATCATCAAAATTCGGCAATTTAAGGCTGCCGAAAAATTTTAATTTCCAGAACTAATTTTCTTTCTAAGTTATCGCATTTTAATTATTCTAAATAATTATCTTAATTATTTACTAAGATTAGTTATGAAAAAGCGGGGTATTACATAATCTCATGTGGCGTAGTTGGAAACTTCCCTTCCTGGACTGCTTGCACTTTTGTCGAAACGACTTTGATTCCTTTAGAGGAAACAACATTTCTAAGGAAATGTACTTTTTCGTAGCTAAAATTCGCATTTACTTACTGTTATACCTAAGGGGAAAACACTAGGTCGGATAAATCCTAAAACAAGAAACTCTTGCAGCTGGATCTTTAGTTCTTGCAACTCTTTCGGGCCATCCTATACGGCGCCTTTGAACTGAAGTTGATCCTGATTAAACTTCAGGAAATACTTCCTGGAATTTCTTAACTATAGCTACATTTTCAATACTTTCTTCTCGATCTTCACTTTTGTTGCGATAGATGAGATATGATGTTACATCTTTTCTTTTCATCAATTTCTTTACTTAAACTGCCGAGATAATCGGCGATTTCTTATGACTTCTTTTTATTCCGAAGGATAGAGATTACTCTTGATTAGATGGCTGAAAAGAGATTTGTCTCTACTTGTACTGAATGGTTACAAAATTCTTGGTTAACTAATCCATTCCCAGAATGACATCAACATTTAACATTTTAATTTAGGTTAAGGCTTTGACTAGCATTTTGAGAAATCCTAATTCAACTCTAATTTAGGACAAGCAATAGTAACTGAGGTAGGTTTACCTACTGGAGTAACTATTCTTAGGTTTTGCCTAGCACGTTTTACGTTTTAAATCAAGATTATTAACGCATGCATTTTATAGAAATGAATGCGATGTACCCATAAGATTATAACAGGTACGCCTTTTGATTGACCTAAACCTGTTAAATTTCCTTGATCTTCAATGCACTACTTCTGCATAGATCAATGCACTCTAACTGAGAAGCACGACTCTTATTTCTCGACGTAGTCCGGCTCAAAAGAGCTCAGACCTTATCTTATCTGTGTCTACTTCATCTTAGGCGAAACGAGTGAGATCCTAAAACTATCGATCAAACTCGGATACTGACTTCTTTCCTTGCTTAAGATTGGCATACTCATTCTTCTTTTATTTGCGATAACTTCTTGGGACATAATTCTCGAAAAGAGTATTCTTGAATTATTCTCTAGTCAGATCTTTAGCTGCTTGGTATACATCTCCTGACGAACTTTCCACCAATGATCCGCAGATCCTTTGAGCTGGTAGGTCATGCACGTAAGACGCTCTTGATCGATACAACGAAGAAACCTAAAAATTCTTTCTAACGATCAAACCCACTCTTAAGCTTCTAACGAATTTTCTCTGCCGTCTAAAGTTGGGGATTTTGACGAAGAAAAAGTTCTTTTATCCTCTTTTTAGGCTGAGGAGACGGAAAAAGGTTCTTGATGTTCTTCTTTTCTACTTTATTTTTTTTATCTGAAAGGCATTCTAATTAACACGCGCAAGGATTTTTCCGAAAAATTTTATTTTCTTTAAATGGAATAAAACTTCCTTGATTTTTAAAACTTAATAAAATTCTTATTCACATCTTTAGCACATAACATCCTCATCATAATTAATGAATCAAACGATTCATTCTCATCATCATACGATCACATTATCAAGAATCTAACTTGAAAGTTTAAGCACTTTTCACATATTAAGCTTTAATGTAAAAGCAGTTACTTCTCAAAATATTAGTTCCAAACATGGAACTTAACATTCAAGTAAATCAAACCTTATCATAGCATAATCACTTTCATAACTTAACTCAATACTTAAGCAATAGCACAACAGCTTAGCTTCATAAACTTTTCTCATATTGACAATCAACATCAAAGCATTCAGCTTCATAACTTTTCTTAATCATTCAAACAATTTGCAAAATAACCTAACGTACTTTTAACTTTTGGCAAAATAACTTACTTCTTTCATACTTAGCTTATATTCATAAAATTCTTATTCTTTAAACTCTAACTTTATCTTGACAATTTACTGTCAACTTACTTTCTGCTTCACAAAGCATCATATCTTCTTATTTTTCTTAAGCATATAAGAACTCATCAACTGAACTTAATGACTGCTTTAGTCATTCTTTCATGTACTGGAAGATTTTCCCTTTTAAGATCTCTTTAAGATAAGGAATCTATCAAAAGATAAATTATTCTTATCTTAATTGTGATGTTCTAGCATCACACTAGCGTAATAGTGACGGTACAGAATACTAATCTGTTACCGAAAAATCTATGATTAAACTATGCATCATATATTCTACTTAAAAACTCACAATTCCGCATTTATACTACTTCTTTCTTTCACGTTCTCAAAATAATTAAAAAGGTCGACTCTCTATTGGTCGTCTTTGGAAAACTTTTCTTCTTTATTAAACTCATTATCGAATTCTACACTATCGATTTCTACATCATCTTCTTCTGCTACTTCCTCTTTGACGATCACATCTCAGACCAAGGTAAGCTTGACTTCATCTTCAATGTCCGCAACTGGTGTCGACGAGAAACTAGCCTTGAACTTGACTTTTAGAGAGGAACACATTGATGTTAGTTAAACAATCCATCATTTTAGTAGTTGGATTGCTGTCGAGGTCATTATATTATTATTCTTATGACACAGGGAGAATGATCCCGCTTCATGCTCCTTTACTAGAACGGAGAAATGGAAACGGAAGAAAATTTAATATTCGGAGGGTTGAGAATATTAAGGATCCTCGAAAAGAGAGAATAAATCACCTCTGCGCGAAAGACTAAAATTTAATCCAATCCTTTATAAAAATTTCTGAGGTCAAAACTGATGCATTTAACTGAATAAGGAAATGACAGGATTAATAATCCGAGAAGTAGGTTGGGTAATGAAAGAATCCCAAACCTTAATTAAATCGGATAACTGAGGTTAAATAAAATTTTAGCTCAGGTATTCCTAACAAAACAGAAAGGAATAACATTATCCTGAGACATTAATTTCATTGTTTAATTCTTTTGAAATATTAATTCATCTCAATCTCGTTCTAAAACATAACAAGAATGTTGTTGGGAAAATTCTAAAGTTTTGATTTGATTCCAAAACCCAACTGCTCTCCAACCTAGTAGATGAATGTACAAACCTAAGTTAAGTTTTTCAGCTCACTTGTTTGAGCCTTAGATTTTCTAAGTTCACATGTTTGGAAGCTGAAGACAGAAGAAGACCCAGCTGAGTAATCAGCTGGACCCAAAGTCAGCTGAAAGGTCTCTTAGCTGAACAGAGCTCCAGAAGTCAGACTGACTCAAGAAAAAAAGAATGGATCCAGCCAAGGAGATCCAACGGAGCAGAATAAATTGAGCTACATCAAAGTCTAAGAAAGACAGCTGAGCTGATAAAGGGGAACTAACTCTGAAGACGTCACTTCAAGTCAGTTTACCCATCCAGCTCTAAATTCAAAGTCAAGCTCAAAAGACAGAAATCTCGGTTTCAGGTCAGCATCCTAGAAAGGCGAACCTAGGATCTGACACAGTGATGAAGACAGGTGAAGATACGCTCAACGGCAGATCGACAGATCAGAGAGTAGGTAAGATTCAAACGGGTCCTCCAACGGCTAGTTTGAATCTCTACCTATAAATACTAGTCTTCAACCTCAGAATCAGGCACGAAAAACTCCCCACAAGCTTACAACTTTTCTGAATCTCTCATGTATTAAAAAGCGCTCTCCAGCAGTTATCTAACTCTTTAAAAAGAGCACTTAACTTCTTAAGTGTTCAATTTCAGAAACTGCTTTAGTTTTTCGTCTGATCAATAGGCTGTAATCATAGTAAATCCAAAGCCTAGATCTGAACGAGTTCATCTTTCAAAGTTCTTCATTGTAAGAACTCGTTCAAAGTTGGAAACCCAAACCCTCCTTTATCCAGAAAAGGTTAGGTCAAGGTTACGCCGTCTCGAAGCGCGAAATTCGAGTGTAAGGTTATTCAGTACCCGAAAACTGAAAAGGTGCATGCTTCTACAGTGCCCGTAAACTGTTAGAACACAGCTCGAGGAAGAGCTATGAAGTTGCTTGGTACTCGTAAACCAAGTGGTCATGCTTAGTGGATTTACCAGCTAAAACCTGGTCGTGGACGTAGGAGTTTTCTCTCCGAACCACGTTAAAATTTTGTGTTCTTTATTGCGTTATTCAGTCTTCGCTTTATATTTATTTAAAGAACTAACCGCATTTGCACAGCACAAGTTTTCAAAGCTTCAACTTTCTGGCTGTGTGACCCAGCCAGCTGCATATTTTTCAAACCTGCTTAATCTGAAAACTGAAACTAAGTTTTTCTGAGCTTTTGTAAAAGGAACGAGCAAAGTTTTTCTTTCCACCACTTTCCGCACAGCCAGCTAAGTTATCAGTCCAGCTGACCATCTTCTTTAGAAGTCAGTTGAACTCATAACTGAGCTCTCACTCAACTCTGTTTTAACTTGATAAAAGTTTTCAAAAATCCCTCTTCGGTGTATTCACCCCCCCTACACCGAAGACCTCGTTCCGGGACCATCAAATGTGATTAACGATAGAAAAGAATAACGAACGACGGACGAAACAACCAAAGAACGAAACGGACGACGAATGATGAACGAACAACGGATTTTTTTTTTATATACTTTAAGTTATGTTTTCATTCTTCATTACCTATTTTAAATCTCTTCTTCATACCCATTTTTCTTCTTTTTCTTCAGTCGATTTCATCTCGTTGTCGCTTCCCAACGATATCTCGCATTCACTTTACTATCAAAAAACGAACAATCGCCATGCTTGCAATTAATTCATCATCTCGCTTACTAAAGTTCGTCACATAAAGGATCTCAAGCTCATAACAACGAGCAAAATTTGATTTAGAAAGTTCCAAGAAATCAAAATTAATTGATTAAACTTGAAAGAAACAACTTGCAGAAAAATCTGCACAGCTGCATAAGATTCTAACTGGATTTAAGAACAGAATACTTGGAATCAGGGGAAGTGCAGGGTATTATTAGAAAGCCACAGATGTATAGTTTCTAACCCAATTTACGGATCTGAATTCCGTTAAACGAGCAGGAAGTGAAAGGTGGCAGAACTGCCGCCGCCCAGGTCAGCGACCGCTGGAACTCAGCCGCGGCTGACCTCCCTTGGTCAGCGACCGCTCGACCTCAGCGGACGCTGAGTTCCGGTGTCCTGCTTCCTTCAGCGAGCGCTGAGTCTAGGAGATGGCTGACTTCTCGCCCTGTATTATTTTCAGCGGTCTCTGACTTCACAGATGTCTCTCACTTCAATTCCTGTAATATTTTTCAGCGGTCTCTCACTTCAATCCCTGTATTATTTTTGAGAAATCTCTGAAGTGCAGCCATTTCTGACTTTTACGACTGAAAAATTTCTCCTTCGATTCTTTATGCTCTCAACGAACTTTCTATCTTTCAATTCTTGTTTTAACGCTTTATTTACTAAAATAAAGTTCATTTTACTTCAAAAATTCTTGTTTCATTAATTCATTTTTAAGATATAATTTCCGACATAAATACAAAACTCGAAAATTTTCTAAAATGACTGCTTTGGCCATACTTCTTCTTATAACGGAAAAAATTTACCTCTTCGAGGACTTTTTCAAAAACGAGAGATTTTTCTCTATACAAAAACTCATCACGTTAACCGTGATTTTAGGCATCACGCAAAACTACTTTCTCGGAGCGGAATTCTTCATCGCTATCGGATCTTTGAAAACTTAACATTTTATGTATCTTTATATGAAAACCTACTAAACAAGCGTAAAATTTGTTCGATTATTAATCTATTAAATTAACGCTACTCTCGAACTCTCTTTCTCTGCTCATCCTCTAATGGATCTTCTTCTTCTTCTTTTTCTTCCTTACTTTCAAACTCGGTACTCTCCTCTGCTTTCTCCACTTCATCTAACGTCAAACGGACAACACTCACGTCGACCATACCTGAAAAAGGTCTAAAACTAGGTTTGAAATCCTAGATGACTATACGGCATACAACAAAGATAAAAATATCCTTCGGTTGCTCCGACCTCGGGGTCAACGATCTCCTCGTCACTGACATGACGACGCGGTCCAGACGTAGTCTTCTCGTAGAAACGAAAGAAACAAGCTGAGTTCCAAAGAAATAAGCAAGCTCTGAAGAATTCAAAGCTTGAAGAGTATCCAAAGAAGGATTTAATGGAACTACGTCAATAGAGGGAGCTGAAATCAAGTTGTTCACCGAAGCAGAAGGCTTGGAAACAGAAGCAAAACATTCGATAAGGGTGGAGATGAAATATAGTTATTCGACAACGGCTAAGAAAGAAATGAGTTTTACGTCAAACCCATAATCATTAGGATGAGTAGTAACAACGAGCTCAGGGTTCTCTTGAGAAATGAGAAAAGAATTTGGATCGTCTTGATGCATTGGATCCTGCAATCCTGCTCCATTCACACATCGGGAAGAAGAGGAACCAGCCCTACTATTCCGAGAACTCCTGAAATATTTCTCTCATTAATATCCATCAAATATGATGGTAACGTCTAAAAACTCTGCTAACGCTTCCGTGTAACTCATACGCATATGCTAGAGTTTTCTTATGACTTCGTCACTCTGAGAAGCTAATTTCGCTTCCAATTGATGGTACCAAACTCACGGTACCTTCCAAAGATAAACAACCAACTTACTTGCACAATTATTCATCAATTTGCTTTAAGCAAACCAACATAAAACAATCTCATTAAAATCTCAAAACCACAACACAATTTCATATATCTCAAACTTTCTAACTTCATCTCATTAATTAACTCCATTATGGAGATGGAAGACCATATTACTGAGTTTCTAGTTATGTGGGTTGATCAGGTCCACATAACAGTCCATCAGTCACATGGAACTTCAAATTTTAAACTTTTAAACATAAGAATCTTTTAAAATGCATACCTGGTTTGCTGGATGAGATGAGGTGCTGGACTTTTGTTGTTGTTAAAACTTGACTAGTCTAGCACTCAAACCAGACTAGACTTTAAGAAATAAGAACTTAGAGCAATAGACTTTGCTTTCGACTAGTCTAGGGATTCAAACTAGACTAGACTTTTAAGAAATAATGACTCAGAGCAGACAGACCTGCTCTGATACTACTATGTCGCAGCCTGGCCTAGAAATTAGATGACAAAGCCGGTGGGTCCCACGACTTACACAATTTATGATTAACAAAAGGATTAAGATAGCGATCCTGCTATCATTCAAGAACAAACAAGGCAACTCATGCTCGACAAATCATCAAACTTAGGATAATTAGGACATGCATAACTCGAGATTAATGAAACGAACATTTGTTCTCTTTTAAAAAAAAAACATGCATATCATCAAATACGATCTCAAATCAGCTCGGAAATCAATAATCTCATCAACCAAATTAATGGCAACAACCATGAGGGAAATGAGCTGAATTTTTAGGATCAAGAAGCACGATAAAAATTAGTTGCAATAAGACTATCTTCCAATATAATGAGCAACTGTTTTATAGATAATTAGGTCGGCTAGACTTCAAAATAAGATAACAAACATAGTTCGAGACTTCAGACTTCAACAGTTCATCAAACTTATACCAAATTCAATCTTCATAAACTTGCAGCGGAAAAACGAGAGAATATATGTATGAAGACATATACTCTAGGTTCTAAATTCCTCAAAATGACTCTTAACAAACAACAACAACAACAGTAAGTCCGTCCAGCACACGATCATCTTCATCCCAGCTAACCTGCACATTTTAGAAATAATAGGCGGGGCTGAGTACGAAGTACTCAGTGGGCACATGCCAAAAATACTTGAATACTGCTGTTTAGAGTTATAGATTAAACTTGCCATAATGCATAAGCACAAGAAATTTTTGTTTCTCAAAAATAAACCTGTGCATGCTCAACTTCTTCTTTTCTGTAAATCATGTTTGTCTGGCCAGACATATACTTTAGAATGTATGTACCAGATCTACAATCACATAATGATAGTGTTGAGAAGGAGGCCTCCTTCTCAAACACTTGTAATCGTCCACTCCTTTCGGAAGGCTCCCGATTACAAAATAGTGTACACAAATCCTACCTTGCGTAGAACCGAATTCGTCTTGCTATAGTAGATGGTATCATACAAAAACTTAAAACATTTGGCAAGTTAATCATCTTAAAAACATCACATATATATATATATATATATCATTCATCATTTCTTTGTTTGAAATGCCCACCTGATAACTGAAGCTTTGGACTTAACTTTTATCGATTCTGAATCCTCGGATTCACACTTCCACTCGATCCTTCATTCGAACTAGAACTCACGAATTCAGAACGAGAATTAACTACTATCGAATAAAAGAATTCGATATTCTTAACTTCTAATTTACTTCGAAATTCTACGTTGAAACTCAACGAAACTTGAGAATTTCTAACTTAACTTCTTAAACGCTCTTACTCTATCTTAACTCATCATTAATAAAAATCACACTTAACATAATCATACATTAATTACTATTCATATCTTCAATTACGAAACGGATTTGACTCGACAAACGAGCTCTGAAAATTCTCAAATTAATTTCTTATCATTACTAAACCATAATAAGCATAATTATATATTCAAATCATCACTTCATATCATACAAACATATCAACCTTCAACTTGGAAAAATTCATCGGAAAAATAGAAATTATCAAAACTTCGTATTAAATTTCCGAAAAATTCCACAACACTTAGTTTTTAACATAGAATCCAAATCTATAATTATTTATTTGATTAAAAATCAAATAATCTTTATAAATAAAGATTAAAGGGGCTGCCCTTTTTTTCAACTCTTTGATTAAATATCCAATCACATTCTAATTACTTCCAAACATTCTTAATTAAATTATAAACTATAATTATAATTTAATTTCTTAGATAACTTGAATAAAAATCATAATTCCACATATATATATATTTCGTCTTTTTCATATATAATATATGGATGATTACTTTCTCTTCAAATCAATTCATAACATGCTTGATTAAATTCATAGAGATTAATTATAACTTCAATTAACCAAATCAAGCTTTAATTTTAAAAAGCCCCAAATTTAATATTTTAATTAAATTCCAAAAAATATTAAAATTGGGTTCCAAAAATTCTAACAAAATTACTACATGCTTAAATAATAAACCTAAGCTCAATTCCATCATCAATTTCATCATACAATATCCAAATCAAAAATCCCCAATTCTATGAACCCTAATTTTGAAATTAATTCAAAATTAAAGAAATAATGCCTTAATCCATTTAACTTATGCATAATCATACTAAATAACATCATATAAGCTTAAATTAAACAACAATTTACGAATATAACATCAAGATCAAAATCCCCAAATTTTAATTAATATTTTCGGCTATTTTGAAAATAGTAGAAGGGCTTTGATTCTTTGATTACTTCTAACATCAAACATGCATAGAATAATTATCTAAGCTCAAATAATCTATCAATTTGATCATCAAACTCAAGAATCAAAACTCCCAATTATTTCCTAATTTTCGGTTTTTTCTTAATTAATTAGGATTAGAGTTTGATTAAGCTTGATTTAATGATAGATATAACTTCTAAATCATGAATTAAACATACTATTTTAAAAATCATAATCATCCAACAATTTATCTCAAAATTTTCATAATTTTTAAAGTATAAAATAGGATGATTAAAGCTTGATCTTTGAGCTAAAACATGAATTAAACATGTATCTCACCTTGATTAATAACTTGGAGGTGATTTAGACTTGATTTGGAGCTCAAAATTTGAACAAAAATGGAGTTTTTGTGGGTGTGTGTGTGTGCTGAGAAAATGAATAGGAAATGGGAAAAATGAGGATGAATTATACATATATATACTTAGGATAGAAGGTTCTTAATTAAATATCTAGATATTTAGGAAATAATTAGATTAGTTAATTAATTAAAATTCTAATCAATTCAATTAATTACTAACAACTAAATCCACAATTAAACCTCTAATTTCTCAACATAGGAAAATCAATTAGGGTTTCACGAACCCTAGATAAAAATCTCACAGAAAGAATCGGAGATTCGAAACATTTTCAAATCGACCGAAACTAAAAATTTAAGTGATAAATTACGCAATAAATCACTTAAATAAATTAAATTCTTCTTTTAGTCAATTAATGGCTAATCATTTATCACTTAATGATAAATGTAAAAACTTCTTCATTTCGGATTAACCGAGACGATAAAAATTAATTAAAACTCATTTTTACGATAAAATATATCTGCCGGATAAAATTTTCGGGAACGAAAATTTTTCTTTCACTGAAATCTTATCTTTCTTATTAAATTAATTAATTTTAGTACGCAAGAAAGACGGGATATTACAGAGCATCTCCTAAAGGAGCATATTATTATTACATCAGTCGACCTACTTGGAATGTTATAGAGAGATTAATTTATTATAAATCACATCTAATCAGACACCAATGATTGTCTCTTCACTTGACTTGAAGTGAATATAAAAGATAACGATTATATTATGGGGCCAGAAGTTCCCTACTTTGAGTGTTGAAAGCATTATTCTATCATATCTGATATAACATTTAAAAGTAACTTGCTAGCAAGATTTATGCTCTCATAAGGAGACATTGAAATGATATTGAGAATATCATTCGTTATCTTAAAGGGTTAAAACGATCTTAATTTATTTTATGAAAGAGATCGAGATTCACATTGGTGGCTACTAGGATGTTGGTTATTTATTTCATCCCATAATACAATATCTCAAATTGGTGTAATGATATGAGATGTATCCCCCACTACTCTCTATGAAAATAATTCAACTTGTGTTGCATAAATGAGTTCCATAAAAATTATGGCCACAGAAGTTTGTTTAATGATAAAGATTTATTCACTAAATCTCCTCCTAATCTATATACAAAGATATGTTTATAGTATTGAAATAAGTTGGATTTGAAGATTATTATCTTCAGGGGGAGTGAGAAACTTCTACATATTTATGAAGATTTGGCCATGAAGGTTAATTTTGAATAATTCTAAAGATTATACTCTAAAGGCTAAATGGTTGACTCGTGTTTTTTCCTTACTAAGTTTTTCTCCCGATGGGTTTTTTTAGTCAAGGTTTTTAACTAGACAACTAATGCAACACATGAGTAAGTGTATGTCATGTAATCTTTTTCTCTATTGAGTTTTTTTTTCCCACAGGATTTTTTTTGAGGTTTTTAACGAGACATGCACATCACAACAATAAATCAAATGTGAAGTGTTATACTTGTATTATTGTTTCAACGAAGACTCGCTCAAGTAACAATTTGGCGGGCTTATTCACAAAGACATTGCCGACGTCAATATTAAGAAAGTTGGTGCACAAGATCGGCATGCAACTACTCAAAGACTACAATGATCAAGTTCCAGCGGAACAGTTGTACTATTTTTCCTTCGATTAGGTTTTGTCCAACTGGGTTTTCCTGACAAGGTTTTAATGAGGCAACATTTGTTTTAGGGATGGTCACTCAAGGGGGAGTGTTGTAAATATATCTTTAACAACATAGATATACATCATATGAGTGTTGACCAAGTCATCCACCCTAAAACCCTAGCTTTGTACCATTAAAAATAGTGGCCTTTGGTCCTCATATTGAAGACATCTTCTACACACTTTCGACACACTTTGAATACATCTGAATATACAGAATTCTTATTCTCTACTATATTCTCTCTTCTCTCTCTAGTTTATAACATATATATATATACCGGTCCTCCCGTACAAACTACAAACCATACTTTTTTCAATATATAATCATACTTTTTAATATATACAATGATGCTTAATAGTATTTTTCTCGATTCATGCTTTATGTATAAAAATGATGCATATATAAAATCATGTTTTATAGATACTATTTTCATGCTTTGATTATTAACAACCATAGATCATACCATGATCAACGGTTGAGATTAGTTTGTAGTTTTTAGATGAGGACTAGTTTTTATATGAACTACATCCTATATATATATATATATAGGGAGTGGTTCTAGTGAAAAAAACCCTTAAAATAAGAAATACGAATAAATCTGGATCACTCATTTGCAAGGAATGTATGGCCAAGATTAAATCATAAAATTTCACCTAGATTAAATAAAAAAGAACGGAGGGGTATATGGGTAAATTCAATCAATTTTTCCCTTCTAAAAAAATCACGCTGGCACACGCATAGATCTCTCTTTTCTTCTTTCTTTCATGTATGCAACTCTCTCTCTCTCCACGCCTCAATCTCTCTCCATCAATCACTCGCCGGCACTGCCATCCATTGACCACTCACCGATGCTACCATTCATTGAATACTTTCAACTCACATCTCTCAATCCTCTGCTCTCAACCTGCAGATCCGATTCAAACACCAAAAAAATCAGAATCAATCAGTTAGAAACTAGAAAAAACCTAAATTGAACCAAATCGAGAAGAATTACGAGCTTTGGTGTGATTTTCAGCCATCAGAATCAAAGCTAGGGCTTGAAATCCATCTCTGCGCTATTGAAGAAATCAATTTAGCTGGATAACAATATCGACAACAAAATTCAATGAAGGTTAGTGATTCTCTGCAAAACTTAATGGATTTATCTTGTTATTTATTTCAGAAATCGGTATTCATGAAATAAAATCGTATTGCACTGGCTATATTAAAAAATTATGCAGCTCGATGAAGTGTATGTGTGCATTTGAGCAAATAAATTTATGTGTTATGGATGTTGATTTGCACTTGATTTTGGGTTATTTTAACAACTAATGAACTAGAATTTGGTGCTTTTGGGAATATATAAATTATGATGTTGAAAATCAGTAGATTGTGGGATTATGATTATGAAGTTCCAAGTAGGAGTCTTGTGCATGATAATTTGGGGATTTTTTTTAGGGTAAATTGCCTGTAAATTCCTGAACTTTTCACAAATTCTGGTTTTGTTTCCCAAAACAAAATTCTGCGTGACAATACCCAAACTTTATATTTTGTCTGATTTTGCATCCAAGGTCGGTTTTCCCAAATCGTGTGCTGACTTGGCAGCCGAAAATCCTACGTGTCCTAGTCGGCCAACGAGTAAATAATTATCCAAACAACGAATTGCCTATAAATTCCTGAACTTTTGTGAAATTCTGTTTTTGCTCTCGAAAAAAATTTAATTTGTGCAACAAATTCCAAAACTTTTTAATTTGTTTGATTTTACATCCAAAGTCGGTTTCCCCCAGATCGATGACACAAATTAGAGGCCGCAAAATAATGCAAAAATGCAAAAAAGATGAGTACAAGATGCAAAAAACTGTAAAAAGTATCAAAACAAACTTCCATCACTTCCATTCATTACAAAATACTCCCTCTATCCCTATAGCAATGTCCATCTTTCCTTTTTCGTCTGTTCCAATACAAGGTCTTATTCCAAAAATGGAAATATTTAACTCTTCAAAAGACTTGGGACCTACCACTTTTTATCTTTTTACCTTGTTTCTTAATAATCGGGCCCAAAAGAAATGAGACCTTGCTATTGGGACGGAGGGACTATGTTGCAAGGTGCATACAAGCATATAGTTTCTGTTCACATCACTAATTAAGCCAAAAGCAAAAATCGCATGCAAAATAGAACTTCGGTTCATGAGTGTCATCCTTCAAATAATTTGTGGGAAACCGACCTCGGATGCAAAATCAGACAAATTAAAAAGTTTGAAAATTTGTTGCACAAATTAATTTTTGTTTAGAGCAAAAACAAAATTTCACAAAAATTCAGGAATTTATAGGCAATTTGTTGTTTGGATAATTATTTACTCGTTGGCCAACTAGGACACGTAGGATTTCTGGTTGCCAAGTCAGCACACAATTTGGGGAAAACCGACCTTGGATGCAAAATCAGACAAAATATAAAGTTTGGGAATTGTCACGCAGAATTTTTTTGTGGGGAGCAAAACCAGAATTTGTGAAAAGTTCAGGAATTTACAGGCAATTTACCCTTTTTTTTATCATTGAACTGTGATGCATCTAATAATTAAGTGTGGTGCATCTGATAATTAAGTGTGATGCATCTGAGTTTGGTTTACATCATTATAAGCTTAGTTGCATACTTCTGAATTTAAAATTGAACTGTGGTGAATCTTATAATTTAGTGTGGTGCATCTGTTGATTAAGAGTGATGCATCTGAAATTAAATATATATTTATAAAAGTCTAGAGCTAGTGTAGTGTAACTTGATTATTTGTGGGATCATGAAGTGTGGTGCTTCTGACTGACTGGTTAGTATGGTGCATGTGATTAGGCTTTGTTGTGCATATGTGTATTGCATGGTGTTAGATAAAACATGTTTGTACAACATAATGTTTGATCGATGTTTTCTATGTGGTGCATCTCAATGGCTAATATGGTGCATTTTTATAGTAACTGTGGTGCATGTAATTGTATGTGGTTTCCTTATTGACTGTATACATTTGTGTATCTGTGTTTTATCAGGGAGAACCAAAAGAAGACATGGCAAAAATCAAAATCAAAAGAGAAAAGCATGTAGAAGATGATAATGATTTTGAGGATAATGTGTTGCATAAGAAGCAAAAGGAAATAACAGCTACGTCTAGTAAAGGAGAAGGGACCAAAGATGCTCAGAAAAAAGGAGGAAATGCATAATCAGAATACAGAAAAATGTCGCAATTAAACGAAAAGAATTCAATGTATTACTCAAGGGATATCCTAGGTTGAGGACCAGGACAACTGTAAAGGATTTACACTAAGAAATAGGAAAGCATGAAGAGAAATAAAGACAACATGTAAAAGACATGAAATTTGGCAGTTTGTTGCAACTAAATATAGCAAAGTTTCCATCAACACTAGCATATTGGCTAGTAGACAATTTTGATGTAACAAGTTGTGATCTAAAGCTTACTGAAGGAAGAAGACTGCATATAGATGACGAAGATGTCTACAGAGTGTTTGGATTCCAAGAGGAAAAAGAACTATTGAGAAGATTGAAAAAAGCAACATAACAGAAATAGTTCAAGAGTGGCGATCGATGTTGTACATAACATTGTTGCCCTTAAAAATGGAGGAATATGATTTTTCTCAGCAAGGTTGATATGCTATGTTGTTTTTTAGTATGATGATGAGTTGTTGTGACTGATTAATAATTAGTGCCGATGCAACTTCTTTTTTGAAGATTATGGTTATATATTATAAAGGGTAAATTGCCTGTAAATTCCTGAACTTTTCACAAATTCTGGTTTTGCTCCCCATAAAAAAATTCAGCGTTACAATTCCCGAACTTTCTATTTTGTCTGATTTTGCATCCAAGGTCAATTTCCCCCAAATTGTGTGCTGACTTGGTAGACGGAAATTCCTACTTGTCGTAATCGGTAGACGAGTTAATATTTATCCAAACAATAAATTGCCCGTAATTTCCTTAACTTTTTTCAAATTCTGTTTTCGCTCATCGCAAAAAAATATTTTGCACAACAATTCTCAAACTTTCTAATTTATCTGATTTTGTGCAATATTTTTTGTGATGAGCGAAAATAGAATTTGAAAAAAGTTGAGGAATTTACGGGCAATTTATTATTTGGATAAATATTAACTCGTCTACCGATTACGACACATAGGAATTTCCGTGTGCCAAGTCAGCACACAATTTCGAGGAAATTGACCTTGGACGCAAAATCAGAAAAAATAGAAAGTTCGAGAATTGTCACGCTGAATTTTTTTGTGTGGAGCAAAACTAGAATTTATAAAAAGTTCAGGAATTTACAGGCAATTTACCCTTTTATAAAACACAAAATTATTGGGATTAATTGTTATGCTTTAGTGTGTGTGCATCTATTAATGAATTGTGGTGCATCTGTCAATGATTTGTGGTGCATCTTGTTTAGTCATTATTTGTTTCGTTTTTATGTGTTTATTTTATCGTGTTTGTGTGCGTGCAATTGTATTTCTCGTTTATATTTCTCATATTTTGATTTATTTTGTTTCTTTTCGATTTTCATGTCGTTTGTGTATGATCTCGAGTTTGATGTGGAAAAATCGTATAATTATTGAAAGAAGCTCGTGGACAAGGAAAACAACAACCGCTAGCCTTGAAGACCAGCAGTCGCTCGGTTCCATCCACCGTTGGAAGCTGCTGCGGCTGCGGGAAGCTGGAACTCAGCCGCCGTTGGGAGCTGCCAAGCGCTGGCCGTGGTATGCAGGTGGAGAACGGACGGCAGAACACACAGCAGCAGATCAGCGATCGCTGGACTTGAGCGTGCGGCGGAGGAAGGACTGCACAACCGAGCCAGCGGCTGCTGGAATCCGGCAGGCAGCGGCCGCTGGACTTGAGTGAGCGTTGGAGGTGCCCTTCGCGGATTCATCTTCAGCGAGCGGTGGACTTGAGCGGGCGGTGGAAGTCGGCGAGCGATGAGTTCGAGCGAGCGTTGGATCGGAACTTATAACGGCTGTGCGCGACGTTTTTAAAAACTCAGCTAGGGTTTTTAGTCATACACTCTTCTTGGACAAGAACACGACAACAGCAGCGCAACATTCTCTTTTACACTTTCTTTTTTTCTCGTTTTCTTTTCTTTTTAGCTTGGCTTGAATATTGAGGATTGTTATCGTCGGATTGCACCATTGTAAGGATTTCTTTACCGTTATTTCTTGCAATATTATCGATGAGTTCTTATGATTTTAATTCGATGATTTATTCTATGCTTTGCTAATTCTTCGTTAGGGTTTAGTGATTCGAATCGTTTTTCGATCCGTGCTTGTTCTTTAATTAATTCCCCGTTGATTGAATCGATTTTCTCGTTATTGAATAATTGATCACTATTCGATATTTCTAAGTAGTGAATGAGATCGATGGATGATTCTACTGCTCGATTGTAGTTCTCTCAACATTAGATTGACCGGAAACGCATGTCTAATAATTAATCTGGATCGTGTGATTTAGTCTTTAGGGTTTATCGGATTGACGCGAAAGCTATTGATGTTAGCCCTATGTTGAAATTGATTATGCGTGATAAATTAATAGAATTAATCTGTAATAAGCTTGGTGAGAAATCGATAAGAATAATCTAATCCCTAAGTGTGGAGATTCCACATGGGAAAATGGGACAATCTTTGTCCTATTAATTATTTCAGGACCGGCAGACGTGGATGATGAAGATGAGCTAATCCAAGTGATGGAATGGCTCAAGCTTGAAAAGGAATTTGGATAACATTGGCTTAGTCGGGCTGGCGACTTAAAACCTAGCGCTGCGTGGGAGGCAACCCACGATTTTAATTGCTTTATTTTTGTTATTTTTGTTCTTTCTGTTTTGTTTAAGTTGTTTTATTTTGTACTTTTCTGTTTTGTTTTAGGAGGCCGACAAACCCCGATTTGAGGCGGATCGAGCAAAATGAAAAGAACTACAAGTACCACACAAGCCGATAAATCACGGCAGTCAAGTTCTTTCCCTTTCTTATTTTTCTGTGCAATGAGGACATTGCATTGTTTTAAGTGTAGAGGGGGAAATGTTTATATTTCTTGTGTGGATTCTGAATTTTTGCTTGTTATGGCTTATTTGTGAGTCCATCTTGTTGCGCCAAATTTGACTTAATTGAGGTTAATTTTATGCAATTGAATTATGTGATATTGACTATACTGGTTTGAATTTTTTGTTAATGTCGGATTGATATGCTTTGGGACTTGGTTTTATTGGTTGAATTGTGATATGAGACGTGTTTATGCGAATTAGATTGAGCTGATTTATCTGACTGAAGTTTGAGGGAGTTTTAACATTGTGACTGCTTAGATACTCGTTTCTAAAAATAAATAAAAAATAAATGATGAGAAAAAAGAAAAAATCTCGAAAGTGAACTTGTGTGAGAAAATCCGATGGAATATGAATTCTGCTCCTCTTTATTACAAAATGATAAATGAGCATGGGAAACCACGTTAGGGAGTTTTGATTTCTCCAAAATTATACCTAACGAATATTGTTTAGAATTCCATTTCAAATTTCACAGTTCTAAGAAAAATATTGAAACTTGTTGGTAAAAGTGGTCACATTAGTTAAATCACTTCTAATGGGGAGTCAGGTCTGATCCGAGTGATAATTTGCATAGACAAGGAAACATATTGCAGTTTAATTCAATTTTTTCTCTTTGTCCTGATGCTTATCGTTTGTACATTGTTGAAAAATTCGTCAGTTGGTTTGAATTGCAATAATAAGCTTGCATGATTTTTTTTTCCTTCTGTTTTGTTGGTTTGGTGTTTGCTTGAGGACAAGCAAAGGTTTAAGTGTGGAGGGTTTGTTTAGTTGTTATTTGTTTCGTTTTTATGTATTTATTTTATCGTGTTTGTGTGCGTGCAATTGTATTTCTCGTTTATATTTCTCATATTTTGATTTATTTTGTTTCTTTTCGGTTTTTCATGTCGTTTGTGTAGGATCTCGAGTTTGTTGTGGAAAAATCGTATAATTATTGAAAGAAGCTCGTGGACAAGGAAAACAACAACCGCTAGCCTTGAAGACAAGCAGTCGCTCGGTTCCATCCACCGTTGGGAGCTGCTGCGGCTGCGGGAAGCTAGAACTCAGCCGCCATTGGAAGCTGCCGAGCGCTGGCCGTGGTATGCAGGTGGAGAACGGACGGCAGAACACACAGCACTAGATCAGCGAACGCTGGACTTGAGCGCGCAGCGGAGGAAGGACTGCACAACCGAGCCAGCGGCCGCTGGAATCCGGCAGGCAGCGGCCGCTGGACTTGAGTGAGCGCTGGAGGTGCCCTTCGCGGATTCATCTTCAGCGAGCGGTGGACTTATCGCAGCCCGAACCCCGATATCAGATGTCAATGCCGGTAGGTCCCACGACTTATACAATTTATGATTAACAAAGAGAATTTAATAGCGACCCGGCTATTGATTATTTAAACAAAGGACATTCATACTTAATAAATTCAAGAATTCTGAATAATCACGACATGCATGACTCGAGATAATTGAGACGATCAACGATTTCAATAACAACATGCAAATCAACAATATAATTCCAGTCAGCTCGAAAATAAAAGACCTGATCGACCAAATAATCGACAATGATCGAGGAAATTACAAGCTGACTCGATGATCAAGAAAACACGATAAAGAAAACTGTTTCAAGTTCGACAAAGCTTCTCAACACAACTAACAACTTATGTACATATGATTCAAACGTTATAACAACATCAATTTCATTTTCTTGCAGCGGAAAACATGAGAATATATGTATGAAGACATATATTCTAGGTCAACTTCTCAAAAACGACTTTCTTTACATAAACCACGTTTAACAACAACAATAGTTCATCCAGTACTCATCATCTTCATCCCAGCTTACCTGCACGTTTTAGAAATAACATGCAGGGCTGAGTACTACGTACTCAGTGAACGCATGCCGAAAACATTTGAAAACTTTGCTGAATACAGCTATATATGAAAACTTGCCATAAAACATAATACGAGGATTTTCTGAAAACAACTCGTAAAATGCTAAAAATACTTTCCTTTCAAAACTCATTTGTTTGCAGACAATTATAACAGTATGAACCATATCTACAAATAAATAATGGTGATGAGAAAGAGGCCTCTTTCTCAATCACTTGTAACCGGCATATCGAGGAAAGGCTCACGATTATGAATAATCGGTCTATCAAAGAAATGCGCACGATTACCAATGTGTACACAGATTCCACCTTGCGTGGAACCGAATTCGTCTTTCTGAAGTAGATGGTAACATACTTAAACATTTTTAAAATCATTTGGTAAGTATCAAAACTTTGTAAAACATATGCTTTTCACATATTTTAGTTTTGAAAGCCCACCTGATAAACTTAAACTTTACTTTAAACTTTAGCGCTTGGTCGCTCCCTTTACTTTACGTTTCCGCTCCCGCTCCCGCTCCCGCTTACACTAGCTCCTTTAAATCGAAACAGAATAACGATTTTAAAATGAGAACTTCTATCGAATAACGACTTCGATAATCTTAACGTAATTCGATTCGAATTTCTATACCGAAACTCGACTAACCTCGCAAATTTCTATCTTAACTTCTTAAACTCTCTTAATCTATCTTAATCTATGTTAATTCCTCATTAAACATCAAACATCAATCAAATCTCATATAACATTAATATTTATAAATTACTATTCATCATAGTCGACTAAATCAATTTCAATCCGTCTAACGGATTCAGAAAATTCTCAAATTAATTCCACACATTTATTTTGTCACAACAAACATAATTATACTTTAAATACACACATTAACTCAATTAAACATATAAACTTCCAAATCAGGAAAATCAACCTAAAATAGAAAATCTTTATTACTTTGAATTAAATTTCCAGAAAATCATATAACACTTAATTTTTATTAAGAAGTTCATAATTCTAATTAATTTCTTAATTAAAATTTAATTAATATTTTATTTATTTATTTAATTTTCGGTAGTTTCAATTTTAGGATTTCTAGAATTATTTTCTCTTCTTTTTAATTTCTATTATACTTAATTATCATCTTAAATTCATTTCTTCATTTAATTTCATTCAATTAAGTATTAATCTTCCAACCCTAATTTAAGAACCCTAATTCGATTTTTCTAGGGTTTTTAGGGTTAATCATGCTCAAATTTGATTATCTATTGATTAAACTTATCTCATTAACATCATATAACATCACATTACCCATCAAAATCATCATATCTTATAATCACATCAAGCCCTAATTTTTATATCTCATTTTAATCGATAGTTTGACAAAATGAATTTGGTTGGAAATTTATACTTGCTTCCAACATGAAACATTCTTAAAACAACCATCTAAACTCATTTATATCATCAATTTATCATATAATTCATGCATCAATTATTTCATCATTTTCTATTTTTTTCGAAAATTACCAATTATGAACTAGGGTTTCTCATGCTTAAATCTAATTACATATTTGATCTTCTAAGCATATTTTAAGCATAATTCATGTAGATTAAAACATCATTCAACCACTTCTTCATTTCTTCTTCAAAAATTTCGATATATATATATATATATATATATATATATATATATATATATATATATATATATATCTAGGGTTTCTAATGCATTTTCTTAAGCTAATAATTGATCATCTAACATCATCATATCATCATATAAACAACATATAAACATCATACCAAGAGATTAAAATCAACCATCACTTTCTCTAATTTCTTCCAAAATTTCGAAAATAATACAACTAGGGTTAGGGTTCTTCATGCTTGATTTAATCACACAATTCATCATCTAATCATAATATAAACATCATACTATTAAATCAAGATCATCCAACCATTTCTCAAATCATTCCCAAATTTTCGATCATATATATATATATATATATATATATATATATATATATATATATATATATGGATGTTTTTAGCTTGAATCAAGAGAGAAGAATTTGGGTTAACATATTTACCTAACCTTTCTTGATTAATGGAAGATGAAACTAAGCTTGATCTTGATCTTGAAGACTTAGAAGAAGAACCAAAGATGGAGTGTGTGTGAGTGTGTGTGTTTGATCGAGAGAGAGAGAGAAGAGATCGAGAGAGAGATTGTTGTTTGTGTTGTTGTGTGCGTGTGTGAGTGAGTGAGTGAGAGTGAGAGAGATATCTAAATATAGATTATAACCCTAGGTTTAGTGTATAGGTAGGGTTATTATAAAATTAAAACTTAATGGCTAAGTTTTGGTTAATTCATTTAATTAGTTATTAATTCAATTAATTAATAACTAATTAATCTTCTAATAACTCTCTAATTTCTCAACACAGTAATTAAGATTAAGGTTTCACGAACCTTAGATAAAAATCTCACAGAAAGAATCGGAGATTCGAAGCATTTTCAAATCGATCGAAACTAAAATTTTAAAAGATAATTTACGTAATTAGATTAAATTATTCTTTTAGTCAATTAATGACTAAACATTTATCATCTATTGATAAATGTAAAAACTTCTTCGTTTCGGATTAACCGAGACGATAAAAATTAATTAAAACTCATTTTCCGGTAGAATATATCTGCCGGGTAAAATTTTCGGAAGAAAAATTTTTATTTCACTAAAATTCTTGTCTTTCTTATTAAGTTAATTATTTTAATTACTTAAGAAAGACGGGATACTACAGGACTTGAGCGGGCGGTGGAAGTCGGCGAGTGATGAGTTCGAGCGAGCGCTGGATCGGAACTTATAACGGCTGTGCGCGACGTTTTTAAATACTCAGCTAGGGTTTTTAGTCATACACTCTTCTTGGACAAGAACACGACAATAGCAGCGCAACATTCTCTTTTAGATTTTCTTTTCTTTCTCGTTTTCTTTTCTTTTTAGCTTGGCTTGAATATTGAGGATTGTTATCGTCGGATTGCACCATTGTAAGGATTTCTTTACCGTTATTTCTTGCAATATTATCGATGAGTTCTTATGATTTTAATTCGATGATTTATTCTATGCTTTGCTAATTCTTCGTTAGGGTTTAGTGATTCGAATCGTTTTTCGATCCGTGCTTGTTCTTTAATTAATTCCCCGTTGATTGAATCGATTTTCTCGTTATTGAATAATTGATCGCTATTCGATATTTCTAAGTAGTGGATGAGATCGATGGATGATTCTACTGCTCGATTGTGGTTCTCTCAACATTAGATTGACCGGAAACGCATGTCTAATAATTAATCTGGATCGTGTGATTTAGTCTTTAGGGTTTATCGGATTGACGCGAAAGCTATTGATGTTAGCCCTATGTTGAAGTTGATTATGCGTGATAAATTAATAGAATTAATCTGTAATAAGCTTGGTGAGAAATCGATGAGAATAATCTAATCCCCTACACTTTTCTTTGTTCTTGTTTTTCTTGTTATTATTTTTTTATTTTATTATTCCGTCGATTAGTTTAGTTCTTTATCATCTCGAATTCTTTGGTTTAGAATGTTTAGGATTGTTTATTTATTTTCTGTGTGAATAATACTAGCGGCGTTAGCCCTGTTGAGCCTTCCTTGAGAATACGACTTGGGTCAGCTTGTCGCCCTACATTGACCTCGTTCTCTTGCGAGTCAATTTGAAGGTGTTTTGAGTTGAAACACATCTAATAATGCATTTGTGGACATCTAGTAATGCATCAGTGATGCATTTTTAAAAACTGTGTGATGCATCTCTCATTGTTATGTGGTGCATCTGGCAATGATTTGTGATGCACCAAGCCTTGTTGTACAATTTACTAAGACAAGACATTTGAACACAAACTAATCAAACTATTAGTAAGTGGATATATGAAATACGTTGAGGTTATTTCTCAAAACATAAAACAAAAACATAAGTAATTTAACACCATATATCAAGACAAAAACAAAAGCACAACAACAATTATAAAGAGATCAAAAAAGTGAATTACAAATGATTTTGTAATGCAATCCATTAAGACATGACATTCGATCACAAACTATTTAAAATGCAAATCAGTTAATATATGAAATTAGTTTAGCTCATAATGGTTATTTATCGAACATACAAACATAAACATAATCAAGTTACAAATATATCAAAATACAAGTAACAACACAAAAATGTAGAAATACAAATATTCAATAACAAATGAATGTTAAATAAAAGTGATACTGTTATTCTCAGCACAACGACATAAGAGATCCAAAAATAAAAATCAGATAATTGCTACAACTTCTCTTTAGTTTGTTTGACTTTTGTAAAGTCGCATCCTTTCTTGATTCAATCTACTACTGCTTCCTTTCGTCTAAACCTTTGTAAGACCATTTCTTTATTGTCTATTGTGTCCATGTTGTAGCTTCCATACATTTTGTAGATCTATCAGCCTTTTCTCAAAACGACGAACAAATAATAAGAAGATAATGCCTGCAAGAATCAAGATGACAACAATATATGTCAAATCTTTGAACACATTGATGATGCCAAGAATGAGAAGTGAATATTTTTTACCATGGTGGTAAATATATATTCCAGTAAAGTCGAAATTTGTAGTCCTTTTTGGCCTCATCATCAATGAAAATATCAACATTAACACCCAAACAAGCAACCACCACATATCATTATCAACAACTCACTACCAAAGCGAAAGATACAGTTCAACGTGATAGATTAAACACCAAACCCATAAAGATGAAGATTGATATGATAATATATCCCGAAATACAAGAACATACTGCACCTCATTCAAGTCCATTGATCTAACTCAAAAGAAAAAATAAAGTAGAGAGAGATATTGAATCGTAGAACGTCGACTACCTGTAGGCACATGAATCACAATATCTGCTTTATTAGGAACACACCCAATACTAACTACAATTTGAATCATATCAAAATCATTCATATTAATTAAATTTCAGATTTGGGAAAAAAGTAATAAGAAACAAAATCGGAGATACGATAAATTCTGTAGAAACAAGATAAAATATGAAATCAAGCTGTAGAATTCAACATCAATTCTACACACGAACAACAATACGAAGAACAGCGCCGTAATCTTCAAACAAGACAAATAGAGAATCAGAAAAAATCAAAATCACAATCTGTAAAATTGATTATACAAATTCGCAAAAATTAAGACTTACAAGAGAAGAATAATCGCGATAAAATGAAGAAGAGTAATCTCGATGAACAATTGCGATGAACAATCACGAACAAGAATCGCTGATGAAGAAGCATGAAGGAGAAGAAACGAAGAAGAAGAAAAATTAAAAGGAGAAGAAACTCGTAAAGAGGGGAGAATTTCCTAAATTACTAATTTAGCCCTACTTAATAAAAAAAGTACGGTAGTCAGTCAACTTATTAAGATTAAATCCTAGCCATACATGTTATAGAATTAAAGGTGGGGATTTATTCTTATTTCTTAGGTTAAGTTTGATTCTTATATGATCCTTCTCCTATATATATATATATATATATATATATATATATATAGGAGAAGGATCATATAAGAATGCATCTTAACCTAAGAAATAAGAATAAATCTCCACCATTCATCCCACAACATGTATGGCTGAGATCTAATCTAATTTTATTAACTAACTACCGCATAGTTTAATAACTAAGGCTAAAATAGTAATTTAGTCATTTCTCCCCTATTAATTCATTTAACCTTCGTCTCCTGATCAATTTTCTGTTTCTTCGTTCCTCTTCTTCTTCTTCTTCTTCTTCTTCTTCTTCTTCTTCTTCTTCTTCTTCTTCTTCTTCTTCTTCTTTATGTTTCTGCTACTGTGATTCTTTATCACAGATTCTTCTTCGTGATTCACGATTGCTTCTTCGCGATTATTTCTTCATTTTATTGTAATTATTCTTCTCCTGTAAATCTTAATTTTTTGCTAATTATCATTCAATTTTTTCTAATTAATTTTACAGATTGTGATTTTGATTTTTTCTTTTTCTCTATTTTTGTTCGCTTGATGATTTCGGCGTTGTTCTTGAAGCTGGTTTGTTCATATTTAGAAACGTTGTTGAATTCTATAGGTAATTTTCATATTTTCTTTTGTTTTTGCAGAATTTATGTTATCTCTGAATTGTGTAATTATGTGTAATTGCTTATCAAAACTTAATAAATTCACTGTTGGGAAAATTATAAGGTTTCGATTTGATACCAAAACCCAACTGATTCTCCAACCGAATAGATGATCGCGTCAACCTAAATAGTGTTTTCCAGCTCGCCTGTTTGAGCTTTAGATTTTCTAGGTTTACAGATTAAGGAAGCGGAAGACAGCAGTCGACCCAGATGTGTCTATAGTAGGAGTCAGCTAGCGAAAGACAGCAGGCGTCAACCTTCAGCTGAGTCCTCCAGCAGAGCATGATCAAGCTGAAGAGAATTCGAGCTGAGTTCAAAACACAGCCGGTCCAGCTGTACAGAACAAAGGGAACTAACTGAAGACATCACTTCAAGTCAGTCCAGTTCTGAATTCAAAAGCCATCTCCAATGGCAGAAGATCCCGGCGTCAGAGGAAGTCAACATGCCTCGACCAATGAGGGATTGCCAAATTAGCATCCTAGACTTCAGGACCTAGGATGTGACACAAATGAAGACAGGTATAGATTCGCCCAACGGCAGATCTTGAATTTAAGAAGAGTAGGTAAGATTCAAACGGCTCCTCCAATGGCTAGTCTTGAATCTCTACCTATATAAACCCGTCTTCAACCTCAGGATCAGATACGAAAAACTCTCTACAAGCTTTCATTCTCTGAAATCATCAATCTTTCAGAAGCTCTCTCAAGCAGTTCTACATAGTTCAAAGAACACTTTATCTTAAAGTGTTTCTAGTTCAGAAACTGCTTAGTTTTTCGTCTGTTCCCTAGGCCAAACTCTTTGTATATCTTAAGCCTAGATTTCGAACGAGTTCATCATACTCTAACGTTCTTAATTGTAAGAACTCGTTCACAGTTGGAACCCCAAACCAAACCCCTCGTACCCAGAAAGGTTAGGTCAAGGTTACGGTTGCTTGAAGCGGGAAATTCAAGTGTGTAAGGTTTTTTCAGTACCCGTAAACTGAAAGGTTAGGCTTGACAGTGCCCGCAAACTGTTGGAACACAGCTCGGGTTAGAGTTGTGAAGTTGCTTGGTACTTGGAAACCAAGTGGTAGTGGATTACCAGTGAACCTGGTCGTGGACGTAGGAGGTGTTACTCCGAACCACGTAAAAACTCGCGTGCACTTTTCTTTCTCTTTATATTCAGTTTTGTACTAACTCTTTCATAACATTGCATATTTGATTAAAACTGCATACGCAGCTGCTTTCCAAAGACAGCTGTGTCTCTCTAAAAGTTGCACAACTTGACTAAGCTGAAAACCTAAAGTTAATCTTTTCAAACTGAGTTTTTCTAAGTAACCGAGCTAAGTTTTCAAACCACCATTTTCCGCACCGCCAGCTGAGTTATTTACCCAACTGGATCGATAACTGAGCTCACCAACTCTGTGATTTAACTAGAAAAAGTTTTCTAAAAATCTATTTGGTGTATTCACCCCCCCTCTACACCAAATACCTAGCTCAGGGACCATCAATTGGTATCAGAGCAGTGGTTCAACAGACCACCGTTTCTGTATCACGAGATCTCTCTTGACAATCTGTCAGTGGTCATCTGAACAGATCCTCTTTGTGAAAAAACTCATTTTATTACATACTGCATATTTCTATGGATTCTTATCTTAACAGGAATCTTCCCACCTTCTCGGTAGACGATTATGCAATATGGAAGTTCAGACTGAAGAGCTTTCTCTGTGCGCATCACGATATTATGTGGGACATCATCACAGACAGACCCATCATCATCTACAAATCAGAGAACGAGCTTGTCCCAACTCAAGATGGCGAACAACCAAGATATCAGCTTATTCCCAGGCCCAAGAATGAGCACACCTCAGAAGAAAGGAAGCAAGCTGGACTAGACAGCTTCGCGAGGAACACCATATCTTCAACGGTCTCCAATGCCTACCTCAGCAAAATCATCAACTGCGAAACCGCAAAGGAGATGTGGGAAACCCTAGCAAAGCTATGCGAAGGGTCGGAGGAGATAAAGGAGAATAAATTCACGATTGCATGCCAGAAGTTTGATAACTTCAAGCAGCAGGTCAACGAGTCCATCGAAGGGATGGAACTCAGATTCTCCATTATTGTGGTGGAAATAGAAACCATCAGAACTGGGAAATACACCCAGCGAGAAAATAATCTAAAAGTTCTTTCAGCGCTCACAGCTGAATGGAACACCTATAAGGTGGTACACCAAAGTCGAAGTGACTTAGGTGATCTTTCAACTGAAAGATTATACTCCCTGCTCAAAGCCAACGAGTAAAACTTGAAGATTACAATGAAAGAATCATCCAGCAATCAGAATGATGGAGAGCTGACACCTGCAACAAAGGAGATTGCGTTCAGAGCCAACTCTGACAAATCCGCATACATGCAGTCAGCTGAGTCATCGAAGAAGGATAAGAAGGACATGAGCAAGGAAGAGCTACTTGAAGAAATAGCCATGCTGGTCAAAAACTACAACAGACTCAACACCAGCAAGGGCAAATACAAGAAGTTCGCAAGAACTTACAGAGACAAATACGCAGCAGCTGATGAAAAGTCAGCTGACAAACGAATAGAAGAAGGTTGCTTCAACTGCAAGGAACCAGGACACTACCGGCTAGATTGTCCAAAGTTATCCAAGAAAGACAAAGACCAACTGAAAGCTAAGACAGCTAACAGAAGGAGAGCTTATATCGCCGATGAAGAATCAGAGTACAACAAAATGGATGACATGCCATTTTCAGACTCGGAAGAAGAAGCTCTGATGGCCCATGATGAACCTGATTGGGATACATGCTTCATGGGACAAACAGACGGCATCGATGAAGATGAGGTAATGTCTCGAACTCAAAATCTATCAGACATCTCACCATCACACGAACACTCTACACAGGTCTCAGAATCTGGACTACCTGATTGGAGTCTAGTAGAGAAAGTAATGAACGATTCTAAGGAGCTTCAAGAGATCCTTGACGTCATTATGTGTGAGAATGCCGAGCTGAAGGCAGAACTGGAAAAGACAAAGGTATCAGACGCAGCTGATACAACACAGCTACAACAGGAAGTTGTTTCACTAAAAGACAAAATAGTGAAACAAGATCAGCTGATGAAGGAATTCTACTATGAGAAGAAACAGCTGATGGAAGATGTGGAAAAGGTCACAGCTGAATCGAAAAAGAAGTCAGCTGAGATCATTGAGCTGAAAAGCACCGAAGAGGTACTATCTAAGAAGATAGTAGCTCTCATCAAAGCCATGTCAACAATGGACGAGATCATTAGTGCTCAGTGTCCAGCAGCACTAAAAGCGGGACTGGGATACAACAATTCAAAGGATGCCTCAAACATTGCCTCCACAAGTGGAACAAAGGTAATGTTTGTACGTGCAAACGAACCTCCAATCCCAGCAACTCAGCATCAACAGTTGAGGACACAGCAGGTGTCAGGAAGACCAGCTGTGAAACATCCTCAAGCTTCGTCGAGGACACAACAGGCATCAAGAAGGTCAGCTTTGCGACAACCTCAAGCACAACTCAGACAGCAACGTGCTCAACCTCAACGAAGACAACAAGCTGGATTTTACAGATACCAGAAACAGCAACAGCACGTTGAACAATATCAACCGAGATATCAGAGATACCCAGCTGGATATCACTCATATGAGTACCAGCTGGATAATCATTTCCAGCCACAGCATCACATAAGACAGCAGAGACAAAGGAACGTCTCAGCTAGGCACACAGCTGGAAACCAAAAGAATTCAAGACATCAAAACGGGAAGACACTGAGATCAAGACCCCGCCAACAACAACCGAAGAACACAAAGAATGTGTATATCGACTCAGCTGGGAGAATTATCAGATCAAATGACCCAATTCGAGTCATCAAGCAGATCTGGGTCGTCAAAGAATCTCTGTCTAACCCACAAGGACCCAATTAAAACTGAATACCTGAATTTTAATTTTTATATAGGTTGTAAGGAATCGACGCATTTCTGAGGAGTCGATGAGAACGCTATGGTACTTGGACAGTGGATGTTCCAAGCACATGACACACCTAAAGCATCTACTCCAGGAGTATATCGAGCGTACAGGTCCACAAGTAACATTTGGTGACAACTCCAAAGGCCTAACCAAAGGTTATGATACATTTAAAACTAGAAATGTTATAATCCCAAATGTTTTTTATGTACAAGGATTGCAACACAACTTGCTTTCTATTAGCCAATTCTGCGACAACGGTTTTTCTGTCAAGTTTGATGCACAAGGATGCACAGTGAAGCACAGGGAAACCAAGCAGATACTCCTAAGAGGGAAAAGAGAAGGAAATATGTATTTTGCCGATCGGAACAGAAATTTCCTCCGAGACTTGTCTTGTATCGAAAAGCGAATGAAGTCACCGTCGTGGCACGTACGGCTGAATCATCTCAACTTCAAGACAATCAACAAACTGGCTAGGAACCAGCTCGCTAATGGAATTCCAGATCAAGTATATGACAAAAGTCATATGTGCAGCGCGTGTCATCAAGGAAAGCAGACAAGAATTTCATTCTCTCTCAAGCCAGTTCAGTCAACTGATCGAGTACTTCAACTCCTTCACATGGATCTTTTTGGTCCAAGCTTACTCCAAAGAAGCTTCAATGGCAGAAAATATACTCTGGTCGTAGTGGATGATTTCTCAAGATTCACATGGGTATCATTCTTGTACCAGAAGAGCGAAACCAGGACTAAGCTGCCTATCCTGCTGGAAAGATTATCAACACAGAAGGAGTGCAAGATAATATCAATAAGATCAGATCGTGGAACGGAGTTTCTGAATGAAACTATTTATGATTACTGCGAGAAGAACGGAGTTCAACACCAAACTTCTGCAAAGACGCACACCTCGGCGAATGGTGTAGCAGAAAGAAGAAACAGAACTCTCAAGGAAGCAGCTACCTCAATGCTAGCTAGCTCTGCCATTCCAAAGAAGTTCTGGGCTGAAGCAATCAACACAGCTTGCTTCACTCAGAATCGCTCCCTACTCACATCAAGGCAAGGAAAGACACCGTATGAGCTATGGAACAACAGAATACCATACATAGGGTATTTCAAGGTATTCGGATCCAAATGTCACATCCTCAACAATGGGAAGACACAGCTCAAGACGTTCGATGTGAAGACAGACCGAGGAGTATTCCTTGGTTACTCCGCTGTGAGTAAAGCATACAGAGTCTTCAACAGAAGAACTCAAATAGTCGAGGTAACTCCACATGTTACCTTTGAGGAATCCTCCTTCGAATATAGAGAGTCTATCAAACGAAGAAATGAAGGAGAATCTTCAAGACCGATTCAGACACGAGCTCAAGAAAATAGAATCAGGAATCTGGCTGAACCATTATTTTGGGACGATGAGCCAGAGGAGGAACTTCAAATCAACCAGGAAGCTCCACCAGCTGGAAATCGAGAAGAACCTTCAACGCCAAATCAAGGAGGAACATCATCAGCTGGAAATCCAAACACAGCTGAATCCCCAGCTCCATCTCCAGCTGAGCCTCTACAGAAGTCTCCTCAAAATCTAAATCAAAGAGAACCAATCTCTCAAGACTTAACTCCTGAGCAACTCCAAGTCAGATGAAATAGCCACGTCAAGCATCAATCAATTGGAAGAAGAAATTCGTAAGAGGAGAAGATGGATTGAAGATCATCCATCATCAGCAATCATTGGAGAACTATCTGACCAAGTCAAAACTAGAAGCTCAGCTGCTCAAGCCTCATCGGATCATCAAGAAGCAGCTGACACAGCTCAACTCTCAGTAGAGCTAGAACTGACAGTCTATGATGAAGACACAGCTCTAATGGCGTGTTACGTAGCTCAAGTGCCAGAGCCTCAATCAATTCTCGAAGCTTTGAAGAGCGTGCCTTGGACTAACGCCATGCAAAAAGAGCTGAACGAATTCCTCAGAAATTGTGTCTGGGAATTGGTCGACAGACCTCAAGAAGTCAAAGTCATAGGACTCAAATGGATATTCAAGAACAAATTGGATACCCTGGGAGTCGTCATCAGAAACAAAGCTCGACTGGTTGCCAAGGGCTACACTCAGCAGGAAGGAATTGACTTCAAAGAATCATTTGCTCCAGTAGCACGATTGGAAACAATCAGACTCTTTCTCGCCTATGCAGCACATCATAAATTCAAGGTCTATCAAATGGATGTGAAGTGTGCATTCTTAAATGGAGAAATCAAAGAAGATGTCTACGTTGAACAACCTCCAGGATTTGAAGTAGAAGGAAATAAAGTCTATAAGCTAAAGAAGGCTCTTTATGGATTGAAGCAAGCACCTCGAGCTTGGTATGACACTCTGTCAAATTTTCTTGTATCCAAAGGATTCAAAAAGGGCTCGAGATTTAACTCTCTTCACCATCAAGTCAGAGAAGATATTCCGGTTGTTTAAATCTATGTAGACGACATCATCTTTGGATCAAGATCAAGCTTCTTATGCCAAAGATTTGGAGAGATGATGTCGAGAAGTTCCAAATGTCCATGATGGGTAGAAATGAGTTTCTTCCTAGGACTTCAAGTCAAGCAATCATCGAAGGGATTTTCATAAATCAATCCAAATACGTGAAGGACTTGATCGCCAAGTATGGAGTTCAATCCACAGAATCCGTAAAGATTCCAATGAACACCAACTGGAAGATTGAACTGTGAACCGAAGGAAGTCGGTTGATTCCAAAGCAAATACAGAGGATAATAGAATCCTCGCCGTATCTAACAAAGAAGTCGTCCGTACATCTCTTTCGCAATCGGAGTGTGTGCCGATTTCAAGTTGATCCAAAGGAAGCACACATGCAAGCACCAAGAACATTCTTAAATATCTCAAAGGAACTCGAATGTTGGTGTGGTACCCAACAAGACAATCTACAATTGATCGGATACTCATACTCGGACTTCGCCGAGATCGGTTGGATTTAAAATCAACTTCGAAACTTGTCGGTTCTTAGGAAGTAAGTTGATTTCATGGTTTTCAAAGAAGCAAACGTGCGTCGCAACTTCCACGACAAGGTAATATATGGTCACGCCGAAGTCGCCGCTAATTCTCTGGCTGAAACATCAGCTGGATGACTATGAAGTGAAAACTGGACAGGTTCCAATTTTCTGTGATAGCTCAAGTGCGATTGCCATTTCAGAGAATTCAGTACTTCACACAAGATGCAAGCATGTAGACGTACGACATTATTTCATCAGAGATCACGTAGAAAAGAGGGATGTGATTGTTGAGAAAATTTACACAGACATACAGCGGGCTGATATTCTCACAAAACCGCTGATAGAAGCAAGATTCAAAATGTTGTGTGGATTACTTGGACTACTCAACCTAGACGATGTTTGACCCAGCTGAATGGAAGTAGACCCAGCTGAATGGAAGCAGACGCAGCTGAATGCAAGCAGACAGCTGTAACTCAGAATCAACGTCACTAATATCAGATGAGAAAGAATCCAGCTAAACCAGATGCTGAAAGTGAAGGATTATTCAGCTGAGAGAGAACCAGCTGGAACCACGATCACCCAGCACACCCACTCAACCGAGGTATCAGCTGACTACAATGAGCAGCTGAGAGGTTTGCAACAACATTAACTACACCTACTCAATCTGTTTTCAGTCAACTCATATCTTGTCAAATCTAATCAAATTTAATTAAAAGACTGCATAGAATTGAATCATGAGAGTTTCGAGGCAAAAGTTAAAACGCTCAACCGTCCTGTCTCGCGCATTAACTCGCATCTTCTATTCAAGAAACTGACATAACGCGAGAATCACTCCTAGTCGTAGATCTTCTTATCAATAGATAAATCTTGATCGTCCTTTCATCAAGAAAGCTCTTTAAATATGCTAAAAGATATACGTAAAGCATTGCATCAACCCTAAAAAGTTTCTCGGCATTCTTTCTTATTTCCATCAATTGGTATTATTTGTCTCTACTAACAAAAGTTGCAGAAGAAGAACATGGAATCCAGAAAGATATCTCCCAAAGCCGATCAAACTTGAAGAATCTGTCAAAGCTTCAAGATAAGAGTTGCTTAACTCTCAGGAACCTCAAAGAAGACGAAAGTCCAGAAGAAGGTGAAGCCCATAGACAGATCCAGGCCAACGCAGTGAGAGACTGCAAAGCTCAAGAACGTCATTCACCAGGAAGGTCAAGAAAACTTCCTGGGAATGTCAAAGGAAAAAGACCTCCTCCGCCCCACTGTTTCTCTCAACATAAAAGAGAGAACGGGACATACAACTCCCTGGGATGCAAAAATCAACGTCAACAGATCTGGACCAGATGTTGATAAAGCCGGAGTCTTCAAGAGTAGTCATGTCAAAGCTCTTGCTCCACCGCAGGAGGCACAGAAAAAGATGCAGGAGACAAAGCAGCATGCATCTATCTCCGTCCCAGCTGGGAATCGGAGACAACTTGAGGAGACAAAACATGCTGAAGCACCGTCTTTAAACAGAAGACTCAAGTCAAAGGGGCTCAGTCAGTCAGCCGAGAAGCCAGCTGACATTATGAGAGAATTCGTAATTACTCTCCGAGGATCAGAAGGCCCACAAGTGGTCGTTTCTTACGGTGGAGGAGAAATTCATGCGCCTGCGTGAACATAATCATCACCAACACCGCAACAGAGTATTCCAGCTGGTCAACCAAGCTTAAACCCCAAGACAGATGGAATACTTCAACCGGCTTCTCCTCAGTTTCCTTCAGCTCCACAGGGACACCAGCTTCAAGATCTTCCGATGAAAGATGTTCGTCCCTGCACCAATCTCAAATGAGAAACATCACCCAGCCAATGATCACCTGCAGCTGGATGATGATGATATGAGTTGAACCCAAGACCATCAAGTGCTGAATCAGACTTTCTCATTCAATCTAAGAAGTCTGAAGAAGCAAAATTTGCAAGGAATGAAGTTGTGCCCGACTCAGAAGATGCTATCTCCCGTGCCAACTCATCCCTCCAAGCACTCAGCTGGACCGCCCCAGCTGAATCAGGCCAAGGACGCTATGTCTGCAATCACAGCTGAGGCTAATGCTACTGAAGAAGAGCCAGCTAATACAACAGCTGAGCCACTTAGACTCCAAACCTCGCTGCTCAGAGCTGAAGACCACAGTTTTGCCAAACTAAAATATCGCAACAGCCGATGGTGTATCTCTCCCACCCTGTTTGATCATGCCAAAAAGGGGGAAGTAAGGGAGAAGAGACAAGTCAAAGAAGAGGCAAACTGTTGAGCTAGAGGAACCAGCTGAATCAGAATCAGCTAAAAACGAGTCAAAAGAAAGAAGCAACGGATGCAGAAGAGAAGACCCAGCCAACTGGGATTGAAGACTGAAGGATTGAAGACTGAAGATTTGAAGATATTTTTTTCTTCTTTCTTTTTATTGTGTTATAATGTATATTCTTACATTAATAAAACACAAGTTTTTCTGCGTCATAAGTTGTCTCAGTTAGGTTTTGGCATCATCAAAAAGGGGGAAATTGTTGGGAAAATTATAAGGTTTCGATTTGATACCAAAACCCAACTTATTCTCCAACTGAATAGATGATCGCGTCAACCTAAATAGTGTTTTCCAGCTCGCCTGTTTGAGCTTTAGATTTTCTAGGTTTACAGGTTAAGGAAGCGGAAGACAGCAGTCGACCCAGCTGTGTATACAGTAGGAGTCAGCTAGCAAAAGACAGCAGGCGTCAACCTTCAGCTGAGTCCTCCAGCAGAGCATGATCAAGCTGAAGAGAATTCGAGTTGAGTTCAAAACACAAATGTCCAACAGACAGAACAAAGGGAACTAACTGAAGACATCACTTCAAGTCAGTCCAGCTCTGAATTCAAAAGCCAGCTCCAAAGGCAGAAGATCCCGGCGTCAGAGGAAGTCAACATGCCTCGACCAATGAGGGATTGCCAAATCAGCATCCTAGACTTCAGGACCTAGGATGTGACACAAATGAAGACAGGTGCAGATTCGCCTAACGGTAGATCTTGAATTTAAGAAGAGTAGGTAAGATTCAAACGGCTCCTCCAACGGCTAGTCTTGAATCTCTACCTATATAAACCCGTCTTCAACCTCAGGATCAGATACGAAAAACTCTCTACAAGCTTTCATTCTCTGAAATCATCAATCTTTCAGAAGCTCTCTCAAGCTGTTCTACATAGTTCAAATAACACTTTATCTTAAAGTGTTTCTAGTTCAGAAACTGCTTAGTTTTTCGTCTGTTCCCTAGGCCAAACTCTTTGTATATCTTAAGCCTAGATTTCGAACGAGTTCATCATACTCTAAAGTTCTTAATTGTAAGAACTCGTTCACAGTTGGAACCCCAAACCAAACCCCTCTTACCCAGAAAGGTTAGGTCAAGGTTACGCTTGCTTGAAGCGGGAAATTCAAGTGTGTAAGGTTTTTTGAGTACCCGTAAACTGAAAGGTTAGGCTTGACAATGCCCGCAAACTGTTGGAACACAGCTCGGGTTAGAGTTGTGAAGTTGCTTGGTACTTGGAAACCAAGTGGTAGTGGATTACCAGTGAACCTGGTCGTGGACGTAGGAGGTGTTACTCCGAACCACGTAAAAACTCGCGTGCACTTTTCTTTCTCTTTATATTCAGTTTTGTACTAACTCTTTCATAACATTGCATATTTGATCAAAACTGCATACGCAGCTGCTCTCCAAAGACAGCTGTGTCTCTCTAAAAGTTGCACAACTTGACTAAGCTGAAAACCTAAAGTTAATCTTTTCAAACTGAGTTTTTCTAAGTAACCGAGCTAAGTTTTTAAACCACCATTTTCCGCACCGCCAGCTGAGTTATTTACCCAGCTGACCCTCCCCAGCTGGATCGATAACTGAGCTCACCAACTCTGTGATTTAACTAGAAAAAGTTTTCTAAAAATCTATTTGGTGTATTCACCCCCCCTCTACACCAAATACCTAGCTCAGGGACCATCATTCACTAATTAGTGATGACGAAACTATATATGTATTTGACAGAACAAGTTAAGTCAGAATTTAAATCCTTCTGGAAGAAATTTTGAGAGCCTTTCGTCTATAGCTATATTATTTTGTTCTAAAATATGTGCGTGTATATAGTGAATTTTTGCATACATAGTATTTGTGATAATGTTTCTGCGTTGCGGTAGTTGAGAAATATTTGTTGTTTTGATTTTATTTTTACACAAAATTATATGTGCAATGTAACATCCCACATTTTATAATTAAGGTCTTATTAAATTTTTTTGTTTATCAATAAGAATTTATGATTTCTGAGAATTTAGATTTTAAGATTTGAAATGTTTGGAGTCCGAAATTGCGCCCTAAACCTTTTTAACGGAAAATCCTCTTACAATTTGTTTTTTCTTCTTAACTATTTAAATCTCCTGAAAATTCTATTCATCAGAAGAACACCCACAATCTGAATTTATAAATTTGAAAGTTTGCCAGACTTCTTTTGCCGTCAGATTTAACTGGTGAGTTTTTCTTTCGTAAATTTGGCTCGCCGACTTGTTCTGATTTCAATTTTTAAGTTAAAAATCTATATTGTTATATATCTTGAGTTTCTCGCACTAAATATATGGTCAGTAGTTGGATACGACAAAAAGTGTTGTGAAATTGTTATTTTGAATAGATTATTGTGCCGTTCTTTTTTACTACAAAGTTCTGAATTTTGAAAAATTTACATTTAAAACCATTGGTTGATTTAATTTCCTTCACAAACGAACACACACACACACGTATATATATATATATATAATATAATATGAGTCTTTGTTTTGTTTCTTTCTCAAGTATTACTTCTACAGATGATATAACTTGAGAAGAGTTAAGAGTTGTAGGAGAGAGAATTAGTGTTTGTTTTGGAAGAGTTTGATTAGTTAATTGTTAAAATACTTATTTTCATTCCCTTTCGAATATATTGAGTACGAATGATTTATTATAGAAAATTTTCATTAATATTTTTCCTTTTTGTTTCGAAGAGTATTGTTTTACAGTGTTTCTAAGTTTTATGATTTTGTTAGAACATGATCGAAAGTTAAACCTGTAGTAGATTAAATAAAATAATTTAAGATTTTTTTTATTTAAGTGTTATTTTGGAGATTATTTTTGCTTAGAAGAGTTTTGCCTAATAAATTATCTGGTTTAATGACTTTTCATACATATTGGAGTTTTGGTTTCAGTAGCCGGTTATGAGCAGAGTTTCTTCCATGAACAGATTTTTCAATAGTTTTAAATAATAGTTTAGTTAAGGTCTGATTACAGAGATTTAAGTATAATCAAAGTTAGAAATTACCCTTAATATTTTCTTATATTGTGTTTAACTAGGTTCGGCGCAAATAGGATCTCCGTCTTTGCAATAAAGTCCTTTGTTCGATTTCTCTGTTTCTCAAGAATTCAAGGTGGGATAAAGTAAAATCTTTTATTTTACAAATTATGTCTCGCAAGAAATGCTTTTAATGTCCCTATTTGAGAAACATGATTAATGTCCAACATATTTACTTGTGCTTTGAGATATGATCGAAGTGAAAGTGGCGAGTATGTGTGCAAGATATGTCCTATGCATAGTTGAAGTTATAAATATCCTATAGATTCATACTTTGCTTTGTGCATTGAAATGATCTATGGTTGAAGTTATTGTCCCACAAGATTATTAGCTTGTGGTTGAAGTTTTCATATTCTCATTTGCCATGTTTATACTGTTGGACAAAGAAAATGTTATGTTTTGGAATTACCCCCACTGAGTATATTTTAAATACTCACCCCGTTATTTCTTAAAATGTTTTCAGGTGATGAGCATGGAGCGGCGTGAAGGAAGTGTGTTGGTGGTTTTAAGTTTCCTGTTTAATTAAGTATCGGTAGAAGATATGTGATTTCGTATTTCTTTCGAATTTAAGCTTATGAATTGGTATTATATTTTGGTAAAACATTTAGGATTGTTATGTTTAAATCTGATGGATATATTTGATTATTAGGATTTGTGGTTTAGTAAAAATGAAATATTTCAGATTTTCCAAGTATTTTAAGTTCATTTTAATGTTATCTTTTAGAACTGTATTTTTCAGAAAGTTTAATTTCTTTCTTTTACTTTGAGATAAGTATTTGTTTAGAGTTATTTTATTTTTAAAAAAAATATAGACTTTCCGCATTAGTTTTTATTATATTTAAATTAAATAATTAGGGTGTTACATTTAGTGGTATCAGAGCAGGTTTACGTTTCTGTAGACTTGTATATTTTAAAAATGTTTAGTTATAAAGGACACCACACATTTCCGACGCGCGCTCCTACTCTGAGGTAAAAGTTATTTATATTATTCAGTAATTTATATTATTCATCTATATATAATGTTTGCAGAAGTATGAAATATTTGTTGTAAAGTTGTGAAACCTAAACGTTTATTTAGTAGTTCAAGTGATATGTTGATCAAAAGTTAAAGAGAAACTTAGTTCATTTCATTTTTTTTTTCTTCTTTGTAAATGTTTATACTTTGTAAAAGTCCTCGAAATGTAGATTGAATATAGAATGTACTCATTAGTTTTGTCAAATTGTAAAGTAGAATGGCTGACCTAAGTACCGAGGCAATTATGGAGCTTTACAAGGCATCAAAGAATCGCTTCTTCAAGCGTAAGTGGAAAACGAGCCTAGGTATGATAGAGAACTTGCGTATGATAAGATATTTGTGGCGAAGAACTGGCGTTTATGGTGGACGCGTGCATCAATACGAAGGGCAATCAGAGTTTTAAACTTTGTATCGGATTCCTACTATAGTGTGGCATATAGCGTTTACTTAAAATGTGCCACTTCTTGGCCGGATCGTTTAGACAAGATCAATTTTGAACAGTTCATGAAGGCCTTAATTCGTAAGTTTCAAGATGATATGAATGGAATACAGGAAATTAATGAGACTGGACCCATTGAGATAGGTAGTTCGGAAGAGGAACCTTCAGAAGATGAAGCAAATGATGATGAGCTAGAGCTAATCATTCTTAGTAGCGACGACGAGGAGTAAAAGGAGAGAGAGTTATTCCTTTTCTTTTGGTAGACGAATAAAATTGTTATCAATATGTTTTCCCTTAGTGTTAATCTTTCTTTTTAGATGTAAGTGTTGTTTGAGTTCTTTAAAATTGATGTTATTAATAAAATGAACAGATTCTAGTATTGGTGCATTAAAGTATTTTGGTGTTTGGGAAAGATAGTAATATCAAGTTATTGCTGAACTTTAGGAAATGGCACGGGGACGACCTCCATTGATCAACCCAAACAATGCCAATAATGGTGATGGCAATCAAGGTGAAGGATCAAACGCTAACACTTCCAATAATGCCCAGGGCAGTCAAGGTCATATAACGGTTGATGGTAATCTCATGCAAACGTTGATCACCACCCTTCAGACTTTTGTTCAACGCCAAGAACAACCAGCTTGGAATCAGCAACGTGAAGTTCCAGCTGAGCGAACTACCAGTCGTGTAATTGAGTAGTTTCGCAACTATGCACCTCCAAGATTCAATGGACGTGATGGACCACTTGCATTAGAGGAGTGGATAATGGAGTTGGAGAGAATCTTCGAGCACATTGAGTGTGCTGATGTTCACAAGGTATCATGTGCGGTGTTTCAATTCACTGAGGATGCAGGCCATTGGTAGAAGTCGCATAGGAACGGAATGACTGAAGAAGGGCGACGCACTCTTACCTGGAATAGGTTTAAGGAGATTGTAATGGAGAAACACTTTCAGTGCTCATACCGCAATCAAAAGCAAAAGGAATTTCTGGAACTCAAACAAGGAAATTTGAGTGTGACTGATTATGAGCGAAGGTACATTCAGCTGGCTCGTTTTGCTACGCGTTTGGTGACTACTGAAGCAGATAAGGCTGACTATTTCTTGAGTGGTCTCCGGCCGGAGATTCGTGGTATTCTGGCTATGCAAGAAATTGCAAATTATGGGCTTGCCGTCAAACATGCTCACGAGGTGGAAGCAGCACTGGAAATTGACAAGACACCGGTCAAAAATGATTTTAATCAAGGAAAGAGAAAGTTTGATAACAGAAATCAAGGGAGGGGGAACTTTCAAAATAAGAGAATGATGGGTACTTCAGGAAGTGCACCCCGTTTCCAGCAACGACCCCAGTGTCCGGAATGTAACAAATTTCATTCTGGCAAGTGCCTATGGAACAAAGGAGTGTGTTTTAAGTGTCATGAGCCTGGACACTACGCAAATGAATGCCCAAAAGGAAATGGAAGTGGGCAGATGACTGGAGGAAATGCACCAAGGACTGGAGCAAATGCGCAAAGGCTTGGAGGAAATGTGCCAATGAATGGAGGAAATGCACGTCTCTATGCATTCAGGCAGCAGAAGGTAGGAGGGAACAGTGGAACCATGTCAGGTATGATATATGTGTTTGGAATACCTGCTTTAGCCTTGTTTGATTCTGGTGCCTCTCACTCGTTTATTTCTACGGAATTGTATAGAAAAAGTGGACTTTCTCTTGAGATAGAAAACATAGACCTTAATGTAAGCATCCCTTCAGGAAGTACTTTGAATACTGATAGGATGATTAAGGGCATTAGCTTGAATTTTGGTGAGAAAGAATTGCAACCTCACTTGTTTTCACTAGAGATGCGTGATTTTGATTTAATACTACGCATGGATTGGTTGAGTAGTAATTATGCAACAATTCGATGTCGTAGTAGAGAAGTGTTGTTCCAAAGACCAGATGAAAAGGAGTTTGTGTTTCATGGAGCCAAGACACGTGGTTTACCAAGAATAATATCAGCATTGAAAGCTGTAAAAATGCTGAAGAAAGGAAGTTGTCAAGGATTCTTGGTGAACATAGTGGGAAAGGAACAAATAGAACCGACAATTGATAGTATACCAATTGTTCGAGAGTACCCAGATGTGTTTCCTGAGGAGATACTGGGACTACCACCAGATAGACAAGTAGAGTTCACGATCGATTTGTTACCCGGAGCAGCACCTGTGTCGAAGGTGCCATATAGGATGGCACCAAAAGAGTTAGCTGAATTGAAGGTGCAGATTCAGGAATTATTGGACAGGAAATACATTCGACCTAGTGTATCACCATGGGGAGCTCCGGTTCTATTTGTTAAGAAAAAAGACGGAAGTATGAGAATGTGTATTGATTATCGTGAATTAATCAACTCACGATAAAGAATAAGTATCCATTACCAAGGATTGAAGATTTGTTTGATCAGTTGAAGGGGGCATGAGTGTTCTCAAAGATAGATTTGAGATCAGGAGATCACCAGTTGAAAGTCAAGGAAGGTGACGTATCGAAGACGGCATTTAGAACGAGATATGGACACTATGAGTTCGTAGTGATGCCCTTTGGATTAATAAATGCACCAGCGGTGTTTATAGATTTAATGAATAGAGTATTTCAGCCATATTTGGACAAGTGTGTCATTGTGTTCATTGACGATATTTTGGTATATTCGAAGAATAAGATAGAACAAGAGTCACATTTAAGATTAGTGTTGGAAACACTAAGGAATGAGAAGTTGTACGCCAAATTCAAGAAGTGTGAATTTTGGCTAGATCGAGTTGCATTCCTTGGACATGTGGTGACAGCCGAATGAATCGAAGTAGATCCAAGCAAAGTAGAAGCGGTCAGTAACTGGAAAACGCTAGCAAATGCTGGAGAAGTTAGAAGTTTTCTTGGATTAGCTGGTTACTACCGAAGATTTATAGAAGGATTTTCTAAAATTGCGGGACCTCTCACGTAATTAACCAGGAAAAGCGTACCTTTTCAGTGGACAGAAAAGTGTGAACAAAGTTTTCAAGAATTGAAGAAGAGACTGATCTTTGCACCGGTGCTGGCGGTACCAGATGTGGCAAAAGGCTTTGTGATTTATAGTGATGCTTCAAAGCAAGGTTTGGGTTGTGTTCTAATGCAAGAAGGAAAAGTAATTGCTTATGCTTCAAGGCAATTAAAGTCCCATGAAGAGAACTATCCAACTCATGATTTGGAATTGGCTGTCGTGGTTCATGCTTTAAAGATATGGAGACATTATCTTTTTGGAGGAAAGTGTGAGATCTATACAGATCATAAGAGCTTAAAGTATTTCTTCACTCAAAAGGAGTTGAATATGAGAAAGCGAAGATGGTTGGAGCTGGTCAAAGACTATGATTGTACAATCATGTATCACCACGGGAAAGCTAATGCAGTGGCAGATGCGCTAAGTAGGAAAAGAAGAAGTATTTCTGCAATGCCATTAACCCAAGAGAAGGAGATAATTAAGGATTTTGCCAAGATGAATCTTGAAGTCCTACCTACACAAGCTGAGGCAGAAGCTGTAATAGCTGCTTTGGTGATTAAGCCCACACTCCGAGATCGAATAAAAAATGTCCAAAAAGATGATGTTTTTCTAGGAAAGATGAGGGCTAGAGAAGTATCTGATGACACACGTAATTTTACTGTGGCGACGGATTGAGCCTTGTTGTTTGAAGGGAGGCTATGTGTGCCAAATAATGAAGAAATAATGAAACAAATCTTGGATGAAGCACATAGAACCCTATATTCCGCCCATCCTGGTAGTACGAAGATGTATCAAGATTTGAGGAAAAACTTTCGGTGGCCAGGGATGAAGAAGTCAATTGCAAGGTATGTAGAACGTTGTTTGGCTTGCCAGCAAGTAAAGACGGAACATCAAAGAGCTTCAGGATTGTTACAGCCTTTGCCAATACCTGAATGGAAGTGGGAAAATATTACAATGGATTTTGTAATAGGACTTCCAAGGACGTTGAAACGTCATGATGCAATCTGGGTCATTGTGGATAAGTTGACAAAATCGTCACACTTTTTGCCAATAAGAATGACGTATACATTGGATCAATTGGCACAATTATACGTGAATGAAATAGTTCGATTGCATGGAGTTCCGGTGTCTATCGTGTCGGATAGAGATCCGCGGTTTACTTCAAGATTTTGGAAAAGTTTGCAGCAAGCCATGGGTACACAGCTGAAATTCTCGACAGCTTATCATCCTCAAACTAACGGACAGTCTGAGAGAACAATTCAGACTTTAGAGGATATGCTTCGGACATGCATTTTGGATATAGGAGGAGATTGGGAATCATATTTACCATTAGTAGAATTTGCTTATAACAACAGTTACCAGGCTAGTCTTGGGATGGCGCCATATGAAGCACTCTATGGACGAAAATATAGATCTCCGGTGTATTGGGATGAAGTTGGTGAAAGAAAGATTTTGGGTCCTGAAATAGTTGAGAGAACAGTTCAGGTGGTAGAAAGAATTCGAGAAAGACTCAAGACCGCCCAAAGTCGACAAAAGTCGTATGCAGATAAGAGAAGAAGAGAATTGCAGTTCGAGGTCGGAGAAAAAGTTTTTCTGAAGGTGGCACCCATGAAAGGGGTATTGAGATTTGGTAGGAAGGGAAAGTTGAGACCCCGATTCATTGGACCTTATGAAATTTTGGATCGGATTGGAAATGTTGCTTATCGTCTAGCTTTGCCACCCAAGTTAGCCTCGGTACATAATGTATTTCATGTCTCTATGTTGAGAAAGTACCTGTATGATCCAAGTCATGCAGTCAATCAAGAGGACATACAAATCAATAAAGATTTGACTTATGAGGAGGAACCTATTGCTATACTTGACAAAAAGATACACCAGTTGAGAAACCGACAAGTGACATTACTCAAAGTAAAATGGAGTCGACATGGAGACGATGAGGCAACTTGGGAAAGTGAAGAGGAAATTCTAGCGAAGTATCCAAAGTATAGGAGACCTGGTAAGATTTAATTTCGAGGACGAAATTCTTTTAAGTGGGTAGGGTTGTAACATCCTACATTTTATAATTAAGGTCTTAGTAAATTTTTTGTTTATCAATAAGAATTTATGATTTCAGAGAATTTAGATCTCATAAATTATTTCTAACTGGGCTATATATATAATTTTGGGCTATTATTTTTGTATTAGGAAAAAATTATTGTATTGGGCTTTAGAAAATTAAAGTCTTCTAAATTAAATAATTAGGGATAAAGCCCATTCTGAATTTCTTTAAAAAAAATAAATAAATAAATAGATAAAATGTATATATATATATATAATATCCCAGCAGTTCTCCAGCGGTTCTAACTTTCCAGATTTCTTTGCCACTACTTTTGACGGTTTCTCTTCGTATTTTTTTTATTCTTTTCTTCGATCTTTATCGTATTTCCAATAGATTCCTTCTCAAGCAGTTCCATAAACCTTTTTAACGGAAAATCCTCTTACAATTTGTTTTTCCTTCTTAACTATTTAAATCTCTTGAAAATTCTATTCATCGGAAGAACACCCACAATCTGAATTTATAAATTTGAAAGTTTGTCAGACTTCTTTTGCCGTCAGATTTAACTGGTGAGTTTTTCTTTCATAAATTTAGCTCGCCGACTTGTTCTGATTTCAATTTTCAAGTTAAAAATCTATATTGTTATATATCTTGAGTTTCTCGCACTAAATATATGGTCAGTAGTTGGATACGACAAAGAGTGTTGTGAAATTGTTAATTTTGAATAGATTATTGTGCCGTTCTTTTCTACTACAAAGTTCTGGATTTTGAAAAATTTACATTTAAAACCATTGATTGATTTAATTTCCTTCACAAACGAACACACACACACGTATATATATATATATATAATATAATATGAGTCTTTGTTTTGTTTCTTTCTCAAGTATTACTTCTGCAGATGATTTAACTTGAGAAGAGTTAAGAGTTGTAGGAGAGAGAATTAGTGTTTGTTTTGGAAGAGTTTGATTAGTTAATTGTTAAAATACTTATTTTCATTCCCTTTCGAATATATTAAGTACGAATTATTTATTATAGAAAATTTTCATTAATATTTTTCCTTTTTGTTTCGAAGAGTATTGTTTTACAGTGTTTCTAAGTTTTATGATTTTGTTAGAACATGATCGAAAGTTAAACCTGTAGTAGATTAAATAAAATAATTTAAGATTTTTTTTTATTTAAGTGTTATTTTGGAGATTATTTTTGCTTAGAAGAGTTTTGCCTAATAAATTATCTAGTTTAATGACTTTTCATACATATTGGAGTTTTGGTTTTAGTAGCCAGTTATGAGCAGAGTTTCTTCCATGAACAGATTTTTCAATAGTTTTAAATAATAGTTTAGTTATGGTCTGATTACAGAGATTTAAGTATAATCAAAGTTAGAAATTACCCTTAATATTTTATTATATTATGTTTAACTAGGTTCGGCGCAAATAGGATCTCCGTCTTCGCGATAAAGTTCTTTGTTCGATTTCTCTGTTTCTCAAGAATTCAAGGTGGGGTAAGGTAAAATATTTTATTTTACAAATTATGTCTCGCAAGAAATGCTTTTAATGTTCTTATTTGAGAAACATGATTTATGTCCAACATGTTTACTTGTGCTTTGAGATATGGTCGAAGTGAAAGTGACGAGTATGTGTGCAAGATATGTCCTATGCATAGTTGAAGTTATAAATATCCTATAGATTCATACTTTGCTTTGTGCATTGAAATGATCTATGATTGAAGTTATTGTCTCACAAGATTATTAGCTTGTGGTTGAAGTTTCCATATTCTCATTTGTCATGTTTATACTGTTGGACAAAGAAAATGTTATGTTTTGGAATTACCCCCACTTAGTATATTTTAAATACTCACCCCGTTATTTCTTAAAATGTTTTCAGGTGATGAGCATGGAGCGGCGTGAAGGAAGTGTGTTGGTGGTTTTAAGTTTCCTATTTAATTAAGTATCGGTAGAAGATATGTGATTTCGTATTTCTTTCGAATTTAAGCTTATGAATTGGTATTATATTTTGGTAAAACATTTAGGATTGTTATGTTTAAATCTGATGGATATATTTGATTATTAGGATTTGTGGTTTAGTAAACATGAAATATTTCAGATTTTCCAAGTATTTTAAGTTCAGTTTAATGTTATCTTTTAGAACTGTATTTTTCAGAAAGTTTAATTTCTTTATTTTACTTTGAGATAAGTATTTGTTTAGAGTTATTTTATATTTAAAACAAAAATATAGACTTTCCGCATTAGTTTTTATTATATTTAAATTAAATAATTAGGGTGTTACATGCAACTTTTCAACTTACTTTATATTTGATAGGGCTGCATCAAAATGATGGTGTTGAGGTCTAGAGAGATTTTGTTTACTCCAAAACAAAGTCGTCACAGACATCGACTTCAAAAAACATTGTTGCTGAACCGACAACAAACATTTGAATTCCTGAATCAATCATCGAAGGGTGCGTGTACGGCAAATCAAAATATTGGTGTTCGGAGAAAGTGTTTGGCGTTGGGCAGACTCCATAATAGTTTCTAAAAGTGGAGATCTGCGAAGACTTGATGCTCGATTGGCAAAAAAATTAGTTGTGAATGTTGAGGTCGAGAGTGGAAAAAGTAAGAAAGTCGAGGAGACTTCTTTACCTTGTATTAATAAAAGAAATTTGTATATCTTATATTGTCGTTATTTTCTGGAAGTATTTTCTTTGTTAATATTTCACATTCATAGATTTATGCCAAACTTTGCCTTCTCCAATAATTTTTCATTTGCTTTCTGATTTTGTTCTATCAGAAATAAGTAAAAATGATCCTTCTGCAAGATGATAATATGACACTACAAAATGCTACATAAACTAACATATATGATTCGTATGCATTACAATCACTATTCACATACATCACAATGAATAATCAGATGCACCACCCTTACTATTCAGATGCATCACGATCAATAACCAAATGCATCTTAATGTATTTTAATCAGAAGCAATCTATAATAAAAATATGGTCCATACATATTGGCATGGAAAAATATGTCATATACATCACAATTGTTCTATTATGTCAAAGTGACACACACATGAACAAATGTTGTATTATGTCATATACATTACAATTGACTACCTAGATGCACCTTAATGACTTCCTAAATGCAACACACTGAGTTGTTAGATGCACCACATACAAACACATGAGCACATTTTATATTATGCTACAAACACATAGGAGATGCATCACATGTGCATTACGATATGCACCCTAGATTATTACGAGATGCACCACATATCATTACAAGATACATCACAAAATGCTCATAATTTTTTTTCAATAATTATGTTTTGTAGAATTAATTGCACAATATATAATAATGTCACATGATCTATATGAAATTTAAGTAACTGAAGTAGTCATTGATCATAAAATATGGACGAGTAATGCAATGTAATTAGAAATTAAAATTATACAATTGTTCAATTCATTCACACGATAACTAGCTGAAAATGTACATTTATAATTCGGCTATAACCAATACTTCTCTAATAACCTTAACTAGCTACATATATAATTCGGCTATAACCAATACTTCTCTAATAACCTTAACTAATAAAGAATTTCTCTATTTTAAAACTATGATTTTTGCAGCATTTTTCATAGTAGAACTCTGCTTCTCTTTTCACTTTATCCTTCAACGTGTTATTTTTCTAATCAAGAAGTAATACAGTACTCGACTCTCAACATCTTTATCAGTCTTTATCAAAGTTTCCGGAGAGGAATGTGGTTTGCGTTGGAGAAACACCTTCTGGTTTGATTGCAAAAATGGGGATATCATCCATGACGCGTTGCATCCGTCTTCGTCTCCTATATGATGAAACATTACAAAACAATTAGGGTTGTCAATTCAAGTAACTGTATTATATTTTGATCGGCATGATAACAGAAATAATACGACCAATGACGAAGAAGAATATGATACGAATATCATATACATCATCACAAATGACAACCTAGATGCATCACAATGACTAACTAGATGCACCATAGTGACTGATAAATATTATTTTTACATCCAAGACCAACACATTTAAGAACGAGGTTTCATGTCCCAAAAAATACTCCAAGTACATTAGGCTACTCTAAACATTCAAAATCATGTATTCGTTCAGTGCATCATACTCACAAATCAGATGCACCACACAGATTTATTAAATGCATCACAATTTAATATACATTAAAAAACAAACAACGAAGATCTAAAAATCCCCAAATTATCATATAAAACTCCTACATCCAACTGCAAAGTCATAATACCTAAATCTATTGGTTTTGACAATATCATAATTCATTTTTGCATTTTTCAAAAGTGCATAACACAATAAATTCTAGACCATGAGTTGATAAATATTCCTAATGCAGAGGATAACATCTATAACACACAAATGTGAATTGCCTTGAAATGCAGTAGACGCGGATTGAGGGAAAAAAGAAATTTTGAATTTAAGCATTGTAATTGGATTTAACCTCACGCACAAAGAGTTCTCAAATAAGTAATGCGATAATTCCAGTTATTTACCGAAAACTAACCTTCATTCGATTGCGATGTTGACATTGTTGTTCAACTGAATTTGATTTCTTCAACTTTTTCTTTAGTCGTGCGTAGAAAAGTTTCAAGCCTTAGCTTGATTTGATGGTCCAAAACCACACGAAAGCTCAATTTTCTTCTCGATTTTTTTGGTGTTTTTTACCCGATTGATCTTGCAGAGATTCAAGTTTTTTGGTGGTTGAATCGGAGGTTTGGGTTTGAGAGCTGCGGGTGAAGGATGACAGTGCTGGCGAATGGAGAACGACGGCACCGACGACTAGTCGACGGATTGCAGCACCGGTGAGTGATTGACGGAGAGAGATTCTGATGTGAGATCGGAGAGAGAGAGAGAGAGAGATTCAGGCATGAGAGAAAGAAAGATAAAGAGAGGTGCGAGCGTGCTTCTTTCTGGAGGGGAGAATAAATTGATTTTACCTAATTACCCCTCCGCCCTTATTTATTGTAATCTAGTTCAATTTATAAGATTTAATCTTGACCATACATTCCTTACAAATGAATGGTATAGATTCATTCTCATTTCTTATTTTAAGGGTTTTTTTTACTAGAACCACTCCCTATATATATAGGGAGTGGTTCTAGTGAAAAGATGCCTTAAAATAAGAAATAGGAATAAATCCCAACCCTTGATCCACAATAGATGGATGGCTAGATTTGAAGCGGGTCGAATCCAGGTCAAACCGGATCGGACCCGGGTCAACCCGTTGACTTTTTAATTTTTTTTTTCTGTTTCGAATTTTTTTTCTTCATTTTTTTTAATAAAGTGTGGTGCATCTCAATACACTGTGTGGTGCATCTCATTTCATGTTGTGGTGCATCTCATTACACAGTGTGTTGCATCTACACATTGTGATGCATCTCATTATACATGGTGGTGCATCTCATTACACATAGTGTTGCATCTCAATATGCATTGTGGTGCATCTCATAATACATGGAGATTTATCTCATACACTATGTGTGTGTATAACTATATCAAAACGAGGGAAAATCTTGGGGTAATTTGGTATGATGCTTTTCAAATCATTGTATTCATACCATATCAATAACCATGTATTTGGGATTTTTTTTTGTCTCCGCATTCGGCTCCGATTTTAATTTATAGATAATGATTGTGGCAACATTATATGTTTTTTAGCTCGCTCCGAGGCCTTTCGGCTCCCCTCGCTCAACTCTTGAAAAAAATCAAAAATAAAAAATAAAAATAGTGAAAAAGAATATTAAAAAAAGGTGCATCCCAATACACTTAGTGGTGCATCTCATTGCACAGTGTGATGCATATCATCTGACTCTTAAAAAAAATTTGAAAATAAAAAAAATTCGAAAATAAAAAAAATATTGAAAAGTCAACGGGTTGACCGTATCCGACCTGTTGACCCGGATCCGACCCGGTTTGACCTGGGTCAAATCTAACCCTCCATCCCTTGTAGATCTATGGTGGAGACTTAGGTTAAGATCCTTTCTTATATGATCATTTTCCTATATATATATCACTTTTATCTGTCGCGTAATTTATTTAACTCTTGATATTTATCACTTTTTTAAGCGTATAAAGTAATACAAGGTGAGTTGATGTACTCTAAAACATTGTTTGAAATATAATTTGATTACAATTCCTCCATTGGAAACTTCGTCAACGATAGGTTATAAACCTCGTCATAACCATCCTTCATCTTCAACGTTAAAACTAAAATTTACATGATTTTCTTAGATTAAATATATTGCATTAAAATTAAAGAAAATAGGGAAAAATAACCATTTTTAAAAGATAGAGATAAAATCTAACCATAAATCTTTAAAAGATAAAAACTAACCAATTATTACCAGAATATTCATCGTTTCACTATTTTATATTTTCCTCTCACCTCATATATGACTAACATACATGAATATTTTCCAGCGGCAGCGGTCAATAGTTAACATCGGCGAGAATTTTTCGGTGACTTTTTTCGATGAATTTTTTCGACGCATAAATGACTAAGATACATGACATATATGTATGCTAATTAATTATGTATGCTAATTATGTATGCTAGTCATGTATAATATTCGTGTATGTGATAAATTTGGAATTGTTATTTATGTGTGACAGTCATGTATGTTATGGAATGTTACTCATGTATGCTTGAAAAAAGTCGCTGGAAAAAAACCTGCCAAAAATTCTTGCCAGAGTTGACCGCTGCCACCGAAGTTAACTGTCCCTGCCGGAGTTGACTGCCTCATATATGCTAGTCATGTATGATGGTTAGAGAAGAATGATAAAGTTAGGGTATGCGAGTTTTTGCTAGGTATTTTGATTAGTTTTTATCTTCTTAAATATTACTCCCTCTGTCCCATTGAAATTGTCTTTCTTTTTTTTTTGGATTGTGCCATTTAAATTGTCGTGTTTCCTAAAAAAAAAATTAACCCTTCAAAAGTGATGAAACCTAACTATTTTCTCTCTTTTCACCCTTCTCCTTAATAACCGTGCCGAACAGTAACAGAACAAAATGAGTGGGACGGAAGGAGTAATAATTAGATTTTATCTTTACTTTATTAAAATGTTTATTTTAACTTTTATCTCTTGAAATTATATTCAATAAAGGTTCATATTAAATACTCCATAGTAGAGAGGAGGTCAGACCCTCAGCTCACTATCACTCTTATCAAAAATAAAATTGGAGCTTTAAAAAGGTTGACCATTGACATTTGACGCATTCAAGTTAAAGTTTAGTCTAACAACAATGGAATAATAAAAAAATCAAATGTAAAAAAATAAAAAATAAAAAATAAAAATAAAAATAAAAAATAAGGGTCCTGCTTACCGCTGAGGCACTGAATTAAACTCCCTTAATCCAAGAAAATATTAATTGACTTTCGGGTTAAAAAATTCTTAACTAATCTTTTTTTAAACAGTTTAATTTTTTAATATTAAATAATGGAGATTGGGTGGGTCAAATCCATAATCAATGTACAAATGCCGTCCATTTTGTGTGATTCAGGATTTGATGCTAATTAGAATCTATTTTTTTTCGTTTTTATGTACTGTGAATTTGAGTAGAATTCAAATTACATAGAATTCACAATCATTAATTCATTATATATACACCATATATTAATGCATGGCTGCTTATAGGTTTATCTTTGTTAGATCCAAAAGCCTAGTAAGTGAGACTACTTATTAAATAACTACAAGAGTACTATCCTAAGTTCCTAACAATTTTTAGTATTTTCCCATCTAAATTATAATTAATATTTAATTATATATGTTATCCTAAAAAATAAAAACATTTATATTAATTTGTTGTTTTAAATTAATCTGACAACCACTTTCTTTTTACTTTTTTTTTTTTTTTGTCAAGGGTCTCTTACTTATACTTACTATTGAAATTTCTCGACGTTTGCTTATATTTATTCCATTATTTGAAGTTTCAACCGTACATATGGCCATATTCTCATTAATTATTCATGGGTAAACGTTGATTATGCAAGTTACTGCAAAGTTACGTTTATCATGTAAGTTTGACTTATTCACCAATCCTCATTATTATATGCGCATGCACACAAAGTTATATATAAAATTACTTTGTATATGATCCTTCCCCCTCTATATATATATATATATATATATATATGGTTAATTGTCACTAAATACCCCAACTATTTCTAAATTCTGAGATTGCACCCCAAGTGAAGATTCTATCAGGAAAATTCCCCAACTTTTGATTTTATCTCAATTTGCACCCCGACGAGCCACTCCGGCCAAGAATCTGCTGATATGGCATATACGTGTCATTAGTAGGGTATATGGCACCAACATGGATTAATAAAGAATATGTGGCAATCAAAACAACCCAAAACGACGTCGTTTTGGTCGGAAATTAAAAAAAAAAAAACACTTCATCCCCCACCTGTCTCCGCCTCTCCTTCTATCTTTCTGCAACACTTCATCTGCAACGCCGGAGAAGCTATTGCCGGCGTCAATGAAAGATAAGTAAAATATATCGGCGATAATGAAAGATAAGTAGAATAGATCGTACAATTACTACTATTTCGAGCAGCCAATTCCCATATAATCATCTTTCTCAACAAAGAAGACATTAAATTTCTCGAGCTCATCTTCCAAAAGCTTGAGGAAATCCGCCTCCTCCTCTGATATGGAATCCCCCTCTCTGCCGCTCTCATCCATCATCCTCCGCCTCTTCTACGCCATCTCCCCGCCTTCGACTCGAGGCTTCGGCTCGATCAACTTGAGCAGCTTTCTTCAGCACCTTGTACGACAGAAATTTGTCCCATCCACTCCGGCAACGTTTTCTCAATCTGATTGCTCAAACTCTTCCCGAATTTCATCTTCTTCCAAACAAAAACTCGCAGATAAAAATCAATAATTTCAAAATCTCGATAGATAAATCAATTTTGTAATTCACTACTGAAGTAATCCAAGGGAAATTTGGGAAAGAAATTTGACTGCTTTTCCGAATTCTCATTATTAATCAACCTTTGATCATCAGAGCAAACATGGATGATTTCTGCTCTGAATTCCGCCGCCTCCTGCTAATTTCTGCTTCTACCGCCACGATCCATAGAAGAGTAGAGAGTAATTGGGAATCTAGAAATTAGGGCTCTATAGAACAAAATGTGAGCATCTGAAAATTAGGGCGACCGTCGGCGATTGAGATGAGAGGCGATGAGGGGTGGTGACGTTGTCGAGGCGGCGACGAGGTGATACCGGCGGCCGGTGAAGAAATGGTTTGGCAGTGGTGGAAGAGAGGATAAGAGACAGACGAGAGGATGAAAGATAGAGCTTTTTGTTTTTTATTCTTTTAATTATTTATTTATTTTTACTTTTATTTTTCTTCATTTTCTTTTTATTTTTCATCTTATATTTTATTATTTAATAACTAATAAAACGACATTATTTTCTTCACCGGAAAATATAGCCACATAAGCATCCAGGTTGCCAACTCAGCAACGGTTAGGGGGTTTTTTGCTCTTATGTGCAAATTGAGATAGAATCTTAAGTTAGGGAATTTCCCTGATAGAATCTTCACTTGGGGTGCAATCCCATAATTTAGAAATAGTTGGGGTATTTTGCGACAATTAACCCATATATATATATATATATATATATATATATATATATATATATAAGCGGATCTGGTGAGAACACGTCTTTATATGAGAACGTGAGAACAATGCATTTTTATTACATCGGAAATGCATAAAATGCATAAACTAAATGCATAAATAATTTAATGCATAAACTACAATAACTTAATTCATTAGCATTTAAATGCATAAATTACAGTAATTAAATGCACGGCTAAATTTGGACCGTAGATCAACAAAAATCAGTTGTCCTAATGTGTTCTTATTTCTCACCTAAGAAAGTGTTTTTATTTGATCCACGTATATATATATAGGGTTGAGTTCTCGTATAAAACTTGTTTAGTGTAAGAAATATATAAGAAGCATTTTAGATCCTAGATTATTCCAAAACCGACGGACCATATTTAATATCTAATAATTGTGCATTGGTGATAATATCCTTAAGGGAAAAGTAACATATACAACCCTAACGTATCAACCTCGATCTCATTTACACCCTTAAGGGAAGGGTTGGGGCTGCCAGAACCCCAACGTTTAAAAAATAGGGGCAAATAATCCCACCCCTCCCATCTAACAGCTCTCTAACGCTGTTATACGGGAGGGGTTATTTGCTCCTACTTTTTAAACGTTGGGGTTCTGGCAGCCCCAACCCTTCTATTAAGGGTGTAAATGAAATCGAAGTTGACACATTAGGGTTGTATATGCTACTTTTTCCTATTTTTCAATTTAATCATTCAAAGAACATACTCCCTCCGTTCCACTCCTTTTGTTCTGTTACTGTTCGGCACGGTTATTAAGGAGAAAGGTAAAAAGAGAGGAAATTGGTAGGTCCCATCACTTTTGAAGGGTTAATTATTTCATTTTTAGGAAACAAGACAATTTAAATTGGACAATCCAAAAATAAAAAGAATACAATTTCAATGGGAAGGAGGGAGTCGTATTTAGCATTTCTTCCCTATTGTTAATATTTCAATATTCAAATATTTTTCTGGTTAATTGTAATTGAAAATCTCAAATTAAGATATTAATCAAACTAAAGTATAGAAAAACTTAAATTGAAGGATAACCTTAAGAGTTCTTCCAGAGAACTCAAGATTAATTTCCTATGCAAAAATGGCAAAAATTCATTGTTGAAATATTTTGATTAGAGACGTTAACAACAAAGGTTTTATACATAGATTAATGATAGAAATCATAAAGAACAAAGGAGAGATTGTATTTTTTAACAGGAGTTTAAGAAAGCAATAATTCTTAGGTATGAGTATGAGGTTCTTTCTTTGAAATACGAGCGTAAGATGAGGTTAGAAAATTACAAGGTAAATTGAATATTCAAAAGGAAAAAGTAGCATATACAACCCTAACGTGTCAACCTCGATCGCTTTTACACCCTTAAGGGAAGGGTTGAGACTGTCAAAACCCCAACGTTTAAAAAGTATGGGCAAATAATCCCTCCCGTCTAACGGCGTTAGCGAGCTATTATATGGAAGGGGTTATTTGCCCCTACTTTTTAAACGTTGGGGTTCTGCCAGCCCCAACCCTTTCCTTAAGGGTGTAAATGAGATCGAGGTTGACACGTTAGAGTTGTATATGCTACTTTTCCCTATCCTTAATATGATAAAAACAGACCGATATGAGGGTAATCAAATAACTGTAAAAATCATCATTTATGGGAGAGTGGAACTTATGGCGGATTTTTAGGAATTTGGGGTGACAATGGCCTAAATTTAATCTTCCAATTTTGAGATAAGTGGTTATTTTTTACGGAGAAATGGAATTTTAGCACTTTTTAGATTGAAAATGCTAATTCTAGCACTATTTTTTAAAATATACAAATTCTAGCACTTTTGTACATTTTTACCCCTCCTCTTTCTTTTCTATTTTTCTATTTTTTCATTTTTCGTTTTGTTTTTTTTTCTATTCACGTGAAAAAAAATGGGAATTCACATGGGAATTCAAATGAAAAAAGTGAAAAACTCGAATTCACATGAAAAAAAATGTGAATTCACGTGGGAAAAATGGGAATTCACATGGAAAAATTGGGAATTCACATGGGAATCCAAATGAAAAAAAGTAAAAAACTCGAATTCACAAGAAAAATAATGTGAATTCACGTGAAAAAAAATGGGAATTCACATAAAAAAACATGAGAAAGCAATTGTTCATCTTTACACTATCAAAATCGCGATTCCATCTCCAGATCACGAAATTCTACCTCCAAATCACGCAATTCGACCAGAATCTCACAAAAATCGCGGCAATTCTGATCGCACAGAAGAAGAAGAAGAAGAAGAAGAAGAAGAAGAAGAAGAAGAAGAAGAAGAAGAAGAAGAAGAAGAAGAAGACAATACTAAAATCAACGACAGAGAAGAGAATTGTGAGGTGAAGATTTCTTCGAGAGAATTGGAAAATTACGGTGATGGATTCAGAACTCCGACGTCGATAGATCACAAAATTCCGGCGATCACAGAGTGTCCGTCGCCGCCGAGGAAAAGCAGGCCTCACTACTCGAGGTTGAAAAGGCGAGCGCCACCGGAATCATGCCGCCGCCTCCGATTCGTCGCGGCGGCTGAGGTTTTGTGGAGTCAATTTTGGGATAGGAGAGAGAGGCAGTCAAGATCGAGACTGTTGCTTGACGGCGGAGACTGTTGCTCGACAGCGGCGGCGGCTACGGTGCGGTGGCGGAGACCATGGCTTCACGGTGGAGTTGAGCCGGAGGAGAAGATGAAGGGCGGTGGTGCTGATTGCCATTGGTTTCGATAGAGAGATAGAAATGAAGAGAGAAGGTGAGAGAGCAGAAAGAGAGCACAAGATCTATTGTTTTAATAAAAAGAAATAAAACGGGATAAAAGAAAAGAATGAGGGGTAAAAATGTACAAAAGTGCTAGAATTTATATATTTTAAAAAGTAGTGCTATTATTAGTGTTTTTTTCCCTGAAAGTGCTATAATCATGTATTATCTCTATTTTTTAATCTGTTAAATATAATATAGTCAAATTACATTAAACAATCAAAACTCATATTAATAACTAAAATTAGGAAAAATCCGCGACTTTGTCATTGTTTGATCATTTTTCCTAAAACAATATTTTTCAAGATGCATTTGCTTTCACATTATAATGCATTATTGCACCATTCGTAATGCATTAGAGAAAAATAATTAACATAATTACAATATTATCTTTACGAAAATTTCAAATGCATTATGATGTGTATGTATCATTCTATATTTTGTAATGCATTACAAAATGAAGATTATGAAACATATGCATACGTATAATGCATAAATTGACTCAACGAATTTTTTTTTTTTTTTATCATTTAGTACATCAAAAGAATTAATAAAGCACATATAACGTTGTTAATATATGAAAACAACGAAAAGAATTGGTAAAAACAATTATAAAAATAAAAACATGCAAAAATAAGAAAAGTAAAAAATTAGAAATCTTTTCCCAGAATAAGAATTTAAAATTTTAAAGGAAAGAGAGTAGGAATTTTGAATAAAAAAACTGTGTTGCACTGCTGCATAAGAAAAGGAAAAAACCGTTCCATCATTAAAATACCAAAATACAAAAATATCCCTCCACTATTTAAATAATATAATTTAAAAATGTGAAAAAAAAAGATAACCATTGATTAAAAAATATGGACGCTCAAGATCATTTCTCATTTATTACGGGAAAAGTCCTTTTTATTTGATCTCTCCCCTATCTATATATATATATATATATATATATATATATATATATATATAGGGAGATGATCAAATGGGAACTCCTATTTATATGAGACTAGGAACTAATCTAAACCCTTCATTTATCTTGATCTAAGGTTGATATTTAACTACAGATTTTAATAATTTTCGCTTCATTAAGGGTAGTGTTGTCATTCCACATATTTCTTACGCGTCAAGATAACTCATCTTTTTGTTTTCTGTTTTTCATTCTGTTCTGCTCTTTTTCTCTGTTGTGCGACGACGTTGATCCATGATTCTTCTGGGTTTATTGATTTTGCTTGGTCTCTCACTTTGTTGGATTAGAAGAGTCACTAAAGATGGTGAAAGTTTCAGGTTTCAATTGATTTCCACAATTTAAACATACTTATTCAGTTAATTAATTTCGAATTTTATTTTTCTCAAGTTTTTGTGAAAATACTTTTCATCGGCATTCTTAATTTCAATTTATATGTATTAATTTCGATCTTGAGTTGGGTGATCTAGCTGGATTATTATATGGTTTGTTATATTACGTGTGATCAATAGTTAAAAGTTAAATAGTTTCTGCTTTTTTCAAATACGTGCTGATTTTCAATCTTCAAAAACTGTATTCGTCTATAATTAGTATGCCTCTGCCGTAAATGTTGGTATTTTGAAGTAATGTTTTTATTATTTAATTAATGCATTACCATACGTAGTTTTATGTATTTGGTTATAGTTGTTAATGCATTATCTCATCAATAAATTAATTGTGCGATGTATTAATTGCTTTCTAATTATTTGATTAGTTGTTTGTCAAGAGAGTGAACCTGATGTACCTATCCAAGATTCAGATGTTGTTTATATTCCTGAATGTGCAAATCACTTGAAGCCTTATGTTGGTCGTACGTTCATGACGTTAGATAACGGTGTACAATGTTATAAGCATTATGGTGCTGCATGTGGATTTGATGTAAGAATGGGAACTATTAAGAGATCTAGGGATGGAACTATTTTGTTCAGATATGTTTTGTGCAATCGTGAGGGTGAGAAGAATGTAGAAGGTAGTGTATCACATGTTGAGCATACCAATTCTTCTTCAAAAATAAGAAGAATGTCGTGTCATTCATCATGTATGGTGCGTGTTGTGTTTCGTTTTTGTGGTGGAGAAAGATATATTTTCTCAAAGTTGAATGAGGCTCACACGTATCCTCTTGTCTCCGACAATTTCAAACAATTTATGAAGATTAATCGGAAATTGGATTATGCACATCAAAATTTCATTTTGAATTGTGCAAAAGCAAATATAGGACCGATGAGATCATTCCGTTTGTTTAAGGAGCGGTTGGTAGCTTTGAGAATATTGGATGTAGTAGTCTTGAGTTCAAGAACTTCAATCGTGATTTGAGGGCATTTGTTGTTGCAGTCGATGCACAAATGTTGTTGAATGAAATGGAGAAAAAGCATGAGACATGTAGTGGGTTCACTTTTGATTATACTGTGGATGAAAGTGACAAACTAAGACGATTCTTCTGGGCTGATTCGATATCCATAAAAAACTACCACATCTTTGGGGACGCTGTTTCTTTTGATGCAACCTACTCGACCAATAGGTTAGTTATGTATATTTTGTTGTTGCTTATGTTTGTTTGTATGTTTTTGTCATTTATTATAATATGGTTTTGCATTAGTAAATATATTTTTCAAAGATGGTAGTAGACACGATAACACCCTTAATGCATTAAATTTGTGGTGTATATGCATTAAATTGTTCATATTTGTGCATTTCCATAATAATTATTCATTTTTCTGGCCTTCATTTATTAGGTACAACATGATATTTGCCCCATTCACAGGAAAACATAATCATGGAAAATGTGTAACATTTGCTGCCGGGTTGCTATCCAAGGAGGATATCGAGTCATACTCATGGCTCTTTGAGAAATTCTTGAATTGCATGGGTAAGAGTCCAAATGTTTTGATAACAGACCAAGATCCAGCCATGATGTATGCAGTTGAACAAGTTATGCCTCATACCCGTTATAGATTCTGCATGTGGCATATCATGCTTAAGTTAGCTGATAAGATTCCTTCTACCTTACAAGATGACGAGGTATTTACTAAAAAGTTCAATGAGATAGTGTGGTCAGAATATCTGCAGCCATTACAGTTTGAGAGAAAATGGATTGAACTCATGAATGAATTTGGTTTGTCTGAACATCGGTGGTTTTTCCAGTTTGTTTGCATCACGGTTTTATTGGATTCCGGCATACTTTAGGGATTTTAACATGAGAGGATTATTTAGGACCACATCTCTGTCAGAGAGTGAGAATAGCTTTTTTCGTAGATTCTTCAACAAAATGGTGAATTTATGTGCCTTTTTTATGCATTTTGGGAGTGCTATGGATGCACAACGACATACACATGCTCATTTTAGTAGCAAGGATGAATCCAACTCTCCAAGTCTTCAAACAAAGCTATCAATTGAGAAACATGCTGCAACTGTGTATACCAACAACATTTTCATATATATACAGAAAGAAATTGTAGCTGTTGTTTGTGTCTATTGTATCGTCAAGATGACGACTGGAGAGGTTGCAAATGTCTATGAGATTGATGATAGTGTGAATGGTGTATTCACTGTGACACATAATGTGGCAGATAACTATGTTTCATGTGGATGCAACTTGTTCATTACAAATGGCTTGATCTGTCAGCACATGTTTCTTATTTTCAAGAACATGAAATTACAATCCATTCCAGAGAGATATATTATTCATCGTTGGACCAAATTGGTGTGCCCTGCAAATGATGGATTTTATTATAGTGTCAATTCTTCAATCCAAGGTCCGTGCTTGTCAGTAAGCAAGCAAATCTTATGGTCCCTGAGCTAGGTATTTGGTGTAGAGGGGGGGGGTGAATACACCAAATAGATTTCTGAAAACTTTTTCTAGTTTAAATAACAGAGTTGGTGAGCTCAGTTATTAATCCAGCAAAGAAGGGTTAGCTGGACAAATAACTCAGTCGGCGGTACGGAATGTGGTGGTTTGAAAACTTAGCTCGGTTAATTAGAAAAACTCAGCTTGAAAAGATTAACTTTATGTTTTCAGTTTAGTCAAGTTGTGCAACTTTCAGAAAGACACAGCTGTCTTTGGAGAGCAGCTGTGTATGCAGTTTTAGATCAAATATGCAATGAGATGATAAAGTTAGTACTAAAACTGAATTTAAAGAGAAGGAAAAGAGAACGAGATTTTTACGTGGTTTGGAGTAACACCTCCTACGTCCACGACCAGGTTCACTGTTAATTCACTACCACTTGGTTTCCAAGTACCAAGTAACTTTACAACTCTAACCCGAGCTTTGTTCCAACAGTTTGCGGGCACTGTCAAGCCCAACCTTTCAGTTTACGGGTACTGAAAAAACCTTACAAACACTTGAATTTCCCGCTTTAAGCAAGCGTTACCTTGACCTAACCTTTCTGGATAAAGAGGGGTTTGGTTTGGGTTCCAACTGTGAACGAGTTCTTACAATTAAGAACTTTAGAGTATGATGAACTCGTTTGAAATCTAGGCTTAAGATATACAAAGATTTTGGCCTAGGGATCAGACGAAAAACTAAGCAGTTTCTGAACTAGAAACACTTTAAGATAAAGTGTTCTTTGAACTATGTAGAACTGCTAGAGAGCTTTTTGAAAGATTGAGGATTTCAGAGAATGAAAGCTTGTAGAGAGTTTTTCGTATTTGATCCTGAGGTTAAAGACGGGTTTATATAGGTAGAGATTCAAGACTAGCCGTTGGAGGAGCCGTTTGAATCTTACCTACTCTCCATTAATTCGATATCTGCCGTTGGGCGAATCTGCACCTGTCTTCATTTGTGTCACATCCTAGGTCTTGAAGTCTAGGATGCTGATTCGGCAATTCTTCATTGGTCGAGGCATGTTGACTTCCTTTGACGCCAGGATCTTCTGCCTTTGGAGCTGGCTTCTGAATTTAGAGCTGGATTGGGCAAACTGACTTCAGAGTTAGTTCCTTTTGTTCTGTACAGCTAGACCAGCTGTGTTTTGAACTCAGCTCGAATTCTCTTCAGCTTGATCATGCTCTGCTGAAAGACTCAGCTGAAGGTTGACTCCTGCTGTAGACACAGCTGGATCGTCTGCTGTCTTCTGCTTCCTGCTGTAGGCACAGCTGGATCGTCTGCTGTCTTCTGCTTCCTGAACCTGTAAACCTAGAAAATCTAGAGCTCAAACAGGTGAGCTGGAAAACACTACTTAGGATGAAGCGATCATCTATTCTGTTGGGAAAATTAATAGAGTTTTGATTGGATACCAAAACCCAGCAGACCCCAACCGAGTAGATGATCGCACAAGCCTAAGCGTTTTTCAGCTCACCTGTTTGAGCTTATAGAGTTTCTTAGTTTACAGTTAGAATCGCTGAAGACAGCAGAAGACACAGCAGAAGACATAGCAGAAGACAGCTAAGCAGATAGCTTAAGAACTCAGCAGAGCAAGACCAAGCAGAGTCAAAGATCCTGCAGTATCAAGACCCAGCTCAGTGACGGAAACCCAGCTCAGTATCAAAGACCCAGCTCAGTGTAAAAGACCCAGCTTAGTGTCGATGACACAACTCAGGTCTAAAAACACAGCTCAGGTCAGTGACACAGCTCAGGTTGAAGACACAGCTCAGGTTGATGATACAGCACAGGTCTAAGACACAGCTCAGAGTCAAGACACAGCAGAGTCCAAGCCGCTGAAGATACAGCAGAAACGCTTAGCAGCTCGAAGACGAAGACCTTCTCAAAGACAAGATCCCGATGTCAAAAGATCTCATCTGACGCAGTCGGATCAGAGAAGAACTAGCCTCTGCAGATGCAGACCTACTTCATAGGTTAAAGGCCAGAAGTCAACAAGAGTAGGTAAGATTCAAACGGCTCTCTTCCAACGGCTAGTTTGAATCTCCACCTATATATATCTCCTCCAACATTAGAAATAGGAGGCTGGCGAGACGACTGAAGAAATAGAAGAAAACAGAAAAATGAACAACGATCTTCAAAGCGAAATATTTCAAGAACACCCAGCCAGTCAGCTGTGTTCTTAGTTGTTCACATATTCAGTCTTAGGCAGAATAGATCAGAATATAAATATCTTAAGCCTAGTTTGAACGAGTTCATCATACTCCTTGTTCTTCATTGTAAGAACTCGTTCATAGTTGGAAAACCCAAACCCAGAAAGGTTAGGTAAAGTTACGCTTGCTCGAAGCGTGTAATTCGAGTGGTTAGGTTCTTCAGTACCCGTAAACTGAAGGTGTAGGCTTGACAGTGCCCGCAAACTGTTGGAACACAGCTCGGGTTAGAGTTGTGAAGTTGCTTGGTACTTGGAAACCAAGTGGTAGTGAATTACCAGTGAACCTGGTCGTGGAGTAGGAGGTGTTACTCCGAACCACGTTAAAAATGCTTTGTTATTTATCGCTTTATTTTATGCATGTTACTAACCCTCACGAGCATACATTTCAAGCTGCATAAACTGATTAACTGAAAAGTGAAACAGAGTTTTGCAATATATTTGAAGCAACAGACGGACTTTCCAAATCCACCACATTCCATACACATACACAGCCAACTGTGTCGATCAAGCTGTCATCCAGCTGGATCGAACACAGCCAGCTCTCTGAAAAGAGTTTTAACTTGGAAAAGTTTTTAAACCTTGGTGTATTCACCTTTCCTCTACACCAAGGTATCCGTCTTGGGACCAATAATTGGTATCAGAGCAGTGGTTCAAAAGATCACTGTATCTGTCAAGTCAGCATTTCTTTGCTGATAGTGGTCACCTGAACAGATCCTTCAAAGCTTCAAATTTTTTTTCCATTATATTGCATACTGTCGTGGAATCTTTCTTGTGCAGGAAACATCCGACATTCTCTGTCGATGATTATCAGATCTGGAAGTTCCAACTCAACAGCTTTCTGAGTGCGCATCACGACATGATGAGGGATGTTATCTTTAAACGAACCCATCATCATAAACTCAGAAAGTCAAGCAGAAGACTGAATGGTCAGGAGCTTGAAGATGGCCAAAGCTGTATCAGATCAAAGAATGGCTCCAGCCAACGCAAACACAGCTGGAACCTAGCAATCGATGTACCAAAGAGGTCGTACATAATCAAGCCAAGTCTCCAAGCTCAGTCCGATCAGAAAAGAAAGTTGATCGGCAACTCAAAGACCAAGAGAAGCAGCAGATCTCAGCTGGACACAAAGCTCAAAGGCAGCAGATAAATCCAGCTGACTGGAATCAATTAAAGACAGCAATGTCATCCAGCACAGACATCAAGGTCAACTTAAAAGACCGCTGGGAAGGATCTCAGCTGGTTAGAAAGCTGGAAATCAACCAAGCTTCAACTCAAGATTCCAGCAGATGGGATATTAAGCTGACAGACTCCAGCTATGAAATGGACCTCATCGAAGAAAATGGAGTCAACACGGTCCAAAGAAGAAGTGGACTCATTCAAGGACCAACCAGAAAAATCACTCACAAAAGACAAGGACAAATCTGGATTTTCAATAGAATCATCAGCAACCAAGCCGGACCCAATTACGACGGGGTACCGAAGGAGTGATGACAGGTCTAGGGACAGACGTAATTGAGGAAGTCATCAAGCATGTTGTGAAAGAAAGACAGCTATTGATCAAAGTTCATGACTCACCTCAAAGCTTTTCAAAGAATATGTCAAGAGTACTGGTCCCAGCCAGGTGTTGTGAACGGGTTTCCTGGTAAGTGCAATACGCATGAATGCAATGCAAAGAACAGGAAATCGAAGATCTACCTCGCAAAGCAGCAGTGAACTCAGCTAATCATGGAACAGCTGACTTTATCAGAGAAATGAGTCAGTAATGAAAATTCAATCAACTCAAGTAGGAAGCAGCTGAGTTTTGCAGTCTCCTACCATCAAATTTAGGGGGAACTCCACCAAGCTGGAAGACGACACAGCAGTGACGTCAGCCGAAGGCAAACTCAAACCAGCAGAGTATTCAAGTGGAGAATCAAACAGAGCTGAATCAAGCTTAATTCGCAGAACTCAGAAGAGGAATCAAGAAGAAAGGAATTCAGTGGAGCAGACTTATCAACAATTGGTATCAGCTCAATCCGGATGAAGAAAATTCATCCAGCTGAGGGGGAACAAACCCAGCTGGATCCCAAAGCAGAAGACTTACTCAGCAGAAGGGAAAAACTCAGTCAAGCAAAGGAAAAGACTACCGCGACATCAGCTGACTTATTGGACCAAGCTGACAGGAATGTCTCATGCATTTATTTCTCTAAGGAATATACTATTTAAGTCCAATTATTTTGAATTCCTATTTTAAGCGGACATATGTTCCTTAGTTAAAATTGCTTGATAAGTTTCCTTTCCCATCGCATTAATTATAAAGACTGCTGAGTACTGAAACACGGTAGGATCGAGGCAGAATGTCAAGCATTTGAACTGCCTCACACGCGGTTGTAATACACTCGCCGTAAACACGTCAGAATGTGATGAGTGAATCTCTACCAGCCGTTGATCAGAATATCAATTGTCTCAATCTCAACCGTTGATCCATTATGGTAGTTGATATACATGGAAAAGATACGCAGAATTCTTCCATCTTTATCTCTACGAATTTAAAATCTTCAAGTCATCTATCTATCCTCTACAAATTCCTCGCTCGATCAAAATCAACAGATTGCAGAGATGGCACCCAAGAAATCAACCGCATGGATGAACCAGTTCGAAGTTCTTATGACAAAGTTGTCATTTGAAAGTTGTCTTTCCACCGCCAACCTTCCAGTTTCAGAACTTAAAGAGATGGTAGATCTCGTAATAGACTCCGGTCTCTTACTGTGGGCAACCTCCATGCCCAAGCTTATGCTGAAGAGAGAAGCCGCTCTATTCTATCTCAACATCATTGACGAAGAAGGCTTTTACTCATCTTCATTCGATGTGACTGTCGAAGGCGATGACGGAAAATTTGACTCAGCAACCGTCAACATCAAACTCAACAAGATGCTACGAAAGGTGTTCAACCTACCCAGAGAAGGAGGATTCATCCCAGATGATTACAGCCGTGAAGAAGTGGATGAATTCCTTAACCAAGAGATGCTTATCACTCCAGAGCCATACAGAGCGAGCATGTCAAAGCTCCTTCTCAAGTCAAAGTACAGGCTACTGCTGGATATCACACAAAAGTGCATTTTAGGGATAGCTAGATCTCAAGGAGAGATAAGTATTCCAAAGCTCAAGCCGATGATTGCCATAATCAAAGGCGCAAACGTCAAATGGTTTGATTTCTTACTCAACAGATTAGTCAAGGAGTCAGAGAAGATCAAGTTTGACTCCACCAGGACGACGTACTCAACCTCAGAGCCCCTGTGTCTATGCTCCAAGATTTCGTTCTTAATAGAACAAGCTGTGAAAGGATACACAGTAAAGTGGGCTGAATCAGATCCGTTTCCAGAAACGAAGATTCTCTTCCAGAGAATAAGTCAAATCAATGATCTCCTAAGGAAACAGCCTGCTGTGAGCAAAGGCAAGAAGCAGCTGGAAGAAACAGAGGCAAATGTTCCAGCTAAGAAGAATCAGAGAAAGAGGAAGACAGCTGACCCCAAACCAGCTGGAGGTCCAGCTGAGAAGAAAAAGAAAACGGTTGTCATCCCACCATCTGAGGCGAGACCTTCCTCTGAAGAAACTCCAAGTCAAGCAATTGTGATTCTCTCCCCACAGCCAGTATCAGCCTTCAATCAATTCGGATCAAATATCTTGGCTGATATGGGATTGAATGATGATTCGTCATCTAGTTCAGAGGACGAGCTGGACTATTCAAAGAGTCAGACAACTCTTCCCAGCTCACCCCAGCCCTCACCGCCTCATATTTCTCCGCCCAATCAGTCTTCTCCTCCACCCAGCTCCCCAGCAAGAGACTCATTTCCTGTAAACGTACAGGGAAATATTCAACTGGCTGAAGCTCCTTCACAGCCAGCTGACGACCAAGCTGAACCCTTTTCCTCCATTCAAAGCTCTCTCCCAAAACAGCCTACTCCCAAAGCACATATCTCCACAGAATCAGAGGAAAGTGACTCTACTGCTTCTCCATCACTCAACTCCTCTGGATCAGCCTTCATGGAAGTTATGTACGAGGAGCTACGCATCGCAGGTATCAAGAGTGTTCTAACTCAGTATCCCATCTTGGCGCACCTACCAATTGCCCTCGTCAAAGTTGGAGATCTCAAATTCTATCTGGCCACCAAGATGGCAACCTGGTACCAGAATGAGCAGCTGATCGAGACATTCTCTAATGAGAAATTGAAAACGGATGAAGCATGCCTCCAGCACATATTTGGCTTTGGAAGTCTGGAAAATGCCTACTTACATCAAAATGATCACATCAGAGGAATTATCGAAGTATCTCAGCAATACCCCAAGCCGCACCCAGCAGACGTCTGGGAATCAACAAACAAGCTTCTAACAGCAGCAGGATGGGAGACATCTTCTGGAGATATCATATCCAAAGAAGTCGCAACTGAGATTACCAAGGACGTTGAACCAGTTAACACAACTGAGGTAATAGTCTTGGAAGAACCAGCTGTTGAAACAGCCGAACCAGAGACAGCAGCCCCACCAAGTCCAAAGGCTGATGACACTCGCTCACTGGTCGAGTTCGAGGCAAACAAACCCAGTCATGTTGATTCTGCAACTCAAACGGACTCAGCTGTCGAGCTTTCAACCTCCATGAAAGAAGCAATATCTAAAGAGGTTGAAGAAATTCTTTTTCAGGACAGACTGAAGTCTCAAGTGGATGTCATTATGCGATTCACAGCTATAGACTGTCAAGTTAGAGAGCAACAGCGGACAATTGATGAAGTCCACAAATTTGCTCAAGATTTACAAGAAAGCACAAGTCTAGATCTCAAACAATCTCTTGTCTCTCAAAGGATTGATCATTCACACCTTCTAGAGAAGAGAGTTCCTGAGATTGTAACAAGACATCAAGTTCCACTGGTCGACGACATAGCAAATATTTCAAGCCAGCTGGAAGCTCTCAAAAAGTCCACTCTCTCAAACAGCTCTGACATCCGCCAACTCTTCAACTTATTCAAAGATCTGGATGCTCAGTTCAGAGCTGGAAACAACAGCACTGCTCAGCTGAACATTGCCACAGCTAACAACTCAGCCAAAATCGCTGATGTTGAAGCCGCTCTCACCAAGCTCAACGCAACAGTCTTTAACCTCTCCGCCTCCCTTGTTGATAATGCCAAAAAGGGGGAAGATTAGGATAAAGCTGGAAAAACAATGGAGATGGAAGCTGCAGCAAAGGGGGAACCTGTGCAGCCAATTCAATCTGAAAACAAAGCTGCAGCAAATGGGGAACCTGTGCAGCCAATTCAATCTGAAAACGAAAGAGACATGGAGAGAGAAGATGGTTGCTCTTGCCAAAGCCTGTGGACATAAGCCAGAAGAATACAAGGACTATCACTGGCTGTGTAATTTCCACAACGAGCAAAGAAGAGAAATGCAAGAGCTGGACAAAATCATCAAGAAGAAAGTCGAATCACTCTTGCCTGCTGAAAAAAAGCAGAGGAAGAAAAGGCTAAGCTACAGGCAAGCTAGGAAGAAACAAGCAGCTTCAAGCATTCCAAGATCCGACAAGAGGAACCCAGATGAAATCAATGAAAACTGGGAACAATGCAAAACGTAATTCATCAAAGAATTCTACTACCTAAATCAATACAAATGTATGGATCATGAAACTGCATTCAAAGAATACTTGCTCGAACTTCATGAAGAAGATCCAATGATGGCAAGATCATTAGCCCTAGCTGCCAAGAGAAACGACATCCAGCTCAAAGCTCCAAAAGTCAAGCAATTGAAGCCTCCCACTATAGCTGGAACGAATCTTCCTGACAAGGCCCAGATTATCAAAGAAGTTCATCACTGGGCTGGTGAAAGAGGAATCTCCAAATCTAAAAATCAAGATGAATGGAGAAATTTGGAAGAATTCATATTCAACAAATATAGTCTCAAGACTGACCATCAAATGGACGAACAGAGGAAGCAGAGCTGAAGACCCAGTCCTCTGGGAATTTTGTCTTTTGAATTTCTTTTGTTGTAAAATTGTAATATTTTCTTTTATTAATGAAAAATTCGTTTTTGCTCTCAAGCTCACCCTGATGACAATAACTCTTTGTCCAGGCACTGAACTCTGAATTTGATTTACCTGCTGTGTATGTTTAAACTTTTGAAAACCCATTTTCTTGTTAAGGGGGAAGTAAATTGTTTTTCTCAGTTAGGTTTTGGCATCACAAAAAAAGGGGAAAATTGTTGGGAAAATTAAAAGAGTTTTGATTGGATACCAAAACCCAGCTGACCCCAACCGAGTAGATGATCGCACAAGCCTAAGCGTTTTTCAGCTCACCTGTTTGAGCTTATAGAGTTTCTTAGTTTACAGATAGAATCGCTGAAGACAGCAGAAGACACGACGAGAACACACGGCGAGAAGACATAGCGAGAAGACGGCTAAGCGAGACGGACTTAAGAACTCAGCAGAGCAAGACCAAGCAGAGTCAAAGATCCTGCAGTATCAAGACCCAGCTCAGTGACGGAAACCCAGCTCAGTATCAAAGACCCAGCTCAGTGTAAAAGACCCAGCTTAGTGTCGATGACACAGCTCAGGTCTAAAACACAGCTCAGGTCAGTGACACAGCTCAGGTTGAAGACACAGCTCAGGTTGATGATACAGCACAGGTCTAAGACACAGCTCAGAGTCAAGACACAACAGAGTCCAAGCCGCTGAAGATACAGCAGAAACGCTTAGCAGCTCGAAGACGAAGACCTTCTCAAAGACAAGATCCCGATGTCAGAAGATCTTATCTGACGCAGTCGGATCAGAGAAGAACTAGCCTCTGCAGATGCAGACCTACTTCATAGGTTAAAGGCCAGAAGTCAACAAGAGTAGGTAAGATTCAAACGGCTCTCTTCCAACGGCTAGTTTGAATCTCCACCTATATATATCTCCTCCAACATTAGAAATAGGAGGCTGGCGAGATGACTGAAGAAATAGAAGAAAACAGAAAAATGAACAACGATCTTCAAAGCTAAATCTTTCAAGAACACCCAGCCAGTCAGCTGTGTTCTTAGTTGTTCACATATTCAGTCTTAGGCAGAATAGATCAGAATATAAATATCTTAAGCCTAGTTTGAACGAGTTCATCATACTCCTTGTTCTTCATTGTAAGAACTCGTTCATAGTTGGAAAACCCAAACCCAGAAAGGTTAGGTAAAGGTACGCTTGCTCGAAGCGTGTAATTCGAGTGGATAGGTTCTTCAGTACCCGTAAACTGAAGGTGTAGGCTTGACAGTGCCCGCAAACTGTTGGAACACAGCTTGGGTTAGAGTTGTGAAGTTGCTTGGTACTTGGAAACCAAGTGGTAGTGAATTACCAGTGAACCTGGTCGTGGACGTAGGAGGTGTTACTCCGAACCACGTTAAAAATGCTTTGTTATTTATCGCTTTGTTTTACGCATGTTACTAACCCTCATGAGCATACATTTCAAGCTACATAAACTGATTAACTGAAAAGTGAAACAGAGTTTTGAAATATATTTGAAGCAACAGACGGACTTTCCAAATCCACCACATTCCGCACACACACACAGCCAGCTGTGTCAATCAAGCTGCCATCTAGCTGGATCGAACACAGCCAGCTCTCTGAAAAGAGTTTTAACTTGGAAAAGTTTTTAAACCTTGGTATATTCACACCCCCCCTCTACACCAAGGTATCCGTCTTGGGACCAACATATTCGGTTGGAGAATCAGTTGGGTTTTGGTATTAAATCAAAACTTTATAATTTCCCAACAAAATCTTTTCTGAGGTTTACAAATGTATTGGAATTGTTGATGGAAAAACAGAACATTTGGAATAGTTTTTAGCTTATTTGATAGGGCTAACCAACAAGTATAGCAGTTTGGCTGGACAAGCTTCTGATGGTAATGGTAAGCAGAAGTTGTTTGAAAACTATTATGGTTCCACCATTCCAGAAACCATCAATGTTTTGCCACCCGATCCTGTGAAAACCAAGGGCAGTGGTAGCAGATTGAAGTCAAAGAAAGAGAAGGCATTGTTAGATATAAACATGGCTAAGAGGAGATGTAGCAGTTGCAATCAGATGGCGAATCATGACAAGCGAAATTGCATTGCATCGAAGGCCAAAGATAGTGTTGTGTAGGTTTTCTATAGTTTTAACTATTACTCATTTCATAAATAAATTTGTAGTAACTGTATTCGTCTTCATTTGTTTTGACTCGGTGGGTTGTGGCATATGTGATACAGATTATTATTTTCTTTATACAATTATTTGTATTTGTTACTCAATATTCTGGGCATAATTATATAATGCATTAATACAGTGTATATGATGCATCAACTTGAATTTGTAAATGCACAAATAGAAAAACACAACATATTCCTCAGCGAAGTTTTTATGTGTGTTGCTCGTTATAATGTAATGTATCATACTATACTTTGCACCGGAGACCACATCTATTTTTTCAAATCCAAATAATTGATTATGAAAGTTATTATTAAAATCGTGGGTATTTGAAATCGTGACTAACTAACATGGTTACTTCTTTTACGATATTTTCAAATCCCGCAACCGATGTACCAGATATCAAGCACTAGATCGGCAATTGATGTTGAAAAAAAATGGTTGTTATTCTTCTTAATCGCATACGTGCAAACAAACAATAAAAATATCCAAATTTGTTAATGCACTATTTCATTATATAAAATGCACAAACTAACCTACTGTAATGCATCATTAGCAGATGAATTATGAATTTTTGTTCTGTCATCAATAAAGAAATAGGAAAGGTTGCAAATGCACTATTCTATTATATATAATGCACAAAACCAACCACTGTAATGCATCAGAAACATATGGATCGAAGTAACTGTCAACTTAGGATAAGATTCATAGAGTTCTCTCATGGATTTTGAACTCTTTTTTGCATTCGTTTTTAAAGGCCTACCCGTCTTCCTCTTACCAATATTTAACTTTTGCCTTTTAGGTGCAATGGTGTCCTCCACGAAATCATCATCGTTTATGCGGCGAACACCTTGGTCATTCCTCCTTTTTGTTCTCTCTGTCAATGAAATATCAAAGATTGTTAGTGCACAATTCCATTATATATAATGCACAAATTAACTAACCCACTGTAATGCATCATTAGCATATTAATTATGATTTTATGTTGTCTCTATCAATAAAGAAATAGGAAAGTTATTAATGCACAATTCCATTACATATAATGCACAAATTAACCCACTGTAATGCATTATTAGCAGATTAATTATGAATTTTTTTCATTTCCACTGAGTTACCCATGCAAAAAATATCTCCTAAAAGGCAAATTATCATTATTCCAACAGTCATATAATAGAATATATGGAAGACCCAGATCTACAGTATTGCTTATTATCCACCCAACAAATAATGCCAAAATCATCCTATATTTGTCAACCATAGCCCACATGTTTCAAAATGCGACAAAATTAAATGTCTAGAAAACTACAATATGGAGGACAACTCCATTATTTTACTTCAAATTGCACAAAAAATACTAATATTTAGCCAAAACCTAGAAGCATATGTCTGAGTATACAAATTAAAAAATCAATAGATAAAGTTACAATAGAAAATGTTGGAATAATGCACAAATATACACACCTTCAACATTTGGATTCATTTTCTTCTGTGTTCCGTTTTCGCTCTCTTTTTGATGATATCTCAGCAAAATAATTCTCCTATTCCAACAATGAAAATGATATTTTCTGGTGCGTTTTGACTTCTAAGTTGGAGATCGAAAAACAAAAATGAAGAATCAATCGGCGATCGAAAATTTTGGAAGAGAAATTAGAAGACGGTAGAAGAAACTGGAAGATTTCGAGAAGAACAATTGAGAAACTTGCCTCCCGTAATCACTGATTTGTGCGGGTTGTTTTACTATTATACCCCTGCCGAGTTAATTTCTTTACAAAAACCGCATAAGTTGTAGTTGGAGCGGGAATAATTTTGACCATTGGATGATGGTAATAAAGGGTTTAGATTAGTTCCTATTTCTCACATAAGGGGTGGTTCTCACCAGATCCACACCATATATATATATATATATATATATATATATATATATATATATGGCGCGGATCAAATAAGAACACTTTCTTATGTGAGAAATAAGAACAAATCTGGACCCGTGATCTTTGATGATCTATGGTCCAGATTTAACCGTGCATTTAATTACTCTAATTTATACATTTCAATGCTAATGCATTAAGTTATTGTAGTTTATGCATTAAAATATTTATGCATTTAGTTTATGCATTTTATGCATCTCCGATGTAATAAAAATGCATTGTTCTTACGTTCTTATATAAGATGTGTTCTTACCAGATCCGCTCCCTATATATATATATATATATATATATATATATATATATATATATCCCCTATATAGGGAAGAGATCTGGACCATTGATCTTTGTAGATCTACGGTTGTCATTGACCGATGCATTACAATTGAACATGGAATGCATTATCGTAACAATGCATTGTAGTAAATCAAAAATGCATTATTATGATTGTGCATTGTAATAATACATAAAATACATTATTTTAGTACATAAAATAAATTATTATTATTTTTTACGGGAAAAATATTTTACATGTGAACCAACCCCTATATATATATATATAGGTTGGTGACTGTTATCGTACTTCATTGTTGTTCCACATATAAAAAAGATCGTGACTCAACATATAAATTGGATAGCTTATTTCCCTTACAAGTCCTTTTAAGAGAGGAAATAACTCAATTCTAATCCATATCTATACTATATATAAAAGTGAGGCCTGAGTTTATATAACCATTTTTCATAAAAGAACAAGTTATATGGCCATAGTTCATAAAGTAGAAGTTATATAGCCATTTTGGGGTTAAAAGATATTAATACCCTTAATTGGTCCACCTCTTTAAATAAAAACAGTCAACTATATTTATGTTGGCAGATTTCATTTCATTAACTTTAATTAAATGTTGCCCCACCTACCCCACCAAATCCTACCTCCTATTTTGGAGAAAAGATAAAAAAAATTGGTCCCCACTTTTCTCTCTCTCTCTCCACCTCTCTCTTCGGCCGCCCCCTCCACCCGATCGACTACACGATCAAAAATTTAATTCCGGCGACACCAAATGAATTCCGGCGACAGCGAAACCGAGTCCAACAGTGTCTCGAGCGCTGCCGGCAAGGAGGAAGTACCACAACAACAAGAAATACCACAGCCCCCGGTATGAGCCCTAACCCCCCAAATTCGAATTTTTGTTGTTGTTTGCATGTATATCGTTATTGTTGGATTCAATAGATGATGATTATACATAATATATTGTATTGATGGTTATTGTATTGATGTTGGTTTCACATTGTATTTTCTTGGTGTTTAAAAAGTTATTCTATTGATATTTTAGTTTACATTATACAAAATATAATAGGAATGAGGCAGTAGGGACTGTGTAGTTCATAGGTACTCGATTGTAGCGAGGAAGATGATTGACCGATTCTTCGATCGAGGCCACCATCGAGTAGTTTGATGGTGGCAGTGGTTATCTGTTGACTACTCGATGGGGCCTCGATCGAGTCTTCGATCGAGGCCACCATCGAGTAGTTTGATGGTGGATGTGTGGTGTTGTCCACTCGATGAGGGCCTCGATCGAGTCTTCCATCGAGGCCACCATCGAGTAGTTAACAGATTGTGTTTTTGTGTTCTTTTTTATTTATGTTTTGTACAATGGTGCTTAAATCTTTATATTTTGATTTTGCAGGCTAATTATGTGTGGAAGAGACCAACCCTAATTCATGTTACTCGTGGCCTCAATCTATACATACGAGCCAAAGTATTTGATGACATCCTGGCGACGTTGAAGGCCATTGGCGGTAAATCCGCTTTGCAATGGTTCAGAACCGGGCAAATTGGGCGTTTGATTGATCACCAGAGAAACGGTAGCACAAATAAGGCCCTGCACCACCTCTTGACCCGACAGTTGCAGGGACCAGATATACCTTTGAGAGAGCCGTGGTTTTATATCGGTGGGCGTATAATTCGTTTTACAGGACCGGATTATGCCCTGATCACCGGACTCCACTTTGGCTACAGTAATTTTGATCCAAATGACAATCATGAGATTCCTACCAATGGTATTTTTCACAAGTATTTTAAATGTCATCCCACAAAAGTTAGCGAACTTCGAGCGAAATTCAAAGCTAAAAATCTGGGCAAGGATGTTGAGAACTATATAAAGGTTGGCAATTTATTGATGTATTACATGTTTCTCCTTTGTCGGGACGATATAGTGATGGAGAATTGGGCATGGGCTTTAGTCGAGGACTTGGACGAGTGGGATTTGTTTCCGTGGGGAGCTTACACATACCAGACCTTATGTTACTATGTTGATACGGTTAGGACGAAGCCGGATGTATTAGAGACACCTGCTTACCACTTCTACGGTCCCATATGGACTTTGCAGATTTGGTCATATGATGTGATTCCGTACTTGGGGACTTGTTGTGGTATACGAGACCGAAGCCTCAAGCTGCCCCGATGTTTGATGTGGAACACCAGAACATACAATACTGATTTCACACATTTTTTCGATAGAGAGGTACATTTTATTTGAATAATTTAACAACCTCTTTATATTTTCTCTTTATATTTTCTCTTTTTTTTTTGTTGGTTCTTGGTTCAATGGTGCTGAATATTTATATTTTATGTGCAGTTGAATGTAGAAGAGCTTGTGCCGTATCCCGAAGAGTTGTGGGAGGTCTACTACATGTCCTTGGAAAACGAGGATTTGTTTCATGTTAAATACAAGCCTCCCGTACAAATTGCAACGAGGAAAGAGCCGAATGCCATGAAAAATAAAGGAAAGAAGGAACAGACTTCTACGTCTGAGAGGCCTGCTACTTCTGCCCTGAAGCGGTGCAGACAGACTGACGACGGCATGCCGAGCCTCATATGTTGTCAGCACGGAGATCCTTGCCGAGACTCGGGCAAGGATATACATGACTATATTGATCGGAGATTGGCCAAGATGTTGCATGACGAGTCCGATGGAGGCCTCATTGCTCGAGTAACTCGTAGAGTTCTCAGCGGCCTTAAGGAAATCCTAGGTAGTAGACGTTCCAGGAGTCCTCCGGAACACATGCCAATCCAGAGCCGCCTACTGTTGTGTATCAGAGGAGATGTGGCTATAGGGCCTTAGACGAGTACCAGAGGCCCTTAGACCTGCCTCGCCGGTCTGCCTCTCCTGCACTCAGCCAGAGAGCCTCAGCCGAGTACCAGAGGCCCTTAGACCTGCCTGACCTGCCTCACCGGTCTGCCTCTGCTGCTGTGAGCCATAGAAGTTCAGCCATGCAGAGGGCAGAAGACCAGCCACGTCGGTCTTCCTCTCCTGCTGTCAGCCAGAGGAGCTCAGCCAGACAGAGGCCCGTAGTGCATACAGAGGGCCAGATGGACTTCACGTGCCACGAGCAAGTGGGCCAAGTGATTGCTTTCGGTCCAGGTTATGAGCCGCCTACACACGAGACTGTGCAAGGGTTTACTACTGCAGAGGACCAAGTGATTGCTTTCGGTCCAGGTTATGAGCCGCCTACATCACCTGTTCATATTGAGTGGTCCTCATCCGAAAACGAGAATAAATTTGATCGTGAACTTGCAAAGGATTCGGATCCGGCAAGTTTGGGCCCTCGTAAGATCAAACCGACTGCTCCTTTAATGGAACTTTTTGTGGCTATGACCCCTCAAAATGTGAGGAGGTTGAGGCACTTGTACAAAAAATTTAGAGCTTCAGGCCCAATTCGACAGTTACGATATATGAGAACGAACATGTAGTCGGACAAGAATTTTTCGAGGAGCTAGAGAATTTGCATAAGGAGTTCACCGCAGAGGTAAGGATTTCGTTTGTTTTCTTCATATAACTTAGTTTATAAATTATTTAGTTTATTTATCATATAATATATTGAAAATGTTTGTCAGGTGATAGATTTGTACCTATTGTACATGCGCACCAAAGTCAAATTCGATAGAATGACTGGCACAGGAGTCTCTCGAGCGCGCACAATTATAGTAGGCCCGACATTTTTTGTAAGTTTACTGTTCCACGAAGCATTTATTTGATTAATAAGTTTATTGTGATTGTTAATGTTATGATTATCTTTTCATATTTGGATTGCGGTGTACCTTTTATATTATGGGATGTCTGCTACTCGATGGTGATTTACCATCGAGTGTGCCATCGAGTTTACCATCGAGTTTGAATTTATGACACGCTCGATGGTTAACTCGATGGTAAACTCGATCGTCCTCGATCGAGTGACCATCATCGAGCCCGACTTTTTGTCTCACTCGATGGTCACCATCGAGTGTGCCATCGAGTTTACCATCGAGTTTGAATTTATGACACGCTCGATGGTGAACTCGATCGTTCTCGATCGAGTGACCATCATCGAGCCCGACTTTTTGTCTCACTCGATGGTCACCATCGAGTGTGCCATCGAGTTTACCATCGAGTTTAAATTTATGACACACTCGATGGTAAACTCGATCGTCCTCGATCGAGTGACCATCATCGAGCCCGACTTTTTGTCTCACTCGATGGTCACCATCGAGTAGTGATCGAGGTCACATTTTTAATAAATATATATTTGAAATCATTGTTTTTTATAGTATTCTATGAACAAGCCATGGCAACTTCTCGATGAAGTTAAAGGAAAGGGAAAAGGAAAGAAGAAAAATGATGATGCTCCTCAGGAATACCTGAACTGGAAAGTGCCGAAGTATCTTCTGGATTTGGTTACTGGGATGGATCACCATACGTCAGTACCTTGGTATAATGCTGCACATGTAAGTTTGTAATTAAAACCATCTTTAGATAATACTATCTTTAAAGTTTTAATTTAATTTTGATTTTTTTATGAACAGATTATAACGGTTTGCCACGTCGGTGAAAATCATTGGGTTACCATACGCATTTGTCTGCATGATTGGACTGTGGAGTTGTATGACTCGTTCATGCACAACCACAGAGACCATAATTTGCGCGACAATCAGTTGAAGCCCATCACGGATCTCTTTCCTCGACTCTTGGCCGTAGCAGGTTATTGGACCCAAAATCAAAGAAGGGACAAGATCAAATCACCGTTTTTGCTAATGAAGATGCCTGAGGAGGAGCAGTTCATCCAGACTGACGGAGTTAGTTGTGGCCATTACGCGCTTATGTATGTTGATCGACTCATCAATTTGATAGCTTGTCATCGTGAAGTATCAATTGATGACAAGTATATTGTGGACTATAGGAAATTTGTAGGGACTAGGATTTATTGGTTAGCGTGTGAGGGTTCGTCATGGACTTGATTAGATAATTTGTGAACTTATAGGGTTATTATTAATGTTATGATTATCTTTTCATATTTGGATTGCGGTGCACCTTTTATATTATTCGAACGAGTTTTTTATAAGAAGAAAATTAATGGGATGTCTGCTACTCAATGGTGATTTACCATCGAGTTTGAATTTATGACACACTCGATGGTTAACTCGATGGATCACTCGATCCAGGTAACCATCGAGTAGTGATGAACAAATATGGTTTTAATGTCATTATCTTGATATTTGTTATGATAATAAGGGTTTAATCAGTGGTAAGTGACATATTAATGTTAAAGTTAATGAAAATTAAAAAGATGACAAGTTCACTTAGATTGTTTAAGTGTGAATCGTTCAATGATGATGTATCTCACATCTCATACAAAAATGATAATATGAACATATACAATCTTGAAAATCAAAGGATGTTATGGACGACGATACAAAACATGTAATATCGATACCGTTTATTATCAATACTGTTACATGGTTGCGAAATACATTATAATTCACATAAATAACCTATAACATGGTTTATAATCACAATAATTAATAAAAAAAATATTTTCGCGCCCCTCGATGGTGAACTCGATGGGTCACTCGATCGAGGTTACCATCGAGTAGTGATGAATAAATAAGGGTTTAATGTCTCTGGATCGAGCTCACCAGCATCGAGCCTGATTTTATGTCTGACTCGATGGTGAACTCGATGGGTCACTTGATCGAGCTCACTATCGAGTTACCAACATCGAGCCTGACTTTATGTCTGACTCGATGGTGAACTCGATGGGTCACTCGATTGAGGTCACCATCGAGTACTAGGCAGACCCTGTGCCAATTTAACCATAAAAACCTATTCTACATAAACAACCATCACTAGCGCATAGGAAAAAAACTAAGTTCAATTCATACATAAGAAGATATCAATTTTGTCTGTCAGTGCGCATAGGACATTTTGATTTGTTGTGATCAAGAGATCGACAAACACTACATGCCTTGGGTCATCGGCGTCTTGGGTTTCCTTGATCTTGGTTTGATTATTCTGGAGGGACATTCAAATCGACGCCTTCTATGGGGAGATGAGCTTTGCACTTGCGACTGTTGTGGCCCCTTCCTCGGCACTTTCCGCATACCTGTCCACGTGTTCTTATCGACTCATTCTCAAATGCGGTCCTAGCACGACTCATTCTGTTGGGAAAATTATAAGGTTTCGATTTGATACCAAAACCCAACTGATTCTCCAACCGAATAGATGATCGCGTCAACCTAAATAGTGTTTTCCAGCTCGCCTGTTTGAGCTTTAGATTTTCTAGGTTTACAGGTTAAGGAAGTGGAAGACATCAGTCGACCCAGCTGTGTCTACAGCAGGAGTCAGCTAGCGGAAGACAGCAGTCGACCCAGCTGTGTTTACAGCAGGAGTCAGCTAGCGAAAGACAGCAGGCGTCAACCTTCAGCTGAGTTCTCCAGCAGAGCATGATCAAGCTAAAGAGAATTCGAGCTGAGTTCAAAACACAGCCGGTCCAGCTGTACAGAACAAATGGAACTAACTCTGAAGACTTCACTTCAAGTCAGTCCAGCTCTGAATTCAAAAGCCAGCTCTAAAGGCAGAAGATCCCGGCGTCAGAGGAAGTCAACATACCTCGACCAATGAAGGATTGCCAAATCAGCATCCTAGACTTTAGGACCTAGGATGTGACACAAATGAAGACAGGTGCAGATTCGCCCAACGGCAGATCTTGACTTTAAGAAGAGTAGGTAAGATTCAAACGGCTCCTCCAACGACTAGTCTTGAATCTCTACCTATATAAACCCGTCTTCAACCTCAGGATCAGATACGAAAAACTATCTACAAGCTTTCATTCTCTGAAATCATCAATCTTTCAAAAGCTCTCAAGCAGTTCTACATAGTTAAAAGAACACTTTATCTTAAAGTGTTTCTAGTTCAGAAACTGCTTAGTTTTTCGTCTGTTCCCTAGGCCAAACTATTTGTATATCTTAAGCCTAGATTTCGAACGAGTTCATCATACTCTAAAGTTCTTAATTGTAAGAACTCGTTCACAGTTGGAACCCCAAACCAAACCCCTCTTACCCAGAAAGGTTAGGTCAAGGTTACGCTTGCTTGAAGTGGGAAATTCAAGTGTGTAAAGTTTTTCGCATGCCGTAAGGCGAAAGGTTAGGCTTGACAGTGCCCACAAACTGTTGGAACACAGCTCGGGTTAGAGTTGTGAAGATGCTTGGTACTTGGAAACACTTGGAAACCAAGTGGTAGTGGATTACCAGTGAACCTGGTCGTGGACGTAGGAGGTGTTACTCCGAACCACGTAAAAACTCGCGTGCTCTTTACTTTCTCTTTATATTCAGTTTTGTACTAACTGTTTCATATCATTGCATATTTGTTCAAAACTGCATACGCAGCTGCTCTCCAAAGACAGCTGTGTCTCTCTGAAAGTTGCACAACTTGACTAAGCTGAAAACATAAAGTTAATCTTTTCAAACTGAGCTTTTCTAAGTAACCGAGCTAAGCTTTCAAACCACCACTTTCCGCACCACCAGCTGAGTTATTTACCCAGCTGACCCTCCCCAGCTGGATCGATAACTGAGCTCACCAACTCTGTGATTTAACTAGAAAAAGTTTCTAAAAATCTATTTGGTGTATTCACCCCCCCCTCTCTACACCAAATACCTAGCTCAGGGACCATCAATTGGTATCAGAGTAGTGGTTCAACAGACCACCATTTCTGTATCAAGAGATCTCTCTTGACAATCTGTCAGTGGTCATCTGAACAGATCCTCTTTGTGAAAAACTCATATTATTACATACTGCATATTTCTATAGATTCTTATCTTAATAGGAATCTTCCCACCTTCTCGGTAGACGATTATGCAATATGGAAGTTCAGACTGAAGAGCATTCTCTGTGCGCATCACGATATGATGTGGGACGTCATCACAGATGGACCCATCATCATCTACAAATCAGGAAACGAGCATGTCCCAACTCAAGATGGCGAACAACCAAGATATCTGCTCATTCGCAAGCCCAAGAGTGAGCACACCTCAGAAGAAAGGAAGCAAGCTGGACTAGACAGCTTCGCGAGGAACACCATATCTTCAACGGTCTCCAATGCCTACCTCAGCAAAATCATCAACAGCGAAACCGCAAAGGAGATATGGGAAACCCTAGCAAAGTTATGCGAAGGGTCGGAGGAAATAAAGGAGAATAAATTCACGATTGCATGCCAGAAGTTTGATAACTTCAAGCAGCTGGTCAACGAGTCCATCGAAGGGATGGAACTCAGATTCTCCAATATTGTGGTGGAAATAGAAACCATCAGAACTGGGAAATACACCCAGCGAGAAAAGAATCTAAAAGTTCTTTCAGCGCTCACAGCTGAATGGAACACCTATAAGGTGGTACACCAAAGTCGAAGTGACTTAGGTGATCTTTCAACTGAAAGATTATACTCCCTGCTCAAAGCCAACGAGTACAACTTGAAGATTACAATGAAAGAATCTTCAAACAATCAGAATGATGGAGAGCTGACACCTGCAACAAAGGAGATTGCGTTCAGAGCCAACTCTGACAAATCCGCATACATGCAGTCAGCTGAGTCATCGAAGAAGGATAAGAAGGACATGAGCAAGGAAGAGCTACTTGAAGAAATAGCCATGCTGGTCAAAAATTACAACAGACTCAACACCAGCAAGGGCAAATACAAGAAGTTCGCAAGAACTTACAGAGACAAGTATGCAGCAGCTGATGAGAAGTCAGCTGACAAACGAACAGAAGAATGTTGCTTCAACTGCAAGGAACCAGGACACTACCGGCTAGATTGTCCAAAGTTGTCCAAGAAAGACAAAGACCAACTGAAAGCTAAGGCAGCTGACAGAAGGAGAGCTTATATTGCCGATGAAGAATCAGAGTGCAACAAAATGGATGACATGCCATTTTCAGACTCGGAAGAAGAAGCCCTGATGGCCCATGATGAACCTGATTGGGATACATGCTTCATGGGACAAACAGACGGCATCGATGAAGATGAGGTAATGTCTCGAACTCAAAATCTATCTAACATCTCACCATCACACGAACACTCTACACAGGTCTCAGAATCTGGACTACCTGATTGGAGTCTAGTAGAGAAAGTAATGAACTATTCCAAGGAACTTCAAGAGATCCTTTACGTCATTATGTGTGAGAATGCCGAGCTGAAGGCGGAACTAAAAAAGACAAAGGTATCAGACGCAGCTGATACAACACAGCTCCAACAGAAAGTTGTTTCACTAAAAGACAAGATAGTGAAACAAGATCAGCTGATGAAGGAATTCTACTATGAGAAGAAACAGCTGATGGAAAATGTGGAAAAGGTCACGGCTGAATCGGAAAAGAAGTCAGCTGAGATCACTGAGCTGAAAAGCACCGAAGATGTACTATCTAAGAAGATAGTAGCTCTCATCAAACATTGCCTCCACAAGTGGAACAAAGGTAATGTTTGTACGTGCAAACGAACCTCCAATCCCAGCAGCTCAGCATCAACAGTTGAGGACACAGCAGGCGTCAGGAAGACCAGCTGTGAAACATCCTCAAGCTCCGTCGAAGACACAGCAGGCATCAAGAAGGTCAGCTGTGCGACAACCTCAAGCCCAACTCAGACAGCAACGTGCTCAACCTCAACGAAGACAACTGGCTGGACTTTACAGATACCAGCAACAGCACCAGCACGTTGATCGATATCAACCGAGATATCAGAGATACCCAGCTGGATACCACTCATATGAGTACCAGCTGGATAATCATTTCCAGCCACAGCATCACATGAGACAGCAGAGACAAAGGAACGTCTCAGCTAGGCACACAGCTGGAAACCAAAAGAAATCAAGACATCAAAACGGGAAGACACGGAGATCAAGACCCCGCCAGCAACAACCGAAGAACACAAAGAATGTGTATATCGACTCAGCTGGGAGAATTATCAGATCAAATGACCCAATTCGAGTCATCAAGCAGATCTGGGTCATCAAAGGATCTCTGTCTAACCCACAAGGACCCAATTAAAACTGGGTACCTGAATTTTAATTTTTTGTTTAGGTTGCAAGGAATCGACGCATCTCTGAGGAGTCGATGAGAACGCTATGGTACTTGGACAGTGGATGTTCCAAGCACATGACGCACCTAAAGCATCTACTCCAGGAGTATATCGAGCGTACAGGTCCACAAGTAACATTTGGTGACAACTCCAAAGGCCTAACCAAAGGTTATGGTACATTTAAAACTAGAAATGTTATAATCCCAAATGTTTCTTATGTACAAGGATTGCAACATAACTTGCTTTCCATTAGCCAATTCTGCGACAACGGTTTTTCTGTCAAGTTTGATGTACAGGGATGCACAGTGAAGCACAGGGAAACCAAGCAGATACTCCTAAGAGGGAAAAGAGAAGGAAATATGTACTTTGCTGACTGGAACAGCAGCCCTCCGGAGACTTGTCTTGTATCGAAAAGCAGCAATGAAGTCAGCTGGCTGTGGCACAGACGGCTGAATCATCTCAACTTCAAGACAATCAACAAACTGGCTAGGAACCAGCTCGCTAATGGAATTCCAGATCAAGTATATGACAAAAGTCATATGTGCAGCGCGTGTCAACAAGGAAAGCAGACAAGAATTTCATTCTCTCTCAAGCCAGTTCAGTCAACTGATCGAGTACTTCAACTCCATCACATGGATCTTTTTGGTCCAGTTACTCCAGCAAGCTTCAATGGCAGAAAATATACTTTGGTCGTAGTGGATGATTTCTCAAGATTCACATGGGTATCATTCTTGTACCAGAAGAGCGAAACCTGGACTAAGCTGCCTATCCTGCTGGAAAGATTATCAACACAGAAGGAGTGCAAGATATTGTCAATAAGATCAGATCGTGGAACGGAGTTTCTGAATGAAACTATTCATGACTATTGCGAGAAGAACGGAGTTCAACATCAAACATCTGCAAAGACACACACCTCGGCGGAATGGTGTAGCGAGAAGAAGAAACGAACTCTCAAGGAAGCGGCTACCTCAATGCTAGCTAGCTCGCCATTCCAAAGAAGTTACGGCCGAAGCAATCAACACGGCTTGCTTCACTCGTAATCGCTCTACTCACATCAAGGCAAGGAAAGACACCGTATGAGCTATGGAACAACAGAATACCATACATAGGGTATTTCAAGGTATTCGGATCCAAATGTCACATCCTCAACAATGGGAAGACACAGCTCAAGACGTTCGACGAGAAGACAGACCGAGGAGTATTCCTTGGTTACTTCGCTGTGAGTAAAGCATACAAAGTCTTCAACAGAAGAACTCAAATAGTCGAAGTAACTCCACATGTTACCATTGACGAATCCTCCTTCGAATATAGAGAGTCTATCAAACGAAGAAATGAAGGAGAATCTTCAAGAGCGGTCGGACAAGAGCTCAAGAAAATAGAATCAGGAATCTGGCCGAACCATTAAGTTGGGACGATGAGCCAGAGGAGGAACTTCAAATCAACCAAGAAGCTCCACCAGCTGGAAATCGAGTAGAACCTTCAACGCCAAATCAAGGGGGAACATCATCAGCTGGAAATCCAAACACAGCTGAGTCCCCAGCTCCATCTCCAGCTGAGCCTCTACAGAAGTCTCCTCAAAATCTAAATCAAAGAGAACCAATCTCTCAAAACTTAACTCCTGAGCAACACCAAGTCAGACGAAATTTAGCCACGTCAAGCATCAATCAATTGGAAGAAGAAATTTGTAAGATGAGAAGATGGATTGAAGATCATCCATCATCAGCAATCATTGGAGAACCATCTGACCAAGTCAAAACCAGAAGCTCAGCTGCTCAAGCTTCATCGGATCATCAAGAAGCAGCTGACACAGCTCAACTCTCAGTAGAGCTAGAACTGACGGTCTATGATGAAGACACAGCTCTAATGGCGTGTTACGTAGCTCAAGTGCCAGAGCCTCAATCAATTCTCGAAGCTTTGAAGAGCGTGCCTTGGACTAATGCCATGCAAGAAGAGCTGAACGAATTCCTCAGAAATTGTGTCTGGGAATTGGTCGACAGACCTCAAGAAGTCAAAATCATAGGACTCAAATGGATATTCATGAACAAATTAGATACCCTGGGAGTCGTCATCAGAAACAAAGCTCGACTGGTTGCCAAGGGCTACACTCAGCAGGAAGGAATTGACTTCGAAGAATCATTTGCTCCAGTAGCACGATTGGAAGCAATCAGACTCTTTCTCGCCTATGCAGCACATCACAAATTCAAGGTCTATCAAATGGATGTGAAGTGTGCATTCTTAAATGGAGAAATCAAAGAAGATGTCTACGTTGAACAACCTCCAGGATTTGAAGTAGAAGGAAATAAAGTTTACAAGCTAAAGAAGGCTCTTTATAGATTGAAGCAAGCACCTCGAGCTTGGTATGACACTCTGTCAAATTTTCTTGTATCCAAAGGATTCAAGAAGGGCTCAGTAGACAGAACTCTCTTCACCATCAAGTCAGGAGAAGATATCCTGGTTGTTCAAATCTATGTAGACGACATCATCTTTGGATCAAGATCAAGCTTCTTATGCCAAAGATTTGGAGAGATGATGTCAGAGAAGTTCCAAATGTCCATGATGGGAGAAATGAGTTTCTTCCTAGGACTTCAAGTCAATCAATCATCAGAAGGGATTTTCATAAATCAATCCAAATACGTGAAAGACTTGATCGCCAAGTATGGAGTTCAATCCAGCAGAACGGTAAAGATTCCAATGAACACCAACTGGAAGATTGAACCAGGAACTGAAGGGAAGTCAGTTGATTCCAGCAAATACAGAGGGATAATAGGATCCCTACTGTATCTAACAGCAAGTCGTCCAGACATCTCTTTCGCAGTCGGAGTGTGTGCCAGATTTCAAGTTGATCCAAAGGAAGCACACATGCAAGCAGCCAAGAACATTCTCAAATATCTCAAAGGAACTCAGAATGTTGGGCTGTGGTACCCAACAAGATAATCTACGGATCGAATACTCGACTCGTACTTCGCTGGAGATCGGTTGGACAGAAAATCTACTTCAGGAACTTGTCAGTTCTTAGGAAGTAAGTTGATTTCATGGTTTTCAAAGAAGCAAACGTGTGTCGCAACTTCCACGACAGAAGCAGAATATATGGCCGCCTAAGCCGCTCGCTCACAAATTTCTCGGTCGAAACATCACCGCATGACTATGAAGTGAAAACGGACAGTTCCAATTTTCGTGATAGCTCAAGTGCGATTGCCATTTCGTAGAATCCAAGATTTCACACAAGATGCAAGCATGTAGACGTACGACATCATTTCATCAGAGATCACGTAGAAAAGAGGGATGTGATTGTTGAGAAAATTCACACAGACATACAGCGGACTGATATTCTCACAAAACCGCTGATAGAAGCAAGATTCAAAATGCTGTGCGGATTACTTGGACTACTCAACCTAGACGATGCTTCACCATTGAATTGCGGACCAGTGAATGAAGACCAGTGAATAAACACCCAGTTGAATGGAAGCAGACCCAGCTGAATGCAAGCAGACAACTGTAATTCAGAATCAACGTCACTGATATTAGCTGAGAAAGAATTCAGCTAAACCAGATGCTGAAAGTGAAGGATTATTCAGCTGAGGGGGAACCAGCTGGAACCACGATCACCCAGCACACCCACTCAACCGAGGTATCAGCTGACTACAATGATCAGCTGAGAGGTTTGCAACAACATTAATTACACCTACTCAATCTGTTTTTCAGTCAACTCATATCTTGTCATATCTAATCAATCTTAATTAAGAGTCTGCAAAGAATTGAATCATGGGAGTTTCGAGGCAAAAGTCAAAACGCCTCAACCGTTCTCTCTCGCGCATTAACTCACTTCTTCTAATCAAGAAATTGACATGACGCGAGAATCACTCCTAGTCGTAGATCTTCTTATCAATAGATAAATCTTGATCGTCCATTCATCAAGAAAGCTCTTTAAATATGCTAGAAGATATACGTAAAGCATTGCATCAACCCTAAAAAGTTTTTCGGCATTCTTTCTTATTTCCATCAATTGGTATTATTTGTTTCTACTAACAAAAGTTGCAGAAGAAGAATATGGAATCCAGAAAGATATCTCCCGAAACCGATCAAACTTGAAGAATCTGTCAAAGCTTCAAGATAAGAGTTGCTTAACTCTCAAGAACCTCAAAGAAGACGGAAGTCTAGAAGAAGGTGAAGCCCATCGACAGATCCAGGCCAGCGCAGTGAAAGACTGCAAAGCTCAAGAACGTCATTCACCAGGAAGGTACAGAAAACTTCCTGGGAATGTCAAAGGAAAAAGACCTCCTCAGCCCTACTGTTTCTCTCAACATAAAAGAGAGAACGGGACATATAACTCCCTGGGATGCAAAAATCAACGTCAACAGACCTGGACCAGATGTTGATAAAGCCGGAGTTTTTAAGAGCAGTCATGTCAAAGCTCTTGCTCCACCACAGGAGGCACAGAAAAAGATGTAGGGGACAAAGCAGCATGCATCTATCTCCGTCCCAGCTGGGAATCGGAGACAACTTGAGGAGACAAAACATGCTGAAGCACCATCTTCAAACAGAAGACTCAAGTCAAAGGTGCTCAGTCAGTCAGCTGAGAAGCCAGCTGACATTATGAGAGAATTCGTAATTACTCTCCGAGGAGCAGAAGGCCCACAAGCGGTCGTTTCTTACGGTGGAGGAGAAATTCATGCGCCTACGTGAACATCATCGTCACTAACACCACAATGGAGTATTCCAGCTGATCAACCAAGCTTAAACCCCAAGACAGATGGAATACTTCAACCGCCTTCTCCTCAGTTTCCTTCAACTCCACAGGGACACCAGCTTCAAGATCTTCCGATGAAAGATGTTCGTCCCTGCACCAATCTCAAATGAGAAACATCACCCAGCCAATGATCACCTGCAGCTGGATGATGATGATATGAGCTGAACCCAAGACCATCAAGTGCTGAATCAGACTTTCTCATTCAATCTAAGAAGTCTGAAGAAGCAACATTTGCAAGGAATGAAGTTGTGCCCGACTCAGAAGATGCTATCTCCCGTGCTAACTCATCCCTCCAAGCACTCAGCTGGATCGCCCCAGCTGAATCAGACCAAGGACGCTGTGTCTGCAATCACAGCTGAGGCTAATGCTACTGAAGAAGAGCCAGCTAATACAACAGTTGAGCCACCTAGACTCCAAACCTCGCTGCTCAGAGCTGTAAACCACAGTTTCGCCAAACTAAAACATTACAACATCCGATGGTGTATCTCTCCCACCCTGTTTGATCATGCCAAAAAAAGGGGAAGTAAGGGAGAAGAGACAAGTCAAAAAAGAGGCAAACTGTTGAGCTAGAGGAACCAGCTGAATCAGAATCAGCTGAAGAGACGAGTCAAAAGAAAGAAGCAACGGATGCAGAAGAGAAGACCCAGCCAACTGGGATTGAAGACTGAAGAATTGAAGACTGAAGATTTGAAGATTTTTTTTTTCTTCTTTCTTTTTCCTGTGTTATAATGTATATTCTTACATTAATAAAACACAAGTTTTTCTGCGTCATAAGTTGTCTCAGTTAGGTTTTGGCATCATCAAAAAGGAGGAAATTGTTGGGAAAATTATAAGGTTTCGATTTGATACCAAAACCCAACTGATTCTCCAACCGAATAGATGATCGCGTCAACCTAAATAGTGTTTTCCAGCTCGCCTGTTTGAGCTTTAGATTTTCTAGGTTTACAGGTTAAGGAAGCGGAAGACATCAGTCGACCCAGCTGTGTCTACAGCAGGAGTCAGCTAGCGGAAGACAGCAGTCGACCCAGCTGTGTTTACAGCAGGAGTCAGCTAGCGAAAGACAGCAGGCGTCAACCTTCAGCTGAGTTCTCCAGCAGAGCATGATCAAGCTGAAGAGAATTCGAGCTGAGTTCAAAACACAGCCGGTCCAGCTGTACAGAACAAAGAGAACTAACTCTGAAAACTTCACTTCAAGTCAGTCCAGCTCTGAATTCAAAAGCCAGCTCTAAAGGCAGAAGATCCCGGCGTCAGAGGAAGTCAACATACCTCGACCAATGAAGGATTGCCAAATCAGCATCCTAGACTTCAGGACCTAGGATGTGACACAAATGAAGACAGGTGCAGATTCGCCCAACGGCAGATCTTGACTTTAAGAAGAGTAGGTAAGATTCAAACGGCTCCTCCAACGGCTAGTCTTGAATCTCTACCTATATAAACCCGTCTTCAACCTCAGGATCAGATACGAAAAACTATCTACAAGCTTTCATTCTCTGAAATCATCAATCTTTCAAAAGCTCTCAAGCAGTTCTACATAGTTAAAAGAACACTTTATCTTAAAGTGTTTCTAGTTCAGAAACTGCTTAGTTTTTCGTCTGTTTCCTAGGCCAAACTATTTGTATATCTTAAGCCTAGATTTCGAACGAGTTCATCATACTCTAAAGTTCTTAATTGTAAGAACTCGTTCACAGTTGGAACCCCAAACCAAACCCCTCTTACCCAGAAAGGTTAGGTCAAGGTTACGCTTGCTTGAAGCGGGAAATTCAAGTGTGTAAGGTTTTTTCAGTACCCGTAAACTGAAAGGTTAGGCTTGACAGTGCCCGCAAACTGTTGGAACACAGCTCGGGTTAGAGTTGTGAAGTTGCTTGGTACTTGGAAACCAAGTGGTAGTGGATTACCAGTGAACCTGGTCGTGGACGTGGTAGGTGTTACTCCGAACCACGTAAAAACCCGCGTGCTCTTTACTTTCTCTTTATATTCAGTTTTGTACTAACTCTTTCATATCATTGCATATTTGTTCAAAACTGCATACGCAGCTGCTCTCCAAAGACAGCTGTGTCTCTCTGAAAGTTGCACAACTTGACTAAGCTGAAAACATAAAGTTAATCTTTTCAAACTGAGTTTTTCTAAGTAACCGAGCTAAGTTTTCAAACCACCACTTTCCGCACCACCAGCTGAGTTATTTACCCAGCTGACCCTCCCCAGCTGGATCGATAACTGAGCTCACCAACTCTGTGATTTAACTAGAAAAAGTTTCTAAAAATCTATTTGGTGTATTCACCCCCCCCCTCTCTACACCAAATACCTAGCTCAGGGACCATCACATTCGCGGACGTCCGGCTTGACGGATGTGATCCGGCGGTTAGATAATGATTGATGAGATCTCCTCGGGAACATTCCACTCATCAGGGTGTGGAATTGCCATGATAGGAGCTGCATAGGTCTCGATTAAGTTGCTTGTTTTGAAATAGGGACTAACGAAATCGTACACATTTAAGCCGGCACGCCTATAACAAAAAAATTAATGTCACACGAATAATAATTCTTATATTGAATGACAAATAATTAAAAAAAATTAAGAAATAATGATAAATTACCTAATAGCGGCACAAGCGTGACGACAAGGTATCCTATCCATATCAAACTCACGGTACTCGCATGTCCGACTCTGAAGGTCAACTCGGTGAGGTTTTTTGTCTTCTTCGACCTTATATACATGTGTAGTGGTTTCATGGACTTTAAGATGATAACTGAGTTCCGCTTGTACAGCTAACTTTCCATAAGTCTCTTCTGTCAACTCATGTTGTCTGGCCATAGCACTGGCTCGTCGCTCATCAAACCAGTTTTCCAAAACAGTGCGAAAAGTCTCAAGTAACGAGGCTACTGGCAGACGTCTCGCCCACAATAAACGATTATTCAAGACCTCGGCAGCATTGGAGGTCAAGCAACTGTACCTAGGTACTGGACATTTCGACCTAGCCCACCTCTCAATCCCAATATGGGAAAGTCGACCGTGAGCACTAGGACTATTCGACTCCAACTCTGAAAAGTATTTTTCGAAAGTCTCAACCCGATAAGCGTATGCCGCATTCTTGAACTGGGATAATGCATCATTCTCAATTCGTGTCATATTTTTATGCAGGTGGTGATAACACAAACCATGCGCTGCATTTGGATAGACGAACCTAATGGCATTTTCGATACTCTTGTGCTGGTCTGACACAATTAGTAGATCTTCAGGCGGGTTGTAGCACCTGCGCAGGTTAGAGAGAAACCATTTCCACGAGTCATCGTTCTCTATCGGACCCAACCCAATTGCAAGAGGGAAGATTTGTTCATTCCCGTCCTTCGCGACGGCAACAAATAAAACGCCTTTGTTCCTTCCTTTCAAATGGGTCCCATCCACAGTAATCGGACGCAGATGCTGAAAGGCACGAATACACTGCCCAAGGGCAACGAACATGTAAAGGAACACGCCTTCATGAGTTGTCTGGTAGTCATATACAGTCTCGGGGTTACGCTCCCTCAATAAGTACAGATACGATGGGATCCTCTGATACGACCTTTCGAAGTCGCCATACGTCATGTCTATAGCTAGGTTCCTCGCCCGCAGAGTAATGCTGTATGACATTTGAATGCCGTACAATCGACGCATCTCTTCGATCATCTCTTTCGGCTTCAAAGAGACCCTCTCGTCAACCAATTTACGGGAAAAGTAATTAGCTGCAACTAGTGCAATCACTTGTCTTTCCACCCTTCGATCCAACTCTGTAAAGCAACTATGAGCCAATGTAACGTTTGTAATCCTCCAAATCGATTCACCCTTTATGGCATGCATTTTAAACGTACAAGTATCGCTATGCTTGCACTTGTAAGCTAAACGCGTCTTGCTGGAACGTACGGTGGTGTATTCAACTCGATTTTCCATGTGATATATTCCAACCATAATTTTCAATTCATTCTTGGTCAGAAATGTGGAACCCTTTACGAGTCGGCCGATGTCTGGTGCAAGTACTTCTTTCCATCCTAATGTTGTAGCATTGTCGAATTCTGGAACCGGAATAATCCAATTGCGTAGTATACGCTGTACATCATCATCTCCGGCGTGCTCTTCTCGACTAGCCTGATGGTTAGATGAGAAGTTTCTTTGCCTTAAAATATTTTCAAGCTGCCCCGGCTGACGAATCCAAGCAATAAACTCAGTAGTCACACTCTCAAGCAAATCAGCACGAGTGTTATATTCTTCATCTTCATCTGAAACATCGGGCTCATCGTGTGAAGAAGTTGTCTCACATTCAGGTGAAGGTGGAGGCATCTTGTTGTGTTTGGGCGCCGAGCTGCTACCTCCCACGTTCACATTGGGAGTACAAAATTGCTCTCGATCGATTACATAAACCACTGGATTCTCCTTTTACTCGTAAAGCAATCTAAATAAATCGGTATCACTCTGCAAAGAAACCATTAATTTCTCGCCATCGCTTGTGCCTGTTAAATAAAAAACCGATTGATGGTCCCTGAGCTACGTATTTGGTGTAGAGGGGGGGTGAATACACCAAATAGATTTTTCGAAACTTTTTCAAGTTAAATCACAGAGATGGTGAGCTCAGTTATCGATCCAGCTGGGGAGGGTCAGCTGGGTAAATAACTCAGCTGGCGGTGTGGAAAGTGGTGGTTTGAAAACTTAGCTCGGTTACTTAGAAAAACTCAGTTTGAAAAGATTAACTTAACGTTTTCAGCTTAGTCAAGTTGTGCAATTTTCAGAGAGACACAACTGTCTTTGGAGAGCAGCTGTGTGTGCAGTTTTGAACAAATATGCAATGATATGAAAGAGTTAGTACAAAACTGAATACTAAGAGAAAGTAAAGAGCACGCGAGTTTTTACGTGGTTCGGAGTAACACCTCCTACGTCCACGACCAGGTTCACTGGTAATCCACTACCACTTGGTTTCCAAGTACCAAGCAACTTCACAACTCTAACCCGAGCTGTGTTCCAACAGTTTGCGGGCACTGTCAAGCCTACACCTTCAGCCCGGGGTACTGAAGAACCTAACCACTCGAATTACACGCTTCGAGCAAGCGTACCTTTACCTAACCTTTCTGGGTTTGGGTTTGGGTATGGGGTTCCAACTGTGAACGAGTTCTTACAATTAAGAACTTTAGAGTATGATGAACTCGTTCGAAATCTAGGCTTAAGATGTACAAAGAGTTTGGCCTAGGGAACAGACGAAAAACAAAGCAGTTTCTTAACTAGAAATACTTTAAGATAAAGTGTTCTTTGATCTAAGTAGAACTGCTTGAGAGCTTTTGAAAGATTGATGATTTCAGATAATGAAAGCTTGTAGAGGGTTTTTCGTATCTGATCCTGAGGTTGAAGACGGGTTTATATAGGTAGAGATTCAAGACTAGCCGTTGGAGGAGCCGTTTGAATCTTACCTACTCTTCTTAAATTCAAGATCTGCCGTTGGGCGAATCTGCACCTGTCTTCATTTGTGTCACATCCTAGGTCCTGAAGTCTAGGATGCTGATTTGGCAATCCCTCATTGGTCGAGGTAGGTTGACTTCCTCTGATTCCGGGATCTTCTGCCTTTAGAGCTGGCTTTTGAATTCAGAGCTGGACTGTCTTGAAGTGAAGTCTTCAGAGATAGTTCACTTTGTTCTGTACAGCTGGACCAGCTGTGTTTTGAACTCAGCTCGAATTCTCTTCAACTTGATCAGGCTCTGCTGGAGGACTCAGCTGAAGGTTGACGCCTGCTGTCTTTTGCTAGCTGACTTCAGCTGTAAACACAAATTGGTCGACCGTCGTCTTCTCTAGGCGAGTCCAAATTCGTAAACACAGCTGGGTCGACTGCTGTCTTCCACTTCCTTAACCTGTAAGCCTAGAAAATCTAAAGCTCAAACAGGCGAGCTTGACAACACTATTTAGGTTGACGCGATCATCTATTCGGTTGGAGAATCAGTTGGGTTTTGGTATCAAATCAAAACCTTATAATTTTCCCAACACCGATAAATCAGCGCTCGATGGACGACACATAGCATCTCTAATCTGATGCATAAGGCGATCACGACCGATCTGATCCACTGCCATGAACACAACAACATTATCTCCACCTACGTATTCCGATCCCTCCCAACGACCACTGTGTCGTATAAGAATACGTTGCCACGACGACATCTGTAGATACAAAAAAATCATGTCAGTTATACTATCATATGCATTGTATTGAAATGAGACTGACCTAACATGAAAATTAAATAAAAAACTAGGAGATTTTGAAAGGTCTGCTTGCTACTCGATGGTTGACTCGATTGAGTACTCGGTCGAGTCAACCATCGAGTAGTCGTGAACCCAAATCATAAAACTCTAGTACTAAAAAACCTAACCCTAATCATGCATTTGTCACGTATTTTCATATTTACATATCCATTAAACCCTAAAATCCTAAATTCATTGAAATTCGAATTTAAATAAAAATCATGTCATATATAAATCATGCAAAATTACGAATTACAAATTCTCATCTTACACGTGTTCATTAACATGTGACAAATATTCATTTCAAAGAATTATTTTTAAAAAAATCATGCATTTGTAAGAAATCTCGAACGTGTAGCTAACAACTCGATCGAGTTATTGATCGAGTTGTCCATCGAGTCTCATTCATTTATCAAGCCAGTTCGATCGTGTAGCTAAGAACTCGATCGAGTTAACGATCGAGTTTTCCATCGAGTCTTATCCATCAAGCCAGCTCGATCGTGTAGCTAAGAGCTCGATGTATTAGCTGGCTCTTCTTCAGTAGCATTAGCCTCAGCTGTGATTGCAGACACAGCGTCCTTGGCCTGATTCAGCTGGGCAGTCCAGCTGAGTGCTTGGAGAGATGAGTTGGCACGGGAGATAGCATCTTCTGAGTCGGGCACAACTTCATTTCTTGCAACTTTTGCCTCTTCAGACTTCTTAGATTGAATGAGAAAGTCTGATTCAGCACTTGAGGGACTTGTGTTCAGCTCATATCATCATCATCCAGCTGCAGGTGATCATTGGCTGGGTGATGTTTCTCATTTAAGCTTGGTGCAGGGACTTGAGCATCTTTCATCGGAAGATCTTGAAGCTGGTGTCCCTGTGGAGCTGAAGGAAACTGAGGAGAAGGCGGTTGAAGTATTCCATCTGTCTTGGGGTTTAAGCTTGGTTGATCAGCTGGAATACTCTGTTGCGGTGTTGGTGACGATGATGTTCATGCAGGCGCATGAACTTCTTCTCCACCATAAGAAACGACCGCTTGTGGGCCTTCTGCTCCTCGGAGAGTAATTACGAATTCTCTCATAATGTCAGCTGGCTTCTCAGCTGACTGACTGAACACCTTTGACTTGAGTCTTCTATTTGAAGACGGTGCTTCAGCATGTTTTGTCTCCTCAAGTTATCTCCGATTCGCAGCTGGGACGGAGATAGATGCATGCTGCTTTGTCTCCTGCATCTTTTTCTGTACCTCCTGTGGTGGAGCAAGAGCTTTGTTATGACTGCTCTCGAATACTCCGACTTTATCAACATTTGGTCCAGATCTGTTGACGTTGATTTTTGCATCCCAGGGAGTTGTATGTCCCATTCTCTCTTTTATGTTGAGAGAATCAATGGGGCTGAGGAGGTCTTTTTCCTTTGACATTCCCTGAAAGTTTTCTGTACCTTCCTGGTGAATGACGTTCTTGAGCTTTGCAGTCTCTCACTGCGCTGGCCTGGATCTGTCGAAGGGCTTCACCTTCTTCTGGACTTCCGTCTTCTTTGAGAGTTAAGCAACTCTTATCTTGAAGCTTTGACAGATTCTTCAAGTTTGATCAGCTTCGGGAGATATCTTTCTGGATTCCATGTTCTTCTTCTGCATCTTTTGTTAGTAGAAACAAATAATACCAATTGATGGAAATAAGAAAGAATGCCGAAAAACTTTTTAGGGGAGATGCAATGCTTTACGTATATCTTCTAGCATATTTAAAGAGTTTTCTTGATGAATGGACGATCAAGATTTGTCTATTGATAAGAAGATCTACGATTAGGAGTGATTCTCGCGTCGTGTCAATTTCTTGATTAGAAGATGTGAGTTAATGCGCGAGAGAGAACGGTTGAGGCGTTTTGACTTTTGCCTCGAAACTCCCATGATTCAATTCTTTGCAGACTCTTAATTAAGATTGATTAGATATGACAAGATATAAGATGACAGAAAAACAGGCTGAGTAGGTGTAATTAATGTTGTTGCAAACCTCTCGGTCGATCATTGTAGTCGGTGATACCTCGGTTGAGTGGGTGTCTTTGGGTCATCGTGGTTCCAGTAGTTCCCCTCGAATTTGAATAATTCTTCACTTTCGGCATATGGTTTTAGTGAATTCTTTCTCGAGTGATATCGGTGACGTTGATTCGATTTGCGGTTGTCTTGCATTCACTTGGTCCGTCTTTTCACTTGGGTGAATTATCGTCTGGGTTGAGTAGTCCAAGTAATCCGCACAGCATTTTGAATCTTGCTTCTATCAGTGGCTTTGTGAGAATATCAGCCCGCTGTATGTCTGTGTGAATTTTCTTAACAATCACCTCCTCCTTTTCTACGTGATCTCTGATGAAATGATGTCGAACGTCTACATGCTTGCATCTTGTGTGAAATCTTGGATTCTACGAAATGGCAATCGCACTTGAGCTATCACGTAAAATTGGAACTCCGTCCGGTTTTCACTTCATAGTCATCCGGTCGATGTTTCGACGGAGAATTTGTGAGCGGCGGCTTCCGGCGGCCATATATTCTCGCTTCGTCGTGGAAGTTGCGACGCACGTTTGTTTCTTTGAAAACCATGAAATCAACTTACTTCCTAAGAACCGACAAGTTCTGAAGTTGATTTTACGTCCAACCGATCTCCGGCGAAGTACGAGTCCGAGTATCCGATCAGTAGATTGTCTTCGTGGGTACCACCAACATTCGAGTTCCTTTGAGATATTTGAGAATGTTCTTGGTTGCTTGCATGTGTGCTTCCTTTGGATCAACTTGAAATCAGCGCACACACTCCGACTACGAAAGAGATGTCTCGAATGACTTCTTTGTTAGATACGGCGGGGATCCTATTATCCCTCCGTATTTGCTTTGGAATCAACCGACTTCCTTCGGTTCTGGTTCAATCTTCCAGTTGGTGTTCATTGGAATCTTTACAATTCTGCTGGATTGAACTCCATACTTGGCGATCAAGTCTTTCACGTATTTGGATTGATTTATGAAAATCCCTTCTGATGATTGCTTGACTTGAAGTCCTAGGAAGAAACTCATTTTTTCCCATCATGGACATTTGGAACTTCTCTGACATCATCTCTCCAAATCTTTGGCATAAGAATCTTGATCTTGATCCAAAGATGATGTCGTCTACGTAGATTTGAACAACCAGGATAACTTCTCCTGACTTGATGGTAAAGAGAGTTCTGTCTACTGAGCCCTTCTTGAATCCTTTGGATACGAGAAAATTTGACAGAGTCTCATACCAAACTCGAGGTGCTTGCTTAAATCCATAAAGAGCCTTCTTTAGCTTGTAGACTTTATTTCCTTCTACTTCGAATCCTGGAGGTTGTTCAACGTAGACATCTTCTTTGATTTCTCCATTTAAGAATGCACACTTCACATCCATTTGATAAACCTTGAATTTGTGATGTGCTGCATAGGCGAGAAAGAGTCTGATTGCTTCCAATCGTGCTACTGGAGCAAATGATTTGATGGTCCCTGAGCAGGTTATTTGGTGTAGAGGGGGGGTGAATACACCAAATAGATTTTTCGAAACTTTTTCAAGTTAAATCACAGAGTTGGTAAGCTCAGTTATCGATCCAGCTGGGGAGGGTCAGCTGGGTAAATAACTCAGCTGGTGGTGCGGAAAGTGGTGGTTTGAAAACTTAGCTCGGTTACTTAGAAAAACTCAGTTTGAAAATATTAACTTAACGTTTTCAGCTTAGTCAGGTTGTGCAACTTTTAGAGAGACACAAATTGCTTTGGAGAAACTGTTGTGTGTGCGATTTGAACAAATATGCAATGATATGAAGGAGTTAGTACACGGTTTGAATATAAAGCGAAAGTAAAGAGAGACGATGAAGAAACACGCGAGTTTTTACGTGGTTCGGAGTAACACCTCCTACGTCCACGACCAGGTTCACTGGTAATCCACTACCACTTGGTTTCCAAGTACCAAGCAACTTCACAACTCTAACCCGAGCTGTGTTCCAACAGTTTGCGGGCACTGTCAAGCCTACACCTTCAGTTTCCGGGTACTGAAGAACCTATCCACTCGAATTACGTGCTTCAAGCAAGCTTACCTTTACCTAACCTTTCTGGGTTTGGGTTTGGGTATGGGGTTCCAACTATGAACGAGTTCTTTTAATTAAAAACTTTAGAGTATGATGAACTCGTTCGAAATCTAGGCTAAAGATATACAATGAGTTTGGCCTAGGGAACAGACGAAAAACTAAGCAGTTTCTTAACTAGAAACACTTTAAGATAAAGTGTTCTTTGATCTATCTAGAACTGCTTGAGAGCTTTGGAAAGAATGAAGATTTCAGATAATGAAAGCTTGTAGAGAGTTTTTCGTATCTGATCCTGAGGTTGAAGACGGGTTTATATAGGTAGAGATTCAAGACTAGCCGTTGGAGGAGCCGTTTGAATCTTACCTACTCTTCTTATATACATGATCTGCCGTTGGGCGTATCTGCACATGTCTTCATTTGTGTCACATCCTAGGTTCTGAAGTCTAGGATGCTGACTTGGCAATCCCTTATTGGTCGAGGTAGGTTGACTTCCTCTGATTCCGGGATCTTCTGCTTTTAGTGCTGGCTTTTGAATTCGGAATTTGTTGTCTTGAAGTGGAGTCTTCGAGAGATAGTTCCTTTGTTATACATTTGGACCATTTGTGTTTTGAACTCGGCTCGAATTCTCTTCGACTTTATCGAGCTCTCGCCGGATCACTCGGGCCTCGAAGGTTGACGTCTGCTGTCTTTGCTAGCTGACTCCAGCTGTAAACACAGCTGGGTTGACTGCTGTCTTCTGCTTCCTTAACCTGTAAGCCTAGAAAATCTAAAGCTCAAAAAGGCAAGCTGGAAAACACTATTTAGGTTGAAGCAATCATCTATTCAATTGGAGAATCAGTTGGGTTTTGGTATCAAATCGAAACCTTATAATTTTCCAAACATGATTCTTCGAAGTCAATTCCTTACTGCTGAGTGTAGCCCTTGGCAACCAGTCGTGCTTTGTTTCTGATGACGACTCCCAGGGTATCTAATTTGTTCTTGAATATCCATTTGAGTCCTATGACTTTGACTTCTTGAGGTCTGTCGACCAATTCCCAGACATAATTTCTGAGAAATTCGTTCAGCTCTTCTTGCATGGCGTTTGTCCAAGGCACGCTCTTCAAAGCTTCGAGAATTGATTGAGGCTCTGGCACTTGAGCTACGTAACACGCCATTAGAGCTGTGTCTTCATCATAGTCAGTCAGTCCTAGCTCTACTGAGAGTTGAGCTGTGTCAGCTGCTTCTTGATGATCCGATGAAACTTGAGCAGCTGAGCTTCTGGTTTTGACTTGGTCATTTGGTTCTCCAATGATTGTTGATGATGGATGATCTTCAATCCATCTTCTCCTCTAACGAATTTCTTCTTCCAATTGATTGATGCTTGACGTGGCTAAATTTCGTCTGACTTGTAGTTGCTCAGGAGTTAAATCTTGAGAGATTGGTTCTCTTTGATTTAGATTTTGAGGAGACTTCTGTAGAGGCTCAGCTGGAGATGGAGCTGGGGACTCAGCTGTGTTTGGATTTCCAGCTGATGATGTTCCCCCTTGATTTGGCGTTGAAGATTCTTCTCGATTTCCAGCTGATGGAGCTTCTTGGTTGATTTGAAGTTCCTCCTCTGGCTCATCGTCCCAAATTAATGGTTCGGCCAGATTCCTGATTCTATTTTCTTGAGCTCTTGTCTGAATCAGTCTTGAAGATTCTCCTTCATTTCTTCATTTGATAGACTCTCTATATTCGAAGGAGGATTCGTCAAAGGTAACATGTGGAGTTACTTCGACTATTTGAGTTCTTCTGTTGAAGACTCTGTATGCTTTACTCACAGCGAAGTAACCAAGGAATACTCCTCGGTCTGTCTTTTCGTCGAATGTCTTGAGCTGTGTTTTCCCATTGTTGAGGATGTGACATTTGGATCCGAATACCTTGAAATATCCAATGTATGGTATTCTGTTATTCCATAGCTCATACGGTGTCTTTCCTTGTCTTGATGTGAGTAGGGAGCGATTCTGAGTGAAGCAAGCTGTGTTGATTGCTTCAGCCCAGAACTTCTTTGGAATGGCAGAGCTAGCTAGCATTGAGGTAGCTGCTTCCTTGAGAGTTCTGTTTCTTCTTTCTGCTACACCATTCTGCTGAGGTGTGCGTGCTGCAGATGTTTGGTGTTGGACTCCGTTCTTCTCGCAATAGTCATGAATAGTTTCATTCAGAAACTCCGTTCCACGATCTGATCTTATTGACATTATCTTGCACTCCTTCTGTGTTGATAATCTTTCCAGCGGGATAGGCAGCTTAGTCCTGGTTTCGCTTTTCTGGTACAAGAATGATACCCATGTAAATCTTGAGAAATCATCCACAACGACCAGAGTATATTTTCTGCCATTGAAGCTTGCTGGAGTAACTGGACCAAAACGATCCATGTGAAGAAGTTGAAGTGCTCGATCAGTTGACTGAACTGGCTTGAGAGAGAATGAAATTCTTGTCTGCTTTCCTTGTTGACATGCGCTGCACATATGACTTTTGTCATATATTTGATCTGGAATTCCATTAGCGAGCGGGTTTCTAGCCAGTTTGTTGATTGTCTTCAAGTTGAGATGATTCAGCCGTATGCCACGGTGACTTCATTCTTGCTTTTCGATACAAGACAAGTCTCCGGATCTTTGTTCCGATCGGCAAAGTATATATTTCCTTCTCTTTTCCCTCTTAGGAGTATCTGCTTGGTTTCCCTGTGCTTCACTGTGCATCCCTGTGCATCAAACTTGACAGAAAAACCGTTGTCGCAGAATTGGCTAATGGAAAGCAAGTTATGTTGCAATCCTTATACATAAGAAACATTTGGGATTATAACATTTCTAGTTTTAAATGTACCATAACCTTTGGTTAGGCCTTTGGAGTTGTCACCAAATGTTACTTGTGGACCTGTACGCTCGATATACTCCTGGAGTAGATGCTTTAGGTGCGTCATGTGCTTGGAACATCCACTGTCCAAGTACCATAGCGTTCTCATCGACTCCTCAGAGATGCGTCGATTCCTTGCAACCTAAACAAAAAATTAAAATTCAGGTACCCAGTTTTAATTGGGTCCTTGTGGGTTTGACAGAGATCCTTTGATGATCCAGATCTGCTTGATGACTCGAATTGGGTCATTTGATCTGATAATTCTCCCAGCTGAGTCAATATACACATTCTTTGTGTTCTTCGATTGTTGCTGGCGGGGTCTTGATCTCCGTGTCTTCCCGTTTTGATGTCTTGATTTCTTTTGGTTTCCAGCTGTGTGCATAGCTGAGACGTTCCTTTGTCTCTGCTGTCTCATGTGATGTTGTGGCTGGAAATGATTATCCAGCTGGTACTCATGTGAGTGGTATCCAGCTGGGTATCTCTGATATCCCGATTGATATCGTTCAACGTGTTGTTTCTGTTGCTGGTATCTGTGAAATCCAGCCTGTTGTCTTCGTTGAGGTTGAGCACGTTGCTGTCTGAGTTGGGCTGGGCTTGAGGTTGTCGCACAGCTGACCTTCTTGATGCATGCTGTGTCTTCGACGGAGCTTGAGGATGCTTCACAGCTGGTCTTCCTGGCCTTTCTTGTGTCTTCAACCTGTTGATCTTTGAAATTTCTTTGGGATTGGAGGCTCGTTCACACGTACAAACATTACCTTTGTTCCACTTGTGGAGGCAATGTTTGAGGCATCCTTTGATTCGTTGTATCCCATTTCCGCTTTGAGTGCCGCTGGACGCTGAGCACTAATGATCTCGTCCATTGTTGACGTGGCTTTGATGAGAGCTACTATCTTCTTAGATAGTACCTCTTCGGTGCTTTTCAGCTCAATGATCTCAGCTGACTTCTTTTCCGATTCAGCTGTGACCTTTTCCACATCTTCTATCAGCTGTTTCTTCTCATAGTAGAATTCCTTCATTAGCTGATCTTGTTTCACTATTTTGTCTTTTAGTGAAACGACTTCCTGTTGGAGCTGAGTTGTATCAGCTGCGTCTGATACTTTTGTCTTTTCCAGTTCCGCCTTCAGCTCGGCATTCTCACACATAATGACGTCAAGGATCTCTTGAAGCTCCTTGGAATCGTTCAATACTTTCTCTACTAGACTCCAATCAGGTAGTCCAGATTCTGAGACCTGTGTAGAGTGTTCGTGTGATGGTGAGATGTTAGATAAATTTTGAGTTCGAGACATTACCTCATCTTCATCGATGCCGTCTGTTTGTCCCATGAAGCATGTATCCCAATCAGGTTCATCATGGGCCATTAGGGCTTCTTCTTCCGAATCTGAAAATGGCATGTCATCCATTTTGTTGCACTCTGATTCTTCATCGGCGATATAAGCTCTCCTTCTGTCAGCTAGTTTAGCTTTCAGTTGGTCTTTGTCTTTCTTGGACAGCTTTGGACAATCTAGCCGGTAGTGTCCTGGTTCCTTGCAGTTGAAGCAACCTTCTTCTGTTCGTTTGTCAGCTGACTTCTCATCAGGTGCTGTGTACTTGTCTCTGTAAGTTCTTGCGAACTTCTTGTATTTGCCTTTGCTGGTGTTGAGTCTGTTGTAGTTTTTGACCAGCATGGCTATTTCTTCAAGTAGCTCTTCCTTGCTCATGTCCTTCTTATCCTTCTTCGATGACTCAGCTGACTGCATGTATGCGGATTTGTCAGAGTTGGCTCTGAACGCAATCTCCTTTGTTGCAGGTGTCAGCTCTCCATCATTCTGATTGCTTGAAGATTCTTTTATTGTAATCTTCAAGTTGTACTCGTTGGCTTTGAGCAGGGAGTATAATCTTTCAGTTGAAAGATCACCTAAGTCACTTCGACTTTGGTGTACCACCTTATAGGTATTCCATTCAGCTGTGAGCGTTGAAAGAACTTTTAGATTCTTTTCTCGCTGGGTGTATTTCCCAGTTCTGATGGTTTCTATTTCCACCACAATGTTGGAGAATCTGAGTTCCATCCCTTCGATGGACTCGTTGACCAGCTGCTTGAAGTTATCAAACTTCTGGCATGCAATTGTGAATTTGTTCTCCTTTATCTCCTCCGACCCTTCGCATAGATTTGCTAGGGTTTCCCACATCTCCTTTGCGGTTTCACAGTTGATGATTTTGCTGAGGTAGGCATTGGAGACCGTTGAAGATATGGTGTTCCTTGCGAAGCTGTCTAGTCCAGCTTGCTTTCGCTCTTCTGAAGAGTATTCCTTCTTTGTCTTGAGAGTTGGCCGGTATTCTGGTTGTCCTCCATCATGAGCAGGAACGAGTTCATTTCCTTGTTTATAAATAAGGATGGGTCCGTCTGAGATGACGTCCCACATCATGTCGTGATGCGCACATAGGAAGCTTTTCAATCTGAATTTCCAGATTGCATAGTCATCTACCGAGAAGGTGGGAAGATTCCTGTTAAGATAAGAATCCATAGAAATATGCAGTATGTAATAATATGAGTTTTTCTAAAAAACAGATCTGTTCAGTTGACCACTGACACAGAGTTTCAAGACAAATCTCTTGATTCAGAAACAGCGGTCGTTTGAACCACTGCTCTGATACCAATTGATGGTCCTTGAGCTAGGTATTTGGTGTAGAGGGGGGGTGAATACACCAAATAGATTTTTCGAAACTTTTTCAAGTTAAATCACAGAGATGGTGAGCTCAGTTATCGATCCAGCTGGGGAGGGTCAGCTGGGTAAATAACTCAGCTGGCAGTGCAGAAAGTGGTGGTTTGAAAACTTAGCTCGGTTACTTAGAAAAACTCAGTTTGAAAAGATTAACTTAACGTTTTCAGCTTAGTCAAGTTGTGCAATTTTCAGAGAGCCACAGCTGTCTTTGGAGAGCAGCTGTATGTGCAGTTTTGAACAAATATGCAATGATATGAAAGTACAAAACTGAATACTAAGAGAAAGTAAAGAGCACGCGAGTTTTTACGTGGTTCGGAGTAACACCTCCTACGTCCACGTCCAGGTTCACTGGTAATCCACAACCACTTGGTTTCCAAGTACCAAGCAACTTCACAACTCTAACCCGAGCTGTGTTCCAACAGTTTACGGGCACTGTCAAGCCTACACCTTCAGTTTCCGGGTACTGAAGAACCTAACCACTCGAATTACACGCTTCGAGCAAGCGTACCTTTACCTAACCTTTCTGGGTTTGGGTTTGGGTATGGGGTTCCAACTGTGAACGAGTTCTTACAATTAAGAACTTTAGAGTATGATGAACTTGTTCGAAATCTAGGCTTAAGATGTACAAAGAGTTTGGCCTAGGGAACAGACAAAAAACAAAGCAGTTTCTTAACTAGAAACATTTTAAGATAAAGTGTTCTTTGATCTATGTAGAACTGCTTGAGAGCTTTTGAAAGATTGATGATTTCAGATAACGAAAGCTTGTAGAGGGTTTTTCGTATCTGATCCTGAGGTTGAAGACGGGTTTATATAGGTAGAGATTCAAGACTAGCCGTTGGAGGAGCCGTTTGAATCTTACCTACTCTTCTTAAATTCAAGATCTGCCGTTGGGCGAATCTGCACCTGTCTTCATTTGTGTCACATCCTAGGTCCTGAAGTCTAGGATGCTGATTTGGCAATCCCTCATTGGTCGAGGTAGGTTGACTTCCTCAGATTCCGGGATCTTCTGCCTTTAGAGCTGGCTTTTGAATTCGTAGCCGGAATTTGTCTTGAAGTGAAGTCTTCGGAGATAGTTCCCTTTGTTCTGTACTGTTGGACCGAATTTGTGTTTTGAACTCGGCTCGAATTCTCTTCGGCTTGATCGAGCTCTCTTGGAGGACTCGGTGAAGGTTGACGCCTTTCTTGTCTTTTGCTAGGCGACTCAGTTTGTAAACACGGTAGGTCGACCGTCGTCTTCCGCTTCCTTAACCTGTAAGCCTAGAAAATCTAAAGCTCAAACAGGCGAGCTGGACAACACTATTTAGGTTGACGCGATCATCTATTCGGTTGGAGAATCAGTTGGGTTTTGGTATCAAATCAAAACCTTATAATTTTCCCAACACCGATAAATCAGCGCTCGATGGACGACACATAGCATCTCTAATCTGATGCATAAGGCGATCACGACCGATCTGATCCACTGCCATGAACACAACAACATTATCTCCACCTACGTATTCCGATCCCTCCCAACGACCACTGTGTCGTATAAGAATACGTTGCCACGACGACATCTGTAGATACAAAAAAATCATGTCAGTTATACTATCATATGTATTGTATTGAAATGAGACTGACCTAACATGAAAATTAAATAAAAAACTAGGAGATTTTGAAAGGTCTGCCTGCTACTCGATGGTTGACTCGATCGAGTACTCGGTCGAGTCAACCATCGAGTAGTCATGAACCCAAATCCTAAAACTCTAGTACTAAAAAAGCTAACCCTAATCATGCATTTGTCACGTATTTTCATATTTGCATATCCATTAAACCCTAAAATCCTAAATTCATTGAAATTCAAATTTAAATAAAAATCATGTCATATATAAATCATGCAAAATTACGAATTACAAATTCTCATCTTACACGTGTTCATTAACATGTGACAAATATTCATTTCAAAGAATTATTTTTAAAAAAATCATGAATTTGTAAGAAATCTCGATCGTGTAGCTAACAACTCGATCGAGTTATTGATCGAGTTGTCCATCGAGTCTCATTCATTTATCAAGCTAGTTCGATCGTGTAGCTAAGAACTCGATCGAGTTAACGATCGAGTTTTCCATCGAGTCTTATCCATCAAGCCAGCTCGATCGTGTAGCTAAGAGCTCGATCGAGTTAACGATCGAGTTCACCATCGAGTCGCGAAGAACAACCCAGATTTTTTTTATTTTTGTTTACGAAAGAGATTGTCTACGTACCTTAGTAAGTTAAGAAACAAGAACGCGCTACGATGGATCTTTCGCTTCTATTTTCTTCGACTTTGCGTGAATATTTGGGGCACAAACAAGGACACAAATTTTGTATTTTAGTTGTTAGATTGAGTCATTTTGTACTGTTTCATAGCCTTATAAGTTTATGTGGGCAGCCATATTCAATGAAGCTCCAACAACTTTCTTACAAGAAATTGAATTAAAGTACCTTCATTTATGTTGGTGTCCTTTTTTTACCTTAAATTCCTCTTCAATTCAGTACCTGCATGTCCTCTCAATTTTTATCTGCCACTGTGTGTGTGTATATATATATATATATATATATATATATATATATATGCGTGTGTGTGTGTGTGGGCGGTCGCTGCATGTAAAGAAGAGAGAGAAAAATTGAAAAAATAAAGAAGAGAGAGAAGAGAGAGAAGAGAGCAGCAATTGACTTAAAAGGAGTGAGAGAAAGTGATATTTTATTTATTAATAAGAAAATGTCAACATCGCCAACTTTCTCTCACATGTGCAAGGATATTTATGTCATTTAACTTCAAAATGGTCATAAAACTTCTACTTTATGAACTAGGGACATATAACTTCTAGTTTTATGAAAAATGGCCATATATGAGTACTAAGACTATAAAAGTTGAATACATAGTTGATATCACGAAAATGCTATTTTCCCTCCGAAAAGCACGTCTGAAAAAGTAGCAGGTTTATTCAATTTATTACCTGATTAAATATGAAAGTTTGGTGGTTAATAGACATTGATTTCTTTGCAGAATATGTGTGAGATTTAGTATTGATGACTGAGTTTTGTTTGGGCTCCAAGTAATTCACATTATAAATACAGGCACATTTGACATGGTTTATCTCAATCATTTCTACTCATTTGTTTCTATATCATACAAATTTCTCAATCTTCTTCTTTCATATCTACATAACATAAATAATCTCAGCCGAGACTTGCTAATGTATGAACTATTTCATTTTTGTCATTCTCTCACCATTAGAAATGGTGAGTCCATCGAAAATGATAATTCTCGATTTCAACATGCCAATCACCCCAAGTGAAATTGTAGCGTTAAAATTTCTCGAAGTTTATAAAAGCATTATCACTTATAGATGATTTAACCACAAATAAAAAATCTGATATATTTCTCTAAAAAAAAAAATCAGAATCAGAATCCCTCAATTTGTAGATGTCATGTAACAAAGAATCCCAAATTAATTCTTATCTTTCCGAAAGAAAGAAAAAAAATATTTCTACGTAAAATAAATCAATAATTAATTAATCATGATTCTGGGTTTTGAAATAATGTGAAACGAGAAAGAAAAAAAAATGTTTTAAAACAGAACAGAACACGAGGCTGTTGAATTTGAAGAATCCAAAACATTAAAAAAATGAAAATGAAAATTATATAAATGTGAAACACGATGGTAATAATTGTCTGAAGCTTTTCTTGACTGGATTATTTTAATAAAGTTGATATAAATATCAAAAACCCATCACATATTTCTCAAAAAAAAGAAAAAAGAAAAAAAAAAGCCATAACATAAAGTATGAAGCACAAAATTGGTATTTGATTATGACAGACAAAATGTGTGGTACACTTTAACTTGTGTCTTTTCTTGTCCTTCCCATAGTGATAGCCACTTTTACATTTTATTTTTGTTTTTCTACCTATAAAATATGTTATGAGGGAAAAATTATTGGATAATCTCTTGAAAATTAATTCAAACGAAATGGAGAGATATCTTTGTACGCGAGGAAAGTGTAAGCACTTGGAATTCATTCAATATTAACAAAATATTGAAGTACAGTAGAAAATCTGAGCTAGTATGTGTCCATGTCCTAATCATGGGCGTGTCAGAAAATATTAATGGGGCGGGCTTCATTATATTTTTAAAATTTACAACGAGACAAATAAATATATTACATAACGATATATTATAAAATAAAAAAATTAAAACATAATAGTAACAAAAATATATCAATATTTCATACGCTAAAAATGTTCTAATATAGTATTAGAAAAATGACCTAAAAATCAAAACTAGGTGATGTTATTAAAAAAAGCAATGGCAACTAATATCTATATATGTACACATTGATTAAAGGGAAAAGGTGCAAATACCCCCTCATGTTGACAGCGCTAGGCAAATACCTCCTTGAACTTTGTTTAGGCGCAAATTCACCCTTTCCTAAAGTTTTCAGGTGCAATTAACTCCTCGCCGTGATGGAAATGACACTTCCGTCAGCAAAAAAAAATATTTTTGAGGGATATTTGCCTAGCGCTGCCAACATGAGGGGGGTATTTGCACATTTTTCCTTGATTAAAAGCGCTGCAAGATGTTATCATTATTAATTTTTGAAAAATATCATTCCCAATGAGACAAGAAAAAATTTATCTTTGTTGGCCAAGTTTAAGTTTAGATATACTGCTATGGTATTCATTTTTTTTTTCTCTTAAAAACTAAAAAACGTGTACTTTAATAAAAGAAGTGCTACTGCTATTGACTTTTTAACTTTAGTAATTTCTCTTTTACCTAGACCCTAGTCCCACAATCATTTATTTATTTTATCCTTATTCCTTCTCTTCTTTCTTCTTCAACTTCAGGGCAGTCGTCGTCTTCTTCATCTCTGCAAATTTTTCCGATGAGCTCAGCTCTCATCTTTACATAATTTTTCTGTCTTCTTCTTTGTCTCTTCGTCGGAGTTAGCATGGGCTGACACCAATTATTTTTGAAAATGGCAAAATCAGGGGGCGTTTACTTTACATGATAGGATAGATTAATAAAACATAGGTTTGAGATGATCAAACAAGCTCAAAAGTAATCAATTCACCAAAAAAGTAATCAATTCATTAAAGTAAACGTTGGATTGACATATACTATTTTTATCTATCTATCTATCCTATCACTTCAAGTAAACGCACCCTAAGTATAGAAGGAAAAAAAAAGGTTGGCGTGGGCTTGAGCCAACCCCAACCCAAGCGTGGCTCCGCCCCTGGTCCTAATTCCTGTTTTTGTGAAAGAGGTTTAGATTTAATATTCGTTTAATATATATATATATATATATATATATGCATGCACTTTAGTTTAGTATTTTTATTTTTTAGACCATATAATTTTCCTTCTGTAAGTTGATCAAAATTATAGAAGGTTTTTTTTTTACGATAACCCGCAGCCGCTACAGGACACATTATGTAAATCATGCTTAAGTGCGCTACAACCCTTTACTGAAACAAACACGATGCGTTTAAGAATAAATCCAATTTCTTCATACCAAATTTTGAATTTGTTCAGTGTTCGAAGATTGGCGTTGTGAAAATTGGAGGTTATGAAGAAGAACAACTGAATTCTTGGATTATGAAAATATAGTTGTCAATTAGTAGGGGTAATTTAGATATTTTGAATCACACTATTCCTTATTATAAGTCTGAATCAGACCTTTTGATTTAATTTTTTTTCACACTTTTTGTGATAAAAAAATTAAATAAAAAAGTGTGATTTTAATTTTTTTTATCACACTTTTAGATTTAATTTAAAAAAAATAAATCAAAAGTGTGATTCTGACTCCCAAAAAAGAATTGGCGACTTTAAACCTGGCCCATTTTTGTTATAACTATGGACCCTAGCTTATCTCTTTCTCTTAATTTTTGCTATTCTTCGATTCGGCCCATGTATGTTATTGACAAATTTCTGTTACTAAAAATAGTTTCTCAATATTGATATAAATATTTCTCTTTGTAACAATAATAAATTCAATAAACTTCGTTATAATAGTTCTGCATTCAATATACATTAATTAGACATGCAATTGCCCTCAATTTTCAAGACCCGTTTCAATGATTATATATTTAAATAACTAAGAATATAGTTTGAATTAATCAAATGCCGTAACCCTTTCTTAATAAAGTTTGAGATCAGATAATTTCATTAGGACCAACAAAAGTTCATGAAACAAAATAACTGCAAACATGGCAATAACATGAGTATATAAAAAAAATCCAACATATACAGAGGTCTTATTTTTAGATCAAAACATCTGGAAATCATTGAACTAACAGTAGAAATTTTTTTAGTATACATAATATTCTAAACAATGAGGCGATGGCATTAAATCCGACGTGGTACAGAAATTTTTTATTTAGAAAAAGGAAAGGATGAGTGGATTATTTCCGGAGGTCCATCACTTTTTGCCATGATGGACGGCTGGAAATATCCATCCACCATCTGTAGACATTTTTCCGCCGTTTGATCGAATCATCCATTACTCCTTCCTCCATCAAAAACCTTGTGTTTGGCAGGTGGCTCAGATCAGCTATGGTGAACCTCTCCCCACCCAAATATTTGCTCTTCGACAGCCTGTCCTCGTACACGTCGAGCACTTTCTCCAATTTGCCCTTGCAATCGCGGACTAATTCCATGTCGCCCACTTGGCCCTCTTGGGGCAAAATCAGAAGTTGGAGGACCATTGTGTAAATCAATGGATTATAGTTGTTGACTTCTACTTCTAGCCATTGCTCCACCACAGCCCTCTCTTCCAATGTGTCTCCCAATAGATTTATGCCACATTCGCTTGCGCTTTTTGCTGCGTAGTACCTGATTATTGCCCTCGACTCTGCATTCCAAATAATCAGTACAGAAAAAAAATACTCTGTTTTTTCTTTTTATTATTTACCAATTGTAATACTAATATTTGCAGGTATTACCGAAAAGCTTGAACTCGCCATCCTCTATGGCGGGAACTTGTCCAAAGGGCTGCAAATTGGGATGAAACTCTTATTTTAATTATAAAATAAAATATACCAAAAACGTGTGAATAATTAAATCTAGATAAAAATTCAATTACGTGATACGTGACATGATTGAGTCAATAAAGTAATTTCTAATTTAGTATTTGTATGTACTAGTAGTAGCCCGTCGAAATTCAACAGGAAATTACTTTATATTTTAATTTATATGTATACATTTTAAAAATAATTTTATATCTTATTTAGTTATTTAGAAGTTGTGATATTGTTTGCGTTAATTATTAATCAAACTTAACAAATTAATTTTATTTCACGTTTGTAAATTTATAATTAGGAATGACAATTAATCGAGTATACTCATTTATTATGTATTTTCAAATCTAAATTTGTTTAGAATTTTTTTACATGTTCGTCTTAATCTCGGTTAAAATAGTGACTTTACTGTACATACTCGTCTCAATTCCGTTGAGTAATACTCGATAAAAATATGAGCACTCCAAATAATATTAATTAAAATTAGTAAAAATTCTTCTTTCTATGTTATTTGAACCGTCTCGCTGGTTTATTCTAAATTACTCGATAAAAGTATAAACAAAGTTAATATTAATTAAAATTAGTAAAAATCATTCCTTTTTAAGTATATTTGAACCATCTCGTTAGTTCATGTTAAATTCATATCTCTAATCTTCGCCAAAATATGGAAAAAAAATATGTTTACATCTTCAAATTAATATTAATTAAAATTAGTAAAAATCCTTCTTTCTATGTTATTTGAACCTTCTCGTTGGTTTATGTTAAATTATTCAATAAAAATCTAAACAAAGTTAATATTAATCAATATTAGTATAAATTCTTCCTTTTAATTATATTTGAACCGTCTCGTTGGTTCATGCTAATTAAATCGATATCTCTAATCTTTGCCAATTTTATAATATTAAATATATATATATATAGAGATTATTATATATGAATTAAGAATGTATAAAATAAGGATTAATAAGAATGTATTCCGAAATTGTTATTATTTTAATATGTGTAATAGAAGAAATTAATTAAATAGTGGGAAAGATAAATATGAGATGTGATTAATAGATAAACATGTGATATTTCAAGAATATGAAATTAATATATAAAAATTAGAATATATATGAATTAAAATTAGAAAAATTTACCAGAATAAAGGAAAATCTGAACGGAGCACGATAAAAATATGAACACTCCAAGTAATATTAATTAAAATTAGTAAAAATCCTTCTTTCTATGTTATTTGAACCGTCTCGTTGGTTTATTCTAAATTACTCGATAAAAATATAAACAAAGTTAATATTAATTAAAATTGGTAAAAATCCTTCATTTGTAAGTATATTTGACCGGTCTCATTGGTTCATGTTAAATCGATATTTCTAATCTTTGCCAAAATACGGAAAAAAATATGTTTACATCTTCAAAGTAATATTAATTAAAATTAGTAAAAATCCTTCTTTCTATGTTATTTGAACAGTCTCGTTGGTTTTTGCTAAATTATTCAATAAAAATCTAAACAAAGTTAATATTAATTAGAATTAGTAGAAATTCTTATTTTTAGGTATATTTGAACCGTCTTGTTGGTTCATGCTAATTAAATTGATATCTATAATCTAGTAATAGTCCGTCGGAATTCGATGGAAAATAATTTTATGTTTTAATTTATATGTATATATTTCAAAAATAATTTATATCTTATTTAAAAGTTGTGATGTTGTTTGCATTAATTATTAATCAAACTTAAAAAATTGATTTATTTCACGTATCTATATTTATAATTAGGAATGATAATGGATCGAGTATACTCAATCATTATGTATTTTCTAAATCAAAATTTCTTTAGAATTTTTCTACATGTTTGTCCTCATTTCGGTTAAAATAGTGATTTTACTGTACATATTCGTCTCAAATCTGTTGAGTAATACTCGATAAAAATATGAACATTCCAAGTAAAATTAATTAAAATTAATAAAAATCCTTCTTTCTATGTTATTTGAACCGTCTCGTTGGTTTATGCTAAATTACTCAATAAAAATCTAAACAAAGTTAGTATTAATTAAAATTTACAAAAATTCTTCTTTTTAAGTATATTTGAACCGTCTCGTTGGTTCATGCTAAATCGATATATCTAATTTTTGCCAAAATGCTGAAAAAAAATATTTACATCTTCAAAGTAATATTAATTCAAATTAGTAAAAATCATTCTTTTCATGTTATTTGAACCGTCTCGTTGGTTTATGCTAAATTATTCGATGAAAATATAAACAAAGTTAATATTAATTAAAATTAGTAAAAAAACCTTATTTTTAAGTATATTTGAACCGTCTCGTTAGTTCATGTTAAATCGATATCTCTAATCTTTTCCAAAATACGGAAAAAAATATGTTTACATCTTCAAGTTTGTTTGTTCTTTTTTTTAGCTACCTATCCCACATTTGATTCAATGTATATATTTTATAGAAAGCACTAATCGAATTTTTAGAAAAACATAAATGAAAATTAAAAAGGATTTCATATAGACATGTTGATTAAATATATTTATTTAGTCTTCATTGGGATTTTCATTTACAAATTTTCTATAGTATATATGAATTAAGAACGTATAAAATAAGGATTTTTAAGAATGCATTCCGAAATTGTTATTATTTTAATATGTATAATAGAAGAATTTAATTAAATAGAGGGAAAGATAAATATGAGAAGTGATTAATAGATAAATATGTGATATTTCAAGAATATGAAATTAATAAAAATAAAAATTAGAATATATATGAATTAAAATTAGACAAATTACCAGAATAAAGAAAAATCTGAACGGAACACTGTGGATGGGGCAACTTTATTTTCGTATTAGTAATAGATTAATATCAATCATGTCGTGCCTCTTATATTTATATATACACTATATAAAAGATAAGCACCAAAATAATAAAAAAAAATTACCTGTCTTGATAGAAAAAGTGGGGTTTTCTGCTCCCCTGATTGAAGATCAATTGGTATGAGCTCAAATTGAAAGCCCAACTCCACAAGACAAGTCAAAACCCTTTGTGGGCAAGCTGCATAGCTCGCGCCGTACACTTTAACAACCATTCTTTCCCAATCACTTAACTTATAAACTCTTTTTTTTTTATTAAAATTATTTGATGTATCGAAATGCTTCGATCTACAAAATAATAAGTCCTACTTTTCATTTTATATTGGATTTGCATGTTGGTTGGTTGCACGAGGAGTTCTACTCACCATTCTATATTTTATTTTTTTTATTTTTAAGTTGGTTGGAACTTGGAAATTAAGATTTAGTTTGGTTTATTTTTTTTGGTTCTTTAAAAAAAAAGATTTTGTATGGGAATTAAAAACTTTCGAAGATGAACATGTATTTTGATGCGCCTTTTTGGGTAAAATAACTATATATTCCCCTATTTATTATATAGGTCTTGATACTAGAAAGATAATGTTCTCCTTAAATCATCTTCCAAATAACTTGAGATGTAATCCTAATTTATATGAATTTATATGAAATTATATAGACATTCATATTCGACAACCACATAAATGCCTTGATTAGAAAAGCTATATATTTTGCCTTCAAAAATCATATTTTTCAAGAGGACTCTCTTTTTTTTCCCCCTTTTTTTAGAGGGAAAGATATATTATTACTTCAAGAGGTCTTGCTTTTAAATTGTTGTCGGTAGTGAGAGATATGCTTTATTCATTGCATTTCCTATTAATGTTGTGTTTATTGTTAAGCTATATATATAATCTTCTTTTGTGATTTAACTATTTCTTAAAACATAATGCCGTATTATGCTTCTACTAATTTTGAATGTAAGTCTCGTTTTCATCTACCTACCAATCTCCTTTGTCCCGGTGGTTGTCACGTGAGGTATGGGTATGGGCAAGTGACACATAATTCACCTAAAAGATTTATACGTTCTAATTTTGTCGTAGTTGATTTCATTTCAAATTAATTTTAAGTTTATTTATAGATATAATGCAGTACTCCCTTCGTCCTGCCATAAGTGACCATATTTCCTTATTGGGTTGTCCCATCATAAGTGGTCACTTTCCTAATATGGAAACACCCTTTCTCACACAAAAGATGTGGGATCCACCCCTTTTTATCTTTTTACCCTTTAAACACTCTTCTCCTAAATACCCGTGCCTAAAAGAAAGTAGCCACATATCATGGGACGGAGGGAGTATTTTAATTATAATGCGAATGATGCGTTGTAAACATATTGTAATTTAAGTCACCAATCAAAATGTGTGAAATTCTTAATATCATCAAACACCTGTTTTTTTGAGAGAATCATCAAACACCTGTTATCCATATAAGCTTTCAAAAATCAAATATTTTTAATAATTTGTCTAGCAACTCCCCATCCTGTACCCCCATTATTCACTACTAAAGGCGATCATTTAAAAAACAAAAAGGTGTTCGTTAGTTAAAAATCAATCGGAATTTAATTTAAATTTTGATCAATTTATTTTTAGTTCATAAAATTTTGGGCCGAAGAATGGTAGTTAGGATCGGTTTTAATCGAATTTTCTCGATTTGGGTAGGCTCGGTTTCTTTTCCTTTTTCCGGGTATATTAATCATCCTTACACTTTTCTTTCCTCTTTTTTTTTCTTTGGTGGTGCCAGGTGTTCAATTTAATCGTTTTTTTAAGTTGATAAGGGAAAGTGGTGGGAATGATTTATCTATTTATAGAAGAAATCTTTACTGTTTGAGTGTCCCTAAATGAACAATTTACTCTTATTGTTAAATTTGGGATTAAGGCTCAAGATACAACATTTATCATATTTACTTCATTACTCATTAATCCAACCACACAACTCGACAAATTACAACATACTTTTTCATTTTAATGTACAATTCCGAAGTTCAAACTTGTACAATTACAATATAGTACATGTCACAATTACAATAATAACTCAAATACTCTATATACAACATTTTAAATTCAGTTCAATGCTAGACTGGAAAATCAAACAATGAAACCAAAATCGAAATGTCTCGAAACTATAAACTTGACCTAGATTTTTTATTCAAATATATGTACATGTACATATATGATGATTAATAATTTGATTATGTATTATTTTGTGAGTAAAAATAATTAGGTCTGTCCTTCTATAGATGCTACCCATTTTAGGATATAATCTCCCAAAATAACCTAAATTGAGGGCCATGCTATAATTAAGCCTAGACCTGCCCATTTTTCATGAACTCACGGTTCAAATCTGGACCGAAACGCCGGTCAACGGTTTTTTAACCGTAACCGTGGTCGACGGTTTCGAACGGTAAACGGAACCGGTGGTAGAAGGGTCGGTTACAGTTCAAGCGGATGGGTAATCGGAACCGGCGATTTATAAAATTAAAAAAATAATAATAAATATTATATATATTGCAAAAATAAATATATACATGTAATAAACCGCCGGTTTTCGGCCTTAAACCCGCGGTTTTCTACGAAAATTATATAAATATAAATATATATATATATATATATAAATTATCTCTTACTTCTATAATCTATCTAAAAACATATCCATTTAAGAATTCATCTCCTTCAAACTATTTCTCAACACCTTATCTTTTGTCTTTATTAAAATTTTCATCTTCATACTATTAAAGAATAAGTTAATTTTCGTCGTTCGTATTAATAATTAATGTTCGTTTCATGCTTCATTTACATAATGTCTTTATCATAATCAAAGTAATAGTATAAAAAATAGTAAAAAAACAAAAACAAAAACCGAAGGGCCGAACCAGAACCGACGATTTTTAACCGGAACTGAAACCGCCGTTTCTCAGCCTGGAACCGGAACCGGGAATAGTGTTGGCAGGCCGGTTACAGTTTAACCTCCGGGGGAACCATAGCCAGCGGTTCGAGGCCCGGAACCAGCGGGCATCGAACCCCCTGGCCAGGTCTAATTAAGCCTATTATGCAACTATTTACTGACCATTTGGTTTTTTATGCTATACCCATTCTACCCACATCCGTCTAAAATTAGATAGGGTAAATTAGGCAGACTACTCCCCTAATTTATATATTAAATTCACAACAGCTGCAACTGCAAGTGGATTAATAAGAAATATCAAGATATAAATAAAAACTCCTTAAAAACTATAAATAAAAACTAAGTTCACACAGTACTTGACTAGGCACGCCTATTATGCATGTGTTTGTGCAGCGTATTAACCCAAAACAAAAAAAGCACCTTCTTTTTTGCTCATTTTATTTTATTGTGTAATATGATTCGTTCAAGGTTTGAGAATCCAGTTGATCGACATAGTGAAAATTATCATGCATTTTTCTCATGTGAAAAGGGTAAATTTTCGGCTAAATTGCCATAATTTCTAATGTACATCATAATATCTGGGTTTTTACTTATCATCTGTATAATTCAGTATTAATGAATACTGTGCTCAAGTCTTTACAAGAGCAGACGAGCTTCTTGGAGGAACAAGTGACTTAGCATATGCAACTGGCAAAGCAAAAATCTTCTTTGGTTTGCTAACATAAGCCCTCCTCGTGAAGTTGTTGTAGTCGTTTGCTTCTATCTCGTCTAGGATCTGTCGGTACAGAAGCAACGATGCCCAAACCTGCAACACCAACGCGAACCTTACAAACATATCCAGACAGACATATGTATAGACACAATAAATTGTTGAATTAGTCGAGCTTAAAATACTTACTGGCCATCTACTGGCCCCGCTGAGCTCTTTCACTCCAATCTCTGCATCATCAAAGAATTTCCTCGCCCTCTTGATTTGTTTCTTCATGAAATTTCTCCATTTATCAGTTACTTTCCCAGCAAATATGTCGTCCTCTGATAGCCCCGCCTGTGCCAACTCGTCCTGAGGCAGATAGATTCTTCCACGTCGTGCACTACACCAAAAGAGTATATAAGAACCCATATTCTTGCACACACACACACAGAGAGAGAGAGAGAGATGTGTATTAGTAGATTACAGTTGAACTACAAATCAACAACTACAGAGTATCCAAACTAGATATTGGAAAGGTCATTTTCTTGATGTAATTCTAGCATATTTTCCAACAACCCAGAAACATACGTAGAATCCTTACGAAACACATTTCATATTTCAACGTAGTTTACAGTGACATAACGTGTATATTATAAAATGAATGTGGAGTTTAAATATATACTTACTCTTCTCCAACATCTCTGAGAATATTGGTCAACTGATTAGCAAGCCCCAACTCCAAAGCAGCATTGTAGACACTCTCCGTCGTAGCCTGGGATTCGGGTGCTATGCCCATAATCGGCACACTCATCAATCCTACAGTACCAGCGACATAATAACAGTAAAGATACAACTCATCAAAGTTCTTGTATCTCGACTTCCACAGGTCCATTCTCATTCCCTCAATCATATCCCTGAATGGCTGCGGTCAGGGTAAATGGCATCAGATGTATGGATAAATAGCTTCCAACACGACATCACACGGCTAAATGCATGAAAGCACGCATGTAATTATAATCAAATTTATTAGGAGAAGTTTCGTACTAGTTGATAAATGATTCAAAATAGCAATTCTGTCGCTTTCCATAAGTAAAGAAGAAAAGATGTCATCAATAAAAAATGAATACTCCCTCCGTTCTTTTTTAAGTGTCCCATTTAGCTCAATTTTTTGTTTTCAAATAAGTGTCCTATTTCAAAATTTGAGAGTAAAATAATAGTATTCTTCCTATTTTATCCTTATTTAATGTTTCTCGTAATTTGTTAATTAGTTGTATGTATACAATAATGATGGTAATCAATAAGGTTATATAGGTAAAAAAATTTATTTCCTTGGTATGTGTAATTTGACGGTGGGGGACACTTATAAAAGAACGGAGGGAGTATTTGTTGTGTGTGCTGCACATATCAGCTTTGATGCCCCCAATAACCTTAGCAAGTCAAGAATGGTTTGTGATCCACTCGCATCTAGAACAGTTAAAAGCTCGATCAGATGACATGTCTGAAATGACATAAATCTTCATTTTGAAGCATATATACATATCCCAATAATCTTAATAAGTAAAGAACAGTTTGTGATCAGGACAGTTAAAGCTCAATCAGATGACATGTCTGAAATGACAATATATCTTGGTTTTGAAGCATCAATACGACGGTTTGCATGAAAACATAATATTTTGTGTATGGACTCTTTCCCAAAAAACAATCAAGTAAATCAAAAGAGGTAGCCAAGACAAACAAATACTGCCAAAATGGTCTAACCTGGATGTCAACAGGAAACCTGGAAACGGTATCTGCTAGTGCAGCATCGAGCATATCAAAAGGGCGTCCTCTAAAAATATCTTCCAGCCTCGCTTCCCACCTATCCAAGGCCATTGGAGTTATATGTGACGCGTTTGGCCCATCAACGAGCTCATCTGTTCTCCTACACCAGACTGCATAATATATAAATGACAACAGCCAGGTGAGACAAGCTTGACCACTGCTGGTACACACTAATTTCCTTCAATAAATAGCAACACGGAGAGATATGCAAATACGAATCTATTGGTTGGAAACAACATATTTTATCTTTTTATAGATTCATGTACAATTACCATAGTTTTATTATTCTAGGAATTCATATAGTTTTTTCAGATTCATCAAAATCTCATACTCAACCAAATTTCAGATATTTTCCGAACTTTGTGTGTGAAAGGTCCAACGGAAGCCGCCTCAACAGAATTAGGCTCTTACTCGACACTAATTACTTTTGTTAACCAACCTTTTTGGAATCTGCAATAATGATTAAATCAAGGAATTATGCAGTACTGCAATCTTATGGACTACTGCTAAATTGGTGGATAACTGACATTACTTGTTTACTTCAGATCTTTCAAAGTTTGTAGATAGTTCAAAATGAAAGGTGGAAAGCTGCAGTATAATTATCATACTCGACACAGATAGGAATGCAATCATAAGTAAAAACTGATCAATTGACGGCCAAATAAACCAATCATAGTGATGAAACAATTCAAGTCCAGACATAACAAGATTTGAGAATGAGTCTTACCATATATAGCCCAGATAGCTCTTCGCCTCTCCGGGGTCATTAACAGAGTACCTGTCAAGGAACCAGATAACAATTAGGCATTGTTACTCTGTACATGTATAAGATTACATCCCCCAACAATGATACCTTCAAATTTTCCTGTTAAACATATAATGAATAAAGAGGTCTAACCGAGGTAAAATGTCTTGGCATATTCGGCACATACTTCTCGACAACGATCATAAGCTTCACTCAACAAGCCTAGAGATCCCGGAAGCACAATATCCGGCTTCACATCCAAATCCTCATCAGGTTTCAACCGCCTCTTAACCAAGGCTGCCTGCTTCAAAACCACATCATAGACCTTCTGCTCAGATGTTAAGGCGATTTCCCCTGCTGGACTAGCTACCATACTCGACGTGAGAGAGAGTGTACCTCCATTCTCCAAGCTCGAGCTCCCCAAGCAGGCATACCTAAAATCTGCATTCATAGAGCTATAGTTCTGCCTTTTCTTCCTACCCCTGTTTAGGCTGCCATCACTAATCACATTTTTGCACCGAGAACCATACCTAGAGGAATCAAGAATCCGGTTTCCATCTCGGACCGACTCCAAGAATCCGACACCATTAAACACCTCAGAGGTGGGAGAAACCACCCACAACATAGCAACAGACATGCTTCAACTACAATTTTTTAGACAAATTCTTGATTTTTGAACTTTCTATCTCTTATCTTATCTCCTTAACTATATAAGATTCACCAACCACCAAAATCTATCCAACTTTAAAAGCTAATCAGTTTGCTTCTGATACAGTCCTGCCAAAAAATGAAGAAACCAACTCCAAATTCAGGCAGAGTGAGGGTTTCTGCAAAACAAAGCAACCATACAATCAACATTTACAACAATTGAAAATAACAACATTCGTCCCATTAAAATCCCATTAAAGGAAAAAAAGGCATTCCCCATTAACAACAGCACCTACCAGAAAAATTCTCCTCAGAAACAACTCAAAATAAAATAAGCTGAAAATCACTATGCATCAAGATTATATAAGTAATGGGCTAGGAGCACTTTCTATATTTAGTCAACTGAACTACAATAAACTCACTTTTTTATGCTGTCCATACACGTAGAGTTATCTTCATATAGCAATTTTTATAACACGAAACACTAACTTAAACCAGATAAAATGGGAAAGCAACATATTAATAAACAATAAACCACAAAAATAAAAATCAAGAAACAGTAACCCGAAACCATTAAAACAAACCTTTTTAAATTTTGATGAAAACACGGTTTGGCCAAGACCTCAATATCACTAAAAAGGAGAATTTATATTGGCCAGCCAAATATTTCACAATCCGAGCAGCTCTCTACTCTTCCAGAAAAGTTGAATAAAGTAGTCGTTATAATTTTTTTCTTGATTTATATAGAATTAATTTTAAGTGATTCGCATTTTTCTCGCTGAGATGATGACTTAAATTGAGTGATTCATATTCATTGCTGTAAATCTTGAGCCTATTTAATGAGTGGAAAATATTCATAGCTGTATGTTGTGAGCTTTTTCTAAATGGGTCCCACTTCTGTCAGTGACCCGTTTCGTTTGGTACCAAGAACCCGAGTATCTTGTTTTCTTTCTAAACTAGATTCCATGGCATGTACTGTAACAAATTAGATCCTCTATTATATAGTTAATAATCGTACACTTATTATTTAAATCGTATTGAAGAAAAAAGAATTACAAAGAAGTTTCAGATTTAATCTCTACTGCCTTTCTAAGTTAAAAATATATACATACATATAATAATAATTTAATTATTAGACTAAGAGATGAAATATGATTTTAGAATGGAGGATCTGGTTTGCCTACTTTATGACTATGCAATATTATTATTTCTTATTTTACTTGAAAAAATTATAATTAATTCAAATCATCCAACTAATCACTAGGGAAGACAACCTTCGCCTAGTACGTCATTTTTAATACATAAAATAGGAAATTTGGTTTTGGAATATCTATTTAGCTTTTCACCAAGTTCCAATGAAAATAATCTATTATATGTGAAGTTTAAAAAATTTGCGGTTATAAATCTAAATCATCTGATATTTTTTTCAGAAAATATTCTATTTTATGTTTATTTATTTATTATTATTCAATTTGTAAGAGAGTAATCCGGAGTCGTTATCCGAAGTGTTCATACTTCATACAATTAAACCTCATTCATATATCATAACCTGCAAATCATAAAATAGAGTATATTTTACATATAGGCAAGCCACCGCTGTAAACGGTGCATAATATAAAAAGGCAAATTGTCATAACATACACCTATTCTAGTAATGAAAAATGTGAAAGTTATAGTATAGGGCTTGTTTGCTAGGGGTGATTAGGATGTGTAATATATATTATACACCCTAATATCTTGTTTGGTATAAAGTATGAGGCCCTTTATAAAATTCGGGCCCGAATTATACATATTGTTATATATATAGTGCTAACCGGATATGTATAATGAAATTTAATACATAAACTTTCGGTCTAAAACAACCTATTTGTTGTGAGCATCTTAAACTATATACGTGAAACAAATAAATACACTTTTTTTTATGAGTACTCTCATTAATATCAATTAAGTTTGTATTAATGACAATTTGCCTGTTATACACTTAGGGCTTGTTTGCTAGGGGTGATTAGGGTGTATAATATATATTATACACCCTAATATCTCGTTTGGTACAAAGTATAGGGCCCTTTATAAAATTCGGGCCCGTTGAATTATACCTATTGTTGTTATTATCTAATACCACCTATGAGGTGGTATAAATAATACTGCAACTAAATATAAGAATAAATTACTATAATTTCACCCTTTTACCATAATTAATATGTTTTGCAGAGAATTTAATACATCATACCAAACACAATATTAATTCTTTATACGTATTAAGATATCCCAGCTAATCATATCAAGCCTTATCCCATACTTCGTAGCAAACGAGCCCCATAATAGTATATTAAAACCAAACCACCATTAGCATAAACATTAGTGTCGTTTGATGAGACTATATTTGAAATATAATATTTTTATTTTACAAAAGAAGATATAGTAGTATAATAATAAATTATTTATTCTGCGCGTGAAAATAGTGATGGTCCCAAGACGGATACCTTGGTGTAGAGGGGGGTGAATACACCAAGGTTTAAAAACTTTTCCAATTAAAACTCTTTTGAGTGAGCTGGCTGTATTCGATCCAGCTGGAAGGCAGCTTGATCAACACAGCTGGCAGTGTGCGGAATGTGGTGGGTTTTTGGAAAGTTCGTCTGATACTTCAAATATATTACAAAGCTTTGTTTCTCTTTTCAGTTAGTCAGTTTATGCAGCTTGATAGAATGCTTATGATGAGTTAGCTGGATGCATGATAAAACAGGAAAGAACAAAGCAACTTAACGTGGTTCGGAGAAACTACTCCTACGTCCACGACCAGAAACCTCTGGTAATCCACTAAGGATACCACTGACTTTTCGCGCAGTCAGCAAGCGTTGCAGCTTAGTTCCTCAACCTGGATACAAGTTTACGCGTACTGTATCGAAACGTAACTAGACTGTTTACGGGCACAGCTGAAGCCTACCTGTAGTTTACGGGAACTACAGAACCAACACTCGAATTACGCGCTTCGAGCAAGCGTACCTTTACCTAACCTTTTATGGGTTTGGGTTTGGGGTTTCCAACTATGAACGAGTTCTTACAATGAAGAACAAAGAGTATGATGAACTCGTTCAAACTAGGCTTAAGATGGGAATGATTATATGCCTAGATACTAGTGGGAGAGAGCTTCAGCAGCCTGAGAATGAATAAGAACTCATAAGAATGAAGGCTGCTGGATCTTGAAGCTTTTCTGAGAGATCTCTTGATCTTTGGTTAGACCTCTTTGAATGTAGTATGTTGATCTCTCGTTTTGTATTTTCTCTCTCGTCACTTCACTCCTTCTGATGATGAAGAAGACTCATATTTATAGGGAGAGATTAGAACTAGCCGTTGGAAAGAGCCGTTCTGAATCTCTACCTAACTTCTGACAAGTTGGTCTTGTCTTCTTCCTTGATTTCCTAGTAAAGCAATCCTAGGTCTGACTTCTAGGTGCTGAGGTGTCAAGTTCCTGATGGTTCAGGTCAGTTCTGACTTTATCTCAAGTTGACTTCGACTCTGCTGTGCTGGTGACTCTGAGCTGTCTTGAACTCTGCTGGATCTTTGACGCTGAGCTGAGTCTTGAACTCTGTTGGGTCTTGACGTTGAGCTGAGTTGCCACACAAGTTGGGTCTTTCCTACAGCTGTGTCTGGATGAACTTGATCGTCTTGAATCTGGATAACGTTGCTGATCACTCGACTTAGCTTACCCTGCTGTGAACTCAACTTGGTTTTCTGCTGTCTTCAGTGACCACCTGTAAACTTAGAAACTCTATAATCTCAAACAGGTGAGCTGGAAAAATACTTGGGCTTGTGCAATCATCTACTCGGTTGGGGTCAGCTGGGTTTTGGTATCACTTCAAAACTCTATTAATTTTCCCAACAATTTCCCCCTTTTTGATGATACCAAAACCCCAAGTTGGAAAAACAATTTACTTCCCCCTTAACAGGAAACGGGGTTTTAAAAGATTAAACATTCACAGCAGATAATCATATTCAGAGCCTGGACAAAGAGAGATTGTCTTCAGGTTGATTTTGATAAAACGAACTTTTCATTAATAAGAAGAAATTTTACAACTTTCTAATTACAAAAGTTCAAAAGATAATTCCCAGTTGGTTGGGTTTTCAGCTGTGCTACTTTCTCTGTTCGTCAATCTGATGGTCAGTCTTGAGACCATATCTGTTGAAGATGAATTCTTCCAAGTTCCTCCATTCATCTTGATTTTTAGACTTGGAGATTCCTCTTTCGCCAGCCCAGTAATGAACTTCTTTGATAATTTGGGCCTTGTCAGGTAGATTCGTTCCAGCTAAAGTGGGATGCTTTAATTGCTTGACTTTTGGAGCTTTGAGCTGGATGTCGTTTCTCTTGGCAGCTAGGGCTATTGATCTTGCCATCATTGGATCTTCTTCATGAAGTTCGATCAAGTATTCTTTGAACGCAGTTTCATGATCCATTCCTTTGAATTGATTCAGGTAGTAGAATTCTTTGATGAATTCTGTTTTGCATTATTCCCAGTTTTCATTGATTACATCTGGGTTCCTCTTGTCAGATCTTGGAATACTTGAAGCTGCTTGGACTTGTTTCTTCCTAGCTTGCATGTAGCTCTGCCTTTTCTTCTTCTGCTTTTTCTCAGCAGGCTTGAGCGATTCAGCTTTCTTCTTGATGATTTTGTCCAGCTCCTCTATTTCTCTTCTTTGCTCGTTGTGGAAGTTACACAGCCAGTGATAATCCTTGTATTCTTCTGGCTTATGTCCACAGGCTTTGGCAAGAGCAACCATTTTCTCTCTCCATGTCTCTTTGATTGCTGTAGTTGGCTCTTCCTCATCCAGCTCTTTAGCAAAGTCGTCGATTTCTGACTGATTTGTCTGTACAGGTTCCCCCTGAGCTGCAGCTTTCCTCTCCATTGATTTTCCAGCTTCATTCTGATCTTCCTCCTTTTTGGCATTATCAATAAGGGAGGCAGAGAGGTCAGGGACTGTTGCGTTGAGCTTGGCGGGAGCAGTTTCCACATCAGTGATCTTGGCTGAGTTGTCAGCTGAGACGATGTTCAGCTGAGCAGCGTTGTTGCTTCCAGCTCTGAACTGAGCATCCAGATCTTTGTATAAGTTGAAGAGTTGGCGGATGTCAGAGCTATTGGAGAGAGTGAACTTTTTGAGAGCTTCCAGCTGGCTTGAAATATTTGCTATGTCGTCGACCAGTGGAGCTTGATGTCTTGTTACAATCTCAGGAACTCTCTTTTCTAGAAGGTGTGAATGATCAATCCTTTGAGAGACAAGAGATTGTTTGAGATCTAGACTTGTACTTTCTTGTAAATCTTGAGCAAATTTGTGGACTTCATCAATTGTCCGCTGTTGCTCTCTAACTTGACAGTCTAGAGCTGTGAACCGCATGATGATATCCACTTGAAACTTCAGTCTGTCCTGAAAAATAATTTCTTCAACCTCTTTAGAAATTGCTTCCTTCATGGCGGTTGAGAGCTCGGCAACTGAGTCAGTTTGAGTTGCAGAATCAACAAGACTGGGTTTGTTTGCCTCGAACTCGACCAGTGCGCGAGTGTCATCGGCAATTGGACTTGGTGGGGCTGCTGCCTCTGGTTCAGCTGTTGCATCAGCTGTTTCTTCAATGATCATTACCTCAGCTGTGTCATCTGGTACAGCTTCCTTGGTAATCTCAACTGAGACTTCTTTGGAGTTGTCAGCTTCAGAAGGTGTTTCCCATCCCGCTGCTGTTAGAAGCTTGTTGGCTGACTCCCAGACGTCTACTGGGTGCGGCTTGGGGTATTGCTGAGATACTTCGATGATACCTCTAATGAGATCATCTTGATGCAAGTATGCATCCTCCATACTTCCAAAGCCAAAAGTGTGCTGGAGGCATGCTTCATCCGTCTTCAACTTTTTGTAAGAGAAGGTTTCTATCAGCTGCTCATTCTGGTACCAAGTTGCCATCTTGGTGGCCAGATAGAACTTGAGATCTCCAACTTTAACGAGGGCAATTGGCAGGTGCACCAAGATGGGATATTGAGTTAGAACACTCTTGATCCCTACGATTCGTAAATCCTCGTACATAGCTTCCATGAAGGCTGAGCCAGTAGAGTTGAGCGATGGAGAGATAGTAGAATCACTCTCATCTGATTCTATGGAGATTTGAGGAACAAGTTCAATTGGGTTCACAGTAGGCTGTGAAGAAGTATCAGCCAACTGCGTGTGAGTTTGAGCTTTGGGTGAAGGCTGTTTTGGGGGTGAGCTGGGATTGGCAAAAGTGGGTTCAGCTTGGATGTCAGCTGGCTGTGAAGGAGCTTCAGCCAGTTGAATATCTGCCTGCTCTTTTACAGGAGATGGCTCTTTGGTTGGAGAGCTGGGTGAAGGAGAAGACTGTTTCGGCGGAGTGCTGTGAGGCGGTGAGGGCTGGGGTGAGCTGGGATGTACAGGAATATTGCCAAGTACTTGGGCGATAACCTGGGTCGGGGAAGGTGGAAGAGTTGTCTGACTCTTTGGATTATCCAGCTCGTCCTCTGAGCTGGATGACGATCCATCATTCAATCCCATCTCAGTCAGGATATTTGATCCGTATTGATTGAAGGCCGACACTGGCTGTGGGGAGAGAATCACCATTGCTTGACTTGGATTTTCTTCAGAGGAAGGTCTCGCCCCAGATGGTGGAATGACAGCTGTTTTCTTTTTCTTCTCAGCTGGACCTCCAGCTGGTTTGGGGTCAGCTGTTGTTGGGAAAATTAATAGAGTTTTGAAGTGATACCAAAACCCAGTTGACCCCAACCGAGTAGATGTTTGCTCAAACCCAAGCGTTCTTCCAGCTCACCTGTTTGAGCTTATAGAGTTTCTAAGTTCAGGTGGAATCGCTGAAGACAGCAGAAGACCCAGCAGGGTAAGCCAAGTCGAAGTGATAAGTAACGTTATCCAGATCCAAGACGATAAAGTTCTTCCAGACACAGCTGTAGGAAAGACCCAGCTCGTGTGACAACTCAGCTCAGCGTCAAGACCCAGCAGAGTTCAAGACTCAGCTCAGCGTCAATGATCCAGCAGAGTTCAAGACAGCTCAGAGTCACCAGCACAGCAGACTCGAAGTGAACTTAAGATAAAGTCAGATCTGATCTGGACCATCAGGAACTCGACACCTCAGCACCTAGAAGTCAAACCTAGGATTGCTTTACGAGGAAATCAAGGAAGAAGACAAGTCAATCCTGTCAGAAGTTAGGTAAAGATTCAGAACGGCTCTTTCCAACGGCTAGTTCTAATCTCTCCCTATATATAGAAGTCTTCTTCATCATCAGAGAGACAAGAGTGACGAGAGAATATATTCAAGAGAGATCAACATACTTCATTGAAGAAAGTCTAACCAAAGATCAAGAGATCTCTCAGAAAAGCTTCAAAGATCCAGCAGCCTTCATACTTATGAGTGATTATTTATTCTCAGACTGCTGAAGCTCTCTCCCACAAGTACCTAGGCATATAATCCTTCCCATCTTAAGCCTAGTTTGAACGAGTTTATCATACTCAAAGTTCTTCATTGTAAGAACTCGTTCATAGTTGGAAAACCCCCCAAACCCAAACCCAGAAAAGGTTAGGTAAAGGTACGCCTGCTCGAAGCGCGTAATTCGAGTGTTGGTTCTGTAGTACCCTTTAAACTACAGGTTAGGCTTCAGCTGTGCCCGTAAACAGTCTGGTTACGTTTCGATACAGTACGCGTAAACTTGTATCCAGCTTGAGGAACTAAGCTGCAACGCTTGCTGACTGCGCGAAAAGTCAGTGGTATCCTTAGTGGATTACCAGAGGTTTCTGGTCGTGGACGTAGGAGTAGTTTCTCCGAACCACGTTAAGTTGCTTTGTTCTTTCATGTTTATTTATGCATCCAGCTAACCCTTCATAAGCATTATTTCAAGCTGCATAAACTGATTAATTGAAAAGAGAAACTAAGCTTTGCAATATATTTGAAACAACAGACGGACTTTCCAAAATCCCACCACATTCCGCACAAAGCCAGCTGTGTCGATCAAGCTGTCTTCCAGCTGGATCGAACACAGCCAGCTCACTCAAAAGAGTTTTAATTCGAAAAGTTTTTAAACCTTGGTGTATTCACCCCCCCCTCTACACCAAGGTATCCGTCTTGGGACCATCAGCTGTCTTTCTTTTTCTCTGCTTCTTCTCAGCTGGAGCTTCTACCTCTGTTCTTTCCAGCTGCTTCTTGCCTTTGCTCACAGCAGGTTGTTTCCTTAGGAGATCATTGATTTGACTCATTCTCTGGAAGAGAATCTTCATTTCTGGAAATGGATCTGATTCAGCCCACTTTACTGTGTGTCCTTTCACAGCTTGTTCTATTAAGAACGAAATCTTGGAGCATAAATATAGGGGCTCTGAGGTTGAGTACGTCGTCCTGGTGGAGTCAAACTTGATCTTCTCTAACTCCTTGACTAATCTGTTGAGTAAGAAATCAAACCAATTGACGTTTGCGCCTTTGATCATGGCAATCATCGGCTTGAGCTTTGGAATACTTATCTCTCCTTGAGATCCAGCTATCCCTAAAATACACTTCTGCGTAATATCCAGCAGCAGCCTGTACTTTGGCTTGAGTAGGAGCTTTGACATGCTCACTCTGTACGGCTCTGGAGAGATAAGCATCTCTTTACTGAGGAATTCATCCACTTCTTCCCGACTGTAATCGTCTGGGATGAATCCTCCTTCTCTGGGTAGGTTGAACACCTTTCGTAGCATCTTGTTGAGTTTGATGTTGACGACTGCTGAGTCAAATTTTCCGTCATCGCCTTTGACAACCATGTCAAATGAAGATGAGTAGAAGTCGTCTTCGTCAATGATGTTGAGATAGAATAGAGCGGCATCTCTCTTCAGCATAAGCTTGGGCATGGAGGTTGCCCACAGCAAGAGACCGGAGTCTGCAACAAGGTCCACGATCTCTTTTAGTTCTGAGATATGAAGGTTGGAGGTGGACAGACAACTTTCAAATGACAACTTTGTCATAAGAGCTTCGAACTGGTTCATCCATGCGATTGATTTCTTTGGTGCCATTTCTGTAATCTGTTGATTTTGATCGTGCGAAGAACTTGCAGAAAATAGATAGAGGATTTGAGGATTTGAAATTCGCAGAGATAAAGATGTAATATGAAAGAATCCGCGTATCTTTTCCATATATATCAACTGCCATAATGAATCAACGGTTGAGATTGAAACAGCTGATATTCTGATCAACGACTGGGAGAGATTCACTCATCACGTTTTGCTGACGTGCTTACAACGAGTGTATTACAACCGCACGTGAGGCAGTTCAAACGTTTGACATTTTGCCTCGATCCTACAGTGCTACAGTACTCTGCAGACTTTATAATTAATGCGATGGGCAAGGAAACTTATCAAGCAATTTAACTAAGGAATATATGTCCGCTTGAAATAAGAATTCAAATAATTGGACTTAAATAGCATATTCCTCAGAGTAATAAATGCATGAGACGCAAACCGGTCAGCTTGGACATAGTATCCAGCTGATACCACGGCGGTCTTCTTCTTTGCTTGACTGAAAGTTCTCCTCAGCTGAGTATCTGGTGATTAGCTTGATTTTTTTTTTCAGCTGAGTTCCCTCTAGCTCTTCAACTGATGTCTAGCTGAGCTTGATTAGCCTTCATCTGGATAAACCTTTTGGACTGAGCTTTGTGATTCAGCTGAGTTTGTTCCCCCTCAGCTGGATGATTTTTTTTCATCCGGATTGAGCAGTCCAAGTAATTCACGTATCATCTTGATTTAGAATTCAGCATGTCGTGCTTCTGTGTGAATTTTCCCAACAACGGTGTCCTTCAGATGTTGAGAACTTTCTTGGGTGCTTTTTATGTCGTCAGCTGGGTTAGAGATTCAGCTTGATTGCTCCGCTGGATCATGTTTCTCTTCAGCTGGTGAATCCAGCTGAGTCTATCTTGTTGAGTGTATCCTGCTGGGTATTCTAGTTGATTTTGCTGATTCTTTCGAGCTATGTAGAGTTCCCCCTTGATTTGATAGTAGGAGGCTTTTCTCTTCGGCTCATTTCTTTGATGAGGTCTCAGTTTGTATGGCAGGTAGACAGTTGTCCCAAATCCAGCTGATTCATATGCTGCTTCTCTATTCTTCTCTTGAGACCAATGTACTCGAGAATTTGTATGGTAGGGATCTTCGTTTTGTATCCAATTTGTCTTTATTTCACTGGTTTTAGTCGCCTAATTTGAGGTTTCTTCATTTTCTTCATCGGTTGATTCAATAAGATGTTTCAGACATCTTAATCAGAGCAATCATCCTCATCTGAGTCGGAAAAAGAGATTTGATCATCATCCATTTTGCTCGATTCGAACCATTTGTCTTTTCTCCGGGAGGATGACTCAGCTGGGTTTCTCTTTGGGTAGAGTTGCTTGTCGTGATGAACCTTCACGATATTCTTGTACCTTTCCTTGCTTTGTTCCAGCTGATTAATGCTCCGTACAAGCATGGCAACTTCTTCGTTCAATTCTTCTTTGCTCATATTTCTGTGTTCCTTGATGGTCCTTCCAAGCTGAGCTGATTGAACTGGTCTTCTTGATTGAGCTTTGAAGGCTGTCTCTTTTGCCTTGGGAGTCAGCTCCGTTTCATTCATTCGGCTGGATGATTCTCCGCTTGTGACCCCCAGATCAAATTCGTTGGCTTTCAAGATGGAGAACAATTTTTCAGTCCCCATGCTGCCAAAATCAGTTCTGCTTTGGTGAACCACCTTGTGTGTACACCATTCTGAGGAGAGAGCTGAAAGAACTTTCAAGTTCTTATCTCGAACTGTATATTTTTCAGTTCGGATTGTCTCGATCTCAATGACGAGGTTGGAGAATCTGAGCTCCATTTGATCAATGGACTCACAGGGGAGTTGCTTGAAATTGTCGAATTTATGGCATGCAACTGAGAACTTGTTCTCTTGAAATTCCTCTGAGCCTTCACACAGCTTGGCTAGAGTGTCCCACATCCCCTTAGCAGTCTCGCAGTTGATGATCTTGCTGAGATAAGCGTCCATCACCGTTGAGGAGATGACGTTGCGAGCGTAGCTATCCAAACCAGCTTGTCTTCTTTCTTCTGGAGAGTACTCCCTTTTGGGCTTCACAACTTGCCGAAGTACTGGTTCAGCTCCAGGTAAGGTTTCTGCTTGTCTTTCTGATTTCATGAAGATGATGGGTCCGTCAGTGATAACATACCACATCATGTCGTGATGCACACTCAGAAAGCTTTTCAGTCGGAACTTCCAGATCTGATAATCATCGACAGAGAATGTCGGAAGATTCCTGCACAAGGAAGATTCCATGACAGTATGCAATATAGTGATTAAAAAAAATTTGAAACTTTGAAGGATCTGTTCAGGTGACCACTATCAGCAAAGAGGCTGACTTGACACAGATAAAGTGATCTTTTGAACCACTGCTCTGATACCAATTGATGGTCCCAAGACGGATACCTTGGTGTAGAGGGGGGTGAATACACCAAGGTTTAAAAACTTTTCCAATTAAAACTCTTTTGAGTGAGCTGGCTGTGTTCGATCCAGCTGGAAGGCAGCTTGATCAACACAGCTGGCAGTGTGCGGAATGTGGTGGGTTTTTGGAAAGTCCGTCTGATACTTCAAATATATTGCAAAGCTTTGTTTCTCTTTTCAGTTAGTCTGTTTATGCAGCTTGATAGAATGCTTATGATGAGTTAGCTGGATGCATAGATAAAACAGGAAAGAACAAAGCAACTTAATGTGGTTCGGAGAAACTACTCCTACGTCCACGACCAGAAACCTCTGGTAATCCACTAAGAATACCATTGACTTTTCGCGCAGTCAGCAAGCGTTGCAGCTTAGTTCCTCAAGCTGGATACAAGTTTACGCGTACTGTATCGAAACGTAACTAGACTGTTTACGGGCACAGCTGAAGCCTAACATGTAGTTTACGGGTACTACAGAACCAACACTCGAATTACGCGCTTCGAGCAAGCGTACCTTTACCTAACCTTTTATGGGTTTGGGTTTGGAGTTTCCAACTATGAACGAGTTCTTACAATGAAGAACAAAGAGTATGATGAACTCGTTCAAACTAGGCTTAAGATGGGAAGGATTATATGCCTAGATACTAGTGGGAGAGAGCTTCAGCAGCCTGAGAATGAATAAGAACTCATAAGAATGAAGGCTGCTGTATCTTGAAGCTTTTCTGAGAGATCTCTTGATCTTTGGTTAGACCTCTTTCAATGTAGTATGTTGATCTCTCGTTTTGTATTTTCTCTCTCGTCACTTCACTCCTTCTGATGATGAAGAAGACTCATATTTATAGGGAGAGATTAGAACTAGACGTTGGAAAGAGCCGTTCTGAATCTCTACCTAACTTCTGACAAGTTGGTCTTGTATTCTTCCTTGATTTCCTCGTAAAGCAATCCTAGGTCTGACTTCTAGGTGCTGAGGTGTCAAGTTCCTGATGGTTCCGGTCAGTTCTGACTTTATCTCAAGTTGACTTCGACTCTGCTGTGCTGGTGACTCTGAGCTGTCTTGAACTCTGCTGGATCTTTGACGCTGAGCTGAGTCTTGAACTCTGCTGGGTCTTGACGTTGAGCTGAGTTGCCACACAAGTTGGGTCTTTCCTACAGCTGTGTCTGGATGAACTTGATCGTCTTGAATCTGGATAACGTTGCTGATCACTCGACTTGGCTTACCCTGCTGTGAACTCAACTTGGTTTTCTGCTGTCTTCAGCGACCACCTGTAAACTTAGAAACTCTATAATCTCAAACAGGTGAGCTGGAAAAATACTTGGGCTTGTGCAATCATCTACTCGGTTGGGGTCAGCTGGGTTTTGGTATCACTTCAAAACTCTATTAATTTTTCCAACAAATAGTACTCTCCCCGTTCATCAAAAGTTTGCATCAAAAATTGCGATACAGTTTTTAAGAAAGCTGGTAAAAAATAGTGTAAGTGGAGGGAGAGTGCCACAACTATGTAGATTTTTTAAGGCAAGTTAAATGTTTGATGGTGGGGTGGTCATGTACAAAAATAGAATGCGCAAAGTTTTGATAAACGTCTCGAAATGTAATTAAATGCAATTTTTTTGTGAAAGGATGGAATATCTTTCTTCATTTCACATCTATGTTGCATGGGTGCGTGGGGGCGGGTGCAGGGGCGATACGATACGGGTGCGTGGATACGGAATTTTGAAAATTATAGGGTGCGATTCGGCAAGGATACGTCTAGTATTAATATTTTATCATATATAAGTAACACTTATAAAATAATTTAAATTTAAATTTTCATAAATTATATGTATGTAATTCATTTTCTTTAACCCAAAACTTAAGCATTTTCAATTATATAATTTAATTAAGTAACAAAATATCAATTCAAATATCATTAGTCCAATAGAGAAGCCATAATTCAAATAAATTTATCAAAGTCAACCTCATACACTCACTTCACCCACGGGATTCGCGAATTTTACACAAAGGATTCGCGAATCCGATTACTTTTTATTCTTTATTTGGAAGTGCGAATCCCACGGGAATCCGACGAGAATCGCACCCTAACAAGAATCCGATACGGCAATATGGTATTTTTAGAAGAATCCGTGCATCATAGTTTCACATACATTAAGAAGAAATATTTAAGACTGAACTGCACTTTAAATCTTAAACTATTTCCATTTTAACAAAAATATCATGAAATTAATAATTACAATTAAGTGCACAAATTATAAAATGTCTAAATAAAAATATCTCGAATATCAATTTTCGACGTGAGGAAGCTGACGGCTCGCCGGACAACATCGTGAATTCTAATTTTAGTACTGTTTCAAAAATGTATAGGGACAATATCGTTTCTAATCAAAGCTTGAAACTATCCATGACATTTATGTTAGTTTTGTTATGGTTCGCACATTTAATCGCAATTATTAATAATTCAGGATATATTTGATAAAAAATGGAAATAATTTAGGATAATGTGTAATTTACGTCATATGTTATTAATATCAACTATAACTAGTAAGTAGCCCGTCGAAATTCGACGGGAATAACTTTATATTTTAATTTATATATATATTTTAAAATTAATTTTATATTTTATTTAAAATTTGTGATATTGTTCGCGTTAATTATTAATCAAACTTAGAAAATTAACTATTTTACGTATCTAAATTTATAATTAGGAATGATAATAGATCGGGTATACTCATTCATTATGTATTTTTTTTAATCTAAATTTGTTTAAAATTTTTCTACATGTTCGTTCTAATCTCGGTTAAATTAGTGACTTTACTGTACATACTCGTCTCAAATCCGTTGAGTAATACTCGATAAAAATATGAACACTCCAAGTAAAATTAATTAGAATTAGTAAAAATCATTCTTTCTATGTTATTTGAACCATCTCGTTGGTTTATGCTAAATTACTCGATAAAAATCTAAACAAAGTTAATATTAATTAAAATTAGTAAAAATCCTTCTTTTTAAGTATATTTGAACCGTCTCGTTAGTTCATGTTAAGTCGATATCTCTAATCTTTGCCAAAATGTGGAAAAAAAAATATCTTTACATCTTCAAGTTTTTTTGTTATTTTCTTTAGCTACATATCGCACATTTGATTCAATGTATATATTTTCTAGAAAGCACTAATCGAAGTTTTTGAAAAAATATTAATGAAAAAATGAAAAGGATAGTGGTGGCCGCGGTTTGGTTCGGTTCCGGAACCGGAGCCGAACCGGCAGTTCTCGGTTCCGTCCCAAGGGAACCGGCACCGAACCGCCGAACACTTCAGTTTCGGTTCCAAACCGGAACCGCACGTTTCGGTTCGGTTCAGTTCCGCGGTTCCGGCAGTTCCAAACCGGAACCGCATGTTTTGGGGTTCAAAAATTATGTTTTTTTTCGTTTTTTGCTATGTTTTTTGTTTAATTGTAATTTTATGCATTCTAATGTAACATTTAGGTGAAATAAATATGAATTGTAACATAAATATAGATAAAAACATAAAAATTAAAAAAAAAGAACCGACGGTTCGGAACGAAACCGAACTGAAACCGGCAGTTCGCGGTTCCGTAACTTTGGAACCGGAACCGAACCACCGTCGATGCGGTTCTCAGTTCCGAACCGGAACCGGCAGTTTGGTTTCGGTTCCGGAACCGCCGATTTTGGTTCGGTTCCGGCGGTTCCGGTTCTTGTGGCCACCTCTAGAATAGGATTCCATGTAGACATGTTGATTAAATATATTTATTTAGTCTTCATAGAGAGATTTTCATTTACAAATTTTCTATAGATTATTATATATGAATTAAGAATGTATAAAATAAGGATTTATAAGAATGCATTCCGAAATTGTTATAATTTTAATATGTATAATAGAAGAAATTAATAAAATAGATGGATAGATAAATATGAGATGTGATTAATAGATAAACATGCGATATTTCAAGAACATGAAATTAATAAAATTTTAATTAATAAAAATAAAAATTAGAATATATATGAATTAAAATTAGACAAATTACCAGAATAAAGGGTAGCCCGTCGGAATTCGACGGGAAATAACTTTATGTTTTAATTTATATATATACATTTTAAAAATAAATTTATATCTTATTTAGAAGTTGTGATATTGTTCGTGTTAATTATTAATCAAACTTAACAAATTAATTTTATTTCACGTATCTAAAGTTGTAATTAGGAATGGAATGCCAATGAATCGAGTATACTCATTTATTATGTATTTTGTAAATCTAAACTTGTTCAGAATTTTTCTACATGATTTTACTGTACATACCCATCTCAAATCTGTAGGGTAATACTCGATAAAAATATGAACACTACAAGTAATATTAATTAAAATTAGTAAAAATCTTTCTTTCTATGTTATTTGAACCTTCTCGTTGGTTTATGCTAAATTACTTGATAAAATATAAACAAAGTTAATATTAATTAAAATTAGTAAAAATCCTTCATTTTTTAGTATATTTGAACCGTCTCGTTGGTTCATGTTAAATCGATATCTCTAATCTTTGCAAAAATGCGGAAAAAAATATGTTTACATCTTCAAAGTAATATTAATTAAAATTAGTAAAAATCATTCTTTCTATGTTATTTGAACCTTCTCGTTGGTTTTATGCTAAATTCTTCAATGAAAATCTAAACAAAGTTAATATTAATTAAAATTAGTAGAAATCCTTCTTTTTAACTATATTTGAACTGTCTCGTTGATTCATGCTAATTAAATCGATATCTCTAATCTTTGCCATAATGCGGAAAAAATATGTTTACATCTAGTTTTTTTGTTCTTCTTTTTAGCTATTTATCCCATATTTGATTCAATGTATGTTTTTAGAAAAACATGAATGAAAAATGAATAGGATTCCATGTAGACATGTTGATTAAATATATTTATTTAGTCTTCATATGGATTTTCATTTACAAATCTTATATTGGCTTCTTAAAATGCTAATTTATTTTTTCAAAATTTGTCTATTACTTTAAATTTAATTATTAACGCTACTTATATACTAATTTTAAAAATAATTTTATTTCTAATATCTAAAAATAATTGAGTGACAATTCTTCTAATACGTAATTTAGTATCATAATATGACACATAAAAGTCTATTAGAATTCAATTACATCAACATTTAATAGTTTATTAATGTCATTACACACAGAAAGATAAATATAAATAAATTACAAATATTAATTAAATACATATATAATGAATATAATAATAATCATAATGATAGATTTGAATTAGAATATATGAATATATATATAATTAATTAAATTGATTGACTAATACTTTTCGAGCACTTACAATTTTATACATAATCTAATTGGCAATATAATTTTATAATTGTATATAATATAATAAAGGAAACTTTAATGAATATACTGCCACATAATAGGAACGTAAAATTTTTTATAAAATTAAAAATATATATATATATATTATTATATATGAATTGAGAATGTATAAAATAAGGATTTCTAAGAATGTATTCGGAAATTGTTATTATTTTAATATGTGTAATAGAAGAAATTAATTAAATAGAGGGAAAGATAAACATGAGATGTGATTAATAGATAAACATGTGGTATTTCAAGAATATGAAATTAATAAAATTTTAATTAATAAAAATTAGAATATATGAATTAAAATTAGATAAATTACCAGAATAAAGGTGAACGGAGCGCCATAAGAATGTATTCCGAAATTGTTTTTATTTTAATATGTGTAATCGAAGAAATTAATTAAATAGTAGGAAAAGATAAATATGAGATGTGATTAATAGATAAACATGTGATATTTCAAGAATATGAAATTAATAAAATTTTAATTAATAAAAACAAAAATTAGAATATATATGAATTAAAATTACACAAATTACCAGAATAAAGGAAAATATGAACGGAGCACCGTGGAGGGAGCAACTTTATTTTCGTATTAGTAATAGATTACGTACATGGAGATATATTAGAAAATTTTAACATGAAAAAAATAATAAACCATGTGTAATTCAGGTTTACTTGTTTCTATGGAGAGCCTGATCTAAGTAAGTGAAAGAGATCTTGGGAGCTTTTGAAGAGGCTTTATGATCAGAATCTCGAGTATAAACAATCATGGTTGGTGGCGGGCGACTTTAATGAGATTCTAGCAGATTCAGAGAAGTGTGGAGGTAGACCACGAACGCTTCAACAGATGAGCAACTTCAGAGATATTTTATTTCACTGTGATCTGGATGAGGTAGCAAAGCCGGATCGAGAGTTTACTTGGTTTAATAAGCGCAAGAAGGGGCCGATTTTTGAACGGCTTGATAGATTTCTGGCTAGCTCGGAGTGGAGAAAATTATTTCCCAATGCGATGACGAAAACTTTAGATTACTATGGATCTGATCATAGGCCTGTTTGGTGCAATCTTTTGTCAATTGAGGATGGTGTGGTAAGAAGAGGAAATTGGAGGTTTCACTTTGAAGAAAAATGGATGATAGACAAGAATTTTGTTCCAGATTTCCTTTGTGCATGGGAATCTGATGGCATTAATGCGGACCTCTCAGGTAAATTAAAAGATTGTGTGGGTTTTTTGAAGCAGTGGGCGGGATCACGATTTGATAAGTTGGGAAAGCAAATTTCGGATCTCCGTAAACAGCGACAAATAATGATGAGGAATATGGGAAGAAAGTCATCACATCTTGCAGTTGTGGAAGTGTCAGAAAAGATTGAGAGACTAGTTGAGATTGAGGCATCCCATTGGAAACAACAGGCACGTATAAATTGGCTGCAAGATGGAGATCGTAATACGAGTATTTTCCACAGAGCAGCTTCTACTCATAAGAGTAGGAACACGATAAAAGGAATTCTGGACGAAGCAAATCAGTGGAAAACGAAGGAGGAGGATAAAGCTATCTTGATTGGTAACGATATTTTTAAATCAAACAAGCCGAGTCTAATGGAAATTGAAGCTGTAACGAAGTACAGTGGAGGATTTTGCTTCTCTTGAGGCACCATATACAGGCGCAAAGGTAAAGAAAGCTATTTTTGACATGCATCCTTCAAAAGCCTCGGGTCCTGACGGTTTCACTGCACGATTTTTCCAACATTTTTGGCCGACGATTGGGGAATTTGTTACTCGGCAAGTGTTGAGAGCGCTTAATTCTGATATTTCATTGAATGACTGGAATAACACGATTATTTGTCTAATTCCCAAAAAGATGAAGCCGGAAAGGGTGGCAGATTATCGACCTATTAGTATGTGCAACACGTCTTATAAAATCGTGTCAAAAGTTTTGGTAAATAGGCTCAGAAGAGTGTTGACGAGAATTATTGATCCAGCTCAAAGCGCGTTTATTCCGGGACGTTTGATTACGGATAACGTGCTCATTAGTTTCGAATGTCAACATTGGTTGAGAAACCATAAGCAAGGAAAAGATGTGTATGCTTCCTTAAAACTTGACATGAGTAAAGCTTACGATAGGGTGGAGTGGGGTTATCTTGAAGCTGTTATGACAAAGTTAGGCTTTCCGTGTCGGTTTATAAAGCTTATTATGCATTGTGTTTCGAGCGTCTCATTTCTTTTTCAGATGAACCAAGGTGTTTATGGGAGAATTAAGGCATCCCGAGGCCTCAGACAAGGGGACCCTTTATCTCAATTTCTCTTTGTTTTGTGCATGCAGGGGCTTTCTTCTTTATTTCATGAGTTTGAGGCGATGAATAAAATGGTGGAAATTCCGATTGTGCCGCGGCATATTTCGTATATCACACTTATTGTTTGGTGATGATAGCTTGATTCTTTTCAAGGCGGATAAGAATGGATGCAAGAACGTGAAAAAGGGTTTTAAAGTGCTACGAGATGGCTTCGGGTCAACTGATTAATTTCGAAAAATCAGCAGTGGCTCTGAGTCCAAATTGTAATCAGGTTGAGGCAAGAAGAATTGTAGACAGCCTAGGCCTTACAGAGGTGCAAGGGCATTCTTTATATTTAGGTTTGCCCACTTTTACTATGAGGAAAAAACGCCTACAGTTTGGTTATCTTGCTGAAAGAGTGCAGAAGAAATTATTGGGTTGGAAAGATAAATATTTCTCGGTAGGGAGAAAAGCGGTACTTTTGAAATCAGTGATACAAGCAATCCCAACGTATACTATGTCTTGTTTTAAGATTCTTGTATCTATTTGCTCTGACATTAATAGAGCGTGTGCGGGGTTTTGGTGGGGTGATGCAGATGAGAAACAACGGATGCACTAGGTGAAGTGGAGTGCCTTATGTAGGCCGAATGAGTGTGAGGGAGTGGGTTTTCGTGATTTGGCTAGTTTTAACAAAGCTCTGTTGGCCAAACAATATGGCGTATGATCAAAAATCCTAATTCCTTGGTTGCTAGAGTTTTTAAAGCCAGATATTTCCGACATGGAGATATAATGGATGGAAAGGTTACTTCAACATCATCATACATTTGGAGATCTTTATGTTGGGGGCGAGATGTTCTAAACAAAGGAATGTACTGGAGAGTTGGAGATGGGCAGAAGGCCTTTTCAGATTTTTGGCTTGCTGATGCACCATCAGGGCATTTACTTAAGCGGCATGATAGTGGGATGGAGGATGTTAGAGTAGCTGAGTTGATAACAGCTGATAAGAAGTGGAATGACGAGATGGTGGATGCTTGTTGTTTGCCTTTTGAGAAAGAGTATGTGCTGAGAACACCGATCGGGGAACATAGAGATATAGATGAGAGGTCATGGAAATTTGATGAAAAAGGAAATTACTCGGTGAAAGGGGGCTATTTGGCGGAGATAGGGTATTATAACTCTAGCCCTTCGGTGAGTTGTGAAGATAGGAAATATTGGGGAAAACACGTGTGGTCGATTTCGGTTCCGCCGAAGGTCAAGTTCTTCTTGTGGCGTGCAATTAATAATTTTATTCCAACAGAGTTTAATTTATGGTGCCATCATGTTCCAACTGCGGGGTTTTGTAATTTTTGCAAATATCAATGCGCGACGTCTGAGCACAGTCTTTTTTTCTGCGGAAAAATTAAAAATGTGTGGAAGAATAGTAGTTGGTGGTACCTGCTCAAACGATGCAATAATTTCAGCTTAATGGAAATAATTATGATGATAAGGAAGGAGGTGAATGATGACAACTATGAGGTGTGGGTTGTGCTGTTGTGGATGGTTTGGGGTTATGTTTGTAGGCTGAAGCATGCAGATGATTTGGATGAGAACGTTGCTTCGGAGGTGCAGGCAAAGTTATTCTGGGCAGCTTATCAGCAAGCGAAGCCGACTTTTTCGGCAGCCGAGGTTTTGGGAATGGTACCAGGAGCCCGATCTTGGATAGCTCCGATTAACGGGAGAATTCGAGTAGATGTTGATGCATTATTTGACAAAGAGAACGGACGATTTGGGATCGGTGTGATCGCGAGGGATGCAGCAAATAATATTCTTTTGGTCGTCTCTCGTCGTGTTGCACCGTCTAGCTCAGTAGTTGGTGCAGAACTAAAGGTTGTGGTGCATGCTATCACTGCTTGTATTACAGCGCAATTGGGGCCGATTGAGCTATTCACGGATTCATTTACGGTGGCTCGAGTCCTAAATGATCAAGATGAGGCAACAGAGCTACTACCCGAAGAGATTCAAGATATAATGGCAGATACTCGAGGTGTGTTGGTTCTTGGAGTTTTTCATGCTTATAGATCTGCAATTAAAGCAGCTCATTTTTTAGCGCAATTTGCAGCGCGTATTTCTAGTCCGCTTGTTTGGACTACAGATTTCCCGGCTTGGCTGTGGGAGATTGTTATTTCTGATGTTTCGTGATCCTATTAATGAATTTTCCTTTTCAAAAAAAATAAAATACTCCCTCCGTCCCATTTATATTGGCCGATTAAAATTTTCACAAGGATTAAGAAAAGTTATTGGAAAAGTAAATTTATATAGTAAATTTCTTAATATGCCCTTATTTATTATTTGACTATGTATTTTTTATGAGTTAATTAAAGAATTAAATAGGGATATATTAATAAATGAGCTAAAAAACATTATTTTTTATAGAAACAAGCCTAATATTTGGAACATCATAAAAAGAAAAACAGGTCTATATAAATAGGACCGAGGGAGTAATGAAAAGTAGAAAAGTAGAAAAGGGGTAGAAAGTGCAAGCAAACGAAACCCAACTATGATCTTGTCTGAATTTGAGTTGCAATAAAATTTTTAGGTAGCTTAGGTCGAATAAGCAGACCAGACACGTGTGACAAAAGCCCAAATTGACTGAAAGATAAACCTTATCAAATGCAAGGGCCGGAGTGGTAAGACGGCATACGTGTCACTCGCTTAGTGGCTGTTACGTAATTCATGCATATCCCACAATGCATTTAGTGGAGGGCATGGGTCCTACCTAAATGCTGCTGTTGGTGCCGTTGCCACATTATTTTACTCTAATTTTCATTAATTAATAATTTTTTCAGGTAAAAAAGAAGAGAGAATATCAAATGTAATCGAGTATATGCTTATTATTACTGAGTGTATATGTATTTGACAGGACAAGTTTGGTTTTGACCGAACCAATCGAAACTATATGGAGTATAATTTTATTTGGCAAAAATTTGTATGCAACATCTGTACCGTACATTCGGGTTAGATTCGAACCGACCCGACTCATGATCCGACCCAATCAACGTTGACCGATCAATTGACCGTTGACCTTTTGAATTTCATTTTTTTTAAAGAGTCGAGCGAGGGGAGCCGAAGGCTTCGAAGCGAGCTAAAAGACATTAATATTGTCACAATCATTATCTATAAAATAAAACCGGAGCCGAAGACGGAGACAAAAAAACCGAAAAGGTTAACGTTTAACTGTTGACCGGTCAAAGTTGACTGGGTCATACCCGGATCGGGTCGGGTCGGATCTCGGCTCCAAGCCTCCAGCTGTAGGTACAGCCGGCTATACGTGAGTGTGACCTTATTTATTTTTATTTTTTTCATATTCAATTAAAAATTGAAATTGTTTTCTCTCGATTGATTATGTTTATTGTCATCTAGTATTTGTATTAAATTTTTCTATTGGAATTTTTTTGTCAATATTTTTAATTTTTGTTTCTATTTTTCAGTTTTTTTTCATTTTTTTCGATTGTTTTAATTTTTATGATTAATTTTTTGGTTTTTAATTTTAAATAAATTTTAATTGTTGTATATTAATATTCAATTAGAAATTTATTAAATATAATTAATATTTCTTAATTTGAATAAAAGTATAATTGTATATTTTCATTCTTTTTACGAAATAGATAAAATATACAACATTATTCCAAAAGTGATGGTCTTTACTCTTTACGAATGAAAGTGATAGTCTTGACTAATAAAAGTGATAGTTATATACAATATTTTATGCAAAAGTGATAATCTTAATAAAAAGTAATAGTGTTTGACGAATAAAAGTGATAGTCTTAATGGATAAAAGTGATACTTATTTCCATTCTATTTTGACATTTTTTTTACTTTTATTTCTTGACGTAATAGATAACATATATACAATAATATTGCAAAAGTGATAGTCTTAATAAATAAAAGTGATAGTTATTACAAATGAAAGTGATAGTCTTGATGAATAAAAGTGATAGTCTGGATGAAAGTGACACTTATTTCCCCTTCTATATTTTTCATTTTTATTTTACGAAATAGATAACATATACAAAAGTGATAGTCATTACGAATGAAAGTGATAGTCTTAACGAATAAAAGTGATAGTGTTAATGGATGAAAATGACACTTACTTCCCTTTCTATTTTGACATTTTTTTACTTTTTATTATTGCAAAAGTGATAATAAATAAAAGTGATATTTTGGACGAAAAAAGTGATAGTTTTAATAATGGATGAATTATATTTTAATAAAATTTAAAAAAAAATCGAATTACACAAAAAAAACCTAGAAATTAAAAAAACTAAAAAATCAACAGTTGATCCGATTTGACCGAATCGGATCAACCCGAATCCGATCGCATGGCATGAGGTTGGTCGGATGAGGGTGCACCTCATAGAAGTTGGTTTCATTTGTCCCTTTACTTTTGCTCCCTTGTCGATCTATAAATAGTGCCGCCAATTTCACGAGCGATTTAATCAAATGTTTATAATTAATGTTGAAATTCATATCATAATTTATTTTGATATTAATTGTATTTCACAGTAAAGTTTGTCAAAAAATTTAACCTCATCTTTGAAACTTTTTGTATTCTTTTCCAAGCTTGATACTATCTAATTTAATAGTTATAAAATAATTGTTATTTAGATTACAACTTTTGATCCTAATTTATGGAGTATTTCGATTGCTCTTTTTTAACGTTTCAACAATAACTCTATCTTTCGATTTGCAAACACTCGAAAATTGAGGTGTGATATAGAATGTGTCATATATATACAAACCACATGTAACATAAATACTTTGTTATACCCCTTTGACAAAAAAGTATATCAAAATTTTATCTTCCTCTTTCTCCTAATCCACTGTTGTGAAACAACACAATTAGCAAAGAAGACTCCATTTACGTTAATTAATTAAAATGTTTGAGTAGGTTTTCTCTAAAAAAAACTTTGAGTAGGCGACTCACACCTTGGAAGTTAGCGGTTGAATTTATTAGAACGTTATCAGCGCCGTTCGAGATAAAATAGGAAAGTTTGTGCATTTATTGAGTTTGGTGTCAATAATTAAAATGTTATCGGCACCGTTCGAGTTTGATTCATATTGACATCAAACTCTACTATCGGAATTAAAAAAAAAACATAATATCATTAGAGGAAATGTGGTGATATGACATGATCACTTTAAAAAACACAAATGTTGTCACAAAGTTTGAAAAAACACAAAATATGGCATTTTTGACATTTTTTGGACCCTTTTACCCTTACTTTTCACTCCCAGCCGCAACTTTTGACTTTTCTCTCTCTCTTTCTCTCTCTTCTTTATTTCGTACCAAGTAACATGCCCCGTTACGAAATGTTAGTTATTTCGTACCAAGGTACAACTTCATAACCATGCCCCGGTACGAAATATTAGTTATTTCGTACCAAGTTACAACTTCATAACATGCCACTTGGTATGAAATAACTAACATTTCGTACTAGTCCGGTACGAAATGTTAGTTATTTCGTATCAAGTTACAACTTCATAACCATCCCCCGGTACGAAATATTAGTTATTTCGTACCAAGTTACAACTTCATAACATGCCACTTGGTATGAAATAACTAACATTTCGTACTAGTCCGGTACGAAATGTTAGTTATTTCGTATCAAGTTACAACTTCATAACCATCCCCCGGTACGAAATATTAGTTATTTCACGTAGCTGGTACGAACTAACTAACATTTCATACCGGAGCATGTTACTTGGTACGAAATAACTAACATTTCGTACCTTAGCTGGTACGAAATAACTAACATTTCGTACCGGGGCATGTTACTTGATACGAAATAACTAACATTTCGTGCCGGGGCATGTTATGAAGTTGTAACTTGGTACGAAATAAATAACATTTAGTACCGGGACATGTTACTTGGTACGAAATAACTAATTTTTCGTACATGTGGATGGTTATGAAGTTGTAACTTGATACGAAATAGCTAACATTTCGCACCGAACATGTTATGAAGTTGTAAATTGGTACGAAATAACTAACATTTCGAGCCGGGGGGCATGTTATGGAGTTGTTACTTGGTACGAAATAACTAACATTTCGTACCAGTCCGGTACGAAATGATAGTTATTTCATATCAAGTTACAACTTCATAACCATTCCCCGGTACGAAATATTAGTTATTTCGTACCAAGTTACAACTTCATAACATGTTGCAGGCTCGAAATATAATTTCGTACCAATTTACAACTTCATAACATGTTCCGGTACGAAATGTTATTTATTTCGTACCAAGTTACAACTTCATAACATGCCCCGGCATGAAATGTTAGTTATTTCGTACTAAGTAACATGCCCAGGTACGAAATATTAGTTATTTCGTACCAGCTAAGGTACGAAATGTTAGTTATTTCGTACCAAGTAACATGTTCCAGTACGAAATGTTAATTATTTCGTACCAGCTAAGGTACGAAATGTTAGTTATTTCGTACCAAGTAATATGCCCCGGTACAAAATGTTAGTTATTTCGTACCACCTACTCGAAAAGAAATGAAGAAAAAAATGTGTCAGCTAGGTGAGGGAGGAGAGAGAAAGGAGAAGAAAGGAGTGAGGAGAGAGAGAAAAAAGTGGCAGAAAAAATTTATCGCGCATGAGGTGGGTGGGAGGAGAGAGGAGAGAGAAAAAGTGTCATATTTTGTATTTTTTAAATTTTGTAAGGGTAAAATGATCCAAAAAATGTCAAAAGTATCATATTTTATGTTTTTTAAACTTTTGACAATATTTATATTTTTTAAAGTGATTGTGTCATTCCATGAGTTGCCTGATATCGTTACTAAGTATAATGGCAAGACAACAAAATGACCAACGAGCAACTGTACTAGTTACAAGTTCAAATATTCTCTCACCCCTATACATTCAAAATATTTTCCACTAAAAAATATGAATAACACAACTTAAACTAATAAAAGCATATCCCAAGTAGTAGATGCGGTTTCTATCGTCATAAAAATAAGAGAATAATAATTAAATAAATAAATAAATGAAGAGAATTCCTTGCTAGTTGGTGGTGGCGAGAAAAGTTCCATATTTCTTGAAGGTGCTAAAGACCCTCTCTAGTCATCCAACAAAATCTTAAGCTCCTCAAAATGCTACGTGGCCATTTCCAATCCCTTAATTGATTTATTTTGGCACTTTTTCACCAAACAAGTTGATTTTGGTCCCAAAACATTGTATCGTTCTTGGACAATATTAATATAAAAAAGTAAAGAGGGTCAATTTTCATAGTATTAAAACAGAAAAAAAAAATACTTTAATTAATTGTGCTGAGGTTTGGATGTGGACATGAATTTTGTTTGGATGATTGCAACGGAGGGTGAGCAAAATTTGGCGAAAAATGACAAAATCATGCATCAATCGGGATACTTTTCATGTTACTTTATAGGCTTTGGACATGTGCTGATGTACTAGCGCTCGTAGCATGATCACTTGTAGACCTTCAAATTCGGTCCGATGTAAAACTCGATCTATTTTTAGATTAAATCGAGTCGGCCCAAAAAATATACAAGAATTTGAGTTTTGAGTCGAGTTTAACTAGTCAAATAGTTCCAATTGATTATCAGTCCAAATTTTCCGTTTGGTACTATGAGCTAGGTTAGGGGCCAATACATTTGGCAACTCTAATCACTTGCAAATGAGTTGTTTAGGCATGTGTATCACACTCCTACTTTCCTGTATGTTATAAACACATTAATATATACGTACCTAATTACCTATTGATGATGTAATATAGTTTTATAAAGGTAAATTGCACTTTAAATCCTAAATTATTGACACTTTAACGAAAATGTCATGAAATATTGATAGTTACAACTAAATGCATAGATTATCACAAAACAAACAAAAATGTCTTGAAGGTCAGAGAAGTTTCGTATCTCACCGGAACTGACGTGAATTATAACACTAAAATATAGAAAATGATGTGGAAAAATAAGCTTACATGGGACCGAAATAACGTCATTTTGGTGACCAAGTGATTTCTTCTAGGAAACGAAGTCGTTTCGATTCCACGTAAATGTTATTTTTCCACATCATATAATTAATATTTTAGTGTTGAAATCCACATCAACGTCTGACGAGCTACGTCACTTCTCTGACTCAAAGAATTGACCTTTGAGATATTTTTGTTAATTTCGTGATATTTTGTGTATTTAATTGTAATTAATAATAGATCATTGTATTTTTCTTAAATGTCAAAAATTTAGGATTTAAATTATAAATATTCTTATTATAAACACAAAAACTCATGTGGGATCGAAGCATATTTCCAAAGCGCCTCAAGCGCAATAATGAAAAACTAATCAAGTACTATAGTTAATAAGAATCCACAAACTTAGTTATAACAGTCGGATGGGGGATGGTTGATCCTTGTGACATGCTGACTAGGGCTGTCAAAATCCCGGGCCGGCACGAGCCCGCCGGGCTTTTTGGGAAAATCGGGCCAGCCCGGGCCAGAAATTTTTATTGGGAAAATCGAGCTGGGCTGGAAATTTTTCGGGCCTGGAAATGTGCTGCCCAGCCCGACCCGAAAACATTTTTTGTATTGTAATTTTCCGGGCCCCAAAAAATTTTCGGGCATGATAATTTGATGCTCGGCCCGGCCCGAAAATATTTCGGGCCTAAAAATCTGCAGCCCAGCCCGGTTTCGGGCCGGGCCGGGCCATTTTTGACACCACTATTGCTGACATATACATTCAGAGTTATAAAATTCACATGGAATTTTGTATAGATAGTTTGACTTTAATTATTAATAAAAAATATTGAAGCATGTTGTTGAGTATATATGTGTTTCCATTATTAATTTGAGAACATGTTTGAAGTATTATTAAATTAAGAAATGGTTAAAATATTGTGGAGACTAATTTGTTTTCCCCACATGTAAATGTTATGGGGCATTTGATTTCTTAGGAGTATATTATATATCAAATCAGATTATTCTTAATTAGTTGTTTGTGCTCTCGACAATGAATATAGGAGCGATATTATTGGATAAGAATGAGTAATGGAAACGCTTTAAATATAAAATGTTAGGAACATAATCGTCTGGACACCTAAATATATTTCCTCCCTAAGAAAATATTACCAATTGTATATATGTTTAAAACAATCCAATGAATTTTATGATTGAGTTGACTAATGATTAAAGAGATGCTAAATGCTCGTGATTTGCCTTATTCTACTTGTTTTATTAGTTTTACTTGTTATAATTTAGAGTTTTGGGCATATAGTTTGCGTTTCCGAGAGTTGACATCTGAAAAAAAAAAGTGAATGTTGACCTGGCATTCATACAGGCAAATAACCCTATCAACTAGCTAACACTAAACAATTACTCTAAAAAAAACTAGCATTAAACAAAGGACAATTTTAAATATAGCCCTATTTTCTCTCATTGTAGCTACTTATTTTATAAATAAATAAAAAAATACTTTTGCATTTACTATTTTATCCTTACATCCTCAACTTAAATTCTTAATAAATAAAATTTTAATCCCTATAGCCTAGAAACTAAAAAACGCTGGAAACAGTTTCCTCTCTGCCTTGAAAAAAAAAAGTATAATCACAACAGTAATAAAAAAACAAAAATAAATATCTCTAATCTCCATTGATGCATAGTAAATTGTACAGACAAATGAAATCGATCAGATTTAATCATGTTCTTTGATATTTAAAAGAAAATAAAGAATTTGTCCGCTCATCATTTAATTATCACTTCAGCCATATAACTTTCGAAAAGATTATTACTTATCACTGATTTCTACAACTACTCTTCAATCTGCTCTAATTAATGAATGGAATTAGGGTGAGATTAATAAATTCTAGACGACAGCTTGGGCTCTGCCTGCAGCCACGCCATTCTCGCCGGACCTCCCACTGCCCGAAACCAAGTCCCAATTTCCCTTTTGAAAGGCCAGGGTTCGTCAAAAAAGGGCTATTGTATTTTTATGATCTATTCCTCGTACAAGTTGGGAGAACGATTATATTTCTTGGGGGCTATACAAAAAAAATGTGTTGTTACAGATTTTGGGAGATTTGGGGCTATAATAAAGGAGTTAATAATTATTAAGAATTTAATTTGGAAGTTATAGGAATAGAATTATACATTCACTAATAATAATAATATTATTATTAGTATTATTTTAAATGAGAGGCTACAATGAGAGAAAAGGGGGCTATGTATAAAAGTGAATATTATTTGGTTGAATTTGCTAGCTCCATGAGATGGGCAATCTCATAAATAATGAGATCGAGGCAAATAGTAATATTGTTCATTTTCTTCGCCTCACACAAGCATGTTTTATGCATTTAGTTATAATCCCTAAACTTGTTTCACTTACAGCTTTTGGAATCTGCTTAAAATGCCCTCATTATCGCCGCAAACAATTTAATTCGATTAATATATGTATTGTGCGAGATATTTTTTTAGTCGGAATTAATGGGATATCCTCGGAATTAACGGAATTAATAATCTACTGTGCGAGATATTCTTTTGTCGAAAACTAGGTTTTACATTTATAATAATAAAAGACTACTGAATTTGGAGTGATCATTAAGAGTTGTAAAAGCCTTTTGGAGGTGAACAATTTTTATAATGTGGAGCATGTTCGCGGTACCGCCAATATGGCGGCTCATTGATTAGCTAGAGCCGCGATGGATTTTTCTAGCCCGTATATATGGGACAAACCCTCGGAATTTGTGATGGCTTTTCTTAGTGCACTTGCGATTAATCATACTCCCTCCGTCCTATTATTGTTGTCTCATTTCTTTTAGGCACGGGTATTAAGGAGAAGGGTGTTTAAAGGGTAAAAAGATAGAAAGTGGTGGAGCCCATAACTTTTTGTGAGAGAAGTATATTTCTTTTTATGGAAACAGGACAAGAATAACGGGACAGTTCAAAAGGGAATACAAGACAAGAATAATGGGACAGAGGGAGTACTTCTTTTAAAAAAAATAAGTAGTATACTTAGTGTAATTAATATTGTTTATAGGAGTAATTATTTCTAATCAGTTTGTTCATTCAGATTGCGGTAAGAATTAGACGAGCCTAGCTGACATGGATTTAAATAATCCGAATGCTCAATTAAGAGTGTAACGTTGCCATAATAAATTTTCTTTAAAAATTCCGGACAAATTCTCATCGTGTAGTACTGTGTGGGTATATATTGAATTGTATAGTTATCGTATCGATATAAAACACAACACAACAACACAATTTTTGTTTTTGAAAATTACACGAGTTATATATATATATATATATATATATATATATATATATATAGCGCGGATCAAATAAGAACACTTTCTTAGGTGAGAAATAAGAACAAATCTGGACCCTTGATCTTTGTTGATGTACGGTCTAGATTTAACCGTGCATTTAGTTACTGTAATTTATGCATTTAAATATCAATGCATTAAGTTATTGTAATTTATGCATTAAAATATTTATGCATTTAGTTTATGCATTTTATGCATTTCCGATATAATAAAAATGCATTGTTCTTACGTTCTTATATAAGATGTGTTCTTACCAGATCCACTTCCTATATATATATTATCAAATAAATCTTTACATCACTACATAAGTAAGACCTCTACACTATATAAAGTGAGACAGACCACTACACCATCACATAAGGTGAGATCAGACTACTATACCTCCAAACAAGGCGGGATGAAGTATTTCATTTCGTTTCATTCCATGAATTTGATTGGGTCTACACATCTTATAATATGAGGGAGAGATCCACTATTTGGGCTGGAAATCAATTTGAAATCCAAATACAGTAGAGAAGTATCCTCCATTTCGGGCTAAAAAATTCAAAGCCCAAAACTAAATTTGACTAATTATTTATTCTCCATTTTGGGCCGACGAGATTTCTTCAGTGACTTATACTTACCGTTAAACCTCAACAGCTTGCTTATTGAGAAACAAATTCTCTTCCAGAGAGAGGAAATGGAGGGAGAAGAAGAAGCAAACCTAGCGAGATTTCTCCAATGGGCGACTGCGCTTGGAATCTCGGATTCTCCCAATTCTGGCGGTGCTTCCTCCGTTTGTCTCGGCCGTTCTTTGCGCGTTTCTCATTTTCCTGAAGCCGGCGGGTAGAGTTTAAACTCTTTGTACATAAAATCTTTGTATGAATATTTCTGCTGGAGCTGTGAATTTACAGCGATGAGTGATGCAGGAGAGGATTAGTTGCTGCGCGTGCTTTAACGAAAGGAGAATTGGTATTGAGGGTTCCGAAGGCGGCTTTGATAACGAGCGATTGCCTGATTAGCAGTGATCAGAAGTTGTCTGCTGCTTTGGGGAAATTCCATTTTCTCTCTCCTGCTCAGGTTTCTTAGTTTGTTTTGTTTGTGTAGTTGCTAATTTTACGCCAAAGAACTTTGTTCATTTGATGTTTGTTTGTCTCGTAATGAAAGTATGAGCATATATCTGATGATTATGTGATAGGCAGGGATATTAGTTTGACTCCTGATTCATAGAATGATTTTAGATATGAGTGTGCTCTACCTATCACGAAAAAGGGGAGAAATTTGATAAACATGATGGTTAGCCATCGCGAGATTGATTTGGAATTGATAATGTTCAGAGCTGAAATAATTTCTAGTGGTTTTCTCACTTGTCCACTTCTAGTAGCCTTGTTAAATGAAATGTAGTTGGAACTTTGATGTTGGGCAAAGAATTAAGATTTTATGTTGGAAATGTATGAATCAACATTTTTATGATGAACTATGATCAAGTAAAAAAAGGTAAATATTCATCACTTATCCACAACAAATATGTGATATTGGCTAGATGTGAACTTGTTGCAGATATTGTGCATTGCTTTACTAAACGAAGTGAACAAGGGCAGAAGTTCTTGGTGGTATCCTTACCTAAAGCAGCTGCCTCGAAATTATGATGTGCTCGCAAGTTTTTCTCAGTTTGAGATAGAAGCTTTGCAGGTTAGTTTTGGTTGCTGATTGCTGATACATTTGCTTACAGTTCTGGTTTTATTCTTCCAAAAAAACATGATATAAACATGGTCATGTGGAAGAACATGGTTTTGAGAGCGTGTAAAAACACTTGTAGATTGCTGATGCCATTTGGACTGCAGAAAAGGCTGTTGGTAAAGGTAAAATGGAGTGGAAAGAAGCTACTCCAGTTCTATCAGAACTTAACCTCAAGCCTCAGTTAACAACCTTCAATGCTTGGCTATGGGCTTCTGCAACTGTAAGCACCTATCACGTCATGTTAAAGAACATAGAACTTCTTTATTCATAGTTTACTTGTCTAGTTGATTTTACTTTAAACTTAAGATCTTGAAAATATTTTACGTGCACTACAATAATTTTCCCCACCAAAAAAAAAAAAAAAAAAAGAAATGGCGATTTTGCTTTCACCCTTTCGCTTGTGGCAATTGTCGACATTAATGTTCACAGAAATCTAAGACAATAATTTGTTCATGATCTTCTTGGAAGATATCTTCTCGCACTATGCATATATCCTGGGATACTGCAGGTTGTTTATGTCCTGTTGGAGACTTCTTTAATTATGCTCCTCCTGAGGAAGATCCCCATCAGTTTGGCGAGTCAAAGGCTGCTGATATTGACTCTTTTTTACACATAACCTCTTTCGATGAAGGAGAAAAAGCAGGCATTTCATCAAAAGCGCTTGTAGATGCTGAGACAGATAGGTTAACCGATGCTGGTTATGATGAAGTTCTTGCTAGTTATTGCTTCCGTGCTAAGAGAAACTATGAAAGAGGAGATCAGGTATTGACCATATATTGTTATCACTTGGTTTGAGCTTAGTGTAGGAATTCCATATGAAAATTGATTATGCTTCAAGTTCAACTATTTGTGCTTCAAGTTTTATCATATTTGGAGTGCTTCTTTAATCTCTAAAGGAACATCATAGCCACTGAGTTCAATACTACAGAGGTGTATTAGGTCCAATCACAGCTAATGGCCTCCTTGCTAGTAAAAGAGTGAATTGGGCCCACATGACTATTTTCTTATGAATTTCAGGTTAAAACGAACTATGTCTATGTGTTGAAACTACATATTTTGTTCTTTTGTAGCTAAGCATTATGTGACCGTAAGTTCTTGCTACATTCTGACTCTAGTGATGAACTAAATGGGCTAGCTTACATACATTCTTCTCTTAGTGAAGAGAAAATAAAAGGGTTTTGATAGGTCAATGAATGGAAACATTAGTTTTGGCTCGGCTAAGTTGGATGGCATGTCTCCAATTCAATTCTAGATCTGATTTGCTGGTTTCTAGGAAATTTTTTCGGATGTGTTTATGAAAATATGTAAAAAATGATGCGTATATGAAGTCTGTTAAAATAGAATGATGATTTTCTACTTAGCTGATAAAACCTAGTTCTAATCAAACATTTGCCTAAATTGTATGAATGGACAAACTCTAGTCTTCTTGAAAAAACTCATTCTTACACATAGGCATTGGTTTACTGTCATAGGGAAGTTGATTAATTTTCTTTCTGCAGGTTCTTCTTAGCTATGGTACATACACAAACTTGGAGCTTCTCGAACATTATGGGTTTATTCTGCAGGAAAACCCAAACGACAAGGCTTTTATATCCTTGGAAAGTGAGATGTATTCCCTTTGTTCGTGGCCAAAAGATTCACTCTACATTTCTCAAGATGGAAAGCCGTCCTTTGCCCTTCTTTGCACTGTCCGTTTGTGGGCAACTCCTGCTAGCAAGCGGCGTTCAGTTAAACACATAGCATATTCGGGTCAAGTTATCTCAGTCGAGAATGAGGTTGCAGTAACGGAATGGACAGCCAAGAGATGCCAGGCGGTGCTAAGCAGTTGCTCGACCTTAACTGATGAAGATTTACAACTGCTGCATATCATTGACAAAATTCAAGACTATAATGCGAAGGCAGAGTCTTCATCTCTGTTGTTACGTGATGAGATTCGAGCTTTCTTGGAGAGCAATAGTGTTACGAGTGGGAAACTCGACTCAAAGACAAGAAGGTCGATATCAAAGTGGAAGTTGGGTGTGGAGTGGAGATACAGGTACAAAAGAATTTTATGTGATTGCATTTCACATTGTGCTAAGACGTTGGAAAATCTTTCCACTATCTAAACCATTCTTACGTTTGGTCCTGTTGAATGTTTGTTATAATTGTATTTTACCTCGTAGGAAATCTTGAATTGCGCCGCTCATTTGTAGAAGGTAAAAAACTTATGGATTATCATTCAAATTGGTTATTCTCAGTGTGGAATACTACAGATATAATAAACATAAAAAATGCATTATTATTTAGAGTTATTGGTGTTTAAATACACATACTCTGAGTGCTTTTTGGCTTTGCATGACCTTTGAATAAATACAAGAACTTATATATCAATTCTTGAAATTTTATTGCGGTCGATATTTTCCACACAGATTTAATCACAACCATTTTGTTCTCAAAATAAATAATTTTAATGCTATAATCTTCATTGTTGTGGTATATTCATACGATGATAAGATTTAGTTTTATCTTTTTCAAGCTAAAATGTCGAACTTTTCCTAGATTTTTGTCTAAGCTATAAAAATTTATGTAATAAAAGTTGCTATCTTTTATTTGGTCGACAAATTAAAGGATGCACGTCCATTGTTCAATGATGTGCAAAAGTCCAAAACTCTATATAAGTAGTCTAATCCAAGTTTCCGGCCCAAAACATCTTTCTAAATTCTTGCTTTTATAGATTATTAGACGGAAGGTAGGTGCATTGCACGTAGAAGTTATGAATTTAAATAATATATATGTATATGATAAGGATCAAATAAAAGAGAAATTTAAAGTAAAAAATATCATATTATATATTAAATATATCTTAAAAATTAATACTTGAAGTGTTCATATTATAAGGTGTTGTTATTCGGCCACACTGTGGCTAGCCACACAACTTTTTTATTTATAAAACCAGACAAACTCAATTAATAATCGGTTTTCTAAAAAGACTTAAAATTATTGTGACTATAGTACCCCAATGTTATTTTGGCTCCAAAATTTAGTGAGATTATGTTGTAAGATTTCCTTCCTCATTTTTCTTACTCTTCTAATATTTTATTTATGGAAATTTCAAGATCTAGATCAAAAAGTATCCTAGCCATTAAACAAACAAACAAACAAAAAAACAGTAAAACAATTATTCCCTCTTTGCCTCTAAATCATTTAAAACCAAGCTAATATTTTTGTTTTGATAAATATCTTACAATTAATAATTTATTCAATGTTGTTCGTCTTAAGAAGAGATCATTATATTCCTTTAAAACATAGATATATCTTATATTCATCATCAGATGCATTATAATCATATGAATGATTTTTTTTTAAAAGAACTTTGATTCGGTTATAACTTTGCAACTTTGATTCGACCATATGATCAATTAATATTTGTTTGTAGATGAAATAATAAATAAGTTTTTATTATTTTAGGATTTGTGTATTATTTAAAGAATTTGATATTTACTTTATTGGAAAACAAATCTAAAATTATTGTAGAGATGGAATATTTACAAATTTAAATTTGAAAATAATAAAGTACATTCTCTTTAGAAAAAATGGGAAAGAGTAATTATGTAAAAATAATCTAGAATTTATTTAGAACAATTAATTAATTATATTTTTACCGTTCGTAATTACGAGAATGCCACCGTGTGGCCGAATGAATAGCTTTAATGTTATATGTAATAAATATTTAATGTCAAAATTCTATATTTTTCTGAATTTTAGATATTACATGTAATGCTTTAATTATTGTTTGATTATACCTAGAAACCAGTCTGGACAAAAACTTTAGTAGATTGACTTTATGATTGATTGACTTTATGATTGATTAATTTTTTATTTTCTTGATCTTGATGGATGAAGATTAGTTTTGTAATTTTGTAGTATCGTATAATATTTTTTTTAATTATATCATTATTATTTTTATACAATTGTCAGTAGTAATAGGAATATAAGTTATCAAAATAAAGGTAAATTGTGATTGTTAACTTACTAAGCGGCATAATATTTATTATTTTTTTTCTTGTAAAAATCTGGTTGTAGAGTTTGCTTTAGAATTATACTAAAGTTTTGCTTTATCTAACTTATTTTTGCCTATTCTAAGACACTCTAGACAAATTACAAATAAATAAGTATGAATGTTAATAAGTGAATTTTATTATGTTTATTTATATACTCCCTCCGTCCAATTATTCTTGTCTTGTATTCCTTTTTGGGATGTCCCGTTATTCTTGTCCTGTTTCCATAAAAGGAAATATGTTTCTCTCACAAAAAGTTATGGGCTCCACCACTTTCTATCTTTTTATCCTTTAAACACCATTCTCCTTAATACACGTGCCCAAAAGAATTGAGACAAGAATAATGGGACGGAGGTAGTATTACATTTCATTCTTACTATAGTATATATCCTTTTTATTATCAACGCACTCTGAATAATTAGTTGATAGCTTTCTCAAAAATATTAAAATCTATTATTAATTACGTATAAAATCAAAATTAAATAACATATTTTATTGTAAATAATACTATTAATTTTATTTTTATTAACTATGGATATCTTAATTTCTCTTAATGAATATCTTAATTTCTCTTAATGTACTCTCTATAGATATCTTAATTTCTTTTAATGTATTAACTATTAATTTTATTTTTATTATAAATTTTTAATAAATATAAGTACACAAAAAGATATTATTAATCAAATCATTAAACAAATGCTCATTTAGTTTAGCTGAAACTTTACTTTGATACTCCTTCCGTCCCTGAAAATTGTGATCTTATTGCTTCATTTATCTGTCCCTCAAAATTATGATTTTTTCTTTATTGTACATGACACACTCACTTCCTTATATTTTAAACCTCACAACAAATCAAAAATGGTGGATCACTTTCTCCACTCAACAAACATCTATCAAACATTTCTTAAAATCCGTGCCATACAAATTGCATCACAATTTTCATGGACGGATGAAGTACTATTTAACTCATTATTTTGTTAATGGCTGATGTGGCCGTCGTTTAGCACACGCAAAATGAATTTATATTTCCTATGCCCACAACAAGCTTAGCAAGCGGCAAGTATAGGGTCGAACCCAAGGGAGTTGATCGTAGCTTTCTCTTCGTCACCGGTGTCACTAAAAAGGGGTTTTGGTCGGAACAATCTTCGATCTGGTCACAACGCTATATAAAAGATACTAAAAACTAAAAGTAGATCTGGTCAAATAAAAGGGCAAAGCTCGGATATAATTCGAATCATCAAACATGAATATAAGCTTGATCATAGGTCTAAATAATTCCTCCACATGCACACATCAATTGGTTATAGCCCTAAGCAAAATCGCCCTCATTGTCACAGTGTCATGTGCTCCTCTACCCAGAACCAGCCTATGTTTTTAGTGTAAAACAAGTAAAGTCTATGACGATTACCCGTTATCTAATCTGACCAATTACCCTACGATGGCATTTCGACATGATCTTTGCCCAGACAATATTTCGATTTAGACAGACCCGATATGACCAAAAGCATGCTCAAAGACATATGGCCACTCGCCCACACCAGTTATACTTTCGGATGCAAGAGGGCATCTAAACATTTATTCTGAAATTATTAGAGATCTTATTTTGTCCGAGTTGTTAACGGCCTATTAACTACTCAAATTCAACAAGACCATTTTAAAATCAAACCTAGTATTTTGGAAACATATGCATGTATATTGATACGCTCAGAACAGACCTCACGAGTATTTAAGCATTCATGTTCAAATAATCTATCCAGACCTTGATGATTTAGCTAGACATAATTGAAATAACAATAACAATAAGTGAGATAAAAGAAAACATTACTTGAAAATGAAATAAAGTACTTAAAATATCTAGCAGAAAGCTATGACCAAAGCGGCCAAACAAAACATGTGCAGAAAAATAAAAGAGTTTGTCCATAGGGCTTGTTCTTCCTCACACCAATAGAAAATGAAATTAAAGACAAAGATAATATGTTGCTAAATTCGTGCACCCTTCCTTCTTATATAGATGAGTAGCTTGGGCTTCATGGACGGTCTAGCCCATGGAAATTAGGGTTGGCTGCTTTTCTTGTGGAGTTTGAAATTAATATGGACCTCCTTCCTTATTATCAAAGATACAGATCTGGTGCATATCTTCTAAATAAGGTAAGAAATCAACCTATCCTTATCTCTTGCTACGGATAAGATTCGTGCTTCGTCCTCTGCCCATAGCATGCATTCATTTGCCCAAAGCCTGCATTGCTCTGCCTCTGTTCTGCCCATAGCACTTCACATAGGTCTGGATCCCGTACGGTACTCAGTTGGGCTATAGCGCCTTAGCTTGAAAGCTTCAACATATGCCTCATTTTTGTCACGCCCCGCCACCCGGGCCTATGCAGAATGCCGGGCCGCGACGCTAGTTAATAATTAAGGTTTATTTTGCTAAGTCAATAATAAATGATTAGTAAGAATGTTCGTTAGGAATTATCAAGTCAAAACGTTGGTTAGGTCCGAAGTATGAGGACTTCGACCTCGCAGTGCGGAAGCAAAGAAAAGTTTTCATCGATCACCCATGACGATCGAGTGATCGGTACGAAGAAATGAAATAAGTTCAAGTTTGTCAAAGTAATAAATTACAAACAAACTATGGGTTCACCATAGGCACATCAAATTAAAGATGACGAACCAAAGGACCGTCACCCAAATAAACTTTGGAAACCATCATGCCCGCCTCCGTCCCGTTGCTCATCCTGCATTAGGGAAAATAATGCAGGGGGCTGAGTACAAAGCACTCAGTGGTTCCATGCCCCTCTTTAAAAACATTTATGAAAGCATTAAGATATAGCATGCTCATTTTTATATAAAAGGGTATTATTAGTTAGAAAATACTTCCTCCTTTATAATTTTAAAACATTTAACCTGATCCTAAGCTCAAATATAGGTGCACCAACTTATAGCTCTCATTCTTGTGTTACCAAACCCGGAACAATTAGTGGGGAGCCACTCCCACTCAATTGAACCGTCCTTTACTGAGACAAGGGGGCAACGTCTTTCAGTCCCTCCCACGTCCAGTTTACCGTGTACACTACCTTGGCTTGTACGGAGCTCAAGGCCGATCATCGTTGAATAATTTGGCACATCAATGCCAAGAGAAAATGGGGATACCGTTTCTCGAGTAACCACAAGTAATTGAGATAAAAACCTTTAGCATGCATATCAATTTAAAAAAACTTTTGGGCTTAATAACCCGAAATATTACCTCGTGAGAATCTAACCCACACTTAAAAATAGGATAACCCACCTCTTGTCCTTGACGTAAGAGTATCCTCCAGTATCCCTAACTTGATGTCTCCTATAAGACAATCTAAATACTTAGGCTTAAAGTCATAAAAGGGGTTGATTGTCTTTTAATTAACCTAAAGCTCAGCCTATTCCATGTCTTAATCATTTAGTGTTTAAATTTCGTCAAGGCGTCGCCTTGAGATTTTATCATTGAAGAATTAGATCGGGGATCCTTTATTGAAAACATATATTCTTAACGTTATTAAAACTTAGTTTGAAATCGTGTCGTGACATGAAATGCATGATCATGATTGTGATATAATTCACATATGTACTCAGGTCACGACATCACATAGAATCTCATACTTATTTAATCACATTAGTAATTAAATGCACATACAACATTTCATCATGCACATTTCATTTAATTACATGCGTAAGTAAATAATTTCGTATCATGTAATTAATTAAATAAATAAATAATTAGGAGACAAGTGATATTTGACTAATTTAATATAGTCAACTTAATCATTCAAGTCAAACATGACTAAAGCCCATATAAGTTCACATATATACTTAATTAAACAATACGACATATATTGTCAACCATTTTATCTAATTACTTAGGTAATTAAATAATCTCATATCAATTAATTAATTAAATAGATAATTAATTAATTACTAGGTATCTAACACCTTTTCAACCTAAGCATTTAAATAAATGGCCCAACAATCATTCTTCATATAAGATAAATTAATTAATAGTAATTAATTTATTATTTGGATTAACATGGTTAATTAATTGAATTTATTTAACTAATTTAATAATTAAGATCAAATAAGACTTTAAAAGGCCACATCATAGTCCAAATAATATTCATAGCATATTGGGATCCATTTAAATAATTATAACACATAAGGTCCATTTATTACATAAGACATATTGGACTAGCAATTAAAATAAGTTGACCCATTAAAATAAATCTGAAATTATGGGCCCAACAGTTAGCTCATATCATAAGTAATCAATTGGGTATTTTCCTACCTTGAAATAAGCCTAGTTCATGATTAATCATATAAATACATAGAAAAAATATATTTAATCGTCAAATTAAATATATTATATTACTTTGAGTCATAATATATCATCACATAATATTATAAGTCACATACTCACGTTTATAAGCATAAAACCAAAATTTCTAATGAGGTTTTCATAACAAATTTTCTGCACATAAACACCCTAATGCACAACTTCTTCTAATTTTGCAAAAATAGCAAACGGGGTCTGGTCGACTTAAAATTTGGACTACGTAACCTCGACACATTGGTATAACACTGGAATTTTTCATATTTGAACAATTATCAATTTAACTAGCCGAAAAAGGGCACCAAGGACAGATCAGAAATCTGTTATTTTCTGCTATCACGTAAATCCTTTCATTTTCGTGAAAATAGCAAACGGACTCTAGTGGTTCTGGAATTCGAACCACAAACTAAACACATATCAAGGTATTCTCAGAATTTTTCATAGTCCAAAAGTAATCATTTTAACTTGGCCAAAATCGGCCCTTAACAGATGACAGCTAATCTGTCAAACATGTTGAAGCGCTGGAAAAACAGTCACCTCTCGACGAGCGCTACGACTCACTCGATCGTCCAAAAATTGGTTTCTTTATCAACATAGAAAGCTTAAGATGTCTAGATTTTGATTCTAAAAGGGAAAGCTTGCAAATCATACGACACAAGGGCTACAACCCCAAAACGAGAATCTGCACAGAATTCATGCTCAAAGACAGCAGGTCTGCTCTTTAAATCATAACACGAGTTCTATTCAATGAATGGGGCTGATTTTCGGATATGTTCTTCATAACATGTGAATACACAACATACTAAAATATGAGCTTAAAAATCGATCTCTAACCTCTAAACTATCGAGGTCAGATTACAGCAGAAGTTGCTCACACATACATTTAGCATATTAACATCTCTATTCATGGTATTCTCGATTGAAAACTTTCATATACATTCCACAGCCCTTAATCTGCTCATACTTGATTAAGACTCACATATAGACATCTAGGTATGGAGTTTTTATTCGTGGATTACCTACAGCACACAAGGTCCGAGCATAAACAATAAAAGTCGAACATAGCATACGGCGAACTCAAATGGTACACTTAGCAGCAAACAAGCATCATACAATCATCGTAACAGCCCTCAATGTGTACACATCACACTTATATACATATATCATGCCTCAACATCAAAACTTAGTTCGTCAATTAGCAACGAACATCAAGGATCGGGCATATATATTCAAAGACCGATTCATAGCGTACCTAGAACACATCTCAATTCATCACTTCCTTTTTGGTTCTTAACATAATATCATCATTATACAGCCCCTAATACCTCTACTCGACTGTAACATACGCTTAAACACACAGTACGAAATTCCTAGTTCATGCTTTGGCTATAACACATCAAAAATCGAAACAAAACTTGAACATAACACACATAGTGCGAAAAGGTCATCAAGTCACCATCATTCTTGGCCATTTTCGTGAGTGAGCCCAAGACTATACTCACGCCTCATTTTTCATCATAATTTCGTTTAAATGTTTCTCTTATCGAGCTCCTAGAATCGTGTTAATGAAGGAGAAACATATCTAGAAGGCGAAAACAAATACCTAGCCCTTTCCTCCTTCTTTCTTTCTCTCTCCCGTACGTCTGCCCTCTATTGAACCCTCTGCTGCTGCTACTGCTACTGCTGCTATCCCCTTCTTGTGATCACCGCAGCCCTCCAGCGTCCCCAACGGCGGCGGCAGGTGGCAGCGTATGGTGGTGGAGCGGCGGCAGCTGTGGCTAGGGTTGAGGAACCCTAGTTTACTCTCACTCGACTGCTACCTCTGCTGCTGCTGCTCTCTCTCTCTCTCTCTCGTGTCACTGCACTCCTTCGACGACTTCAACGATGGCGGCAGCGAAGACGGAAGGCTGTGGAGGCGGCAGCAGCGGCGGTTGAGCCGCTAGGGTTTTCTGTGGTGGTATATGGTTGAGGGAAAGATAGAGTGAAGAGAGGGTGGCTGAAGGTGGCGTGTTTTATGGGGGAGGATTGAAGGGTTGAGTGAAGAACGGTAGTTTGCAGAGATAATAATTATCTCTGTCCTGTTTTCATTGGGGGAGGGTTTCTCTTTATCTGCTCTATTATTATTTTTATTAGCTATTATCCTCTTCTTATCGGATATAATATATCGCCGTATTATTTTAGTCTCGTACAACCTTATCGGTTAATTTCTAATTACTCAATCTTACCGATCACATAATTATTTAATACAATTATCTATCGTAACTATATTGCATCTACGATTTTTAATTCCATATAGCACAGCATCACGTAATTAATTTCACATAGTCGAGCTCGTTTATCCGGCTCTATAATCACATAGCTAATTAATATAAATTAATTAGTAACACCGAGTTGGTCTCTTAGGATGCTTGAATGCAACATATAAAATGTAATGCATCAAATAATAATGCTATGCTCGTGCTCATTTTTAAAATATAAAAGAGGAATTTATATTTTAAGCATCTATCGATTTTATTTTTCAATAAAATCTATTCTAAAAAATTTAAAAAATTAATCATCATCAGACTAGATTTGAGCCCGATTTATGATGGTCGGGCTAAGTTCCACGTGAGCTCAATTAAAGGCCTCGATGCCCATATGTCTGTCCATGTGTCAATTTCATAATAAAATCTAAAAATCAAAACTAAAACCGATCATAACGTCGACACCAACTCATCCGTAATGGAAGCAAAGGCACTGCACCCGCTCCACCAGATCGCCGGAACGCCAACCCACAAACTCCTCCTGAAGCAGTGGCTGAAAGAGGAAGAGCTCATCCTCAACCGCCTCTCTCTCTCAAGGAAACCCAAATCGACGCTACCAGCAAAGAGATCACCGACCTCTACTGCATCTTCTACTTCTTCCACTTCACCGCCCTACTCCTTCTCTTCACCGCCGCCGGCCAGAAGAGCGGGCCCCACCTCTGTAAGAGGTCGTGGGTCCCGTCCCTCTGCTCGCTGGGATTCATTTGGGCGATCTGCTACAAGATCGACACAGAGTCCCATTTGTTGAAGCTTCTGAATCGGGAGAAAGAGGACTCGAAGCACATTGTTTTCACCTTGTTTCAGAGTCGATTATGTTAGTTCGATTTAGTCTGGGCAATAGAAAATTAGATTTGCAATCGATTTGGGACTAGGGTTCTTCAAATTGGGGGTGAGATATTTTTTTTTTTTGGCAGCATGATTTCTTTTAGCTTTATGGGAGTTAATATTGATTTTACTAATTTTAATTTTGAATTAATTAGTTTTTATTTTTAAATTTTATTATGAAATTGACACATGGGCATCGGGCCCTTTAATTGAGCACACGTGTAACTTAGCCTGACCATCATAAATCGGGCCAAAATCTGTCCTGATGATGATTAATTTTTAAATTTTGTCCTATAATTGGAAGCGCGAAAAAATGCGTCCTATTGTTGTAAAATGGCAAAAGTTAAAGTCCTAAAATAACTCTGTACTCTAAATAAAATTACATGTAGATATCACAAACATTATATATATTCTCTTGAAATTTGCAAACTAGATCATCCCGTATGGGAAATAACAATAATTCTCCAAAGCTAGAAATCTATATTTGAACTATATATTCTAGAGCTGGAGAAACTCATCTCCATCGGCAAAACCTAGCCAGCTATATTTCTTCAACAAGGGTTGTTGCGAAATTAAACACTACTTGTAGCTTTTTCTGTAGAAGCAAGGCTTAGTGCAAAATTAAAGGGTATTATTATTATTATTATTATTATTATTATTATTATTATTATTATTATTATTATTATTATTATTATTATTATTATTATTATTATTATTATTATTATTATTATGCATGTATTGTAGTAATACAAACATACAGTATTATTTAATTTATTTTATGTTTTGGTAATGGGATGCTGTTGAGATTGGTGTATTAGCAAGGTGGTGGTGGAGGAGATGATCAACAAAGTATTGATCTGGGGAAACCTATAATAGGTGGAAGTGGTATGCAAAAACGTGGAGGTGGAGGTGGTGGTGGAGAAAACGGAGGAGGCGGAGGTGGACGCGGCGAGGGTGTAGGTGGAGGCGGTGAGCGTGGAGGTGGAGGGCTAGGTGAAGGTGGAGGAGGTGGAGATGGCGGAGGTGGAGGTGGTTGATGGTCCCTGAGCTAGGTATTTGGTGTAGAGGGGGGGGGGTGAATACACCAAATAGATTTCTGAAAACTTTTTCAAGTTAAATAATAGAGTTGGTGAGCTCAGTTATTGATCCAGCTGAGGAGGGTCAGCTGGGTAAATAACTCAGCTGTCGGTGCGGAATGTGGTGGTTTCAAAACTTAGCTCGGTTACTTAGAAAAACTCAGCTTGAAAAGATTAACTTTATGTTTTTAGCTTAGTCAAGTTGTGCAACTTTCTGAGAGACACAGATGTCTTTGGAGAGCAGCTGCGTATGCAGTTTTGATCAAATATGCAATGTAATGAAAGAGTTAGTACAAAACTGAATTTAAAAGGAAAGTAAAGAGCACACGAGTTTTTAAGTGGTTCGGAGTAACACCTCATACGTCCACGACCAGGTTCACTGGTAATTCACTACCACTTGGTTTCCAAGTACCAAGCAACTTCACAACTCTAATCCGAGCTGTGTTCCAACAGTTTGCGGGAACTGTCAAGCCTAACCTTTCAGTTTACGGGTACTGAAAAAATCTTACACACTTGAATTTCCCGCTTCAAGCAAGCGTAACCTTGACCTAACCTTTCTGGGTAAAGAGGGGTTTGGTTTGGGGTTCCAACTGTGAACGAGTTATTACAATTAAGAACTTTAGAGTATGATGAACTCGTTCGAAATCTAGGATTAAGATATACAAAGATTTTGGCCTAGGGATCAGACGAAAAACTAAGCAGTTTCTGAACTAGAAACACTTTAAGATAAGTGTTCTTTGAACTATGTAGAATTGCTTGAGAGAGCTTTTGAAAGATTGATGATTTCAGAGAATGAAAGCTTGTAGAGAGTTTTTCGTTTTTGATCCTGAGGTTGAAGACGGGTTTATATAGGTAGAGATTCAAGACTAGCCGTTGGAGGAGCCGTTTGAATCTTACCTACTCTTCTTAAATTCGAGATCTGCCGTTGGGCGAATCTGCACCCGTCTTCATTCGTGTCACATCCTAGGTCCTGAAATCTAGGATGCTGATTCGACAATCCCTCATTGGTCGAGGCGTGTTGTCTTCATCTGACGCCGGGATCTTCTGCCTTTGGAGCTGGCTTTTGAATTCAGAGCTGGATTGGGCAAACTGACTTGAAGTGATGTCTTCAGAGTTAGTTCCCTTTGTTCTGTACAGCTGGACCGGCTGTGTTTTGAACTCATCTTGAATTCTCTTCAGCTTGATCATGCTCTGCTGGAGGACTCAGCTGAAGGTTGACGCATGCTGTCTTCCGCTAGCTGACTCCTGCTGTAGACACAGCTGGGTCGACTGACACAGCTGGATCGACTGCTGTCTTCCGCTTCCTTAACCTGTAAACCTAGAAAATGTAAAGCTCAAACAGGCGAGCTGGAAAACACTACTTAGGTTGAAGCAATCATCTATTCGGTTGGAGAATCAGTTGGGTTATGGTATCAAATCAAAACCTTATAATTTCCCCAACAATTTCCCCCTTTTTGATGATGCCAAAACCTAACTGAGACAACTTATGACGCAGAAAAACTTGTGTTTTATTAATGTAAGAAATTACATTATAACACAGGAAAAAGAAAGAGAAAAAAAATCTTTAGTCTTCAATCTTCAATCCCAGTTGGCTGGGTCTTCTCTTCTGCATCCGTTGCTTCTTTCTTTTGACTCGTCTCTTCTCCAGTTGATTCTGATTCAGCTGGTTCCTCTAGCTCAACAGTTTGCCTCCTTTGTCTCATTCTCTTCCCCCTTACTTCCCCCTTTTTGGCATGATCAAACAGGGTGGGAGAGATACACCATCGGCTGTTGCGATGATTTAGTTTAGCGAAACTGTGGTCTTCAGCTCTGAGCAGCGAGGTTTGGAGTCTAGGTGGCTCAGCTGTTGTATTAGCTGGCTCTTCTTCAGTAGCATTAGCCTCAGCTGTGATTGCAGACACAACGTCCTTGGCCTGATTCAGCTGGGACGGTCCAGCTAAGTGCTTGGAGGGATGAGTTGGCACTGGAGATAACATATTCTGAGTCGGGCACAACTTCATTACTTGCAATTTTGCTTCTTCAGACTTCTTAGATTGAATGAGAAAGTCTGATTCAGCACTTGAGGGACTTGAGTATTCCCCTTCCACTTCGAAGTGGTGGGTATTGGGTTCAGCTCATATCATCATCATCCAGCTGCAGGTGATCATTGGCTGAGTGATGTCTTTCATTTGATCTTGGTGCAGGGGCTTGAGCATCTTTCATCGGAAGATCTCGAAGCTGGTGTCCCTGTTGAGCTGAAGAAAATTGAGTAGAAGACGGTTGAAGTATTCCATCTGTCTTGGGGTTTAAGCATGGTTGATCAGCTGGAATACGTCGTTGTGGCGTTGATGATGACGATGTTTACGCTGGCCCATGAACTTCTTCTCCATCGTGAGAAACCACCGCTTGTGGGCCTTCTGCTCCTCGGAGAGTCGTTACGAATTCTTTCATAATGTCAGCTAACTTCTCGGCTGACTGACTGAGCACCTTTGACTTGAGTCTTCTGTTTGAAGATGGTGCTTCAGCATGTTTTGTCTCCTCAAGTTGTTTCCGATTCCCAGCTGGGACGGAAATAGATGCATGCTGCTTTGTCTCCTGCATCTTTTTCTGTGCCTCCTGTGGTGGAGCAAGAGCTTTGACACGACTGCTCTTGAAGACTCCGGCTTTATCAACATCTGGTCCAGGTGTGTTGACGTTGATTTTTGCATCCCAGGGAGTTGTATGTCCCGTTCTCTCTTTTATTTTGAGAGAAACAGTGTGGCGGAGGAGGTCTTTTTCCTTTGACATTCCCAGGAAGTTTTCTGCACCTTCCTGGTGTGTGACGTTCTTGAGCTTTACAGTCTCTCACTGCGTTGGACTGGATCTGTCGATAGGCTTCACCTTCTCCTGGAACTCCGTCTTCTTGAGGTTCCTGAGAGTTAAGCAACTCTTATCTTGAAGCTTTGACAGATTCTTCAAGTTTGATCGGCTTCGGGAGATATCTTTCTAGATTCCATGTTCTTCTTCTGCAACTTTTGTTAGTAGAAACAAATAATATCAATTGATGGAAATGAGAAAGAATGCCAAAAGACTTTTTAGGGTTGTTGCAATTTTTTTTACGTATCTCTTCTAGCATATTTATATAGCTTTCTTGATGAATGGACGATCAAGATTTGTCGATTGATACGAAGATCTACGACTGGGAGAGATTCTCGCGTTATGTCAATTTCTTGTTTTGAAATTGCGAGTTAATGCGTGAGAGAGGACGGTTGGGGCACTTTGACTTTTGCCTCGAAACTCCCATGATTAAGTTCTTTTCAGACTTTTAAATAAATTTGATTAGACATGACAAGATATGATTTGACTGAAAACAGATTGAGCAGGAGTAGTTAATGTTGTTGCAAACCTTTCAGCTGATCATTGTAGTCAGCTGATACCTCGGTTGAGTGGGTGTGCTGGGTTATCGTGGTTCCAGCTGGTTCCTCCTCAGTTGAATAGTCCTTCAATTTCAGCATCTGGTTTAGCTGGATTCTTTCTCAGCTGATACCGGTTACGTTGATTCTGAATTCCAGCTGTCTGCTTCCATTCAGCTGGGTCTGCTTCCACTCAGTTGGGTCTGCTTCCATTCAGTTGGGTCTGCTTCCATTCAGCTGGGTCTGCTTCCATTCAGCTGGGTGAAGCATCGTCTGGGTTGAGTAATCCAAGTAATCCGCACAGCATTTTGAATCTTGCTTCTATCAGCGGCTTTGTGAGTATATCAGCCACTGTATGTCTGTGTGAATTTTCTCAACAATCACATCTTTCTTTTCCACGTGAACTCTGATGAAATGATGGCGTACGTCCACATGCTTGCATCTTGTGTGAAGTACTGGATTCTCTGAAATAGCAATCGCACTTGAGCTATCACAGAAAATTGGAACTTGTCCAGTTTTCACTTCATAGTCATCCAGCTGATGTTTCAGCCAGAGAATTTGTGAGCAGCAGCTTCCAGCAGCCATATATTCTGCTTCTGTTGTGGAGGTTGCGACGCACGCTTGCTTCTTTGAAAATCATAAAATCAACTTACTTCCTAAGAACTGACAAGTTCCTGAAGTTGATTTTCTGTCCAACCGATCTCCAGCGAAGTCTGAGTCTGAATATCCAGTCAGCTGTAGATTGTCTTCAGCTGGGTACCACACACCAACATTCTGAGTTCCTTTGAGATATTTGAGAATGTTCTTGGCTGCTTGAATGTGTGCTTCTTTTGGATCAACTTGAAATCTGACACATACTCTGACTGCGAATGAGATGTCTGGACGACTTGCTGTTAGATACAGCAGGGAACCGATTATCCCTCTGTATTTGCTGGAATCAACTGACTTCCCTTCAGTTTCTGGTTCAATTTTCCAGTTGGTGTTCATCGGAATTTTTATAGTTTTGCTGGATTGAACTCCATACTTGGCGATCAAGTCTTTCACGTATTTGGATTGATTTATGAAAATCCCTTCTGCTGATTGCTTGACTTGAAGTCCTAGGAAGAAACTCATTTCTCCCATCATGGACATTTGGAACTGCTCTGACATCATCTCTCCAAATCTTTGGCATAAGAAGTTTGATTTTGATCCAAAGATGATGTCGTCTACATAAATTTGAACAACCAGGATGCCTTCTTCTGACTTGATGGTGAAGAGGGTTCTGTCTACTAAGCCCTTCTTGAATCCTTTGGATACAAGGAAATTTGACAGAGTGTCATACCAAGCTCGAGGTGCTTGCTTCAATCCATAAAGCGCATTCTTTAGCTTGTAGACTTTATTTCCTTCTACTTCAAATCCTGGAGGTTGTTCAACGTAGACATCTTCTTTGATTTCTCCATTTAAGAATGCACACTTCACATCCATTTGATAGACCTTGAATTTGTGATGTGCTGCATAGGCGAGAAAGAGTCTGATTGCTTCCAATCGTGTTACTGGAGCAAGTGATTCTTCGAAGTCAATTCCTTCCTGCTGAGTGTAGCCCTTGGCAACCAGTCGAGCTTTGTTTCTGATGACTCCCAGGGTATCCAATTTGTTCTTGAATATCCATTTGAGTCCTATGACTTTGACTTCTTCAGGTCTGTCGACCAATTCCCAGACACAATTTCTGAGGAATTCGTTCAGCTCTTCTTGCATGGCGTTAGTCCAAGGAACGCTCTTCAAAGCTTCGAGAATTGATTGAGGCTCTGGCACTTGAGCTACGTAACACGCCATTAGAGCTGTATCTTCATCATAGACCGTCAGTTCTAGCTCTACTGAGAGTTGAGCTGTGTCAGCTGCTTCTTGATGATCCGATGAAGCTTGAGAAGCTGAAGTTCTTGTTTTGACTTGGTCAGATGGTTCTCTAATGATTGCTGATGATGGATGATCTTCAATCCATCTTCTCCTCTTACGAATTTCTTCTTCCAATTGATTGATGCTTGAAGTGGCTAAATTTCGTCTGTCTTGGGATTGCTCAGGAGTTAAGTCTTGAGAGATTGATTCTCCTTGATTTGGATTTTGAGGTGACTTCTGTAGAGGCTCTGCTGGAGATGGAGCTGGGGATTCAGCTGTGTCTGGATTTCCAGCTGATGGCGTTCCCCCTTGATTTGGCATTGAAGGTTCTTCTCGATTTCCAGCTGGTGGAGCTTCCTGGTTGATTTGAAGTTCCTCCTCTGGCTCATCATCCCAAATTAGTGGTTCGGCCAGATTCCTGATTAGATTTTCTTGAGCTCTTGTCTGAATCTATCTTGAAGATTCTCCTTCGTTTCTTTGTTTGATAGAGTCTCTATATTCAAAAGATATTTCGTCAAAGGTAACATGTGGAGTTACTTTGACTGTTTGAGTTCTTCTGTTGAAGACTCTGTATGCTTTACTCACAGCAGAATAACCAAGGAATACTCCTCGGTCAGTCTTATCGTCGAACGGCTTGAGCTGTGTCTTTCCATGGTTTAGGATATGACATTTGGATCTGAATACCTTGAAATATCCAATGTATGGTATTATGTTGTTCCATAGCTCATACGGTGTCTTTTCTTGCGTTGATGTGAGTAGGGAGCGATTCTGAGTGAAGCATGCTGTGTTGATTGCTTCAGCCCAGAACTTCTTTGGAATGGCAGAGCTAGCTAGCATTGAGGTAGCTGCTTCCTTGAGAGTTCTGTTTCTTCTTTCTGCTACACCATTCTGCTGAGGTGTGCGTGCTGCAGATGTTTGATGTTGAACTCCGTTCTTCTCGCAGTAATCATAAATAGTTTCATTCAGAAACTCCATTCCTTGATATGATCTTATTGACATTATCTTGCACTCCTTCTATGTTGATAATCTTTCCAGCGAGATAGGCAGCTTAGTCCTGGTTTCGCTCTTCTGGTACAAGAATGATACCCATGTGAATCTTGAGAAATCATCCACAACGACCAGAGTATATTTTCTACCATTGAAGCTTGCTGGAGTAACTGGACCAAAAAGATCCATGTGAAGGAGTTGAAGTACTCGATCAGTTGACTGAACTGGCTTGAGAGAGAATGAAATTCTTGTCTGCTTTCCTTGTTGACACGCACTGCACATATGACTTTTGTCATATACTTGATCTGGAATTCCATTAGCGAGCTGGTTCCTAGCCAGTTTGTTGATTGTCTTGAAGTTGAGATGATTCAGCCGTACGTGCCACGGCCAGTGACTTCGATCTTGCTTTTCGATACAAGACAAGTCTCGGAGGCTGTTCGGTCAGCAAAATACATATTTCCTTCTCTTTTCCCTCTTAGGAGTATCTGCTTGGTTTCCCTGTTCTTCACTGTGCATCCCTGTGCATCAAACTTGACAGAAAAACCGTTGTTGCAGAATTGGCTAATGGAAAGCAAGTTGTGTTGCAATCCTTGTGCATAAGAAATATTTGGGATTATAACATTTTTAGTTTTAAATGTACCATAACCTTTGGTTAGGCCTTTTGAGTTGTTACCAAATGTTACTTGTGGGCCTGGTCGCTCGATATACTCCCGGAGTAGATGCTTTAAGTACGTCATGTGCTTGGAACATCCACTGTCCAAGTACCATAGCGTTCTCATCGACTCCTCAGTGATGCGTTGATTCCTTGCAACCTAGAAAAAGATCAAAAGGTACCCAGTTTTAATTGGGTCCTTGAGGGTTAGACAGAGATCCTTTGACGACCCAGATCTGCTTGATGACTTGAATTGGGTCATATGATCTGATAATTTTTCTAGTTGAGTCGATATACACATTCTTTGTGTTCTTCGGTTGTTGCTGGTGGGGTCTTGATCTCAGTGTCTTCTTGTCTTGATGTCTTGATTTCTTTCGGTTTCCAGCTGTGTGCCTAGCTGAGACGTTCATTTGTCTCTGCTGTCTCATATGATGCTGTGGCTGGAAATGATTATCCAGCTGGTACTCATATGAGTGATATCCAGCTGGGTATCTCTGATATCTCGGTTGATATCGTTCAACGTGCTTTATTCTTTATTCTTTGGTATCTGTAAAATCCAGCCTGTTGTCTTTGTTCAGGTTGAGCACGTTGCTGTCTGAGTTGGGCTTGAGGTTGTCGCACAGCTGGCCTTCTTGATGCATGCTGTGTCCTTGACGGAGCTTGAGAATGTTTCACAGCTGGTCTTCCTGACGCCTGCTGTGTCCTCAATGGTTGATGCTGACTTGCTGGGATTGGATGTTCTTTTGCCCGTACAAACATTACCTTTGTTCTACTTGTGGAGGCAATGTTTGAGACGTCCTTTGGTTCATTGTGTCCTAGTCCCGCTTTGAGTGCTGCTGGATGTTGAGCACTAATGATCTCGTCCATTGTTGAAGTGGCTTTGATGAGAGCTACTATCTTCTTAGATAGTACCTCTTTGGTGCTCTTCAGCTCAATGATCTCAGCTGACTTTTTTTCCGATTCAGCTGTGACCTTTTCCAAATCTTCCATCAGCTGTTTCTTCTCATAGTAGAATTCCTTCATCAGCTGATCTTGTTTCACTATTTTGTCTTTTAGTGAAACAACTTCCTGTTGGAGCTGTATTGTATCAGCTGTTTCTGATACCTTTGTCTTTTCCAGTTCCGCTTTCAGCTCTGCATTCTCACACATAATGACGTCAAGGATCTCTTGAAGTTCCTTGGAATCGTTCATTACTTTCTCTACTAGACTCCAATCAGGTAGTCCTGATTCTGAAACCTGTGTAGAGTGTTTGTGTGATGGTGAGAGATTAGATAGATTTTGAGTTCGAGACATTACCTCATCTTCATCGATGCCGTCGGTTTGTCCCATGAAGCATGTATCCCAATCAGGTTCATCATGGGCCATCAGTGCTTCTTCTTTCGAGTATGAAAATGGCATGTTGTCATCCATTTTGTTGCACTCTGATTCCTCATCGGCGATGTAAGCTCTCCTTCTGTCAGTTGCCTTAGCTTTCAGTTGGTCTTTGTATTTCTTGGACAGCTTTGGACAATCTAGCCGATAGTGTCCTGGTTCCTTGCAGTTGAAGCAACCTTCTTCTGTTCGTTTGTCAGCTGACTTCTCATCGAGTTCTTTGCGTACTTGTCTCTATAAGTTCTTGCGAACTTCTTGTATTTGCCCTTGCTGGTGTTGAGTCTGTTGTAGTTTTTGACCAGCATAGCTATTTCTTCAAGTAGCTCTTCCTTGCTCATGTCCTTCTTATCCTTCTTCGATGACTCAGCTGACTGTATGTATGCGGATTTTTCAGAGTTGGCTCTGAACGCAATCTCCTTTGTTGCAGGTGTCAGCTTTCCATCATTCTGATTGCTTGAAGATTCTTTCATGGTAATCTTCAAGTTGTATTCGTTGGCTTTGAGCAGGGAGTATAACCTTTCTGTTGAAAGATCACCTAAGTCACTTCGACTTTGGTGTACCACCTTATATGTGTTCCATTCAGCTGTGAGCGCTGAAAGAACTTTTAGATTCTTTTCTCGCTGGGTGTATTTTCCAGTTCTGATGGTTTCTATTTTCACCACTATATTGGAGAATCTGAGTTCCATCCCTTCGATGGACTCGTTGACCAGCTGCTTGAAGTTATTACGTGGTTTTTACGTGGTTCGGAGTAACACCTCCTACGTCTATGACCAGGTTCACTGGTAATTCACTACCACTTGGTTTCCAAGTACCAAGCAACTTCACAACTCTAACCCGAGCTGTGTTCCAACAGTTTGTGGGCACTGTCAAGCCTAACCTTTCAATTTACGGGTACTGAAAAAACCTTACACACTTGAATTTCCCACTTCAAGCAAGCGTAACCTTGACCTAACCTTTCTGGGTAAAGAGGGGTTTGGTTTGGGGTTCCAACTGTGAACGAGTTCTTACAATTAAGAACTTTAGAGTATGATGAACTCGTTCGAAATCTAGGCTTAAGATATACAAAGATTTTGGCCTAGGGATCAGACGAAAAACTAAACAGTTTCTGAACTAGAAACACTTTAAGATAAAGTGTTCTTTGAACTATGTAGAACTGCTTGAGAGAGATTTTGAAAGATTGATGATTTCAGAGAATGAAAGCTTGTAAAGAGTTTTTCGTTTTTGATCCTGAGGTTGAAGACTGGTTTATATAGGTAGAGATTCCAGACTAGCCGTTGGAGGAGCCGTTTGAATCTTACCTACTCTTCTTAAATTCGAGATCTGCCATTGGGCAAATCTGCACATGTCTTCATTTGTGTCACATCCTAGGTCCTGAAGTCTAGGATGCTGATTCGGCAATCCCTCATTGGTCGAGGCGTGTTGTCTTTCTCTGATGCCGGAATCTTCTGCCTTTGGAGCTGGCTTTTGAATTCAGAGCTGGATTGGGCAAACTGACTTGAAGTGATGTCTTCAGAGTTAGTTCCCTTTGTTCTGTCTGTTGGACAGTTTGTGTTTTGAACTCGGCTCGAATTCTCTTCGGCTTGATCATGCTTTCTTTGGAGGACTCGGTGAAGGTTGAAGCTTCTTTGTCTTTCGCTAGTGACTCTGCCGTAGACACGAATTTGGATCGGCTATTTGTCTTCCGCTTCCTTAACCTGTAAACCTAGAAAATCTAAAGCTCAAACAGGTGAGCTGAAAAACTCTACTTAGGTTGAAGCGATCATCTATTCGGTTGGAGAATCAGTTGGGTTATGGTATCAAATCAAAACCTTATAATTTTCCCAACAGTGGTGAGCGGGAAGGTGGAGGCGGTGGAGAAGGATGAGGTGGAGATGGCGGAGGTGAAGGTGGCGAGCGGGGAGGTGGAGGTGGTGGAGAAGGAGGAGGTGGAGGCGGTGAGCGTGGAGGTGGATGGCTAGGTGAAGGTGGAGGTGGAGGTGGTGGAGTAGGAGGAGGTGGAGATGGCGGAGGTGGAGGCGGTGAGCGTGGAGGTGGAGGGCTAGGTGAAGGTGGAGGTGGAGATGATGAAGAAGGAGGAAGTGGAGATGGCGAAGGTGGAGGCGGTGAGCGTGGAGGTGGAGGGCTAGGTGAAGGGCTAGGTGAAGGTGGAGGTGGTGGAGATGGCGGAGATAGAGGCGGTGAGCGTGGAGATGGAGGGCTAGGTGAAGGTGGAGGTGGTGGAGGGCTTGGTGAAGGTGGAGGAGGTGGAGAAGGAGGAGGTGGAGGTGGTGGAGAAGGAGGAGGTGGAGATGGCGGAGGTGGAGGCGGCGAGCGGGGAGGTGGAGGTGGTGGAGGAGGAGGTAGAGATGGCGGAGGTGGAGGCGGTGAGCGTGGAGGTGGAGGTGGTGGAGAAGGCGGAGTGACGAAGACGTCGTTTCACACTTCACGCAAATAAATTTCTTCTCTTGCCCAACAAGGCGTAGCTATGGCAAGTGGGGTCAAACCTAAGGGAACCAGCGTAGTCTATTCTTCAGATGGTACTCAATATGGGTGTGGTCGAGATTTATCTCAAGATTCTGTAACTCAACAAAGAAAATTATCAAATAACAAAAGATGCTTGGATTGGATTCGAATCCGTGATCCTTATTACTCTTGCTCGTTCATCGATGCAATAATATTCAATTACAAGACTTTATCACTTGATTTTAAGCAAAGATTAATTTAAGCCCTATGGTCACGAAGTCACGACTCAAATACTCTAAGCCTAGATCTATTCAATTTTACAGATCTTGTCCAGAAGGTAAGATCGCTTCTCTCGATCAACAACGTCACGAAGACACTGCAGCAACGCTGCTGTCCAAAAGGCATTAAGAACAAAAGATCCCAAGATAGCCAAGGGGTATTAGATACCGACTACTCTCCAACACTTACTACCTTCTTGGGTACAAGAGACTCTCTCGAGTTTAATCCCAAATTCTGTTCGTGACTTAATCTCAATATCTAGATGGTGATCAAGCATATGTCAATATCAATTAAGTCTAAATTTAATTCTAAGTGTTTCGGGAATAAAATCATGCAACGAACTCAAACAATTAGATCTCACGAGTCTAGAAGGAGTAATTAAGTTCACATCATCTTCTCCAATCCAAACAAGTAAATTTAGCTAGACATAATCATAAACGGAAACGCAACATAATTAAAAGAAAACATACTTGAATAAAAACTAAAACTGGTCGCTGCTCAACAACGCGAGTCAACAACTGAAGTCTGGGCTTCTCGCCAACAACTACAAATTAAATGCAGAAAATATAAAACGAAACTTAAAAGCAAACTTTGCCCGTAGGACTTGTTTCTTCCTCGCACTCTCAAAGTAAATTGCAGACTAAAACCCTAAACAAATCGTGTCTCAGTACAAGATATGGTCGGCCTTATATATAGGCGATGAATTTAGGGTTAAGTTAGAATCCTTGTAGGGCAAGGACCTTTCCAACCATGGCATCTCATTCCTTTTAAAGACCGCCGCAGATCCTCTTTCCTTCTCGGTAGATATCGTCATTAATCAGGCTCGTCTAGGATAAGGAAACAAATCTTCGGTCCTTATCCTCTTCCTTGGAGAAAAAGAAATTTGCTGCTGCTTCTCGACCCACATCTTGCTTTCGATGTCTGCATCCTGTCCTGCTCCCATGCTTCCCAAGATCCTGACTCCTCCGGGTACTCTCTCTGTTGGCTTAAGGAATATGGGGAGGTGCTTCTTGACTTGTAGACTTGATGTTATCGTTGTTGCCCAGCTACAAGCTTCCAGCCCTTTGCCCATTTGCATCGTATCGCCATCTCAGCATCTCAACAACAGATTTTCCACCGGATTTGCCCAACATCCAGCCTGTTCTTCCCTGCACACCTTCTCTCGACTTTGTGTCCTCCCAAACACACTTTGACTCGATAAAGACACAAAAAGAAAAGACAAGACACAAGAAAAATGAACACAAAATAGGGTTCATCACACCTACACACTTGAACCACGCTTGCCCTCAAGTGTGCAAATATGATTTTGCCCAAGACTCAAACACAACTGATCAGTAAGTCAACATGTTAGTTAAAACAGAGCATGAATAATGTAAGCAAGTATTGCCATCAGGTAAGTCAAGATAGAGTTAAGGGGCAAAAAGGTTATCCTCACCAGCACTCATCTCTCAAGTGTATAAGGTTCAGTGTATCACTCTTGACCTAGATCCACAACGTTTTTCCATAGGCTTGTCTGCCCTCTATATCTCTACTTCTTTGAACAAAGTTAAACTACTTATCCTCATGATTTTATTAGGTTATAACATGGCTTAAGGCAAAAGGTTGGAAAATTTAGTTATTGGCTACGTCAAGAAGAACTCAGCTCTTAGGCATTAAGTACGCCCCATATCCCTCACTCCTCTCAAGCATAATATCGGGCCTAGCTCACTTATTTGTCAGGATTATATTTTTTTACTTTTTCTTCTCGGCTTTTTCCCCTTTTTTTTCTTTTTTATTTCTTTTTTTTTATATATTTTTTCCTTTTTCCTGATCAACACCTCCTAATCGGGGATGTTATTGCCCGACATCTGCTACCCCTACATTCTCCTTTCATCCCTTTACTTCTAGACCTGAGTTCTTGACCGGAAAGGCTCATAAAATCCAGGCTACTATAACTAAATCAAAAAGAAAAAAATTTAAGCTTAAAGGGGCTAACAAAGGATAAATGCATAGGTAGGGAAATTTTTGGCCATGGGCTTATTGAACGAAAACACCTAAATCATCTAAGTAATTCAACTAAGTTTTATTAAGCTTTGACTAAGAGTTGCAGGCAAGTTCTAGATCAACATGTTTCACTGGTCATTATCACCCAAGAAAGAATCAAATACTGCATGCATATATGACAGTCAATAGCTCAAAACCTCACAGGTAGTGCCCAATAACTCATTCCGTCCTCCCTATCTACATACGGCATATTCACATATACATCATCATACCTACCTAAACCTATCATGCAAACATACTGATCAACAACTGACTGTTAAAAACAATTGGACCAACAACCCCCCACCCACACACTTTGCCTTCGGCAAAGTAAGTGCAATGGTGGGCAAGACACTAACAAAAACATACTAACTTGACAACGACCTCACCCACACACTTTGCTTTTAGCAAAGTGGGTAAGATCGCGACCAACACAAATTAACCACGAATAAGCAAAAGAACAAGACTCAAAAACTAAAACAAAAAACAAAAGACAAAAACCTAAACTAACATAAATGGGAGGAAACGTAATCAAGGAGAAGATTCAGGCGGGTACCTGAATCCTTGGTGTGCAAAGAATGCCGGTTGGGCATCACGGATCTCGGTCAACAACTTTTCACAATTAATCAATCTGGCTTCAAAATTTGCGGTGCTGGGCAACATCACTCCACTTCCACTAGCCTCCTTCTTCTTGCCCAAGGGCGGACGCCTGCTGGATTTTGCCTTGCCATAGTCGATGAAAACCAATCGACCACTCCTCACCTCAATATCATTCATCTTTTTTAGCGCTGCCTCACCCAATTTTCCAACTCCCATCACGGGTTTTGTTTTCAACTTATCGTAGACACCAACCCCCTTTGCGAATGCTGTCATGAAATGCCCACATGTGCACCCAAGGACTGCTTGGCCAACACCGTCTTAAACTGCTCACCAAGAAAGGCTGCAAAGTTAACCTTAGTCTTGGCATGCATGCACCACAGCAGATACCTCTCCTTGTTGCTCAAGGTATTCCCGCTGTCGTTCTTGCCATAGAGGTTGTAGGCCAGAATGCGATGGCAAATCCGCAACGCATAGGTCTTCAACTCCGTGCCCTTGTTGTTGGCCCCATTGTACGGCGCTCCGTTCCCAATCTCTTTCCATTGCTCCTGATAAGCAATGTCTCCAGGGGGTGGCAGAACCTTCTTGGCCTCCATGAACTCCTTCTTGGTCAGATCCATCAAACTCACCATCCCCAAAATCTGGTTGACGGCACTAACCTGAAATTCATACTTCTCGCCCAAAAGCGAGAAGGCTATAGTGCTCACCCCAGAAGTGGGATCACTCGTCACAGCAGCAGTGCTGTATACCTTCTTAACATGCTCCTCATAAATTTCTACTTGCCATTCCAGAAACTTACTCCATCCTATCCCAGCAAACAAGTCGTGCACTTCTTGGGCAACTCCCAGGTCCTCGTACAGAGCAAAGTCAAGAACCCTGGGCACTGTCACCTTCCAATCCTTATCCCCTTTGCTCTTCATCACAGTGGTGCCCTTCTTCGTCTTCTTGTTCCTGGTGCTGCTCGCTGGTGCAGATTGGTCGTCATCATCTTCTTCCTCAACTTCGTCCTCCTCCTCATTACCACTTAGCAGCGAGACAGTTACTGGTGTGGATTCAGCGCGTCATTCTTTGGATGGTAGGGTAGAACCGGCATTGCAAGTGGCGGCTTTCTATTTTTTTGCCGGTGATGCTGTCTCCGTCGCAGAGCACTTCTTCATCAGCCGCAGCGACCCGCTCTTACTGACGACCTCCATCATCTTTGCCTTTTCCACCACCTCATCCACGGCCGCATCAATGTCATCTTCCTCCAATTCGGCGTCATCGCCGCCGCCACTTTCTTCCTCTTCTTCCCTTTCTTCCTCGCCACAAACTTCGGCCTCCTCATCTCTGCCGGTCGTAGGCTGCTGGAATTCAACAAGGGCCTTTGATTGTATCTCATCCTCCGCTTGCTTCACCGTCTTCCCCAACAAACTGGGGTTTTCGTCACTCATCATCAGATTTGCGTCAATGGGAGGGCTCTTGGGCACAGACGACCCAATGGTGACGGTGGGGTTTTGATCGGCAGAGGTGTTGGCAGGATCCATGGGCAGTTTTCTCTTGGTGTTTTTGGTAGAGGGTTTGGTGGTTTTGGCTTTTGCGGCGGTAGTAGGTTTGTCGCCGGTAAGATCAATTTTTGTTTTGGTGGGAACTGTAAACTTGTTTTTGGGGCGTGTGCATACCATTGTGATGATAGTAGTGGTTTTTGATTAGAGAGGTAGGAGAGAGAGAGAATGGAAAGTTGCAGAGTTTGATTTCAAATCGGGTAGTGGGGGTTTAGACATGATGGGATAGGTTTATAGGGCGCGGGATTTTAGGGAAACAGTAACAGCCCTGTACAAACTTTGGCAGTAGCATGATCATGACCAACACCCCCGCTCAATACCCATTACTCCTGCTGTTCCTTACTCAACAACTTGCTGCACTATGGTTCCTGATCTACAACCTGCATCTTGCGCAACATCTCCAAGATCAACAAACCATACTCCAAAAACGGACTGCTTCTTAAGGTTAAACTAAAGCTACTTCAAAATAAAATACAATAATTTAAGCGAATTTTTTTTAATTAAAAGAAAACATAAAGGAAAGAAAATACCTACCAGGTTGCCTCCTGGATAGCGCTCTGTTTTCGGTCTTGGGCACGATACCCCCCGTTTTAGTAGTTGATGTTCTCATCAATAGAGTCACCATGTGGCTTTCCTGCCTTCTGCTTCACTTCTTGCCCAAGATAGGCTCTCAAGCGCTGTCCGTTGACTTTGAAGATCTTTCCCGTTTTGAGATCCTTTATCTCAACAGCCCCATTAGGGTATTGAGCTTGGACTTCATAAGGGCCTTCCCACTTGGTCGACAATTTCCCCGACTTCAAACGAAATCGGGTCTGATATACTAGCACTTATTGCCCATAATGGAACTCTTTTTTCTTGATCAACATATCATGTGTTTTCTTCATCATTTCCTTATAGTGGCCAGCATTATCATAGTCATAGGCTTGTAGCCTTATTTCTTCATGATGGTCCCTGAGCTAGGTATTTGGTGTAGAGGGGAGGGGGGGTGAATACACCAAATAGATGTTTAGAAACTTTTTCAAGTTAAGTCACAGAGTTGGTGAGCTCAGTTATCGATCCAGCTGGGGAGGGTCAGCTGGGTAAATAACTCAGCTGGCGGTACGGAAAGTGGTGGTTTGAAAACTTAGCTCGGTTACTTAGAAAAACTCAGTTTGAAAAGATTAACTTTATGTTTTCAGCTTAGTCAAGTTGTGCAACTTTCAGAGACACATCTGTCTTTGGAGAGCAGCTGCTTGTGCAGTTTTGAACAAATATGCAATGATATGAAAGAGTTAGTACAAAACTGAATATAAAGAGAAAGTAAAGAGCACGCGAGTTTTTACGTGGTTCGGAGTAACACCTCCTACGTCCATGACCAGATTCACTGGTAATCCACTACCACTTGGTTTCCAAGTACCAAGCAACTTCACAACTCTAACCCGACCTGTGTTCCAACAGTTTGCGGGCACTGTCAAGCCTAACCTTTCAGTTTACGGGTACTGAAAAAACCTTACACACTTGAATTTCCCGCTTCAAGCAAGCGTAACCTTGACCTAACCTTTCTAGGTAAGAGGGGTTTGGTTTGGGGTTCCAACTGTGAACGAGTTCTTACAATTAAGAACTTTAGAGTATGATGAACTCGTTCGAAATCTAGGCTTAAGATGTACAAAGAGTTTGGCCTAGGGAACAGACGAAAAACTAAGCAGTTTCTGAACTAGAAACACTTTAAGATAAAGTATTCTTTGATCTATGTAGAACTGCTCGAGAGCTTTTGAAAGATTTATGATTTCAGATAATGAAAGCTTGTAGAGGGTTTTTCGTATCTGATCCTGAGGTTGAAGACGGGTTTATATAGGTAGAGATTCAAGACTAGTCGTTGGAGGAGCCGTTTGAATCTTACCTACTCTTCTTAAATTCAAGATCTGCCGTTGGGCGAATCTGCACCTGTCTTCATTTGTGTCACATCCTAGGTCCTGAAGTCTAGGATGCTGATTTGGCAATCCCTTATTGGTCGAGGTATGTTGACATCCTCTGATGCCGGGATCTTCTGCCTTTAGAGCTGGCTTTTGAATTCAGAGCTGGATCGTCTTGAAGTGAAGTCTTCAGAGATAGTTCCTTTTGTTCTGTACAGCTGGACCGGCTGTGTTTTGAACTCAGCTCGAATTCTCTTCAGCTTGATCAGGCTCTGCTGGAGGACTCAGCTGAAGGTTGACGCCTGCTGTCTTTTGCTAGCTGACTCCTGCTGTAAACACAGCTGGGTCGACTGCTATCTTCCGCTAGCTGACTCCTGCTGTAGACACAGCTGGGTCGACTGCTGTCTTCCGCTTCCTTAACCTGTAAACCTAGAAAATCTAAAGCTCAAACAGGCGAGCTGGAAAACACTATTTAGGTTGACGCGATCATCTATTCGGTTGGAGAATCAGTTGGGTTATGGTATCAAATCAAAACCTTATAATTTTCCAACAATTTCCCTCTTTTTGATGATGCCAAAACATAACTGAGACAACTTATGATGCAGAAAAACTTGTGTTTTATTAATGTAATAAAATACATTATAACACAGGAAAAAGAAAGAAGAAAAAAAAGCTTCAAATCTTCAGTCTTCATTCCCAGTTGGCTGGGTCTTCTCTTCTGCATCCGTTGCTTCTTTCTTTTGACTCGTCTCTTCAGCTGATTCTGATTCAGCTGGTTCCTCTAGCTCAACAATTTGCCTCTTTTTTGACTTGTCTCTCTTCTCCCTTACTTCCCCCTTTTTGGCATGATCAAACAGGGTGGGAGAGATACACCATCGGCTGTTGCGATATTTTAGTTTGGCGAAACTGTGGTTCTTAGCTCTGAGCAGCGAGGTTTGGAGTCTAAGTGGCTCAGCTGTTGTATTAGCTGGCTATTTTTCAGTAGCATTAGCCTCAGCTGTGATTGCAGACACAACGTCCTTGGCCTGATTCAGCTGGGGCAGTCCAGCTGAGTGCTTGGAGGGATGAGTTGGCACGGGAGATAGCATCTTCTGAGTCGGGCACAACTTCATTCCTTACAAATTTTGCTTCTTCAGACTTCTTAGATTGAATGAGAAAGTCTGATTCAGCACTTGAGGGACTTATGTTCAGCTCATATCATCATCATCCAGCTGCAGGTGATCATTGGCTGGGTGATGTTTCTCATTTAAGCTTGGTGCAGGGACTTGAGCATCTTTCATCAGAAGATCTTAAAGCTGGTGTCCCTGTGGAGCTGAAGGAAACTGAGGAGAAGGCGGTTGAAGTATTCCATCTGTCTTGGGGTTTAAGCTTGGTTGATCAGCTGGAATACTCCGTTGCGGTGTTGGTGACGATGATGTTCACGCAGGAGCATGAACTTCTCCTCCACCGTAAGAAACGACCGCTTGTGGGCCTTCTGCTCCTAGGAGAGTAATTACGAATTCTCTCATAATGTCAGCTGGCTTCTCGGCTGACTGACTGAGCACCTTTGACTTGAGTCTTCTATTTGAAGATGGTGCTTCAGCATGTTTTGTCTCCTCAAGTTGTCTCCGATTCCCAGCTGGGACGGAGATAGATGCATGCTGCTTTGTCTCCTGCATCTTTTTCTGTGCCTCCTGTGGTGGAGCAAGAGCTTTGACAAGACTGCTCTTGAATACTCCGACTTTATCAACATTTGGTCCAGGTCTGATGACGTTGATTTTTGCATCCTAGGGAGTTGTATGTCCCGTTCTCTCTTTTATGTTGAGAGAATCAGTGGGGCTGAGGAGGTCTTTTTCCTTTGACATTTCCAGGAAGTTTTCTGCACCTTCCTGGTGAATGACGTTCTTGAGCTTTGCAGTCTCTCACTGCGCTGGCCTGGATCTGTCGAAGGGCTTCACCTTCTTCTGGACTTCCGTCTTCTTTGAGAGTTAAGCAACTCTTTTCTTGAAGCTTTGACAGATTCTTCAAGTTTGATCGGCTTCGGGAGATATCTTTCTGGATTCCATGTTCTTCTTCTGCATCTTTTGTTAGTAGAAACAAATAATACCAATTGATGAAAATAAGAAAGAATGCCGAAAAACTTTTTAGGGAAGATGCAATGCTTTACGTATATCTTCTAGCATATTTAAAGAGCTTTCTTGATGAATGGACGATCAAGATTTGTCTATTGATAAGAAGATCTACGACTAGGAGTGATTCTCGCGTCATGTCAATTTCTTGATTAGAAGGTGTGAGTTAATACGCGAGAGAGAACGGTTGAGGCGTTTTGACTTTTGTCTCGAAACTCCCATGATTCAATTCTTTACAGACTCTTAATTAAGATTGATTAGATATGACAAGATATGAGTTGACAAAAAAACAGATTGAGTAGGTGTAATTAATGTTGTTGCAAACCTCTCAGCTGATCATTGTAGTCAGCTGATACCTCGGTTGAGTGGGTGTGCTGGGTCATCGTGGTTCCAGCTGGTTCCCCCTCAGCTGAATAAATTTTCACTTTCAGCATCTGGTTTAGCTGAATTCTTTCTCAGCTGATATCAGTGACGTTGATTCTGAATTGCGCTGTTGCATGCCTTGCATTCGGGTCTCGCTTCCATTCAAATTTGGGTGAAGCATCGTCTAGGTTGAGTTGTCCAAGTAATCCGCACAGCATTTTGAATCTTGCTTCTATCAGTGGCTTTGTGAGAATATCAGCCCGCTGTATGTCTGTGTGAATTTTCTCAACAATCACCTCCTTCTTTTCTACGTGATCTCTGATGAAATGATGTCGTACGTCTACATGCTTGCATCTTGTGTGAAGTACTGGATTCTCTGAAATGGTAATCGCACTTGAGCTATCACAGAAAATTGGAACCTGTCCAGTTTTCACTTCATAGTCATCCAGCTGATGTTTCAGCCAGAGAATTTGTGAGCAGCAACTTCCGGCGGCCATATATTCTGCTTCTGTCATGGAAGTTGCGATGCACGTTTGTTTCTTTGAAAACCATGAAATCAACTTACTTCCTAAGAACTGACAAGTTCCTGAAGTTGATTTTCTATCCAACCGATCTCCAGCGAAGTCTGAGTCTGAGTAACCAGTTAGCTGTAGATTGTCTTCAGCTGGGTACCACAGCCCAACATTCTGAGTTCCTTTGAGATATCTGAGAATGTTTTGAGATATTCTATGTGCTTCCTTTGGATCAACTTGAAATCTGGCACATACTCCGACTGCGAAAGAGATGTCTGGACGACTTGCTGTTAGATACAGCAGGGATCCTATTATCCCTCTGTATTTGCTGGAATCAACTGACTTCCCTTCAGTTCCTGTTTCAATCTTCCAGTTGGTGTTCATTGGAATCTTTACAATTCTGCTGGATTGAACTCCATACTTGGCGATCAAGTCTTTCACGTATTTAGATTGATTTATGATAATCCCTTCTGATGATTGCTTGACTTGAAGTCCTAGGAAGAAACTCATTTCTCCCATCATGGACATTTGGAACTTCTCTGACATCATCTCTCCAAATCTTTGGCATAAGAAGCTTGATCTTGATCCAAAGACGATGTCGTCTACGTAGATTTGAACAACTAGGATATCTTCTCCTGACTTGATAGTAAAGAGAGTTCTGTCTACTGAGCCCTTCTTGAATCCTTTGGATACGAGAAAATTTGACAGAGTGTCATACCAAGCTCGAGGTGCTTGCTTCAATCCATAAAGAGCCTTCTTTAGCTTGTAGACTTTATTTCCTTCTACTTCAAATCCTGGAGGTTGTTCAACGTAGACATCTTCTTTGATTTCTCCATTTAAGAATGCACACTTCACATCAATTTGATAGACCTTGAATTTGTGATGTGCTGCATAGGCGAGAAAGAGTCTGATTGCTTCCAATCGTGCTACTGGAGCAAATGATTCTTCGAAGTCAATTCCTTCCTGCTGAGTGTAGCCCTTGGCAACCAGTCGAGCTTTGTTTCTGATGACGACTCCCAGGGTATCTAATTTGTTCTTGAATATCCATTTGAGTCCTATGACTTTGACTTCTTGAGGTCTGTCGACCAATTCCCAGACACAATTTCTGAGGAATTCGTTCAGCTCTTCTTGCATGGCGATTGTCCAAGGCACGCTCTTCAAAGCTTCGAGAATTGATTGAGGCTCTGGCACTTGAGCTACGTAACACGCCATTAGAGCTGTGTCTTCATCATAGACCGTCAGTCCTAGCTCTACTGAGAGTTGAGCTGTGTCAGCTGCTTCTTGATGATCCGATGAAGCTTGAGCAGCTGAGCTTCTGGTTTTGACTTGGTCATTTGGTTCTCCAATGATTGCTGATGATGGATGATCTTCAATCCATCTTCTCCTCTTACGAATTTCTTCTTCCAATTGATTGATGCTTGACGTGGCTAAATTTCGTCTGACTTGTAGTTGCTCAGGAGTTAAATCTTGAGAGATTGGTTCTCTTTGATTTAGATTTTGAGGAGACTTCTGTAGAGGCTCAGCTGGAGATGGAGCTGGGGACTCAGCTGTGTTTGGATTTCCAGCTGATGATGTTCTCCCTTGATTTGGCGTTGAAGATTCTTCTCGATTTCTAGCTGGTGGAGCTCCTTGGTTGATTTGAAGTTCCTCCTCTGGCTCATCGTCCCAAATTAATGGTTCGGCCAGATTCCTGATTCTATTTTCTTGAGCTCTTGTCTGAATCAGTCTTGAAGATTCTCCTTCATTTCTTCGTTTGATAGACTCTCTATATTCGAAGAAGGATTCGTCAAAGATAACATGTGGAGTTACTTCGACTATTTGAGTTCTTCTGTTGAAGACTCTGTATGCTTTATTCACAGCAGAGTAACCAAGGAATACTCCTCGGTCTGTCTTCTCGTCGAACGTCTTGAGCTGTGTCTTCCCATTGTTGAAGATGTGACATTTGGATCCGAATACCTTGAAATACCCTATGTATGGTATTCTGTTGTTCCATAGCTCATACGGTGTCTTTCCTTGCCTTGATGTGAGTAGGGAGCGATTCTGAGTGAAGCAAGCTGTGTTGATTGCTTCAGTCCAGAACTTCTTTGGAATGGCAGAGCTAGCTATCATTGATGTAGTTGCTTCCTTGAGAGTCCTGTTTCTTCTTTCTGCTACACCATTCTGCTGAGGTGTGCGTGCTGCAGATGTTTGGTGTTGAACTCCGTTCTTCTCGCAATAATCATAAATAGTTTCATTCAGAAACTCCGTTCCACGATCTGATCTTATTGACATTATCTTGCACTCCTTCTGTGTTGATAATCTTTCCAGCAGGATAGGCAGCTTAGTCCTGGTTTCGCTCTTCTGGTACAAGAATGATACCCATGTGAATCTTGAGAAATCATCCACAACGACCAGAGTATATTTTCTGCCATTGAAACTTGCTGGAGTAACTGGACCAAAAAGATCCATGTGAAGAAGTTGAAGTACTCGATCAGTTGACTGAACTGGCTTGAGAGAGAATGAAATTCTTGTCTGCTTTCCTTGTTGACACGCGCTGCACATATGACTTTTGTCATATATTTGATCTGGAATTCCATTAGCGAGCTGGTTCCTAGCCAGTTTGTTGATTGTCTTGAAGTTGAGATGATTCAGCCGTCTGTGCCACAGCCAGCTGACTTCATTACTGCTTTTCGATACAAGAAAAGTCTCCGGAGGGCTGCTGTTCCAGTCAGCAAAGTACATATTTCCTTCTCTTTTCCCTCTTAGGAGTATCTGCTTGGTTTCCTTGTGCTTCACTGTGCATCCCTGTGCATCAAACTTGACAGAAAAACCGTTGTCGCAGAATTGGCTAATGGAAAACAAGTTATGTTGCAATCCTTGTACATAAGAAACATTTGGGATTATAACATTTCTAGTTTTAAATGTACCATAACCTTTGGTTAGGCCTTTGGAGTTGTCACCAAATGTTACTTGTGGACCTGTACGCTCGATATACTCCTGGAGTAGATGCTTTAGGTGCGTCATGTGCTTGGAACATCCACTGTCCAAGTACCATAGCGTTCTCATCGACTCCTCAGAGATGCGTCGATTCCTTGCAACCTAAACAAAAAATTAAAATTCAGGTACCCAGTTTTAATTGGGTCCTTGTGGGTTAGACAGAGATCCTTTGATGACCCAGATCTGCTTGATGACTCGAATTGGGTCATTTGATCTGATAATTCTCCCAGCTGAGTCGATATACACATTCTTTGTGTTCTTCGGTTGTTGCTGGCGGGGTCTTGATCTCCGTGTCTTCCCGTTTTGATGTCTTGATTTCTTTTGGTTTCCAGCTGTGTGCATAGCTGAGACGTTCCTTTGTCTCTGCTGTCTCATGTGATGCAGTGGCTGGAAATGATTATCCAGCTGGTACTCATGTGAGTGGTATCCAGCTGGGTATCTCTGATATCCCGATTGATATCGTTCAACGTGCTGTTTCTGTTGCTGGTATCTGTGAAATCCAGCCTGTTGTCTTCGTTGAGGTTGAGCACGTTGCTGTCTGAGTTGGGCTTGAGGTTGTCGCACAGCTGACCTTCTTGATGCCTGCTGTGTCTTCGACGGAGCTTGAGGATGTTTTACAGCTGGTTTTCCTGACGCCTGCTGTGACCTCAACTATTGATGCTGAGCTGCTGGGATTGGAGGTTCGTTTGCACGTACAAACATTACCTTTGTTCCACTTGTGGAGGCAATGTTTGAGGCATCCTTTGATTCGTTGTATCCCAGTCCCGCTTTGAGTGCCGTTGGATGCTGAGCACTAATGATCTCGTCCATTGTTGATGTGGCTTTGATGAGGGCTACTATATTTTTAGATAGTACCTCTTCGGTGCTTTTCATCTCAATGATCTCAGCTGACTTCTCTTCTGATTCAGCTGTGACCTTTTCCACATCTTCTGTCAGCTGTTTCTTCTCATAGTAGAATTCCTTCATCAGCTGATCTTGTTTCACTATTTTGTCTTTTAGTGAAACGACTTCCTGTTGGAGCTGAATTATATCAGCTGCGTCTGATACTTTTGTCTTTTCCAGTTCTGCCTTCAGCTCGGCATTCTCACATATAATGACGTCAAGGATCTCTTGAAGCTCCTTGGAATCGTTCATTACTTTCTCTACTAGACTCCAATCAGGTAGTCCAGATTCTGAGACCTGTGTAGAGTGTTCGTGTGATGGTGAGATGTTAGATAGAATTTGAGTTCGAGACATTACCTCATCTTCATCGATGCTGTCTGTTTGTCCCATGAAGCATGTATCCCAATCAGGTTCATCATGGGCCATCAGGGCTTCTTCTTCCGAATCTAAAAATGGCATGTCATCCATTTTGTTGCACTCTGATTCTTCATCGGCGATATAAGCTCTCCTTCTGTCAGCTGCCTTAGCTTTCAGTTGGTCTTTGTCTTTCTTGGACAACTTTGGACAATCTAGCCGGTAGTGTCCTGGTTCCTTGTAGTTGAAGCAACCTTCTTCTGTTCGTTTGTCAGCTGACTTCTCATCAGCTGCTGCGTACTTGTCTCTGTAAGTTCTTGCGAACTTCTTGTATTTGCCCTTGCTGGTGTTGAGTCTGTTGTAGTTTTTGACCAGCATGGCTATATCTTCAAGTAGCTCTTCCTTGCTCATGTCCTTCTTATCCTTCTTCGATGACTCAGCTGACTGCATGTATGCGAATTTGTCAGAGTTGTCTCTGAACGCAATCTCCTTTGTTGCAGGTGTCAGCTATCCATCATTCTGATTGCTTGAAGATTCTTTCATTGTAATCTTCAAGTTGTACTCGTTGGCTTTGAGCAGGGAGTATAATCTTTCAGTTGAAAGATCACCTAAGTCACTTCGACTTTGGTGTACCACCTTATAGGTGTTCCATTCAGCTGTGAGCGCTGAAAGAACTTTTAGATTCTTTTCTCGCTGGGTGTATTTCCCAGTTCTGATGGTTTCTATTTCCACCACAATGTTGGAGAATCTGAGTTCCATCCCTTCGATGGACTCGTTGACCAGCTGCTTGAAGTTATCAAACTTCTGGCATGCAATCGTGAATTTGTTCTCCTTTATCTCCTCCGACCCTTCGCATAGTTTTGCTAGGGTTTCCCACATCTCCTTTGCGGTTTCACAGTTGATGATTTTGCTGAGGTAGGCATTGGAGACCGTTGAAGATATGGTGTTCCTTGCGAAGCTGTCTAGTCCAGCCTGCTTCCTTTCTTCTGAGGTGTGCTCATTCTTGGGCTTGGGAATGAGCTGATATCTTGGTTGTTTGCCATCTTGAGTTGGTACAAGCTCGTTCCCTGATTTGTAGATGATGATGGGTCCGTCTGTGATGACGTCCCACATCATATCGTGATGTGCACAGAGAAAGCTCTTCAGTCTGAACTTCCATATTGCATAATCGTCTACTGAGAAGGTGGGAAGATTCCTGTTAAGATAAGAATCCATAGAAATATGCAGTATGCAATAATATGAGTTTTTCACAAAGAGGATCTGTTCAGATGACCACTGACTGATTGTCAAGAGAGATCTCTTGATACAGAAACGGTGGTCTGTTGAACCACTGCTCTGATACCAATCGATGGTCCCTGAGCTAGGTATTTGGTGTAGAGGGGGGGGTGAATACACCAAATAGATTTTTAGGAACTTTTTCAAGTTAAGTCACATAGTTGGTGAGCTCAGTTATCGATCCAGCTGGGGAGAGTCAGCTGGGTAAATAACTCAGCTGGCGGTGCGGAAAGTGGTGGTTTGAAAACTTAGCTCGGTTACTTAGAAAAACTCAGTTTGAAAAGATTAACTTTATGTTTTCAGCTTAGTCAAGTTGTACAATTTTCAGAGAGACACAGCTGTCTTTGGAGAGCAGCTGCTTGTGCAGTTTTGAACAAATATGCAATGATATGAAAGAGTTAGTACAAAACTAAATATAAAGAGAAAGTAAAGAGCACGCGAGTTTTTACGTGGTTCGGAGTAACACCTCCTACGTCCACGACCAGGTTCACTGGTAATCCACTACTACTTGGTTTCCAAGTACCAAGAAACTTCACAACTCTAACCCGAGCTGTGTTCCAACAGTTTGTGGGCACTGTCAAGCCTAACCTTTCAGTTTACGGGTACTGAAAAAACCTTACACACTTGAATTTCTCGCTTCAAGCAAGCGTAACCTTGACCTAACCTTTCTAGGTAAGAGGGGTTTGGTTTGGGGTTCCAACTGTGAACGAGTTCTTACAATTAAGAACTTTAGAGTATGATGAACTCGTTCGAAATCTAGGCTTAAGATGTACAAAGAGTTTGGCCTAGGGAACAGACGAAAAACTAAGCAGTTTCTGAACTAGAAACACTTTAAGATAAAGTGTTCTTTGATCTATGTAGAACTGCTTGAGAGCTTTTGAAAGATTTATGATTTCAGATAATGAAAGCTTGTAGAGGGTTTTTCGTATCTGATCCTGAGGTTGAAGACAGGTTTATATAGGTAGAGATTCAAGACTAGCCGTTGGAGGAGCCGTTTGAATCTTACATACTCTTCTTAAATTCAAGATCTGCCGTTGGGCGAATCTGCACCTGTCTTTATTTGTGTCACATCCTAGGTCCTGAAGTCTAGGATGCTGATTTGGCAATCCCTTATTGGTCGAGGTATGTTGACTTCCTTTGATGCCGGGATCTTCTGCCTTTAGAGCTGGCTTTTGAATTCAGAGCTGGACTGTCTTGAAGTGAAGTCTTCAGAGATAGTTCCTTTTGTTCTGTACAGCTGGACCGGCTGTGTTTTGAACTCAGCTCGAATTCTCTTCAGCTTGATCAGGCTCTGCTGGAGGACTCAGCTGAAGGTTGACGCCTGCTATCTTTTGCTAGCTGACTCCTGCTGTAAACACGAGTGGGTCGGCTTGTCTTCCGCTAGCCGACTCCCCGCCGTAGACACGGTCGATCGGCCGTCTTCCGCTTCCTTAACCTGTAAACCTAGAAAATCTAAAGCTCAAACAGGCGAGCTGGAAAACACTATTTAGGTTGACGCGATCATCTATTCGGTTGGAGAATTAGTTGGGTTATGGTATCAAATCAAAACCTTATAATTTTCCCAACACTTCAAGTTTCTGGATCTTGAGCTTCCTGGATTCTCCGGCTTCATCCTAATCAAAGTTCAGTTGGGCAATAGCCCAATGAGCCCGATGTTCCAGCTCAACAGGTAAGTGACATCTCTTGCCGTAGACCATGTGATAGGGCGACATCCCAAAAGGTATTTTGTATGCAGTTCTATACGCCCACAAAGCATCATCTAGGCGCATGCTCCAATCCTTCCTCGTCACGCCCACAGTCTTCCTCAAGATAGTCTTGATGATTCGATTGGACAACTCCGCTTGACCATTAGCTTGAGGATAGTAGGCTGTTGAGGTGCGCTGGGTAACTCCATACTTTTTGAACAAGGCCGTGATTGTGGCATTGCAGAAATGCGAGCCTTGATCACTTATAACAGCTCGAGGTACTCCAAACCTATTAAAAATGTTAGTATGTAAAAAATTCAAAACCACTTTGGAGTCGTCAGTTTGGCATGCTCGAGCTTCCACCCATTTTGATACGTAGTCAACAACCAGCAGAATATACTTATTGCCTTTGGAACTTGGCAACGGCCCCATGAAGTCCATACCCCATATATCGAACACTTCAACGGGCAAGATTGGCATCATGGGCATCTCGTTTCTTCTTATGATATTGCCTTCCCTTTGACATTTCTCACATCTTTTAACCCATTCATAACTATCCTTAAATAATGTTGGCCAATAAAATCCACATTCTAGAATCTTTCTTGCAGTGCGTTGGTGCCCAAAATATTCTCCACACTTGTTGTGGCAATGCTGAAGAATACTATTCTGCTCATGATCCTCGACACATCTCCTGATGATCTTGTCTGAACACTCCCTCCAAAGATATGGTTCGTCCCACACGTAGAACCGACTTTCCGATTTGAGCTTGTTCCTTTGGTATCTTCCATAGTCTGATTTGAGCTTGTTCCTTTGGTATCTTCCGATTTGAGCTCGTCTGGAAAGGTCTCCTTTATTGGGTTTCCATCTTCTTCTCATAGGATTCGACTTAGGTGGTCGGCAACTTGGTTTTGGGCACCACTCTTGTCCTTGATATCAACATCAAATTCCCGCAATAACAAAATCCATCTCATTAACCTTGGTTTAGTCTCCTTCTTGGTCATGAGGTACTTCAATGCCGCGTGGTTGGTATACACTATGGTTTTGCCTCCGAGCAAATAAGAACGAAATTTCTCGAAGGAAAAAAGCACAGCCAACAATTCCTTCTCCGTCGTGGCATAAATGCATTGTGCCGGGTTCAAAGTCTTGGAAGCATAATAGATGACATAGCTCTCCTTTCAACGCTTTTGCCCGAGAACAGCTCCTACAACAATTCCACTTGCATCGCATATCACCTCGAAAGACATTCCCCAATCCAGGGGTTGAATTATTGGGGCTGTAACCAAGTTGTTTTTCAATATATGGAAAGCTTTCTTGCACTCTTCATCAAATTCCCATGGTACGTCATTTTGAAGCAGCCTCATCATGGGTTGGGCGATCTTGGCAAAATCCTTGACAAATCGTCGGTAAAAGCCAGCATGACCAAGAAACCCCATCAATGTCTTCACATTTGTTGGGTACGGCAACTTTGCGATGATGTCGACCTTAGCTTTATCAACCTCAATACCACGTTCAGAAATAACGTGGCCAAGAACTATCCCTTCGTTGACCATGAATTGACACTTCTCATAGTTTAGCACGAGACTCTTCTCAACACATCTCTTCAGCACACGATCTAGGTTGTTGAGGTAGGAATCAAAAGTTTTCCCATAGACAGTGTGTTGGGAAAATTATAAAGTTTTGATTTAATACCAAAACCCAACTGTTCTCCAACCGAGTAGATGACCGCATCAACCTAAATTGTGTTTTCCAGCTCGCCTGTTTGAGCTCTAGATTTTCTAAGTTTACAGGTTCAGGAAGCGGAAGACAGCAGAAGACCCAGCTGGAGTCAGCTAAGGAAGCGGAAGACAGCAGACGATCCAGCTGTGTCTTCAGCAGGAGTCAACTATCAGCTGAGTCTTCCAGCTGAGCTAAGTTCAAGACGGAGCAGGATCAAACTAAGCGGAGTTCAAGACACAGCTGATCCAGCTGTAAAGAACAAAGGGAACTAACTCTGAAGACATCACTTCAAGTCAGTTTACCCAATACAGCTCTGAATTCAAAAGCCAGCTCCAAAGACAGAGATTCCGGCGTCAGAGGAAGTCAACTTGCCTCGACCAATGAAAGATTGCCGAATCAGCATCCTAGACATCAGAACCTAGGATGTGACACAAATGAAGACAAGCGCAGAATCGCCCAACGGCAGATATCGAATTTAAGAAGCGTAGGTAAGATTCAAACGGCTCCTCCAATGGCTAGTATTGAATCTCTACCTATATAATCTCGTCTTCAACCTCAGGATCAAATACGAAAAACTCTCTACAAGCTTTCATTCTCTGAAAATCCCAAGCCTTCAAATGCTCTCAAGCAGTTCTACATAGTTCAAAGAACACTTTATCTTAAAGTGTTTCTAGTCCAGAAACTGCTTAGTTTTTCGTCTGATCCCTAGGCAGAATTTATTGTATATCTTACGCCTAGATCTTGAATGAGTTTATCTAACTCGAAAGTTCTTAATTGTAAGAACTCGTTCATAGTTGGAACCCTAAACCAAACCCTTCTTTACCCAAAAAGGTTAGGTCAAGGATACGCTTGTTTGAAGCGCGAAATTCAAGTGGTTGTAAGGTTTTTTCAGTACCCGAAAACTGAAAGGTTAGGCTTGACAGTGCCCGCAAACTGTTGGAACACAGCTCGGGTTAGAGTTGTGAAGTTGCTTGGTACTTAGAAACCAAGTGGTAGTGAATTACCAGTAAACCTGATCGTGGACGTAGGAGGTGTTACTCCGAACCACGTAAAAATCTCGTGTTCTTTACTGTCGCTTTATCTTCAGTTTTAATACTGACTTTATCATCTCATTGCATATTTTATTAAAACTGCATACACAGCTGCTCTCATAAGACAACTGTGTCTTTCTGAAAGTTGCACAACTTGACTAAGACGAAAACGTAAAGATAATCTTTTCAAGTTGAGTTTTTCTAACCAACCGAGCTAAGTTTTCAAACCACCACATTCCGCACCGCCAGCTGAGTTATTTGCCCAGCTGACTCTCCTCAGCTGGAATCATAACTGAGCTCACCAACTGTTTTATACTTGAAAAAGTTTTCAGAAATTTATCTTTGGTGTATTCACCCCCCCATCTACACCAAAGATCCAGCTCAGGGACCATCACAGTAAAATCATCCATGAACACCTCGATGCATTCCTCAAGAAGGTCGGAAAAGATGTGCATCATGAATCTTTGGAATGTCCCTGGTGCGTTGCACAGCCCGAACGACATTCTTCTAAAGGCGAATGTGCCAAAAGGACACGTGAAGGTGGTCTTGTCTTGATCTTCCTCAGTAACCCAAATCTGCATGTATCCAGAATATCCATCAAGGAAACAAAAAAATTGATTACCGGCTAACCTTTCGAGCATCATGACATGATGACATGATGTGGACGTCATTTCAGATGGACCCATCATCATCTACAAACAAGGAAACGAGCTTGTTCCAGCTCAAGATGGTGGACAACCAACATATCAGCTCATTCCCAAGCCAAAGAGTGAGCATACATCAGAAGAAAGGAAGCAAACTGGATTAGACAGCTTTGCGAGGAACACCATCTCATCAAAAGTCTCCAACGCCTACCTCAGCAAAATCATCAACTGTGAAACCGCAAAGGAGATGTGGGAAACCCTAGCCAAGCTATGCGAAGGGTCTGAGAAGATTAAAGAAAATAAATTCACGATCGTCTGCCAGAAGATTGATAACTTCAAGCAGCTTGTAAACGAGTCCATCGAAGGGATGGAACTCAGATTCTCCAATATAGTGATAGAAATAGAAACCATCAGAACTGGGAAATACACTCAGCGAGAAAAGAATCTAAAAGTCCTTTCAGCGCTCACAGCTGAATGGAACACATATAAGGTGGTACATCAAAGTCAAAGTGACTTGGGTGATCTTTCAACTGAAAGATTATTCTCCCTGCTCAAAGCCAACGAATACAACTTGAAGATTACCATGAAAGAATCTTCAAGCAATCAGAATGATGGAGAGCTGACACCTGCGCCAAAGGAAATTGCATTCAGAGCCAACTCTGAAAAATCTTCATACATGCAGTCAGCCGAGTCTTCAAAGAAGGACATGAGCAAGAAAGAGCTACTTGAAGAAATAGCCATGCTGGTCAAAAACTACAACAGACTCAACACCAGCAAGGGCAAGTATAAGAAGTTCGCAAGAACTTACAGAGACAAGTACGCTGCAGCTGATGAGAAGTCAGCTAACAAACGAACAGAAGAAGGCTGTTTCAACTGCAAGGAACCAGGACACTACCGGCTAGACTGTCCGAAGCTATCCAAGAAAAATAAAGACCAACTGAAAGCTAAGGCAGCTGACAAAAGAAGAGCCTACATCGCAGACGAAGAGTCAGAATGCAACAAAATGGATGATAACATGCCATTTTCAGACTCAGAAGAAGAAGCATTGATGGATCACGATGAACCTGATTGGGATACATGCTTCATGGGATAAACAGACGGCATCGATGAAGATGAGGTAAGGTCTAGAACTCAAAATCTATCTAACCTCTCACCATCACACGAACACTCTACACAGGTTTCAGAATCAGGGTTACCTGATTGAAGTCTAGTAGAAAAAGTTATGAACGATTCCAAGGAGCTTCAAGAAATCCTGGAAGTCATAATGTATGAGAATGCCGAGCTGAAAGTGGAACTTGAAAGGAAAAAGGCATCAGAAGCAGCTGATACAACACAGCTCCAAAAGGAAGTCGTTTCACTAAAAGATAAAATAGTGAAACAAGATCAGCTGATGAAGGACTTCTACTATGAAAAGAAACAGCTGATGGAAGAATTGGAAAAGGCCACAGCTGAATCAGAAAAGAAGTCAGCTGAGATTATAGAGCTGAAAAGTTTTGAAGAGATACTGTCTAAGAAGATGGTAGCTCTCATCAAAGCCATACCACAATGGACGAAATTATAAGTGCACAACGTCCAACAGCACTCAAAGCAGGACTAGGATACAATGAATCAAAGGATGCCACAAACATTGCCTCCATGAGTGGAACAAAGGTAATGTTTGTACGAGCAAAAGAACATCCAATTCCAGCAACTCAGCAACAACAGTTGAAAACACAACAATCATCAAGAGGACCAGCTGTGAGATATCCTCAAGCTACACCGAGGACACAACAGGCATAAAAAAGGTCAGATGTGAGACAACCTCAAGCTCAAATCAGACAGCAACGTGCTCAACCTCAACAAACACAACAGGCTGGACATTACAAATACCAGCAACAACAACAGCACGTCAAAAGATATCAACCGAGATATCAGAGGAGATACCCAGCTGGATATCACTCATATGATCATCAGCTGGAGAACCAATTCCAGCCGAGATATCATAAGAGACAGCAGAGACAAAGGAACGTCTCAACTGGATACCGGAAAAGACCAAGACATCAAGACGGGAAGATACTGAGATCAAGACCCCACCAGCAACAACCGAAGAACACAATGAATGTGTATATCGACTCAGCTGGAAGGATTATCAGATCAAATGACCCAATTCGAGTCATCAAGCAGATCTGGGTCGTTAAAAGATCTCTGCCTAACCCACAAGGACCCAATTAAAACTGGGTACCTAAATTTTGATCTTTTGTATAGGTTGCAAGGGATCAACGCATCATTGAGGAGTCGATGAGAACGCTGTGGTACTTAGATAGTGGATGCTCCAAGCACATGACGCACTTAAAGCATCTACTCCAGGAGTTTATCGAGCATCCAGGCCCCCAAGTAACATTTGATGACAACTCCAAAGGCCTAACCAAAGATTATGGTATATTTAAAACTAAAAATGTTATAATCCCAAATGTCTCTTACGTACAAGGACTGCAACATAACTTGCTCTCCATTAGCCAATTCTGCAACAACGGTTTTTCTGTTAAGTTTGATGCAAAGGGATGCACAGTGAAGCACAGGAAACCAAGCAAATACTACTAAGAGGGAAAAGAGAAGGAAACATGTGTTTCGCTGACTGGAATAGCAGCCCTCCGGAGACTTGTCTTGTATCGAAAAGCAGCAATGAAGTCGGTACAGCACAGACGGCTGAATCATCTCAACTTCAAGACAATCAACAAACTGGCTAGGAACCAGCTCGCTAATGGAATTCCAGATCAAGTATATGACAAAAGTCATATGTGCAGCGCGTGTCAACAAGGAAAACAAACAAGAATTTCATTCTCTCTCAAGCCAGTTCAGTCAACTGATCGAGTACTTCAACTCCTTCACATGGATTTTTTTGGTCCAGTTACTCCAGCAAGCTTCAATGGCAGAAAATACAATCTGGTCGTAGTAGACGACTTTTCAAGATTCACATGGGTGTCATTCTTGTACCAGAAGAGCGAAACAAGGACTAAGCTGCGAATTCTGCTGGAAAGATTGTATCAATCAGATCATATCGAGGAACGAAGTTTCTGAATGAAACTATTTATGAATACTGCGAGAAGAATGGAGTTCAACATCAAACCTCAGCAGCACGCACACCTCAGCAGAATGGTGTAGCAGAGAGAAGAAACCGAACACTAAAAGAAGCAGCTACCTCAATGCTAGCCAGCTCTGCCATTCCAAAGAAGTTCTGGGCCGAAGCAATCAACTCAGAATCGCTTCTTACTCACATCAAGGCAAGGAAAGACGCAGTATGAGCTATGAAACAACAGAACACCATATATTGGATATTTCAAGGTCTTTGGATCCAAATGTCATATACTAAACAATGGAAAACACAGCTCAAGACGTTCGATGCAAAGACTGACCGAGGAGTATTCCTTGGTTACTCAGCCGTGAGTAAAGCATACAGAGTCTTCAACAGAAGAACTCAAACAGTCGAAGTAACTCCACATGTTACTTTTGACGAATCATCATTCGAATATAGAGAATCTATCAAACGAAGAAATGAAGGAGAATCTTCAAGGCAGATTCAGACAAGAGCTCAAGAAAATCGTATCAGAAATCTGGCCGAACCATTAATTTGGGATGATGAGCCAGAGGAGGAACTTCAAATCAATCAGGAAACTCCACCAGCTGGAAACCAAGAGGAATCTCCAACGCCAAATCAAGGGGGAATATCATCAGCTGGAAATCCAGACACAGCTAAATCCCCAGCTTGATCTCCAGCAGAGTCTCTACAGAAGTCACCTCAACACTCAATCCAAAGAGAGAGTCTGTCTCAAGACTTAACTACAGAGCAACTCCAAGCCAGACGAAATCTTGCTACTTCTAGCATTAATAAGCTGGAAGAAGAAATTCGTAAAAGAAGAAGATAGATTGAAGATCATCCATCATCAGCAATTATTGGAGAACCATCTGACCAAGTTAAAACCAGAAGCTCAGCTGCTCAAGCTTCATTGGATCTTCAAGAAGCAGCTGACTCAGCTCAACTCTCAGTAGAGCTAGAACTAACGGTCTATGATGAAGATACAACTCTAATGGCGTGTTATGTAGCTCAAGTTCCTGAGCCTCAATCAATTATCGAAGCTTTAAAGAGCGTACCCTGGACTAACGCTATGCAGGAAGAGCTGAATGAATTCATCAGAAATTGTGTCTGGGAATTGGTCAAAAGACCTGAATGAGTCAAAATCATAGGACTCAAATGGATCTTCAAGAACAAACTGGATACCCTTGGAGTCATCATCAGAAATAAAGCTCGACTAGTTGTCAAGGATACACACAGCAGGAAGGAATTGACTTCAAAGAATCATTTGCTCCAGTAGCGCGATTGGAAGCAATCAAACACTTTCTCGCTTATGCAGCACATCACAAATTTAAGGTCTATCAAATGGATGTGAAGTGTGCATTCTTAAATGGAGAAATCAAAGAAGATGTCTATGTTGAACAACCTCCAGGATTTGAAGTAGAAGGAAATAAAGTCTACAAGCTAAAGAAGACGCTCTATGGATTGAAACAAGCACCTCGAGCTTGGTATGATACTCTATCAAACTTCCTTGTATCCAAAGGATTCAAGAAGGGATCAGTAGACAGAACACTCTTCACCATCAAGTCAGGAGAAGACATCCTGGTTGTTCAAATCTATGTAGACGACGTCATCTTCGGATCAAGGTCAACATTCTTATGCCAAAGATTTGGAGAAATGATGTCAGAACAGTTCCAAATGTCTATGATGAGAGAAATGAGCTTCTTCCTAGGACTTCAAGTCAAGCAATCAGCAGAAGGGATTTTTATAAATCAATCCAAGTACGTGAAAGACTTGATCGCCATGTATGGAGTTCAATCCAGCAGAACTGTAAAGATTTCGATGAACACCAACTGGAAGATTGAACCTGGAACTGAAGGAAAGTCAGTTGATTCCAGCAAATACAGAGGGATAATAGGTTCCCTTCTGTATTTAACAGCGAGCCGTCCAGACATCTCTTTCGCAGTCGGAGTGTGTGCCAGATTTCAAGTTGATCCAAAGGAAGCACACATGCATGCAGCCAAGAACATTCTCAAATATCTGGACAGAAAATCAACTTCAGGAACTTGTCAGTTCCTAGGAAGCAAGTTGATCTCATGGTTTTCAAAGAAACAAACGTGCGTAGCAACTTCCACGATAGAAGCAGAATACATGGCAGCTGGAAGCTGCTGCTCACAAATTCTCTGGCTGAAACATCAGCTGGATGACTACGAAGTGGAAACTGGACAAGTTCCAATTTTCTGTGATAGCTTAAGTGCGATTGCTATATCAGAGAATCCAGTACACCACACAAGATGCAAACATGTGGATGTACGCCATCACTTCATCAGAGATCACGTGGAAAAGAAGGACGTAATTGTTGAGAAAATTTACACAGATATACAACGGGCTGATATGCTCACAAAGCCGCTAATAGAAGCAAGATTCAAAATGCTGTGCGGATTATTTGGATTACTCAACCCAGAAGATGCTTCACCCAGCTGAATGGAAGCAGACCCAGCTGAATGGAAGCAGACCCAACTGAATGGAAGCTAACCCAGCTGAATGAAAGCATTCAGCAGGAATTCAGAACCGACATCATTGGTATCAGCTGAGAAAGAATCAAGCTCAGCCAGACGCCTAAGTTGAAGGAATATTCAGCTGAGGGGGAACCAGCTGGAAAAATAAACACTCATCACAACCATTCACAACCGAGGTATCAGCTGACTACAAAGATCAGCTGAGAGATTTGCATCATCATTATCTACACCTACTCATTCTGTTTTCAGTCAAATAATATCTTGTCATATCTAATCAAGAATTAATTAAAAGTCTGCAAAGAACTGAAACATGGGAGTTTCAAGGCAAAAGTCAAAACGCCTCAACTGTTCTCTCACACGTATTAACTCGCATTTTCTAATCAAGAAACTGACATGACGCGAGAAAGACTCCCATTCGTAGATCTTCTTATCAACCTAAAAATCTTGATCGTCTATTCATTAAGAAAAGTGATATAAATATGATAGAAGAGATACGCAAGATTTTGCCTAAAACCCTAAAAAGTCTTTCAGCACTCTTTCTTCTTCCATCTATTGGTATTATTTGTTCCACTAACAAAAGTTGCAGAAGAAGAACATGGAATCTAGAAAGATATCTCCAGAAGCCGATCAAACATAAAGAATCTGTCAACGCTTCAAGATGAGAGTTGCTTAACTCTCAGGAACAACAAGAAGACGGAGTTCCAGGAGAAGATGAATCTCATCAACAGATACGGTCTAACGCAGTGGGTGATTGCAAAGCTCAAGAACATTCAACAGGAAGCTGCAGAAATCTTCCTGGGAATATCAAAGGAAAAAGACCTCCTCCGCCCCACTGTTTCTCTTAAAATAAAAGAGAGAACGGGACATACAACTCCCTGGAATGCAAAAATCAACGTCAACAGAACTGGACGAGATGTTGATAAAGCCGGAGTCTTTAAGAGCAGACATGTCAAAGCTCTTGCTCCACCACAAGAGGCACGAAAAAATATGCAGGAGATAAAACATCATGAATCTACTCCCTTCCTAGCTGGGAATCAGAAACAACTTGAGGAGACAAAACAAGCTGACGCACCGTCTTCAACGAGAAGACTCAAGTTAAAGGTGCTCAGTCAGTCAGCGAAAAGTCAGTTGACATTAAGAGAGAATTCGTAACTACTCTCCGAGGAGCAGAAGGCCCACAAGCGGTGGTTTCTTACGGTGGAGAAGAAGTTCATGTGCCAGCGTGAACATCGTCATCATCAACGTCACAACGACGTATTCCAGCTGATCAACTAAGCTTAAACCCTACAGCAGATGGAATACTTCAACCGCCTCCTCCTCAATTTCCTTCAGCTCAACAGGGACACCAGCTTCGAGATCTACTTATAGAAGTTGGAGCTCAAGCCCCTGCACCAAGCTCAAGTGGAAAACATCATCCAGCCGATGATCACTTGCAGCTGGACGATGCTAACATGAGCTGAACCCCACAGCCACCACTCCAGAAGTGGAAGGGGAATACTCAAGTCTCTCAAGTGCTGAATCAGACCTTCTCATTCAATCTAATGAAGTATGAAGAAGCAAAATTGCAAGGAATGAAGTTGTGTCCTATTCAGAAGATGTCATCTCCAATGCCAACTCATACCTCTAAGCACTCAGCTGGACCGCCCCAGCTGAAACAGGCCAAGGAAGCTGTGTTTGCAATCACAGCTGAGGCTAATGCTATTGAAGCCAACTAATGCAACAATTGAGCCACCAAGACTCCAGACCTCGCTGCTCAAAGCTGACAACCGCAGCACAGCCAAATGAAACATCGCAACAGCTGATAGTACAGTAAAGATCGCTGACACAATTCAGGAAATTGCACAACTCAATAAGACGATGGTGTGTCTCTATCACCTTGATTGATCATGCTAAAAAGGGGGAAGAGAATGAGACAAAGAAGAGGCAAACTACTGAGTAAGAGGAACCAACTGAATCAGCTGGAAGAGAGACGAGTCAAAAGAAAGAAGTAGCGGATGCAGAAGAGAAGACCCAGCCGACTGGGAATGAAGACTGAAGAATTGAAGATTTTTTGACTTTCTTTCTTTTTCCTGTTTTTTTGATGTAATTTATTACATTAATAAAACACAACTTTCTCTGTTGTCTCAGTTAGGTTTTGGCATCATCAAAAAGGGGGAAATTGTTAGGAAAATTATAAAGTTTTTATTTAATACCAAAACCCAACTGTTCTCCAACCGAGTAGATGACCGCATCAACCTAAATTGTGTTTTCCAGCTCGCCTGTTTGAGCTCTAGATTTTCTAAGTTTACAGGTTCAGAAAGCGGAAGACAGTAGAAGAACCAGCTGTGTCTACAGCTGGAGTCAGCTAAGGAAGCGGAAGACAGCAGACGATCCAGCTGTGTCTTCAGTAGGAGTCAACTATCAGCTGAGCTAAGTTCAAGACGGAGCAGGATCAAACTGAGCGGAGTTCAAGACACAGCTGATCCAGCTATAAAGAACAAAGGGAACTAACTCTGAGGACATCACTTCAAGTCAGTTTACCCAATCCAGCTCTGAATTCAAAAGTCAGCTCCAAAGACAGAGATCCCGGCGTCAGAGGAAGTCAACTTGCCTCGACCAATGAGGGATTGCCGAATCAGCATCCTAGACTTCAGAACCTAGGATGTGACACAAATGAAGACAAGTGCAGAATCGCCCAACGGCAGATATCAAATTTAAGAAGAGTAGGTAAGATTCAAACGGCTCCTCCAATGGCTAGTATTGAATCTCTACCTATATAATCTCGTCTTCAACCTCAGGATCAAATACGAAAAACACTCTACAAGCTTTCATTCTCTAAAAATTCCAAGCCTTCAAAAGCTCTCAAGCAGTTCTACATAGTTCAAAGAACACTTTATCTTAAAGTGTTTCTAGTCCAGAAACTGCTTAGTTTTTCGTCTGATCCCTAGGCAGAATTTATTGTATATCTTACGCCTAGATCTTGAACGAGTTTATCTAACTCTAAAGTTCTTAATTGTAAGAACTCGTTCATAGTTGGAACCCCAAACCAAACCCTTCTTTACCCAAAAAGGTTAGGTCTGTTGGGAAAATTAATAGAGTTTTGATTGGATACCAAAACCCAGCTGACCCCAACCAAGTAGATGAATGTACAAACTTTGTGTTGTTTCCAGCTCACCTGTTTGAGCTTATAGAGTTTCATAGTTTACAGGTAGATTCGCTGAAGACAGCTGAAGACGACAAGACACGGCTAAGCAACTTAAAGAACTCGGCGAGTTGACTCGGCGAGCAAACCAAGCGAGTCAAAGACCCGGCGGATCAAGACCCGGCTCGGTGACGGAAACCCGGCTCGGTGTCAAAGACCTACCAAGTTGAAAAGACCCAGCTTAGTATCAATGACACAGCTCAGGTCTAAGACAGCTCAGGTTAATGACACAGCTCAGGTTGAAGACACAGCTCAGGTCAAAGATACAGCTCAGAGTTGAGACACAGCAGAGTCCAAGACGCTGAAGATACAGTAGAGACGCTTAGTAGCTCGAAGACGAAGACCTTCTCCAAGACAAGATCCCGATGTCAGAAGATCTTGTCTGACGCAGTCAAATCAGAGAAGGAATAGCTTCTGCGGATGCAGACCTACTTCGTAGGCAAAGGCCAGAAGTCAACAAGAGTAGGTAAGATTCAAACGGCTCTCTTCCAACGGCTAGTTTGAATCTTCACCTATATATATCTCTCCTCCACCATTGAAGAAGATCTTTGGCGAGTGAGGTCGGCAAGACGACTGAAGAAATAGAAGAAAATAGAAAAATGAACAACGATCTTCAAAGCCAAATCTTTCAAGAACACCCAGCCAGTCAGCTGTGTTCTTAGTTGTTCACATACTCAGTCATAGGCAGAATAGATCAGAATAAATATCTTAAGCCTAGATTTCGAACGAGTTCATCATACTCCTTGTTCTTCATTGTAAGAACTCGTTCATAGTTGGAAAACCATACCCAAACCCAAACCCAGAAAGGTTAGGTAAAGGTACGCTTGCTCGAAGCGTGTAATTCGAGTGGTTAGGTTCTTCAGTACCCGTAAACTGAAGGTGTAGGCTTGATGCCGCCCGCAACCGTTGGAACACAGCTCGGGTTAGAGTTGTGAAGTTGCTTGGTACTTGGAAACCAAGTGGTAGTGAATTACTGAGTGAATGCGGTCGTGGACGTAGGAGGGTTACTCCGAACCACGTTAAAAATGCTCTGTTATTTATCGCTTTGTTTTATGCATGTTACTAACCTTCATGAGCATACATTTCAATCTGCATAAACTGACTAACTGAAAAGTGAAACAGAGCTTTGCAATATATTTGAAACAACAGACGGACTTTCCAAATCCACCACATTCCGCCCACACACACACAGCCAGCTGTGTCGATCAAGCTGCCATCCAAGGTATCCGTCTTGGGACCAACAATTGGTATCAGAGCAGTGGTTCAAAAGATCACTGTATCTGTCAAGTCAGCATTTCATTGCTGATAATGGTCACCTGAACAGATCCTTCAAAGTTTCAAATTTTTTTTTTTTTAAAATCATTATATTGCATACTGTCATGGAATCTTCCCTGTGCAGGAATCTTTCGACATTCTCTGTCGATGATTATCAGATCAGGAAGTTCCGACTCAAAAGCTTTCTGAGTGCGCATCACAATATGATGTGGGAGGTTATCACTGACGGACCCATCATCATCATGAAATCAGAAAGACAAGCAAACCTTACAGAGGCCGAACCGATTACTCCGGCAAGTTGTGAAGCCCAAAAGGGAGTACTCTCCAGAAGAAAGAAAACAAGCTGGATTGGACAGCTACGCTCGCAACGTCATCTCCTCAATGGTGACGGACGCTTATCTCAGCAAGATCATCAACTGCGAGACAGCTAAGGGGATGTGGGACACTCTAGCCAAGCTGTGTGAAGGCTCAGAGGAAATTCAAGAGAACAAATTCTCAGTTGCATGCCAGAGGTTCCACAACTTCAAGCAACTCCCCTACGAGTCCATCGAGCAAATGGAGCTTAGATTCTCCAACCTCGTCATCGAGATCGAGACGATCCGAACTGGAAAATATACAGTTCGAGATAAGAACTTGAAAGTTCTTGCAGCTCTCTTGAAAGCCAACGAATTTGATCTGGGGATCACAAGCAGAGATTCATCCAGTCGAATGAATCAAGCAGAGCTAAGGATCAAGCCAAGGAAAGAAGCTCAATCAGCTCAGCTTGGAAGGACCAACAAGGAGCACAGAAATATGAGCAAAGAAGAATTGAACGAAGAAGTTGCCATGCTTGTACGGAGCATTAATCAGCTGGAACAAAGCAAGGAAAGGTACAAGAATATCGTGAAGGTTCATCACGACAAGCAACTTTACCCAAAGAGAAACCCAGACGAGTCATCATCCCGAAGAAAGGATAAAGGGTTCGAAACGAGCGAAATGGATGATGATCAAATCTCCTTCTCCGACTCAGATGAGGATGATCACCTTGATTAAGATGTCTGGAACATCTTACTGAATCAACCGACGAAGAAAATGAAGAAACCCAAATTAGTCGATCGGGACCAGTGAAATAAAGACAAATGGATACAAAACTAAAAACTCGACGATACACCGCCGAGTACATTGGTCTCAAGAAAATAATCGAGAAATGACGGATGAATCGAGAATTTGGATTTAGGGACATTGTCTCACTGCTATACAAATGGAAACCTCATCAAAGGAAGTAGGATGCAGCTGAAGAAAAAGCCACCTACTATCAAATCAAGGAGGAACTCTACACAGCTGGAAAGAGAGCAAAATCAAGTAGAATGCCCAGCTGGACATGGCACAGCTCACTGCATGCTAAAGAGACCTCATCGAAGAAGTGCTCAACGACTTCAAGAGATTACTAGAAATCCTTGAAATCTAGCCAGCTGAGAATTCGGAGCTAAGGAATGAGCACAAGAAGAAGAATGATCAGGAGCTTGAAGATGAGAAAATACAGCTGATCAAGAAGGCAAGATGGCCAAAGCCGAATCGGATCAAAGAATGACTCCACCAATACAAACACAAACTGGAACCAAGCCAAGGATGTACCAAAGAGGTCGTACATAATCAAGCCGCTTCTCTAAGCTCGCCCTATCAAAGAAGAAAACCGCTCGGCAACTCCAAGCCCAAGAAAAGAAGAACTCCCAACTGATCACGAGCTCAAAGAAGAGATAAATCCAAATTGACCGGAATCAAAATCAAAAACGAATGTCATCCAACACGACATCAAGGTCAACTAAAAGACAACAGAAGGATCTCAGCTGGTTATAAAGCTGAAAATCAACCGAGCTTCACATCAAGATTCCAGCAGACGGGATATCAAACTAGATATCAAAGAAGAAAGGACCATTTCAAGGACCAATCAGAAGTATCACTCATAAAAGATAAGGACAAATCTGGGTTATCAATGGAACCCTCAACAATAAAGCTGGACCCAATCATAACTGGGTGTCGAAGGAGTGATAATAGGTCAAAGAGGGACATGCGCATTCAGAGGAGTCATCAAGCGTACTGTGAAAGAAAGACAGCTGGTGATCAAAGCTCATGACTCACCTCAAAGCTCTTCAAAGAATATGTCAAGCGTACTGGTCCCATGTAACCTTTGGTGATATCTCGAAAGGATACGTCAAAGGATTTAGCTCATTTGAGACAATTAATAATAATATCAAATGTCTCTTATGTTGGACTTTAGCATAATCTGTTGTCCATCAGCCAATTGTTGTGATTACGGTTTTCCTGGTGAGTTCAATGCGCAGGAATGCAATGCAAAGAACAGGAAATCGAAGATTCTACCCCGCAAAATAGCAGTGAACTCAGCTGATCATGGAACAGCTGACTGTCTTCTCAAGATCAGAGATCAAGTTGACAGATGAACGTAATTGTTGAGAAAATCACTGGCTCAAGTGAAGTAGGAAGTAGCTGAGAAAAGAAAGCCACATACTATCAAATTCAGGGGGAACTCCACCGAGCTGGAAATCGACACAGCTGTGATATCAGCTGAGGGCAAAGTCAATCCAAAGGCGAATATTCAAGTGGAGAATCAAGAGAGAAATCCAGCTGAACTATCAAATGTCATCCTCTGGATATCAAACAAAGCTAGATCAAACATGGATCGCAGAATCCAGAAGATGAATCAAGGCGGTGGAACTCGCTCAAATAGATTCACCATCAATTGGTATCAACAATTGATCTCATCCCAAATCCAAAGAAGATCTTCAAGAAGAGCATCCACAGAAATACTCAGCTGGATCACCGTGTGTCATCAAGAAGAAATCGGACACAGCTGGACTAACTCAGCAGGAACCCCAAGGATTTCAAAATGAATTTATCAAGTCAGGGGGAATCAAACCCAGCTGATAAAACCCAATTGGTTTATCCAATTGAGGGGGAACCTCGCAAACGGTGTCTTTCAGCAGAGAAAGAAAGACAAGATGACTCAATCCAAACTGAGTCATACAGCCATCAATCGCCAAGTATGGAGTTCAATCCAGCAGAACTGTAAAGATTCCAATGAACACCAACTGGAAGATTGAACCAGGAACTGAAGGGAAGTCAGTTGATTCCAGCAAATACAGAGGATAATAGGATCCATGCCGTATCTAACAAAGAAGTCGTCCGGACATCTCTTTCGCAATCGGAGTGTGTGCATTTCAAGTTGATCCAAAGGAAGCACACATGCATGCAGCCAAGAACATTCTCAAATATCTCAAAGGAACTCGAATGTTGGCCGTGGTACCCACCAAGACAATCATACTGACCGGATACTCGCATTCGGACTTCGAGATCGATTGGACGTAAAATCAACTTCGTAACTTGTCGGTTCTTAGGAAGTAAGTTGATTTCATGGTTTTCAAAGAAACAAACGTGCGTCGCAACTTCCACGACGAAGGCAGAATATATGGCCGCCTGGAAGCCGCTGCTCGCAAATTCTCTCGTGAAACATCACTCGGATGACTATGAAGTAAAACCGGACAGTTCCAATTTTCTCGTGATAGCTCAAGTGCGATTGCCATTTCGTAGAATCCAAGATTTCACACAAGATGCAAGCATGTAGATGTACGACATCATTTCATCAGAGATCACGTAGAAAAGAAGGATGTGATTGTTGAGAAAATTCACACAGACATACAGCGGGCTGATATTCTCACAAAACCGTTGATAGAAGCAAGATTCAAAATGCTGTGCGGATTACTTGGACTTCTCAACCCAGACGATGCTTCACCCAAATGGAACGGAAGGCACTACCAATTGAAACGGAAGCAGACCTTGAATTAGGAAGCAGACCTGAATCCGGAAGTTAGACCAAATCGAATCACAGACCGAATTAATAAACAATAACTGAAATTCAGAATCAATGTCACTGATATTAGCTGAGAAAGAATTCAGCTAAACCAGATGCTAAAAGGAAAGGATTATTCAGCTGAGGGGGAACCAGCTAGAACCACGATGACCCAGCACACCCACTCAACCGAGGTATTAGCTGACTACAATGATCAGCTGAGAGGTTTGCAACAACATTAATTACTCCTACTCAATCTGTTTTCTGTCAACTCACATCTTGTCATTTCTAATCAATATTAATTAAAAGTCTGCAAAGAATTGAATAATATGAGTTTCGAGGCAAAAGTCAAAAAGCCTCAACCGTTCTCTCTCGCGCATTAAATTGACATGACGCGAGAATCACTCCCAGTCGTAGATCTTCTTATCAATAGACAAATCTTGATCGTCCATTCATCAAGAAAACTCTTTAAATATGCTAGAAGATATTCGCATCAAACCTAGAAAGTTTTTTTCAGCATTCTTTCTTATTTCCATCAATTGGTATCAGCCGAAAAAGGAAGAGCCAAAATGCATCGATTGGTTTTAACTCCAAGCTGACTGGAGTTACCTCAAACGGGAAGAAATTATTACCAGAACGCCGCCGCCAGACTTCGACTCTCCTTCCTCCCAATATCTTTTTGATGAACCAAAAAGGGGGAAAGGATTGAACAGAAAAACGAAAATAAAAAGGGGGAAAGGATTGAACAGAAAAGGAATCTAAAATAGGCAAATGGCGAGCTGGAAAGACAACTGGAGAAAGAGTGCAAAGACAACTGGAGAAAGAGTGCAAACTCTCGTCAAGGCATGTGGAGCAGCCAGGAAGAGTTTAGTTAGGATTTTTGTTTTGTGTTTTTCTGTAAAAGTTTGTAAAGGTTTTGGCATCATCAAAAAGGGGCAAATTGTTGGGAAAATTAATAGAGTTTTGATTGGATACCAAAACCCAACTGACCCCAACCAAGTAGATGAATGTACAAACTTAGTGTTGTTTCCAGCTCACCTGTTTGAGCTTATAGAGTTTCATAGTTTACAGGTAGATTCACGAAGACAAACCAAGACAACGAGAAGACACAAATAAGCGGATTTAAAGAACTCGGAACAGAGTTGACTCAGAGTTGACTCGGCGGAAACGAAACCAAGCAGGGGTCAAAGACCCGAAGATCAAGACCCGGCTACCGGTGACGGAAACCCAGCTCAGTGTCAAAGACCCAGCTCAGTGAAAAAGACCCAGCTTAGTATCAATGACACAGCTCAGGTCTAAGACAGCTCAGGTTAATGACACAGCTCAGGTTGAAGACACAGCTCAGGTTGATGATACAGCTCAGGTCTAAGATACAGCTCAGAGTTGAGACACAGCAGAGTCCAAGACGCTGAAGATACAACAGAGACGCTTAGCAGCTCGAAGACGAAGACCTTCTCCAAGACAAGATCCCGATGTCAGAAGATCTTGTCTGACGCAGTTAAATCAGAGAAGGAATAGCTTCTGCGGATGCAGACCTACTTCGTAGGCAAAGGCCAGAAGTCAACAAGAGTAGGTAAGATTCAAACGGCTGTCTTCCAACGGCTAGTTTGAATCTTCACCTATATATATCTCTCCTCCACCATTGAAGAAGATGCTGGCGAGGGAGGCTGGCAAGACGACTGAAGAAATAGAAGAAAATAGAAAAATGAACAACGATCTTCAAAGCCAAATCTTTCAAGAACACCCAAATTACTACCGTGTTCTTAGTTGTTCACATACTCAGTCATAGGCAGAATAGATCAGAATAAATATCTTAAGCCTAGATTTCGAACGAGTTCATCATATTCCTTGTTCTTCATTGTAAGAACTCGTTCATAGTTGGAAAACCATACCCAAACCCAAACCCAGAAAGGTTAGGTAAAGGTACGCTTGCTCGAAGCGTGTAATTCGAGTGGTTAGGTTCTTCGCACTCCGTAAACCGAAGGTGTAGGCTTGACAAGTGCCCGCAACCGTTGGAACACATAACTCGGGTTAGAGTTGTGAAGTTGCTTGGTACTTGGAAACCAAGTGGTAGTGAATTACCAGTGAATCTGGTCGTGGACGTAGGAGGGGTTACTCCGAACCACGTTAAAAATGCTCTGTTATTTATCGCTTTGTTTTATGCATGTTACTAACCTTCATGAGCATACATTTCAATCTGCATAAACTGACTAACTGAAAAGTGAAACAGAGCTTTGCAATATATTTGAAGCAGCAGACGGACTTTCCAAATCCACCACATTCCGCACACACACACACAGCCAGCTGTGTCGATCAAGCTGCCATCCAGCTGGATCGAACACAGCCAGCTCTCTGAAAAGAGTTTTAACTTGGAAAAGTTTTTAAACCTTGGTGTATTCACCCCCCCTCTACACCAAGGTATCCGTCTTGGGACCAACAAGGTCAAGGTTACGCTTGCTTGAAGCGTGAAATTCAAGTGGTTGTAAGGTTTTTTCAGTACCCGTAAACTGAAAGGTTAGGCTTGACAGTGCCCGTAAACTGTTGGAGCACAGCTCGGGTTAGAGTTGTGAAGTTGCTTGGTACTCGGAAACCAAGTGGTAGTGAATTACCAGTAAACCTGATTATGGACGTAGGAGGTGTTACTCCGAACCACGTAAAAATCTCGTGTTCTTTACTGTCTCTTTATCTTCAGTTTTAATACTAACTTTATCATCTCATTACATATTTTATTAAAACTGCATACACAGCTGCTCTCATAAGACAGCTGTGTCTTTCTGAAAGTTGCACAACTTGACTAAGCCGAAAACGTAAAGATAATCTTTTCAAGCTGAGTTTTTCTAACCAACCGAGCTAAGTTTTCAAACCACCACATTCTGCACCGCTAGCTGAGTTATTTGCCCAGCTGACTCTCCTCAGCTGGAATCATAACTGAGCTCACCAACTGTTTTATAGTTGAAAAAGTTTTCAGAAATTTATCTTTGGTGTATTCACCCCCCCATCTACACCAAAGATCCAGCTCAGGGACCATCACAGTAAAATCGTCCATGAACACCTCGATGCATTCCTCAAGAAGGTCGGAAAAGATGTGCATCATGAATCTTTGGAATGTCCCTGGTGCGTTGCACAGCCCGAACGACATTCTTCTAAAGGCGAATGTGCCAAAAGGACACGTGAAGGTGGTCTTGTCTTGATCTTCCTCAGCAACCCAAATCTGCATGTATCCAGAATATCCATCAAGGAAACAAAAAAATTGATTACCGGCTAACCTTTCGAGCATCTCATCGATGAAGGGTAGAGGAAAGTGATCCTTCTTCGTTCTCAAGTTGAGCTTTCGGTAATCGATACATACTCTCCATCCGGTTTGCAATTTCATGGCCACCATCTCCTTATTGTCATTTTCAACAACCTGTATACCAGACTTCTTGGGCACGACGTGTACAGGACTCACCCACCGGCTATTAGATACTGGATAGATGATGCCCAAATCAAGTAGTTTTAGTATCTCCTTCATCACAACTTCCTTCATGGCTGGATTCAACCTTCTTTGAGGATCCCTTACAGGCACGACATCATCCTCTAGCAGGATATGGTGAACGTAATCGACTAGGTTGATGCCCTTTATATCCGCCAATGTCCACCCTATTACTTTCTTGTACTTGCTCAACACCTCTCCAACTCTGATCTCCTCCATATGCGATAACTCTGAGGATATGATGACGGGTAGAGTTTCTTCCTCCCCAAGATATATATACTTGAGATGTTTTGGCAAAGGTTTCAACTCCAATTTTGATGCCTTTTGCAGTGATGGCACCAACCTGTCTTCAGGGTTCATCTCTAGGATGTTGAGTGGTTCAAACCTCTGGGGCATGTTGGTCGGGAACCCGGCATAACTGCACTCCCCCTCATCTTGGTCATCATCTTCCGTATCGTCCTCCTGGGAAGGCGCTTCTTCAGTGCACAAGTACTGTCTGTCTCCAGTACTCTTCTACTACTTCATCAATGTCATCCTTGGGCAGCTCCTGTATCTCCTCATCACCTTCGTCGTTGGGCCGCTCTTCCTTTCCACCATCTTCTTCCTCAGATTCCTCTTTATCAAAGCCATTTAAACAATAAAGAGTTTCCATTTTCTCATCATCGTGGAAATAGTCTTCGTCGGTGGAATAATCAAAACTGTGCCCAAGAATGGATTGCTCCCAGAAATTGACATCACTGTCATCATGGTCAACTTCAAAAAATTCTGGTTGTAGCTCAACATCCTCCTCTTCTTCTGATGTATCAACATAAAGGCAGCTCAAGCTATTGACTGTCTCGACCTGTTCCTCAATAACACCAATACTTCAGACTGCTTTCATGGCATCCAGCTGGTTTTGGCGATAGGCATCGAATTCCACTACTTCTCTAGCTACCTCAACAGTTAATCTCCCGCTATCGCAATCGATCTTGGTTATTGCCGTCCTCAAGAACGGTCTCTCGAGTAATATTACTGGATTTTTAACCGTCTTCCTTCCCGTATTCAATATATAAAAGTCAGCTGGGAACAAAAGATCTCCAACTCGAACCAAAACATCTTCTAATAGTCCATCGGGGTAAACCACTGACAAGTCGGCTAGCTGGATAGCAACTCGTATTGGTGCCATGGGACCAAATCTCATCTCATCGAACATTGCTCTTGGCATGACGTTGATTTATGCTCCTAAATCAAGCATGGCCCTTGGAATATCGGTAGTACCAATTGTGCATGGTATGGCGAACATTCCCGGATCCTTTTGCTTGATCGGGATGTGTGGATTTATTATAGCGGCCACATTGGCCATGTGGAAACGGGCATCAACTGGATATATTGTCTTCTTCATGGTCATCTCCCTCAAGAACTTAGCACATTTTGGCATCGACTTTAATGCCAACAACAGGGGTAGGTTTATTTCCACCTTCTCAAACACCTCCATCATGTCATTGAGTTCCTGCTGCTCACGATCTCGGCCAAAACGTCTGGGGTAAGGTGGCCTTGGCTTAGGAGGAGAATCGCAAGTCCTCTTGGCCAAGTCAATCTTTTCTTTCCCATATTTCAGCTTCTCAAATAGCCTCTCATCTTTTTCTTCTTCCTGGATGTGACTCATCTTGCTCCTCTCCATCTTGACATACTCAAATAGGTCCTCTTCTTCCTTTGAATCAAATACGGGGGACTTCCCGATCAACATCCCAGCATCTTTCTTAGCCTTCAGCTCATCATACATCTCGAGAACATTGCTGCTGTTCATCTTGGCTTACTCCAGTTGGACTGTTTCCTTCGGTTTGGTTTTGGGCAACACTTCCGGTAGCTTCCTTCCACTTCTTAATGTCACAGCATTGACTTGTTCTCTATTTACCTCCACTTGGGCAGGAAGCCTCCCGTTTTTGTCCTCTACAAGCGTAGACAATGTTTGGGCAATATGAGTTAGTTGAGCTTGAAGGTTATTGGATGTACCTTGACTCTCAAGTTGAAAGTTATCAAAATCCTTCCTCAAGTTTTGATTCTCCTGAGTAAAACGATCGATGGTGTCCTTCATAAACTTAGGTTTGCTCTGATCTCGATGTGGAGGTATATAGGGGTACTGCTGCTGTTGATTAGGTTGTTGAGATTGTTGGTGGGGAGGAGCCTGTTGATAATGGTTATTGCCATATCTCAGGTTCTCGTGCTGTCTGTAGCCAAAGTTGTTGTTGCCATAATTGTTACCATAGTTATACCTCTGCTGTTACTGCCCGCTATCCCCTTGGTGATTCTGTCCCAGGGTCTTAACTTCATTCCCTTCTTCTACGAACCAATTAGGGCAGTCTGATGTAATATGGCCTTTTCCTTGGCAAACTTCGCAACTTTTTATTGACTTTGTGACATCTTTCCCGTTCACCCTTTTGGTCAACATGTCAAATTTATCGTCCATCTTGGCCATATATTCCTTCATGGTGTTGACCAAATCATCAGAACCTCTCCTGCCACCTTCATATATCCCTCCTCTAGGCAATTCATCCTCTTCTCGTGATTGCTCTACCATGTCTGCGATCGTCCTAAGCACTTCGGAAGGGGTCTTGTTGATTGTCCCTCCTCCACATGTTGCCATGATGTACTTCCTTTCTGATGCTCGCAATCCTCTCAAGAAATTCTCGAGCAAATCTATCTCCTCAATCCGGTGTTGAGGACATCTTGAAAAAAGCTTCTTGTATCTCTCATAGTAGTCGTAGAGAGACTCATTGGTGCCCATCTTTAGTGTGGATAATGCATTCCTCCCACTTTGTATACGAGTAATCGGAATGTATTTGTCAAGGAAGGCTTGCTGCATTTTCCTCCAAGTATCGATGCTGCCTTCTGGTAGGGTGTAAAGCCACTCTCGTGCCCTATCTTGAAGTGAAAACGGGAATGTGAGTAACCTTACATAGTCTGGAAACCGATCTTGGGCAACAGCGTTCTCACCCTGATTACGGGCAGGAAGTGTGGTGTTTTGGATTGTTCCACATGCCATCTCAAAATTTTGAAGATGGGTTTGTGGATCTTCTCCAGGATGATCGCTGAATTTAGGCAATATCTGGATCAACGAATGTTTGAGTTCCCAATTGGTATTGATCAGAGGCAAGGCTATGCTCGATGGTTTGATGGCTTTATCCTCAGGGAACATGATCTCCCTGATGGTGCGTTCTCCCATGGTTACTGACTGAACTTCTGGTGTGGAGGTTGTTGATGAAGATTCTGATTGCTCACTTTCTGAGCTAGAACTGCAATTGGACATATTGTGCCCAACAGGTTCCTCGTCTCCTGTCTCGACCGGGACCGACGGAGGTTCGTTGACGACGTTCTCCTCGATACCTTTCCGCTTTCTTGCTATGTTTTGCTTTGTTACCTTCTCCGGAGAGGCACCGTAATCCACAGGATCACCTTTACTCCGTGTCTGGTGTGGGTGCATAAACTGAGCTCAAGCTACGAAAAATAGAACTAGCTTGAGAAACCAGTTCCCCGGCAACAGCGCCAATTTGATGAAGGCGTCATTTTCGGGAAACTGGTTTCTCAAGCTAGTTCTATTTTTCGTAGCTTGAGCTCAGTTTATGGGGAGGTGGAGGTGGTGGAGAAGGAGGAGGTGGAGGCGGTGAGTGTGGAGGTGGAGGGCTAGGTGAAGGTGGAGGTGGAGGTGGTAGAGAAGGAGGAGGTGGAGATGGCGGAGGTGGAGGCCGTGGAGGTGGAGGGCTAGGTGAAGGTGGAGGTGGAGGTGGTAGAGAAGGAGGAGGTGGAGATGGCTGGTAGAGGAGGAGGAGGCGGCTAGCGTGGAGGTGGAGGGCTAGGTGAAGGTGGAGGTGGAGGAGAAGGAGGAGGTGGAGATGGCGGAGGTGGAGGCGGCGAGAGGGGAGGTGGAGAGGCCGGGGGCGGAGGTGGAGGTGGTGATGGCGGCGGTGGAGATGGACAAATTAAGGAGGGGAAATTAAAAGCTGGAGGTAAAAGACCTGGAGGAAAAGGGATGCATCCGAATGTAGCAAAAGACGGCGAAACAAACATGAAGGAGAGTAGCACTACAATTAACAACTTCATCTCCATATTAAAAAGCTCAGTATTACTGAGCAAACTAACTATTCAGATTCAATATTTATTTGCTTTGATTTGATTCAAAATGGGATCGAGTATCCTCATTTATATAGGCATCCGACTATTGCATGCCAAACTCATTCATTAACATATATGAAATGAAAAATTAAAATAAATGCATGTCAACTTTATATGTTAATGGAACACAACTTGTAGATCGAATAAGTGGTAGGCCGTTAGTTATATATAGCTCATTATCTAAGTTAGGCCATTTTAATTTATATTATTAATTAATAGTTTACTAATTACATCCATCCCCTTCAGCATTCTTGAGATTTTAAAGTTTAGAGAAACAAGAAGAACCACAGTACTTGTTATTAGCAAATAATTCCTCTTTTGATCGTACAACCTGTCTTTTAACATTAAAGATTGGAAGACATTGAGACGATAAATACAAAATAGTAAACGTTTCACACTTTTTCTCTATTTGTCCTCTTACACAAACCAATATAATTTGTCAAGTATAATTTATGCCAGGTATTAAAGCAATTAATTCTGGAAATAGCACCCTTCTAACATATTATTTCAGAATGACAAATACCATTATCTCTCTTAGGAGTTGATTGGTATGATGGAATGGGGTAAGGAATGAAATGATCATTCATACCTCCATTTTATTCACTTGGTTGGTAAACCATATGGAATGAAATCAATATTCCATTAGGAATCACCATTCCTTTTCCATTGGGATTAGCCTTTACCCCATGGTATTAGTCATTCCTAATCCTCATATATATATGTATTAATATAATATTTGATCAAATTATTCATTTAAATTTTATTATTTCAACAAATAATTTTAGATATAAATTTTAGAGAGAGAAAATTTTTGGAGAGAGAAAATTTCTAGAGAGAGAAAGTTTTAGAGAGTGAAACTATTAGGTAGAGAAAGTTCTAGAGAGAGAGAATTTTTAGAGAGAGAAAATTTCTAGAGAGAGAAACTATTAGGTAGATCAAGTTCTAGAGATAGAAAATTATAGAGAGAAAAATTTTTAGAGAGGAAATTTTAGAGAGAGAAAGTTTTGAAGAGAGGAAATTATAGAGAGAGAAACTATTAGGTAGAGCAAGTTCAAAAGAGAAAATTTTTAGAGAGGGAACATTCTAGAGAGATAATTTTTTAGAGAGAGTTTTAGAGAGAGGAATATTCTAGAGAGAGAAAAATTCTAGAGAGAGAAAATTCTAGAGAGAAAATATATAGAGAGGAAAATTTTAGAGAGATATGATTCTAGAGAGAGGGAAAAACTATACATAGAAAATTTTGGAGAGAGAAAGTGCTATCGAGAAAAAATTATAATGGTAATAATTGTAATAATTTTCTTTCTGATATTTTCTATCTTTAGATTTTTCTCTCTCTAAAAATTTTCTCTCTAAAATTTTTTTTTTCAAGAATTTGCTCTCTAAAAATCCTCTTTCTAAAGTTTTTCTCTCTCAAGAAGTTTCTCTCTCTAAACTTTTTCTCTCTATAATCTTATTTCTAGAATTTTTCTATCTCTAAAAATTTTCTCTCTCTAAAAAATTTACCCTCTCTTAACATTTTTCATCTAATATTATTTTGAGATAGAAGAAAATGATATAAAATGCTAAATAAATAATGATTCCATTCCTTTCTTTATTTCTTGTTCATACCAAGCAAAGGAATCGACCAAGGTTTATCATTCCATTCTGATGGTCCCAGAACGAGTACTTCGGTGTAGAGGGGGGTGAATACACCGAAGTTAAAACTTTAAAACTTTTTAACCAGTTAAAACTGAGTGAGAGCTCAGTTATAAATCCTGCTGACTTCTTGAAGAAAATGGTAAGCTGGACTGATAACTCAGTTGGCAGTGCGGAATGTGGTGGTTTGAAAACTTAGCTCGTTCCCATAGAAAAACTCAGTTGAAAATTTTCTTTCAGTTTGCGGCTTAGTCAACTTATGCAGATTTTGAAAACATAGTTGGCTGGATGGGTCACTCAGCCAGAGAGATAACTTGAAAAATAGTGAAGTGCTTGATGCATTTAGTTCTTTAAGTAAGTATGTAGAAATCAAACAAAGCAGTAAAAAACTCGAGGTTTTAACGTGGTTCAGAAAAATTACTCCTACATCCACAACCAGAATTAACTGGTAAATCCACTAAGGATGACCATTTGGTTTAACGAGTACCAAGCAACTTCGCAGCTCAAACCAGAGCTGTGTTCTAACAGTTTACGGGCACTGTAGAAGCCTTAACCTTTTCAGTTTCCATGTACTGAAACAACCTTACACACTCGAATTTTGCGCTTCGAGCTAGCGTAACCTTAACCTAACATTTTCTGGGTAAAGAAGGGTTTGGGTTTGGGGTTCCAACTGTGAACGAGTTCTTACAATGAACCACAAGAGTTATATGAACTCGTTCAATCTAGGCTAGAGATATGGAATAAGAATTGCCTAGAGATTACAGATGAAAAACTAGCAGTTCTAAACTTGAACACTTGAAGATTAAGTGTTCTTGAAGAGAAAGCTGACTGCTTGAAGCTTTGAGAGAGACTTGAGAATATCAGAAAGTTGAAAGCTTTAGGAAAGTTTTTCGTATCTGAATCTGAGGTTGAAGACTGGTATTTATAGGTAGAGATTCACAAACTAACAATTGAAATAACCGTTTGAATCTCACCTACTCTCTGACTTGTTGATCTACCGTCTGCGGATCTTCACCTGTCTTCGTCAGTGTGTCAGATCTTGAGACTGTTGTCGATCCCTCATTGGTCGAGGTTTGTTGACATCTTCTGACACCGAGATCTTGTCCTGGGAGCTGTCTTTTGAATTCCGAGCTGGGTCCTTCAGTCTGACTGAGTTGATGTCAGTTATACTTGAGTCAATCTTCTAATTTTCGGCTTTGCTAGTCCGCTGGATCTTCTTAAGTCAACTCGGCTTTCTTAGCTCCGTTAGAATATCTTTTGTTCTGCTTGAGTCAGCTCAGCTTTACTTTACAGCTGACTCTGTTTAGCTATCTTCTACAACTGTTTACTCCTCAGCTGATCACTCCAGCTGAACACTCAGCTGGGTCTTCTGATGTCTTCAGCGTCTTCTCCTGTAAACATAAAAAATCTATAAGCTCAAACAGGCGAGCTGGAAAAACAACTTAGGCTTGTACAATTATCTACTAGGTTGGGGTCAGTTGGGATTTGGTATCAAATCAAAACTTAGAATTTTTCCCAACAATTTTCCCCTTTTTGATGATGCCAAAATCTAACTGAGAAAAACAGAATAGAATAAGTTAAGTTAATTTATCATTCAGAGTTTTGAGCATGGACAAAGAGTTATTGTCTTCAGGGTGAGCTTGAGGGCAAAATATCAGTTTTTATTAATCTTCAAAAAGTTTTACAAAGATTACAAGATTAATATAAAACTAAATCAAAAATAAAAAACAAACTCCTAGCAGGCTGGGACTTCACTTCTGCTGCTCTTTCCTGCTATCAGCTTCGATCTGTTCATCAGTCCTCAACCTGTAGCGGTTGAAGATCAATTGCTCCAACTCCCTGTACTCATCTTGATTCTTTGCCTTTGAAATATTTCTCCTGACGGCCTAATAGTTCACTTGTTTGATGATGTTGGCCTTGTCAGGGAAATGAGTTCCAGAAATCAACGGTGGCTGGAGGTGAACTAACATTGAGCCGTGAGCTTGACCTTTGCAGTCTTTGCAGCATTGAGGATGAATCTAGCGAGCATTCTGTCCTGGTCAAATAATTCCATGAGGAATACAATGAATGCGTCATCAGGAGTCATGTTTGGATAAGCCTTCAGATAGTAGAATTCTTCGATGAACTCATTTTTGGTGATTTCCCATTCGTCATTGATCTGTTCTGGGATCCATTCATCCACTCTGTTCCAGTTCATCACTATCTACGGCTTCTTCTTTGAAGCGGCTCTAATGCTGGCTCTTTTCTTCTTTTCCTTCTTCTCTTCAGGCTTGAGCAATTTCTCCATCTTTTTTTGTTCCTCCTGAAAGAGCTTCATTTCCTTCTTCTGCTCGTTTGCAAAGTTGCAGAGTCAGTGGATGTCATTAAATTGTTCTGGCGTTGCTCCGCAAGCTTTGACTAGAGGGATCATTGCTTTTCTCCATCTGTCTTTCTTCTAAGTTAGCTCTTCTGTTTCCAGCTCAGCTACAACTTCATCGATTTCGGACTGCTGCACCTGGATTTCTTCTACCACTACAGCTTTGCCCTTTGTTGTCTTTCTTACATCGTCTTCCTCCTTTTTGACATTATCAACAAGGGTAGAGGAGAGATTGATGATGGTCTCGTTCAGCTGGACGAGGCCTTTGTCAACATCAGCAATTTTGGCTTTGTTGTCTGCTATGGCCAGGTTAAGCTGGGCGTTGCTGCTGCTTCCAGCTTGAAGTTGAGCATCCAGATCTTTGTACAGATTAAAGAGCTTGCAGATGTCAGAGCTGTTGGAGAGGTTGGACTGTTTGATGGCTTCTAGCTGGCTTGAAAAATCTTCCAAGCTGTTGGCCAGGAGAGCGTGATGACGGGAGACGATATCGGGCACCCTCTTTTCTAGATGATTTCTTAATTCGATATCTTGAGAAACTAGGGATTGTCTGAGATTTCTGTCGGTGTACTCCTTAAGGTGGTAAACGGACTTCTGCATTTCATCAATCGTCTGTCCTTGAGTGTGTGCCTGAAGCTCAATAGCTGTGAATCAGAGAATGTACTCGGCCTGAGTTTTCCTTCGATCATGGAGAATGATTCTTTCGACAAATTCCTGGATCTGCTTTTGGAGGGGGGAGGAGAGATCAATGTCGGACTTCGTTTGGGTCCCAGATTCGACATGACTAGGTTTTGATACCTTGATCTTGACCAGTGTGCGAGTGTCATCGACACTTGGACATGGTGGGGCTGTTGTCTCTGGCTTAGCTGTTGCATTAGCTGGCTCTTCGATAATCATTACATCAGCTGTGTTGGCAGGTACAGCTTCTTCGGTAATCTCAGCTGGGACGATCCAGCTTAGGGCGTTGATATAGGAGTTGGCCTTTGAGATTGTGCTTTCAGATGATGGCTCAACATCCTTCTTGGCCTTCTCAATGATGGTTTGGATCAGCTCATCTTGATGCATAAAGGCATCTTGGAGGCTTCCAAAACCAACGCTCTGCTGCAGCTGGGCTTCTTCGGCCTTGAGCTGGTGAAAAGAGTAGAGCTCTACATGCTCTTTATTTTCATACCAAGTGCTCATCTTGGTAGCAAGGTAAAACTTGAAGTCACTTACGGTGACTAGGGCGGAAGAGAGTGAAGCAAAAGTTGGGTATTATTGCAGTGCACTCTTAACACCTTCGAGCCTGAGGTCGTCGAACCTCATGAAACTGGCGGTACGTGCAACGGTTGTGGGACTGAGGATTTTAAATTCCTCAGATGTTGTAGGGCTGAGAGGTTTAACTTCGGTTTCATCATCCGGCTGCGAAGAAATGTCAGCTGGATGGGGCGGTTTGGGTGAGCTGGGTTTGGATGATGGCTTGGAAGATGAGGGTTGGTGTTGCTGTTGAGTTTGAGGAGAATGAAGAGGAAGATGAGGAGAGTGATCTCGATATGGTACCTGAGGATGAAGAGGTTGAGTGGTTCCAGCTGATGTGAGATCTAGACTGGGTTGATCAGCTGGATCAGGTTGGAAAGATGCTTGAAGGATTTGGCGAAGGGGTATAGCATCCTCTGGGTCAGGGTTGGGTGAGGGTGAAACTGGTGGAGATGGTGGACGTGAGCGTCAAGATCTGGTTGGAGAGGAACAAAGAGTGAGGTCAGGTATATCGATAATTATTTGTGCGATAACGTCGGTGAGGTTAGGAGAGGTTGGGGCTTCGGCTTCAGCTCCACCGTAAGAAACCACCACTTGTGGCTCTTCAGATCTTTGCGGCTCCACCACAAACTTCTGAACTCCTTTTGAGCTCGAGGAGGTCTCCTGAGCAGCTGGTTTTGCCTCAGTTATCATTTGACGAACTGGGGAGGCGGTGTGAGTGGACTCCGATCCAGCTGGCTATCTTAAATTTGAGCTTCTTCTTGGCAGACGGAACTCCAGCTGTTGTGCCTCCTCTGGCTGTTTCCTCTTTCCTGCTTGAGCGGGAGAGGCAACCTGCTGCTTCTTCTTCCCTTTGGAGGCTCGCTTCTTCAACAAGTAAGAGATTTGGTTTGGCTTGTCAAAGAGCACCCTGGAAGTGGGAAACTCCACTGGTTTATGCCACTTGACGTGGTGTCCGGCAGTCAGTTGCTCTATGATGTAAGCAGCTTTGGAGCACTAATAGATTGTCTCCTTGCAACTGTATCGGAGATACGTTTCATTCTTGAAGAGGATCTTCTTCGTCTCCTTCTCCAACTTTTCCATAAAGTAAGAGAACCAGTCCACAGGGTCATTCCTGAGGATGGCTATCATTGGTTTCAGTTTCGGCATGCTGATCTCCCCTTGAGATCCAGTAACCCCGAGAATGCACTTCTGGGTAACGTCCAGAAGTAGATGGTATTTGGGCTTGAGCAAGAGTTTGGACATGCTCGCCCTGTAAGGTTCCGGTGTGACTGTACTTCCTCCTTGGTGTACCTTTCTGGAGATAAGTCTCCACGGCTCTTCATATCGAGCTTCTTGCTCAACATCCGGTTGATGTTGATTTCAAGATCCTAGGGCTCTGACTTCCCTGTCTTTTCTTTGACCATCAGAGAAAGGAAAGAGTAAAGGCGGTTATTTTTGTTTTCCATCTCTTGGAAGAACTCATCAATTTTGCGGCGGAGGATGTTTGTAGACTTTACAGTCACCCACTGCATCAGGCCTGCATTTGAGATGAGAACTAAAACTTCCTGAAACTCAGGAATATTGTGGTTCTTGAGATTCAGAGAACCTTCAAAATGAAGCTTAGACATCAGATTGTCCATCTGGTTGGATCCTGGTGCTACTTTCTTTGAAGCCATGGTTCTCTGTAAGTGTTAGATGAACGAGGTATATGCAGAGAGAGATATGTATGAATTGAATTCATAGAGAGATAAGCTCTTGATTTGCAAAGATAGGAATTTGTAAAGTGTTGGGATCTGCGTATCTTTGCTACATATATATCAACTACCATAATGAGTGAGCGGCTGAGATTGATGCAGTTGAAGTTTAGATCGATGGCTAGGAGTGAAACACTCATCACGTCTGCTGACGTGCGTACATCGAGTGTCTTTCAAGCGCGCGTGAGGAAGTTCAAACATTTGAACTTCTGCCTCGATCCTACCGTGCTACAGTGTTCTGCAGTCTTTTCATTAAATGCGATGGGATGAGAAACTTAGCATGCAATTACTCTATGGAACAATTTGCCTACTGACTCAATTTCAAATCATTTGACCATAAATAGCATATTCCTTAGAGAAATAAATGAAGGGGACACAAACCTGTCAGCTGATCATAGTAGTCAGCTGATACCACGGCTGTCCTTCTGCTTGTTTAACAGTGTTCCCTTCAGCTGAGCTTGAATTTCGACTCAGCTAATTATTCCATGAGCTCTTGCTGTCCAGCTAGGTTTGGTTTCCCCTCAGCTGGTAGATCTTCAAACTAAGCTTTGTAATCCAGCTGGGTTTGGTTCCCTCTCAGCTGGATGATCCTTCTTCATCTGGATTCAGCAATCCCAGTAATCCACACAACTTCTTGAACCTTTCTTTCACCAGCGGTTTTGTTAAGATGTCAGCATGTTGTATCTCTGTGTGAATTTTTTCAACAATGACGTCATTCTTCTCCACGTGATCTCTGATGAAGTGATGTCGCATATCCACATGTTTACATCTTGTATGAAGAACTGTATTTTCTGAGAAAGCAATTGCGCTTGAACTATCGTAGAATATTATAACTTGTCCAGTCTTGACTTCATAGTCGTCCAGCTGATGCTTCAGCCAGAGAATTTGCGAGCAGCAACTTCCAGCTGCCATATACTCCGCTTCAGTTGTTGATGTGGCGACGCACGTTTGCTTCTTTGAAAAGTAAGAGATTAATTTGTTTCCTAGGAACTGGCATGTTCCTGACGTCGATTTCCTGCCTAGTCGATCTCCAACGAAATATGAATCTGAATATCCAGTTAGCTCCAAATTGTCTTCAGCTGGATACCACAACCCAACATTCTGAGTGCCCTTCAGATACTTGAGGATATTCTTGGCTGCTTGCATGTGTGCTTCCTTTGGATCAACTTGAAATCTTGCACACACTCCGACTGCAAATGCAATGTCTGGGCGGCTGACTGTGAGGTACAACAGAGAACCGATTATCCCTCTGTATTTGTTGGGATCAAATGATATTCCTTCAGTTCCTTGTTCAATCTTCCAGTTTGTATTCATTGGGATATTTACTGATCGGCTGGATTGAACTCCATACTTAGCAATCAAATCTCTCACATATTTAGACTGATTTATGAAAATTCCTTCCGGTGATTGCTTGACTTGAAGTCCTAGGAAGAAGCTCATTTCTCCCATCATAGACATCTGGAACTGACTTGACATCATTTCTCCAAAACGTTCACATAGATAGGTTGATCTTGATCCGAAAAAGATGTCATCCACGTAGATTTGCACAACTAGAATATCTTCTCCAAACTTGATAATGAACAAGGTCCTATCAACTGAACATTTCTTGAATCCCTTGGAGACAAGAAATCCTGATAAAGTGTCGTACCAAGCTCGAGGTGCTTGCTTCAGTCCATACAGTGCCTTCTTCAGCTTGTATATTTTGTTCCCTTCAAATCCAGGTGGTTGTTCGACGTAGACATCTTCTTTTATTTCTCCGTTCAGGAACACACACTTTACATCCATTTGATAAACTTTAAATTTGTGATGTGCTGCGTATACGAGAAACAGTCTGATTGCTTCCAGTTGTGCTACTGGACCAAATGATTCTTCAAAGTCGATTCCTTCTTGTTGGGTGTAACCCTTGGCAACTAAGCGGGCTTTGTTTCTGATGATCACTCCAAGAGTATCCAGCTTGTTCTTGAAAATCCATTTGAGTCCTATGACTTTGACTCCTTCTGGTCTATCGACTAACTCTCATACGTAATTTCTGAGAAATTCGTTCAGCTCTTCTTGCATGGCATTGGTCCAAGACACGTTTTTTAATACTTCTAAGATTGTCTGAGGCTCTAGAACTTGAGCTACATAGCATGCTATCAGAGCTGTTTCTTTATTGTAGACAGTCAGCTCTACCTCTACTGAGAGATGTGCGTTATCAGCTGCTTCTTGAGGATTCAGCGGGGGATTATGAGCAGTTGAACTTCTGGTTTTTACTTTGTCTGACGGATCTCTTATGATTGTAGAGGCTGGATGATCCTCAATCCATCTTCGTCTTCTACGAATTTCTTCCTCCAATTCATTGATGCATGAGGTAGCTAGGTCTCTTCTAGCTTAGAGATGCTCTGGAGTCAAGTCTTGATGTTGTGACTCAGCTTGGTTTGGACTTCGATTTGATTTTTTCTTGAGGCGTGAACTGAATGAACTCAGCTGGGGAGTCAGCTGGATCTGGATTTCCAGCTTGAGGCGTTTCCCCTTGATTTGACATTGGGATTCCCCCTTGATGTTCAGCTGGTTGCGCCTCTTTTAGATTGATTTATGGCTCATCGGGCTCGTCATCCCAAATTAATGGTTCAGCCAGGTTTCTGATTAGAGTTTCCTGAGATCGAGTTTGTGCTGGAGTGGAGCTTGAAGTTCCAGATGTATTTCTTTGCTTGAATGAATCTCTGTACTCGAATGAAGTTTCATCAAACGTGACATGATGAGTCACTTTGACTGTCTATGTTCTTCGGTTGAACACCCTGTAGGCTTTACTCACAGCTGAGTATCCGAGAAATACTCATATGTTTGTCTTTGCATCGAACGTCTTTAGCTGGATTTTTCCGTTGATCAAGATTTAGTATTTTGATTCGAAAACCTTGAAGTATCTGATATAAGGTTTTACGTTGTTCCACAGCTCATACAGTGTCTTTCCCTGTCTTGAAGTGAGTAGAGATCTATTTTCCGTGAAGCATGTTGTGTTTACAGCTTCAGCCAAAAATTTCTTAGGAATGGTTAAGCTGGCTAGCATAGAGGTAGCTGCTTCTTTGAGTATTTGTTCCTCCTCTCAGCTACACCATTCTGCTGAGGTGTGCGTGCAGCTGAGGTTTGATGCTGGACTCCGTTCTTCTCAAAATATTCATAGATAGTTTTATTCAGAAACTTTGTTCCTCGATCTTATCTGATTGTGATGATTTTACATTCTTTCTGAATCGTCAGTGTTTCCAGCAGGGCAGACAGCTTGGATCTTATTTCGCTCTTCTGGTACAGAAATGATACCCAAGTGAATCTTAAATAATCATCCACTAAAACCAATGTATACTTTCTGCCGTTGAAGCTAGCTGGAGTTACTGGTCCAAAGATGTCCAAGTGGAGGAGTTGGAGAACTCTGTCCATTGAAGGAGTTGGCTTGAGGGAAAATGATATTTTCGTCTGTTTTCCCTGCTGACAATCGCTGCAAATATGACTCTTGTCATATACTTGATCTGGAATACCATCAGGGAGCTGATTCCTTGCCAATCTGTTGATGGTTTTGAAGTTGAGGTGATTCAGCTGTTTGTGCCACAGCCAACTGACCTCGTTGCTGCTTTTGGATACAAGGCATGTGTCTAGAGGGCTGCTATTCCAGTCAGCAAAATGCATATTTGTTTCTCGTCTTCCTCTCAGCAATACTTGTTTGGTTTCTCTATTCTTCACTGTGCATCCCTGTACATCAAACTTGACAGAAAAACCGTTGTCGCAGAATTGGCTAATGGAAAGCAAATTATGTTGCAATCCATGCACATAAGAAATATTAGTAATTTTAATGTTGTTAGTTTCAAATGTACCGTAATCTTTGGTTAGACGTTTGGAGTTGTCACCAAATGTTACTTGTGGGCCAGGTCGCTCAACATATTCTCGGAGTAGATGCTTTAAGTGTGTCATATGCTTCGAGCAGCTGCTATCCATATACCACAGCGTCCTCATCGATTCCTCTATGATGCTCCGTTCCCGTGCAACCTGTCACAGGAATCAAAATATAGGTCCCTAATTTTAATTGGGTCCTTGGGGGTTAGTTAGAGATCCATTTACGACCCAGATCTGCTTGATGACTCTTATTGGGTCAGTAGATCTGATTATCCTCTCAGCTGTATCTACGAACATATTCCTAGTGTTCCTCGGTCGACTAAGCTGGCTGGGTCTTGGTCTCTCTTGTCTCCCAGTTTGATTTCTTTGCTGATGTTCAGATGTACTCCTTCTTCCAGCAGTGTGTGTAGCTGAGACATTCCTTCTTGGTTGTCTCTGCTGTCTTGTCTGATATTTCGGCTGGAAATTATAGTCTAGCTGGTAATCATAGGGTTGATATCCAGCTGGCCTTCTCTACTGATATCTGTTTACTTTATATTGGTGATGCTGGTGTCTGGGGTATCTAGCATGGTGCCTTCTTTGTGGCCGTGCATGACGTTGCTGTCTGACTTGAGCCTCTGGTTGCCTTACAGCGTGCTTTCTCGGAGCAGGATGTGTCCTTGGTTTGTCAGCCACTTGAGCAACTGGAATTGGGATCTCCTTTCCTTTTACGAATGTCACTTTTATTCCACTTGTAGAAGCGACATTCGTAACGTCCTTAGATCCATCATAACCCAAACCAGTTTTTAATGCAGCCAGTGTTTGCACACTGATGATCTCGTCCACTGTAGTGGTAGCTTTGATGATTGCTACCATATTTGTAGTCAGTGTTTCTTCTGACTTCTTCAGCTCTGAGATCTGAGCTGATTTTTTTTCTAACTCAGCTGTGGACTTTTCCAGCTCGTCTAACAGTTGCTTTTTTCTCATAATAAAATTCTTTCCTCAGCTTATCTTGTTTCACTATTTTCTCCTTAAGTGAAACAATCTCCTCTGCGAGCTGAATGACATCAGCTTCTTATGACGCTATTTTCTTTCCAGTTCTGTCTTCAGCTCAGCGTTCTCACACATTGTGATTTCAAGGATCTCGTGTAGTTCCTTGAAATCAGTCATAACTTTCTCTACTAGGTTCCAGTCAGGTATACCCCCTGATCCAGTCACCTGCATTGAGTGTTCGTGTGATGGTGAGGGGTTAGATATGACTAGAGTTTTGGAGTTTACCTCATCGTCGTCGAGTCCGTCCGTCTGTCTCATGAAGCAAGCATCCCAATCTTGCTCATCATAGGCCATGAGTGCATCTTCCTTTGAGTCTGAGAAAGGCATGTCGTCGTCCATCTTGTTGCACTCAGACTCTTCGTCGGCAATATATGCTCTCCTTCTGTCAGCTGCTTTGGCTTTCAGAAGGTCTTTTTCTTTTCTGGACAGCTTAGAACAGTCCTGCTTGTAATGTCCCGGCTCCTTACAATTGAAACAGCCTTCATCTATCCTCTTCAATGTGTCTGCTGACTTCTCGTCAGCTACAACATACTTGTCTCTGTATGTTTTGGAAAATTTCTTGTACTTGCCCTTGCTGGTGTTGAGTATGTTATAGTTCTTCACCAGCATCGCTATTTCTTCTAGCAGTTCCTCCTTGCTCATATCTTTCTTGTCATTTTTTCTTCTTGGAGGACTCTGCTGACTTTACATGTGTTGACTTTTCAGAGTTTGCTCCGAAAGCAACTTTCTTTGGAGCTGGGATCAGCTCTCCGTCGTTCTGTTTGCTTGAAGATTCCTCCATGGTAATCTTCAGGTTGTATTCGTTGGCTTTAAGTAGGGAGAACAACCTTTTTGTGGTGAGGTCACTCAGATCACTCATACTTTAATGTACGACTTTGTACGTGTTCCACTCAGCTGATAGCGCGGAGAGAACTTTCAGGTTCTTCTCTCGCTAAGTGTACTTTCTGGTTCTGATCGTCTCAATTTCGACAATGATGCTAGAAAATCTGAGCTCCATTACTTCAATGGACTCGTTGGCTAGCTGCTTGGAGTTATCGAACTTTTGGCATGCGATAGTGAATTTATTTTCCTTGATTTCTTCAGAACCTTCGCATAGTTTAGCTAGGGTTTCCCACATCCGTCTCACAGTTGATTATTTTGCTGAGGTAGGCGTTGGTGACTGTGGAGGATATTGTTTTTCTTGCAAAGCTGTGTAGTCCAGCTTGTTTCCTCTCTTCCGATGTATACTCCTTCTTTGGTTTGAGGATTGGCTGGTAGACTGGTTCTCCACTTGCTTGAGCTGGTACAAGCTCGTTTCAGCCTCTGTATATTATGATGGGTCCGTCAGTTATAACGTCCCACATCACATTATGATGTGCGCATATGAAGCTCTTTATTCTGAACTTCCAGATGGCGTAGTCGTCCACTGAAAAAGTGGGAAGATTCCAGCTAAGAGAAGAATCCATGAAGATATGCGCAGTATGCAGTAAGATGAGTTTTTATAAACGAATCTATTCAGTTGACCACTGGCAAAGAGTTCAAGACTTCTCTTGATTCAGATACAGCGGTCTTTTGAACCACTACTCTAATGCCAATTGATGTTTCTGAAACGAGTACTTCGGTGTAGAGAAGGAGTGAATGCACTAAAGTTAAAACTTTGAAATTTTTTAACCAGTTAAAACTGAGTGAGAGCAAAGTTATAAATCCTGCTAACTTCTTGAAGAAGATGATCAGCTGGACTAATAACTGAGGTGGCGGTGCGGAATGTGGTGGTTTGAAAACTTAGCTCGTTCCCTTAGAAAAACTCAGTTAAAAAATTTCTTTCAGTTTGCGGCTTAATCAAGTTATGCAGATTTTTGAAAACACAGCTGGCTGGGTCACTCAGCCAGAGAGATAACTTGAAAAATAGTGAAGTGCTTGATGCAGTTAGTTCTTTAAGTGAGGATACAGAAATCAAACAAAGCAGTAAAAAACTCGAGGTTTAAACGTAGTTCGGAGAAACTACTCCTACGTCCACAACCAGAATTAACTAGTAAATTCACTAAGGATGACCACTTGGTTTAACGAGTACCAAGCAACTTCGCAGCTCAAACTAGAGCTGTGTTCTAACAATTTACGGGCACTGTAGAAGCCTCAACCTTTTCAGTTTCTGGGTACTAGAACAACCTTACACAAATTTCGCACTTCTTACGGGCACTGTAGAAGCCTCACCTACTCTATGACTTGTTGATCTGCCGTCTGCGGATCTTCACCTATCTTCGTCAGTGTGTCAGATCTTGAGATTGTTGTCGATCCCTCATTGGTCGAGGTTTGTTGACATCTTTTGACACCGAGATCTTGTCCTGTGAGCTGTCTTTTGAATTCCGAGTTGGTCCTTCAGTCTGACTGAGTTGATGTCAGTTATACTTGAGTCAATCTTCTGATTGTCGGCTTTGCTAGATCTAGTCTGCTGGATCTTCTTAAGTCAGCTCGACTTTCTTAGCTCCGTTAGAATCTCTTCTATTCTACTTGAGTCAGCTCAGCTTTATTTTACAGCTGACTCTGTTTAGCTGTCTTCTACAGCTGTTTACTCCTCAGCTGATCTTCACTCAGCTGATCACTCCAGCTGAACACTCAGCTGAGTCTTCTCCTGTCTTCAGCGTCTTCTCCTGTAAACTTAGAAAATCTATAAGCTCAAACAGGCGAGCTGGAAAAACAACTTAGGCTTGTGCAATCATCTACTAGGTTGGAGTCAGTTGGGTTTTGGTATCAAATCAAAACTTAGAATTTTCCCAACACATTCCTACCTTCATTCCATTCCTACATCCATTCCATTCATACCTCATTCCATTCCATCATACCAATCACCTCCTTAGTGACAAGGCATAAAAAACAATTTCGATATAGAACTTATTATGCATACTGCGTCAAGAATACGCAAAGAGAGCTTCTTCTGAGGAAAAACAACCTAAAAAAGAAAAAGGTTAGATATCATTCATTCAGTGCTGAAGCATTTAGCGGCAAATCTGGAATAGGAATCTTCTCATAGTCATAGATTTTCGTTTGCAATGAAGGCACCTCAGCTTTATCTGGAGAATCACTTTCTCCATTGTCCTCAATGTAGAGCAAGACTAATTTTTATGATACTTTACTTACATGCTAGGCATAGATAAACTATACATTGGGATTTGAAGCCATGTTCCTAATTTACAACAAAATTTTAATTTTACGATAAAAATTACTAATAAATTATGAAAAACTGATACACATTATATGTTGTGCTTATGCTGCTACGTACTCTTGGAGAAATTCTCTAGGGTGTAGTATTATTTTAATTTAATTGTTATTTTCTTACATTTATTTGCACAGGTACGTACATCAGTAAGTTGCGGACCTTGCGGTTATACTCACTCCATCCCGGAGCAAGGTCTCGTTTATCTTTTTCTTCTGTCTCAATAGTAAGGTCATATTTTAAAAATGGAAATAATTAACTTTTCAAAAGTTGTGAAACATACCACTTTTTATCTTTTTTCTCTTGTTTTTTAATAACCGTGCCTAAAGCAAGTGAAACCCTACTATTAGGACGGAGGGAGCATTATTTTAATTTTAGGTATACTAGTGTGTCCTCCGTGCCATGCATGGAAGAATATGTTGGTAATATTTATATTTTACTCCTCCATAATAAAATAAAAGATGTTTTGACCATTTAATTTTGTTTTCCAATATAAAATTCTCTCTTCTATCAAAATTTATTATCTATATTCCTCCATTAAATTTTTCACTTTCCAGATCCTTCACTAAAACTCTAATTATTTTTATTTCTCTCTTCCCATCCCTAAACGTCTTATAGAAGTATTGGACTATCAATCTTTTACTTACTCCAACTTGGATTAGTTTTTGATAAAGCAAACTGGCAGAAGTCGAACCAACTTTCTTGGGAATAGATAGATTAGATAACATAGTTGAGCAGGAAATTCTAGAAGCAAGATAGGGCAAATGGACGGAAAAACTTTTGGAACTTGATTTTGTTTTTATATGTAGATAGATTATGTACATTTATAATATAGAGGAGAAAACAAACAACACTTTTATTTAGTAAAAGGCGAAATTTTAGCCAAATCTCATTCCCTCCGTCACGATAGCAAAGTCTCACTTTCATTTTTCATCTGTTCCAATAGCAAGGTCTCATTCCAAAAATAAAAACAATTAACTCTTTAAAAACTGTTGAACCTACCACTTTTTATTTTTTACTCTTGTCTCTTAATAACCGTGCCCAAAGCAAGTGAGACTTTACTATTGGGACGGAGGGAGTAAGAAACATATAAATTTTAGCCATATTTATGATGAACTTCCAATTATACCCTTTTAGTTGGGTTTTTACCCTTTTATTTTCTTCTATTTTAGTATTTTCTATAAACCATTTTTTTAAAAAACAAAAATTAAATATTAAACCATATCATTCGGATTCATCTCTTTTAATTTGACCTTGCATTTTCCTTTCTTCCATTTCTACTTAAAGCTTGAATCTTTTACTCAGATTGTACTGTTATAACCAATCATGCATATTATAAAAGCGTAATCTTTCAATCTATTTTCTTGTTAATACCTTTCATTTCATATTTTCTCACATTCTTGGATCTATTTGTAATTTTTTTCATCTACAAGTTCATTATGCAAAATACAAACTTTGCACGAAGGAACACATAGTGGGTCGCGTCAATTCCATATCGCGTCAATGTCTCTTTTAAGTTTCAAGAGCAATTTCGTTAGACCATTCCCAATGGTCTCTCCAAAATAGAGTTCAGTGCTTTAATTAAGTAAATCAATTTCCAATGGTGAGAGCCATCTTCATTCAATTGTTACAATTTGAACAGTGTTGTTGCATATATAGCTCAACATTATTCCTTGCGTTATTTTTTTTTTCAATTATATTTATATTTTATTTTGCTAAATGTAATTATATTTTTTTAAATAGTTTATTTAACTCTATATCTACATACTTTTTTCATTAATATTTATATTTATACTTTTAGCACGATTACATAAAATAAACATTTTGATAAACATTATTGCATTTGTAATTTTAAAATAAATGTGATAAATCGAGCCGTTCGATATATGTTTTTCCTAATAATCAGAAAGATCACATCCATTTCCTCCATCATCAAGAAATTAATTTCGAAACAATCATTTTCAATTGTGTTTTCTTTTTGTGCGTGTCTACTGCTGCATAATCCATTTTCGCTCAAATCGAAAGTATTCGCACCTTTCTCGATCATTAATTATCTCCAAATTGATTATCATTTAAATGTTATCATCTCTCATCATTATTTCGAGACGAGTATTATTTTTCCTACTCATTTGAAGGGATTTTAATGAGGCCCGCTCGACCCCACGATTTATCATTTTGTTAATTTAATTTTATTTTACACCTTAATTTAATGAATTTAAATTTGATTTATTCGTTAATTGATATAAATTTTACATACCATTAAAATTAAACAAATAAACCCCAAAAATAATTAAACAAAGAAAAAAATAGTATAGAAATATTCATTTCTGATGTATTTTTTGTAAACTGTTGGAGATGCATTATTGATTTTGCTTTATTTTTGTGTTGAAGATCTGTATTTTTGTGCAAACTATTGGAGATGGTCTTAGAATGTCTAAACTTTATATATTTATTAAAATATAACAAATAATGTGTCTCGCTTTTAACATTTCTCTTTTAGGATAATTCATTATCTATAACATGTTGAAAAAAATGGTTGTTATAGCTCTCTAAATTAATTAATTAGATGTTAATTAATTTATTTGTGCAAAACTATTTAGTGGTGAATGAGCAATTAATGGTTAAAGATTGGTGTTTAAGAAAGGAAGTTAGTTCTTATGCAAAAACTTTGTCCCACATTGGTTGAGAAAGAAAGTTTAGAGCTATATATAAGGAAGAACATTAATAAGGGAGTCATCAAGAATGAACCCTTGTGGTACATCTTAGTGGCTCAAGTATTGGCTCTTTTGGGCTTAACCATGATTCCTACGAGGACCGTGCGTAGCACCGTCCGAGTCCGAGTCCGAGTCCAACTCCGTCGAGCACGTGCACGTCGTAATGGGCGCTTTGAGGCGCACTTGGCACTTGAGGAGCCAATATTATTTTGGCTAAACGACTCGAACACAAGTGGCACGGGCCATGACCTCCAATCTATAAATGGGACCCACATTTGATCGATTTCATACACAGTAGACACATTTTTCGAGACATTCAAACACGAGTACAGTTCTTGTTAAACCGTTGTATCTTGGAAGCAATTGCAGAAGTCCCGCCAGCACATAAATAGTGGTGCAAATTGCTTTACGGAGATAGTGTCTAACTCTAGCCTCTATTTAGTATTATTGTCTTTTATTTTTCGTTCATTCACACTCCAGTTTCTAACAATTGTAAAGCAATTTTATAACGTGTGTTCTGTTCGAAAATGTTGATTCGTCGTAAGACGCAATATGTTCATGTTTCCATGTTCGATGGAGATTTTTTCAAGGAATGGCAAGAGGAGATGATGGCTTTTCTAGTCGTCATTCATTTGGCAAACTTCATATCCCAATCCGCTCCAACAATGGACGAAAATGCATCGGAGGAGTTGAGGAAAAAGTAAACTCATGATCGACAACAACTTCAAATGTCGGTACATTCTCCTTGATCGATGTTTCGACTAAATTAATCCTAAAGTCGCTCGCAATTGAACGAGATCACAGTAGATTAAGCAAGCCAACCCAAGTATCATCTCACAAGGAAAACTTAGCAGGGAAATCAATGTGTTGCAAAGAGGAAAATAAAAAGAAAGCGGTAAATCAATTGGGGGTTTTGTTTATGACTAAGTGGAAAGAATAATTGAACATGAATTGACCCCTAGGCAGGAAATTAAGAACATAAAATAAACCCTAGGCGAGAATTAAAGTACTACTGCTAACAAAAGCATTCAACGATTTTACCCGTAACATTAATTTGATTAAGCATGCAGCAAGAGAAATTAAAATCATAAATTAAAAATGAAAATTAAAAGAACTCACGAATGTGCACGAAATTGATGATGAACGATGAACTGAAATTAAATCTAGAACTTGCGATGATCGTAGTCTCCAATCCGAAATACGACAATTGAAATGACTAAACTAAAGTATTCGGAGAAAACTAGAAGACAAAACCTAAACATAAACTCTGAATATAAATAAAAAAATATCGTCTGGAACAAGTAGTGGGAACTGTGCTCTCTCAAAAACCCTCGAGCGCTATTTATAGGCGTCACAATTAACTCATGCTCAGCGGTCTTCTAGGCTCAGCGACCACTGAGTGTTCTTCATGATCCCGCTAATCGTCCAACTCAGCGATCTCCTGAAGTGAGCGAGCGCTGAACTCAGCGGTCTCCTAAGTTGAGAGATCGCTGACTTCTGGCCCTGTATTGGCGAGACGCTGGACTCAGCGGTCTCCTAGAAGGAGAGACCGCTGACTTCTTGCCCTGCATTGTAACGTGGCACACACTTGGAACACAGCGGTCTCCTAAGGTGAGAGACCGCTGAGTTTCACTAAGCCAAAAACTCAGATTGCGATGAAGGTTGACCGAGCATTGGTTGGCTTCGTCGTTCTTGAACAAAATCTACATTTTCCAATGAAAACTCGACAAAACATTATTAGCGCATTTTGACTTTAAAACAATATAAAATCTAGCAAATGACATAAAAAATGCGCATTCAGAACATACAAAAATGCAACAAAAAACTAACGCAACAAACCCTCCACACACAAAACCTTGCTTGTCCTCAAGCAAATCTCATTTCAAACTAAAATGAAAATGATCAATCAAACTCAACAAAACATGCTTCGACATCCTATCAATCACAACACATTCCATCAATCTTCAATCGAACGCGACTATCAAACAGCAACAAGTGGCCCGCCACACAAGACTTAAATCCACCCAACATTTAAAACAAGGTTATAGGCAAGAAGATATCACATCTTTTCGACTTATCCCAAATTCCAAATCACACAGAAACTTAAAGAAATAAGGTGAATTCCAGGAAAAATTCACTAGGTTTTTCCTCGGAAAAATTCCGGCATCCTAGTGTAGTTTTCCATACCCATTCCTCGCATAAAAGATTCAATTTTTAGCAGACGAGAAAGAGGGGTAGAGCCTTTCAAATCACACACAAGCTTAAAACCAACAGACATAATTAAACAGCTCTAAGTCAAGTCGAGTTATGTGGACATAATTCATGAGGTGTAAATATTTAGAGGTTATCTAAAGTGGCCCCACGTGGTTTCCTATGCTCATGGTTCCCAGAAGAGCAGAAGCCTCTCAACTTGACTCGGAGTGTTTTTTTTTTTTTACTTGGGATACAACCAATAAAGCACAATCTTCTCACCCATAACCTCATATTCAACTATCGAGCATCAATCAATCAAGTATGACAAGGCCTCACAGATAGCTATATAATACTCACAAACAATCAATTCATAACAGAATACACCGATCAATCAAGTTCATCAAAACATAATTCATTAAGTCCAATCATCACATTTACAACTTAGAACAAAATCAGACTCATGAGGACATGCAAGCAACACCGACCAAACCTGTCCCCCCCAGACAAGAGAAGAAAACAATGCCCTCATTGTAATAAAAAGAAACAAACAAAGAGAAGAAGACAATACGAAAAAAAGGAGGGTAGGAAACGAAACCAAAAGCGACACTGATCCATCAACAAAGGAAAAACAAAACACAAAAACGACTATAACATAAAATAAAAGGAAACAGACAAAAGAAGAAGTAGAAAACATACGAAACAACAGTGAAGAATCACTGTTGATCAGAATGCGGTGGAGGTGGATGGCTATGATGCAGTGTCCAATTAGCCCACTGTTGCTCCAAGGCGGCCAAGTGTGCATTTTGATCGGCAAGTTGCTGCTGCTGGAGAGCCCATTGCTGATTCTGCTCGCTCCAAAGACAATTCTGAGCGAGCAATTGCTGATTCTGAGCATCCAAAACGGCCATAAACATCATGCTGAAATTGGCCCCACTGAGTGCTCCAATCTGCACGAAAGGCCTGAAGATCTTTACGGAGCTGAGCAAATTCAGAGGAAGAAGAAGAAAATCCCACTCCACGAGTCGGCCACACCGTTCCCATCCCAGCAGAACCTGCAGGATCAATGTTATCGGCATATTCGTCATCCCCCGGTGTAGCACGGGATGGTGGTTCTGAAAGGGGATTAGCGGCGAAATTATTAAGATAAGCCTTGACACACCGGTGCCGCTTGAAGGGACAAAGCGTAGTCCGGTTGATGGCAAAAGGTGCACCTCTCAACTCATTCAAATCAATACGCCGTGGAAGCAATTTGGTCTGAACCTCAGTAGGAAATCCATTCGGCGGTATCAACTTAAAATGATGGGCCAAAGCAGTAACAATGTGAGGGAGCGCAGGATGGCAACGGGAGCGGCGCTGAATATTCTGAAAGGCCTCAAATACAAATGCCGTAGGGCATACTTGGACATTTTGGAGAGCAGCGGTGAGTAGAAAAAGTTCCCCAGTGTTAACCTTATTCGCCTCCTGATTACCACTAACATTGCAAACAAGGAATTTGTGCAGAATTCCCAACGCATGATCCTTAATAAATCCACTAGGCATACCCACAGATTGCCAATTATTGAACCCAGAAAAAAACTCCCATGCCTCAGCAGCATCAAACTCCGGTGGGGGCTTACGGAACCCTTCTAGTGGAAAACCAAACACCCGCTTCATAATGCGGTCAGTAATAGTAAAATCACTACCAAACATCCGACAAGTGAACTGAGTAAAATCATCCGCAAGATCAAAAGTCATCAATAACTCTAAACATAATGGAGAATAACCAGGAAACTCCATCCTAGCAAATTTATCCATACCCAAATTTTTGAGATACTGCTTACCCCAAGGGATTCCATCAAATCCCAATCAATATAACGAGGCACAATAATATCAAAACGGCTTAAACGCTAAAAAAGAGCACCTGACAAAGGGTTGAAGATAGGAAACGGGCAGTCGTAATCCAGAGAACAATCAACAGGTTCTTCTTCCTCCATCGGATCTTGTGGTTGAGAGGTGGATCCCGGAGCATTCTTTGTACGTGCCATTTGACAAATCTAACCCAAGAACATTGATAGAGGCACTGAACAAGCATACAAGACAACCGGCAAGTGCTGGAACTGAACTGAACGAGCGCTAAAAATGGAGATGGGGAACTCAGAGGTCGCTGAGGGTGAGCGGTCGCTGAGTTGAAAGGGTGCGGAAAGGATGGCGGGGCGATAGCGGTCGCTGAGGATGAGAAAAGGCAGAGGTGACACGTGCGCGACTGAAATAGCAACATTCAGCAGTGGGGGAACAATAGTGGTCTCGGAGTGACGAAAAGAATATGGGCGGTGGTGGGAAAATATGAACGAGGTAAAATTGTGGTGGTGGGGGTGAGATTTGAGAGAGAAATCGACAGGAAGAAGTGAAAAGTAAAAGTGACGGTGAATTAGGGTTTGCGTTAGTTTTAAAAGAGACGAGGCTCAGCGGTCTCTGAGGGTGAGCGACCGCTGGGAATAAACCCTAATAACACTCCGCGGTCGCCTAGGGTGAGCGACCGCTGATTCTTCGCCCAGCAGTCCAAAGCTTCGCCACGCTCAGCGGTCGCTTAGGTGCAGTGACCGCTGACTTTCCGCCCTGTAATTCAAAACTTCGCCACTCTCAGCGGTCGCTTGGGTGCAGCGACCGCTGACTGATGGTCCCTGAGCTGAGTCTTTGGTGTAGAGGGGGGGTGAATACACCAAAGATAGATTTCTGAAAACTTTTTCAAGTTTAAAATAGAGTTGGTGAGCTCTGTTAAGAATCCAGCTGAGGACGATCAGCTGGACTAATAACTCAGCTGGCAGTGCGGAAAGTGGTGGTTTGAAAACTTAGCTCGGTTGCTTAGAAAAACTCAGCTTGAATAGATTATCTTTATGTTTTCGGCTTAGTCAAGTTGTGCAAGTTTAAGGACACGGCTGTCTTTGGAGAACAGCTGTGTATGCAGATTTGATAAAATATGCAATATGATGATAAAGTTAGTACTAAAACTGAAATTAACGAGAAAGTAAAGAACACGAGATTTTTACGTGGTTCGGAGTAACACCTCCTACGTCCACGACCAGGTTCACTGGTAATTCATTACCACTTGGTTTCCAAGTACCAAGCAACTTCACAACTCTAACCCGAGCTGTGTTCCAACAGTTTGCGGGCACTGTCAAGCCTAACCTTTTAGTTCACGGATACTGAAAAAACCTTACAACCACTTGAATTTCGCGCTTCAAGCAAGCGTAACCTTGACCTAACCTTTCTGGGTAAAAAGGGGTTTGGTTTGGGGTTCCAACTATGAACGAGTTTTTACAATTAAGAACTTTAGAGTTAGATGAACTTGTTCAAAATCTAGGCTTAAGATATACAACGATTTCTGCCTAGGAATCAGACGAAAAACTGGGCAGTTTCTGGACTAGAAACACTTTAAGATAAAGTGTTCTTTTGACTATTTAGAACTGCTAATGAGCTTTTAAATGCGTGATAATTTTAGAGAATGAAAGCTTGTAGAGAGTTTTTCGTGTTTTATCCTGAGGTTGAAGACGGGTTTATATAGGTAGAGATTCAAAACTAGCCGTTGGATGAGCCGTTTTAATCTTACCTCCTCTTTTAAATTTGATATCTGCCGTTGGGCGATTCTGCACCTGTCTTATTTGTGTCACATCCTAGGTTCTGAAGTCTAGGATGCTGGTTCGGCAATCCCTCATTGGTCGAGACATGTTGACTTCCTCTGACGCCGGGATCTCTGCCTTTGGAGCTGGTTTTTGAATTTAGAACTGAATAAGGTAAACTGACTTAAAGTAACGTCTTCAGAGTTAGTTCCCTTTGTTCTGTACAGCTGGACCAGCTGTGTCTTGAATTCAGCTTGATTTATCTTCAGCTTGATCCTGCTCCTTTTTGAACTTAGCTCAGCTGGAGGACTCAGCTGATAGCTGACTCCTGCTGTAAACACAGCTGGATCTTCTGCTGTCTTGAGCTTCTTCTATCTTCCGCTTCCTTGGCTGACTCATGCTTTAAACACAGCTGGATCTTGTGCTGTCATCCGCTTCCTGAACCTGTAAACTTAGAAAATCTAAAGCTCAAACAGGCGAGCTGGAAAACACAACTTAGGTTGATGCGATCATCTACTCGGTTGGAGAACAGTTGGGTTTTGGTATCAAATCAAAACTCTATTAATTTGCCAACAATTTCCCCCTTTTTGATGATGCCAAAACCTAACTGAGACAATTTAAGAAGCTTCCCTTTAACTTCCCCCTACGATTTAAGAGGGTAAAGAAAAAAAATCAGCAATTATGAGTTCTTAGTTCAGAGCCTGGACAAAAAGTAATTGTCATCAGGGTGAGCTTTGAGCAGCAAAGAAAGTTGAGTTTTATTAATCTAAGAAATTACAGCATAACATGAGAAGAAGAATGAAAGAAAAAAAACTTCAATTATTCAATCTTCAATTCCAGTTGGCTGGGTCTTCTCTTCTGCATTCGCTGCTTCATCCTTTTGACTTGTTTCTCCTTCAGCTGATTCCTCTAGCTCAGCAGTTTGCCTCTTTGTCTCATTATCTTCCCCCTTTTTGGCATGATCAATCAAGGTGGGAGAGATACACCATCGTCTTTTAGAGCTGTGCAATTTCCTGAATTGCGTCAGCGATCTTTGTTGTATTGTCAGCTGTTGCGATGTTTAGTTTGGCAATGCTGCGGTTGTCAGCTCTGAGCAGCGAGGTCTGGAGTCATGGTGGCTCAGCTGTTGCATTAGCTGGCTCTTCTTCAATAGCATTAGCCTCAGCTGTGATTGCAGACACAGCTTCCTTTGCCCATTTCAGCTTCCTTGAGAGACTTGAGTATTCCCCTTCCACTTCTGGAGTGGTGGCTATGGGGTTCAGCTCATGTTTCAATCGTCCAGTTGCAAGTGATCATCGGCTGGATGATATTTTCCACTTGAGCTTGGTGCAGGGGATTGAGCTCCAACTTCCATAAGTTGATCATGAAGTTGGTGTCCCTGTTGAGCTGAAGGAAATTGAGGAGAAGGCGGTTGAAGTATTCCATCTACTGTGGGGTTTAAGCTTAGTTGATCAGCTGGAATACGTCATTGTGGTGTTGATGATGACGATGTTCACGCAGGCGTATGAACTTCTTCTCCACCGTAAGAAACCACAGCTTGTGGGCCTTCTGCTTCTCGGCTGACTGACTGAGCACCTTTAACTTGAGTCTTCTCTTTGAAGACGGTGCATCAGCTTGTTTTTTCTCCTCAAGTTGTTTTCGATTCCCAGCTGGGAACGAAGTAGATGCATGCTGCTTTATCTCCTGCATCTTTTTCTGTGCCTCCTGTGGCGGAGCAAGTGCTTTGACATGTATGCTCTTAAAGACTCCGGCTTTATCAACATCTCGTCCAGTTCTGTTGACGTTGATTTTCGCATCCCAGAGAGTTGTATGTTCCGTTCTCTCTTTTATTTTAAGAGAAACAGTGGGGCGGAGGAGGTCTTTTTCCTTTGACATTTCCAGGAAGATTTCTGCAACTTCCTGGTGAACGATGTTCTTGAGCTTTGCAGTCACCCACTGCGTTAGACCGGATCTGTCGATGAGCTTCATCTTCTCCTGGAACTCCGTCTTCTTGTGGTTCCTGAGAGTTAAGCAACTCTCATTGTAAAGCTTTGACAGATTCTTTATGTTGATCGGCTTCTGGAGATATCTTTCTAAATTCCATGTTTTTCTTCTGCAACTTTTGTTAGTAGATCAAATAATACAAAGAGTAGGAAGAAGAAAGAGTGCCGAAAAACTTTTTAGGGTAGATGCAAATGTTTGCGTATCTCTTCTAGCATATTTATATTACCTTTCTTGATGAATGGACGATCAAGATTTATAGTTTGATAAGAAGATCTACGACTGGGAGTCATTCTCTCATCATGTCAGTTTCTTGTTCAGAAAATGCGAGTTAATGAGCGTGCACTACTAGAAAAGTTCTCATACATAACACTACATACATAACGGACATTTTATTATACCGTTATGTATGAGCGCATTTTTGGTAAAGATAACACATTTTAAAATATCTGTTACGTATGAACTGTTATCTATGTGCATTTATAACGGTATTATGTTAACCGTTATGTACTAGCGTTATTTATGAATCACATATATAACGATTTTTCAATAACGTTATGCCATTTGTTATGTAAACTTCAATTTTTATTTTATTTTATTTTATTTTTAATTTATTTTAAGTTTTCATTAATTAATTAAAGAGAACTCTTATCTGAAATTTTCATTCCATCGTAATTACATAACTCAAGCAAATTCTTCTTTCCCACTTCATCTTCACCGTCGTTCCTACGCCGCCATTTCAGAATTGCGCCGTCGTTCCTTCGTTACGAATCTCTAAGGTGAAGAAGTGTAAGCCGTCTGATTGTCTCTCTCATAAAGCTCTCACCTAACATCCCCAATTTGAACCCTATATATCTAATTGCTCTCAAATCAGATGCCACCACCACCACTTCCACCGCGACTCCTCTTCCTGTTACCACTCCGACGCTGCCAGCAGCATCGCTGCCTTCGGATTCAACACAGCTCCCTGTCTTTGTGCCTCCCCTGGTGGTTACTGCTCTGTTGTCTGCTACTCTTCCTCCAGAACCTCCCGTCGCCGCTCATCCACCAATGAGCACGCCGCTGCCTGCAACTCCTCCACCAACAACTCTTTCGTCTCCAGCTTCTCCTCCACCTCCAGTGCTTCTCCACCCCCACCGACCGCACCTACGTCGACTGTTCTTGCATCCCCTTCAGCTGCGGTTCCAGATCTGACTTTTTTGAAACTGTTTTCTCCAGCTCTAACTCTATCATTATCGAGTCCTCCGGCTCCGGGACCTTCTTCCTGGTCTCTCTCTACTCCATCAGCCACAGATAAGGTACATGGCACCATTTTTTTTTTGGTCAAAAATCAATTTCTAAATATCATTTTCTTTTGTTTATATGTTATTCTGTTGATTTCGAAAATCCGGATTTGCTATACATACTTACATGTGACTCAAAAGTAGAGAGGGCCATCGTTTTTACTGTCTCATCATTTTATCATGACCTAGTTAATACTAGAGAGATTCAGTTAATGATGGTCTGCTTAGTATTCTATGATTATTCATGTCTGAATATCGAGTGGGACCTATTTTTTTTTATTATTGTCTAAGAGGATCTTGTTGGGGTGATAAAGAACACTAGTTTTAATCTGGTGGATTTTGTTTTAATATGATAATTAGGATTGTGAGAATTCTGTTATTGATTAAAGCAAGAAATGAAAAAAAAGTTGTTTCGTTATGTGTTGAGAAAAATAAATCATGCAGTATGGTAACCTCACACAGAGCTACAAGCCTGTTATAGTAGAAAAATCCATGAGGTGTATCTCAGGCCACAATCTTGATTCTTAAGACAGCCATTGCTTATCAAAAGGTGACACTAAAATACTAACCTCTCCCCAAATCCTTAAAACTAGAATCCTTACATGTTTATCATAGCATGTCAAATTTTGCTTCTGTGATGTTCAGTTATTTAGCTATACTTTACACAGTGTCACAAACCTTCAGGAATGTTGGTTGATCAAGTGTTGTATGTCCGTTTAAGATTTAAAAATTTGAGGAATTGATGTTTGCTCTTCATTGTAGTTAAGAAACCAGGTAATCATGTGTCATGGTTCCTCTCATAATCTGATAGTTAAATTTTGATGGTTTTTGTTGTGGGCATCTTGAAGATTCCAACCCCAGAGAAAAATTGGAGATTTATGAAATCCATGTGTATGTTTTATTCTTGGAAACTTATTTTTTCCATTTTTAGAATTAAAGAAGTTATATCATACATCCTCATTGCTTCCAATTCTTTTAGGTGGATGAGTATTGAATATGTGGAAAGCCTTGTGGAAAAAGAGCATATTTCACCATTTCCAAGGTGCAAAATGTTTTGTAAGTTTCATCAGGACATAACCAGATTTATACCTTCTCGTGGTTGTTGCAGGCTTGCAGCTGTATTTCTCAACAATTTTGTTAAAAAAGGCATATTTAATGTAACTCATGTTTGGTTTGGAACAGACATAACTCTTAAGGTAAAGTATATTCTACTTGACCAGAATTTTATGGTATTTTTTCGAGCAGCTCTTTTACGTATAATTTTACAGAGTCTGGGATTGAAACATTGGTTGATCTACTTCATGTTTGAATGCATGGACACCCGGAGGTGCTCGTCAGGATTAAGCACATTAATAGTGTCTGACTCTATATTTCTTACTGACATTATTTTATTAAATATGAACCATTATATTTGATTGAGCCAATAGCTACACTTGAAGTAAAGAATGATTTTTTATGCATATGGGTTGGATTAAACTAGTATGTTCTGCTACTTTGTCCATCCATGAATGTGTTTGGTGATCTTTATGTTGTGTTTAAGATTTGGTGTTAGCTTTTAGAAAGAAAACTTGGATGTTTATGCTTGACGGAACCTATGAGATTATCATTATTGTTATTCCAAGTTAGTTTTGCTGAAATCTTAAGCATATGGAATACTATACAAAATAAAAAAGCAGGGACAAAAAGGAATTGATTTTTTTATGCTGAGAGCTTATTTTTTAGCTGTATGTGGTGTGACACTATGATTTGATTAGGTTAGCTTATTTGTGGTGTTGAATTCCTTACAGCTTTCATGTTGAAGTCGATGAAATCAGTAGAATTAAGACTTATTCCACTTCTTCAAATGGCTTACGAGTCTACTTTCTTTGGATACATTTGTCTCAGGCTAAGCTAAGTAGGTGAGTGATCTGTGGAAGGCTTTGACGGTAAACGTTGTGAGGTGAAATAGTGTGATTGAGTAAAAATTTAGTAAGAATCACGTCCGTGTATGAATACTAGAATATGCTACATTTGTGATGATTAGTGTTGTTGTGCTGTTGAGATTACTTTGATGATTAGTGTTGTTGTGTTGTTAAGATTTGAAGAATTGTTGATTGATGTGTTGATGATTAGTGTTATTGCTTGATTTTTAGTTCATGGTAACTGTACATAGCAGAATAATGTTGGATAAAGTGAGCTCAATGGATTACTAAGTGAGTAGGTTACTCATCGAGAATAGTCTTTAATTTTTCAGATATGGAGTCTATTCGTTTAGACTACTCATAAGAAGGTGGTTCTATTTTTGCTGTTTTTAATCATTTTTTTATGGAAGATGATTCTATCAGTATACTCAATGAAAGGTTCATACAATAAGGTACTCACCTAAAAATTTAAATGCAAAACTTCAGTAGATTGTACCTAGATTAAGAGTCCGGTTCTTTTGAATAGGAGATGGTTTTACAAATTGTCTCATTCTTGTACTTTGTCTTGATATGTGTTTTTGGCCACTGATATGTGTTGATTTGTTCTATTTTTTTTTATTTTTTATCCAGTTAATGGCAAGTTGCAGTTCAAGCCATCGAATCTCAGCCTTGAAGAGTTGATTGACCAAAAACATTAGTGCAAATGGTGGCTTATGGCTTATGTAATATACATTTCACTTTTTTTTAAGATATATGGCATTATGATAATGTATGTACAATGCTTAGATAATATATAATATATGTTTTGAATGTTGATATTTGTATCATTTTATTATATAATAATTTATTCTTTTTTGAAAATAAAAAATAGCAAATTAAAAAAAATAAAAAATATATTGGAAAGCGGAATACATAACGGTATATAACTATTATGTATAATAACATAGATAACGGCAAAAAGTTTGTTATCTAAAATACAAAAAACCGTTATATATAGTGATAATACTACACGGTTGAAATACATTTTATAACGGCAAATAACCGTTATAAATAAGATGTATACATGACGGAGATATAAGCGTTATGTATTGTGTTTTAACCGTTATGTATAACTACATAGACAACGGTATTTATCCGTTATGTATGAAAATACTATACATAACACCACTATATATATCGGTCTTTTTGGTGCATAGATAACGGATAATATCCGTTATCTATGAGCGCGTTTCTTGTAGTGGTGAGAGAACGGTTGAGGCGTTTTGACTTTTGCCTCGAAACTCCCATGTTTCAGTTCTTTGCAGACATTTAATTAAATTTGATTAGATATGACAGGATATGATTTGACTGAAAACATAATGAGTAGGTGTAGTTAATGATGTTGCAAACCTCTCAGCTGATCATTGTAGTCAGCTGATACCTTGGTTATGAATGGTTGTGTTGAGTGATCGTTTTTCCAGCTGGTTCCCCCTCAACTGAATAATCCTTCAACTTTGGCGCCTGGCTGAGCTTGATTCTTTCTCAGCTGATACCAATGATGTCGGTTCTGAATTCCAGCTGTATACTTCCATTCAGCTGGGTCTTCTTCTATTCAGCTGGGTCTGCTTCCATTCAGCTGGGTAAAGCATCGTCTGGGTTGAGTAATCCAAGTAATCCGCACATCATTTTGAATCTTGCTTCTATCAGCGGCTTTGTGAGTATATCAGCTCGCTGTATGTCTGTGTCAATTTTCTCAATAATCACATCCTTCTTTTCCACGTGATCTCTGATGAAGTGATGGCGTACGTCCACATGTTTGCATCTTGTGTGGTGTACTGGATTCTCTGATATAGCAATCGCACTTGAGCTATCACAGAAAATTAGAACTTGTCCAGTTTCCACTTCGTAGTCATCCAGCTGATGTTTCAGCCAGAGAATTTGTGAGCAGCAGCTTCCAGCTGCCATGTATTCTGCTTCTGTCATGGAAGTTGCGACGCACGTTTGTTTCTTTAAAAACCATGAGATCAACTTGCTTCCTAGGAACTGACAAGTTCCTGAAGTTGATTTTCTGTCCAACCAATCTCCAGCGAAGTCCAAGTCTGAATATCCAGTCAGCTGTAGATTGTCTTCAGCTCGGTACCACAAGCCAACATTCTGAGTTCCTTTGAGATATTTGAGAATGTTCTTGGCTGCATGCATGTGTGCTTCCTTTGGATCAACTTGAAATCTGGCACACACTCCGACTGCGAAAGAGATGTCTGGACGGCTTGCTGTTAGATACAGAAGGGAACCTATTATCCCTCTGTATTTGCTGGAATCAACTGACTTTCCTTCAGTTCTAGGTTCAATCTTCCAGTTGGTGTTCATCGAAATCTTTACAGTTCTGCTGGATTGAACTCCATACTTGGCGATCAAGTCTTTCACGTACTTGGATTGATTTATAAAAATCCCTTCTGCTGATTGCTTGACTTGAAGTCCTAGGAAGAAGCTCATTTCTCCCATCATAGACATTTGGAACTGTTCTGATATCATTTCTCCAAATCTTTGGCATAAAAATGTCGATCTTTATCCGAAGATGATGTCGTCTACATAGATTTGAACAACCAGGATATCTTCTCCTGACTTGATGGTGAAGATTGTTCTGTCTACTGATCCCTTCTTGAATCATTTGGATACAAGGAAGTTTGTTAGAGTATCATACCAAGCTCGAGGTGCTTGCTTCAATCCATAGAGCGCCTTCTTTAGCTTGTAGACTTTATTTCCTTCTACTCCAAATCCTGGAGGTTGTTCAACATAGACATCTTCTTTGATTTCTCCATTTAAGAATGCACACTTCACATTCATTGATAGACCTTGAATTTGTGATGTGCTGCATAAGCGAGAAAGAGTCTGATTGCTTCCAGTCGCGCTACTGGAGCAAATGATTCTTAGAAGTCAATTCCTTCCTTCTGTGTGTATCCCTTAGCAACTAGTCGAGCTTTGTTTCTGATGATGACTCCAAGGGTATCCAGTTTGTTCTTGAAGATCCATTTGAGTCCTATGATTTTGACTCCTTCATGTCTTTCGACCAATTCCCAGACACAATTTCTGAGGAATTCATTCAGGTCTTCCTGCATGGCGTTAGTCCAGGGTACGCTCTTTAAAGCTTCGATAATTGATTGAGGCTCAGGAACTTGAGCTACATAACACGCCATTAGAGTTGTATCTTCATCATAGACCGTTAGTTCTAGCTCTACTGAGAGTTGAGCTGAGTCAGCTGCTTCTTGAAGATCCGATGAAGCTTGAGCAGCTGAGCTTCTGGTTTTGACATGGTCAGATGGTTCTCCAATAATTGCTGATGATGGATGATCTTCAATCCATCTTCTTCTTTTACGAATTTCTTTTTCTAGCTCATTGATGCTAGAAGTAGCAAGATTTCGTCTGGCTTGGAGTTGCTCTGTTGTTAAGTCTTGAGACAGACTCTCTCTTTGGATTGAGTGTTGAGGTGACTTCTGTAGAGGCTCTGCTGGAGATGAAGCTGGGGATTCAGCTGTGTCTGGATTTCCAGCTGATGATATTCCCCCTTGATTTGGCGTTGGAGGTTCCTCTTGGTTTCCAGCTGGTGGAGTTTCCTGATTGATTTAAAGTTCCTCCTCTGGCTCATCATCCCAAATTAATGGTTTGGCCAGATTTCTGATACGATTTTCTTGAGCTCTTGTCTGAATCTGCCTTGAAGATTCTTCTTCATTTCTTCGTTTGATAGATTCTCTATATTCGAATGATGATTCGTCAAAAGTAACATGTGGAGTTACTTCGACTGTTTGAGTTCTTCTGTTGAAGACAGTCTTTGCATCGAACGTCTTTAGCTGTGTTTTTCCATTGTTTAGGATATGACATTTGGATCCGAAGACCTTGAAATATCCAATATATGGTGTTCTGTTGTTCTATAGCTCATACGGCGTCTTTCCTTACCTTGATGTGAGTAAGGAGCGATTCTGAGTGAAGCAAGCTGTGTTGATTGCTTCGGCCCAGAACTTCTTTGGAATGGCAGAGTTGGCTAGCATTGAGGTAGCTGCTTCTTTTAGTGTTCGGTTTCTTCTTTCTGCTATACCATTCTGCTGAGGTGTGCGTGCTACTGAGGTTTGATGTTGAACTCCGTTCTTCTTGCAGTATTCATAAATAGTTTCATTCAGAAACTCCGTTCCTCGATCTAATCTGATTGATATTATCTTGCACTCCTTCTGAGTTGACAATCTTTCCAGCAGGATTGGTAGCTTAGTCCTTGTTTTGCTCTTCTGGTACAAGAATGACACCCATGTGAATCTTGAGAAGTCGTCTACTACGGCCAGAGTATATTTTCTGCCATTGAAGCTTGCTGGAGTAACTGGACCAAAAAGATCCATGTGAAGGAGTTGAAGTACTCGATCAGTTGACTGAACTGGCTTGAGAGAGAATGAAATTCTTGTTTATTTTTCTTGTTGACACGCGCTGCACATATGACTTTTGTCATATACTTGATCTGGAATTCCATTAGCGAGCTGGTTCCTAGCCAGTTTGTTGATTGTCTTGAAGTTAAGATGATTCAGCCGTCTGTGCTACAGCCAGCTGACTGCATTGCTGCATTTCGATACAAGACAAGTCTCCGGAGGGCTGCTGTTCCAGTCAGCGAAATACATATTTCCTTCTCTTTTCCCTCTTAGTAGTATCTGCTTGGTTTCCCTGTGCTTCACTGTGCATCCCTGTGCATCAAACTTGACAGAAAAACCGTTGTCGCAGAATTGGCTAATGGAGAGCAGGTTATGTTGCAGTCCTTGTACGTAAGAGACATTTGGGATTATAACATTTTTAGTTTTAAATGTACCATAACCTTTGGTTAGGCCTTTGGAGTTGTCACCAAATGTTACTTGGGGGTCTGGACGCTCGATAAACTCCTGGAGTAGATGCTTTAAGTACGTCATGTGCTTGGAGCATCCTCTGTCCAAGTACCACAACGTTCTCATCGACTCCTCAATGATGCGTTGATCCCTTGCAACCTATACAAAAGATCAAAATTTAGGTACCCAGTTTTAATTGGGTCCTTGTGGGTTAGGCAGAGATCCTTTAACGATCCAGATCTGCTTGATGACTCGAATTGGGTAATTTGATCTGATAATCCTTCCAGCTGAGTCGATATACACATTCATTGTGTTCTTCGGTTGTTGCTGGTGGGGTCTTGATCTCAGTATCTTCCCGGCTTGATGTCTTGGTCTTTTTCGGTATCCAGCTGAGACGTTCCTTTGTCTCTGCTGTCTCTTGTGATATCTCGGCTGGAATTGGTTCTCCAGCTGATGATCATATGAGTGATATCCAGCTGGGTATCTCCTCTGATATCTCGGTTGATATCTTTTGACGTGTTGTTGCTGTTGCTGGTATTTGTAATGTCCAGCCTGTTGTTTTTGTTGAGGTTGAGCACGTTGCTGTCTGATTTGAGCTTGAGGTTGTATCACAGCTGACATTTTAATGCCTGCTGTGTCCTCGATGTAGCTTGAGGATATCTCACAGCTGGTCCTCTTGATGCCTGCTGTGTTCTCAACGGTTGTTGCTGAGTTGCTAGAATTGGATGTTCTTTTGCTCGTACAAACATTACCTTTGTTCCACTTGTGGAGGCAATGTTTATGGCATCCTTTGATTCATTGTATCCTAGTCCTGCTTTGAGTGCTGCTGGACGTTGTGCACTTATGATTTCGTCCATTGTTGATGTGGCTTTGATGAGAGCTACCATCTTCTTAGACAGTACCTCTGCAGAACTTTTCAGCTCTATAATCTCAGCTGACTTCTTTTCTGATTCAGATGTGGCCTTTTCCAATTCTTTCATCAGCTGTTTCTTTTCATAGTAGAAGTCCTTCATCAGCTGATCTTGTTTCACTATTTTGTCTTTTAGTGAAACGACTTCCTTTTGGAGCTGTGTTGTATCAGCTACTTCTGATACCTTTTTCCTTTCAAGTTCCACTTTCAGCTCGGCATTCTCACACATTATGACTTCAAGGATTTCTTGAAGCTCCTTGAAATCGTTCATAACTTTCTCTACTAGACTCCAATCAGGTAACCATGATTCTGAAACCTCTGTAGAGTGTTCGTGTGATGGTGAGAGGTTAGATAGATTTTAAGTTCTAGACATTACCTCATCTTCATCGATGCCGTCTGTTTGTCCCATGAAGCATGTATCCCAATCAGGTTCATCGTGAGCCATCAATGATTCTGCTTCTGAGTCTGAAAATGGCATGTTATCATCTATTTTGTTGCATTCTGACTCTTCGTCTGCGATGTAGGCTCTCCTTCTGTCAGCTGCCTTAGCTTTCAGTTGGTCTTTATCTTTCTTGGATAGCTTCGGATAGTCTAGCCGGTAGTGTCCTAGTTCCTTGCAGTTGAAACAGCCTTCTTCTGTTCGTTTGTCAGCTGACTTCTCATCAGCTGCTGCGTACTTGACTCTGTAAGTTCTTGCGAACTTCTTGTAATTGCCCTTGCTGGTGTTGAGTCTGTTGTAGTTTTTGACCAGCATGGCTATTTCTTCAAGTAGCTCTTCCTTGCTCATGTCCTTCTTGTCCTTCTTTGAAGACTCGGCTGACTGCATGTATGAAGATTTTTCAGAGTTGGCTCTGAATGCAATCTCCTTTCGCGCAGGTGTCAGCCCTCCATCATTCTGATTGCTTGAAGATTATTTCATGGTAATCTTCAAGTTGTATTCGTTGGCTTTGAGCAGTAAGAATAATTTTTCAGTTGAAAAATCACCCAAGTCACTTCGACTTTGATGTACCACCTTATATGTGTTCCATTCAGTTGTGAGCGCTGAAAGGACTTTTAGATTCTTTTCTCGCTGGGTGTATTTCCCAGTTCTGATGGTTTCTATTTCTACCACTATATTGGAGAATCTGAGTTCCATCCCTTCGATGGACTCGTTTACAAGCTGCTTGAAGTTATCAAACTTCTGGCAGGCGATCGTGAATTTATTTTCTTTAATCTCCTCAGACCCTTCACATAGCTTGGTTAGGGTTTCCCACATCTCCTTTGTGGTTTCGCAATTGATGATTTTGCTGAGGTAGGCGTTGGAGACTGTTGATGAGATGGTGTTCATCGCAAAGCTGTCTAATCCAGCTTGCTTCCTTTCTTCTGATGTATGCTCACTCTTTGGCTTGGGAATGAGCTAATATGTTGGTTGTCCACCATCTTGAGCTGGAACAAGCTCGTTTCCTTGTTTATAGATGATGATGGGTCCGTCTGAGATGACGTCCCACATCATGTCATGATGTACACAGAGAAAACTCTTCAATCTGAACTTCCAGATTGCATAATCGTCGACCGAAAAGGTGGAAAGATTCCTGTTAAGATAAGAATCCATGGAGATATGCACAGTATGTAATATAATGAGTTTTTCAACAAAGAGGATCTGTTCAGTTGACCACTGACAGATTATCAAGACAAATCGCTTGATTCAGAACCAGCGGTCTTTTGAACCACTGCTCTGATACCAATTGATGGTCCCTGAGCTGGGTCTTTGGTGTAGAGGGGGGGTGAATACACCAAAGATAAATTTCTGAAAACTTTTTCAAGTTTAAAACAGTTGGTGAGCTCAGTTATGATTCCAGCTGGGCAAATAACTCAGCTAGAAAAACTCGGTTGGTGGTTTGAAAACTTAGCTCGGTTGGTTAGAAAAACTCAGCTTGAAAAGAATATCTTTACGTTTTCGGCTTAGTCAAGTTGTGAAACTTTCAGAAAGACACAGCTGTCTTATGAGAGCAGCTGTGAATGCAATTTTAATAAAATATACAATGAGATGATAAAGTTAGTATTAAAACTGAAGATAAAGAGACAGTAAAGAACACGAGATTTTTACGTGGTTCGGAGTAACACCTCCTACGTCCACGACTAGGTTTACTGGTAATTCACTACCACTTGGTTTCCAAGTACCAAGCAACTTCACAACTCTAACCCGAGCTGTGTTCCAACAGTTTGTGGGCACTGTCAAGCCTAACCTTTCAGTTTACGGGTACTGAAAAACCTTACAACCACTTGAATTTCGCGCTTCAAGCAAGCGTAACCTTGACCTAACCTTTTTGGGTAAATAAGGGTTTGGTTTGGGGTTCCAACTATGAACGAGTTCTTACAATTAAGAACTTTAGAGTTAGATAAACTCGTTCAAGATCTAGGCGTAAGATATACAATAAATTCTGCCTAGGGATCAGACGAAAAACTAAGCAGTTTCTGGACTAGAAACACTTTAAGATAAAGTGTTCTTTGAATTATGTAGAACTGCTTGAGAGCTTTTGAAGGCTTGGGATTTTCAGAGAATGAAAGCTTGTAGAGAGTTTTTCGTATTTGATCCTGAGGTTGAAGACGAGATTATATAGGTAGAGATTCAATACTAGCCGTTGGAGGAGCCGTTTGAATCTTACCTACTCTTCTTAAATTCGATATCTGCCGTTGGGCGATTCTGCACTTGTCTTCATTTGTGTCACATCCTAGGTTCTGAAGTCTAGGATGCAGATTCGGCAATCCCTCATTGGTCGAGGTAAGTTGACTTCCTCTGACGCCGGGATTTCTATCTTTGGAGTTGGCTTTTGAATTCAGAGCTGGATTGGGTAAACTGACTTGAAGTGATGTCTTCAGAGTTAGTTCCATTTGTTCTTTACAGCTGGATCAGCTGTGTCTTGAACTCCGCTCAGTTTGATCCTGCTCCATCTTGAACTTAGCTCAGCTGGAAGACTCAGCTGATAGTTGACTCCTGCTGAAGACACAGTTGGATCGTCTGCTGTCTTCCGCTTCCTTAGCTGACTCCAGCTGTAGACACAGCTGGGTCTTCTGCTGTCTTCCGCTTCCTGAACCTGTAAACTTAGAAAATCTAGAGCTCAAATAGGCTAGCTGGAAAATACAATTTAGGTTGATGCAGTCATCTACTCGGTTGGAGAACAGTTGGGTTTTGGTATTAAATCAAAACTTTATAATTTTCCCAACAACGAGCATTCAGAAAATAGGATCCAAGATATGTACGGACTCTACCGTGTGTGCCTTAGTCTCGCCCTCAAGATAAGGTTTTACGCGGTGCCTATTAACTGGAAAAGAGTGCTGCGTTTCCTCATTCAACAATTGAACCGATCCATATAGGAAAACTTCTATGATAGTGTATGGGCCACTCCACCTAGATTTGAGCTTTTCGGGAAACAACTTCAACCGTGAGTTAAACAGTAGAACCTTCATCCTAGCCTTGAGCTCTTTCACCAAAATCCTCTTGTCATGAAGTCACTTGACCCTATCCTTGTAAATCTTGGCATTCTCATACGCCTCATTACGTAACTCATCGAGCTCGGACATTTGAAGCATCCGATGCCCGCCAGCTTTAGATAGATCAAGATTTGCCTCCTTAATAGCCCAATAAGCCTTATGCTCAATCTCCACGGGAAGATGACACGCTTTACCAAAAACCAAGCGATAGGGACTCATTCCCAAGATACTCTTATACGCTGTTCGGTATGCCCATAGCGCATCATTTAGCTTCGTAGGCCAGTCCTTACGAGATGGTTTCACCATCTTCTCCAAAATCCCCTTGATTTGCCGATTGCTTGTCTAGGCTTGCCCGTAAGTCTGTGGGTGATAAGGGGTGGCCACCTTGTGCGTGATTACATTTTTCTTCATCAGCTTCTCAAACAACTTGTTGCAAAAATGCTTTCCGCCATCACTGATGATCGCCTTTGGAAATCCAAACCTGCACAAAATGTTTTCCTGCACAAATCTAAGGACAACATTAGAGTCACAAGTCCTGGTGGGGATTGCTTCAACCCACTTGGACACATAATCAACAGCTAACAGTATATATTCGAACCCAAAAGACTTGGGGAATGGTCCCATGAAATCAATACCCCACACGTCGAAGATCTCGACCACTAGAATGTTATTAAGGGGCATCTCGTTCCTTCACCCAATGGATCCAATCCTCTGACACCGATCGCAAGACATGTAGAAGGCTTGGGCATCCTTGAACAGTGTTGGCCAAAATAAACCAGATTGGAGTACCTTGTGTGTTGTCTTCTGTCCTCCAAAATGGCCACCACAATGCGTTTCGTGGCATAACTGCAACACCTTGGCATGCTCATCATCGGGTACGCACCTCCGAAAAACATCATCCTTTCCGAGCATGAAGAGGTGAGGTTCCTCCCAAAAATATTGCCTGCATAGAGAGAGAAAATGTTTTCTCTCTTGGGAGGTAATATCCGGCCGCGTTTCACCGCAAGCCAGATAATTTAAAATATTGGCATACCAAGGCACGAATTCCATACTATAAGCATACTCAAACGGAAAGGAATCAACAACATTATCACATGACAGAGAATGGGACAAATTCTTTAAACAAGACAGATGGTCAACTACGGCATTCTCACTTCCCTTCCGATCATGGATCTCTATTCAAATTCTTGCAACAAAAGAACCCACCTAATGAGTCTAGGCTTAGCTTGAGGTTTAGTTAACATATAACGCAAAGCAGCATGATCACTATGAACTATCACCTTAGAACCTATGATGTAAGCACAAAATTTATCTAGAGCAAAAATCACAGTATACATCTCTTGTTCAGTAGTAGTGTAATTCAGTTGAGCAGGATTTAGAGAAGACTTGCATAGTAAATCACACGCAATATTTTATCAACACGCTGTCCTAAGACAGCTGCAACGGCAGATTTCAACGCATCACACATGATTTCAAAAGGTTCTGACCAATTAGGTCCAATCACAACAGGTGTAGTGCTCAACTTATGTTTTAGTGTATTAAACGCATCTAAACATGCATCATCAAAATTGAACACAACATCCTGAGCAAGTAAACGACACAGAGCCTGACAAATTTTAGAAAAGTCCTTAATGAAATGACGGTAAAAACCCGCGTGACCCAAGAAACTCCTAATTCTCTTTACATCACGAGGTGGAGGCAAACTCTCGATCACATCCACCTTAGCCCTATCGACCTCCATCCCTTTCTTTGAGACAATATGACCCAGAACAGTTCCCTTTCGAACCATGAAGTGACTCTTCTCCCAACTAAGGGTTAGACCACTCTCAACGCACCGACACAAAACATGTTCAATTTTACCAAGACAATCATGAAAAGACAACTCTAAGATAGAGAAATCATCCATGAAAATCTCAACAAAATCATCAATCATTTCAGAAAAAATAAACATCATGCACCTCTGAAACGTACCTGGGCATTGCAGAGTCCAAAAGGCATCCTCTTGCATGCGTATGTTCCGAATGGACACGTGAAAATTGTCTTGGCTTGATCTTCTGGAGCGCTTGCAATCTGGTAATATCCTGATAATCCATCCAAAAAGCAGTAGAACTCGTGACCAGCTAGTCTATCCAGCATCTGATCAATGAAAGGAAGCGGAAAGTGATCCTTCTTTGTAGCAGCATTGAGCTTCCTATAGTCAACGCACATCCTCCAACTAGTAACAGGTCTAGTGGGCACCAACTCATCCTTGTCATTCAACACTACTGTAATGCCCCTCTTTTTCGATACTACGTGTACGGGGCTCAGCCAATCACTATCAGCAATGGAAAAAATAATCCCCTCTGCTAGAAATTTATAAATCTTTTTTCTCACCACCTCCATCAATACAGGGTTCAATCTTCTCTGCCCATCTCTCTTCGGAGTGGCTCCTTCTTCCAAGTTAATCCGATGCATACAGGTGGCGGGACTAATACCCTTAATATCAGATAAACTCCATCCAAAAGCCGCCTTGAACTTCTTAAGAATCTCCACCAAGGCGTGTTCTTCTTCTTTGTTGAGCTCAGAGGAAATGATGACTGGCTTTTTCCTCTCCTGTTCAAGAAACACGTATTTCAGATTCTGGGGAAGGACCTTAAGCTCGAGTTCTACTTCTTTTTCATTCTTGGAGGCCTCAGATGTCAATGTCCACTCAACGGGCATACTTCCAAACTCCTCTAGACTTGCTTCTTCATTGAGTCGTTCCTCTAAATCAGCAGATCCTTAAAAAACTTCTTCTATTCGATTCTCTTCCACAAAACATGCCTCAGTAAGAACATCAATGACGTCTATGTAAGAACAGTTTTCAATATTGTTGACTGATGGCATGGCTTGACTGGCGTGCATATTGTAGGAGACCGTCTCTCCCAACACTGACATGTTGATGATCTCGTTCTTGATGTCGATCAACATGTTGGTAGTCGTCATGAATGGTCTTCCTAATAACAGAGTATGCTCTCATTCATCCTCTTGCACATCTCCAATTTCGAGAACCACAAAATCAACGGGAACTATCAATTTCCCAACCCGGACCAGAATATGTTCTACTATCCCTCTAGGGTATCGAATGGATCGATCGGCTAGCTGCAGGCACATCCTGGTCGGCTTCAACTCTCCCAACTCCAATTGTTTGAAAATATAGTACGGCATAAGATTAATGTCGGCCCCTAAATCTAGCATTCCTGATGCTTTTTTTCCATTCCCCATGGCAATCTTGATCACAAAACTCCCAGGGTCCCGCTGTTTCAGAGATAGAGACTGCTGCATAATTGAATTGATACTCTCGGATACCAAAATCTGCTCATTCTCCTCGAAACTCCTCTTCTTAGATGCCAACTCTTTGAAGAACTTGACGTATGCTGGAACATTCCTGATAACCTCAAGCAATGGTAAATTCACATTTACCTTGGAAAGCATCTTGTAAAAATCGGAAAATTGTTGATCTTGCCTTTCGTTCCTCAATCTGCTGGGGAAAGGCACTGGTGGTCGGTAAGGCTTCTCAGCCTTATGAATCAGACCTCCGATTCTTTCTTCTTATTCTCAACTGCAGGCAATGTTTCCTCTAAAGGCGTGTTCCCCACCTTGTTATCAACCTTCTTTCTACTTCGCAGAACAGTGAGCTTGAGCTTGATGAGGTTGTTGACCTTGACTCGGAATTTTCCCAGTCTGCTACTGCTGCTGCATCTGATTAAGTGTTCCAGAAATTTGTCCCACAACTGTCTCGAGGCGCTTGATGTTAGCATCTTGAGCTTTCCTCGCCTGTTTGCTCACTTGCATAAAGGCAGTAAGATTATCATCAAGAGGATTCATTTGAGCAGGCGGCGGCGGTGAACGTTGAAATTGTTGTGATCCCTGTTGAAATTGTTGTGGTGCTTGCTGAAACTGATTCTGCTGTGGTGAGTACTGCCATTGAGAGTTGTAATTCAGCTATTGATGGGAATACCACTGCTGCTGGGGCGGGTAGTGGTTAAACTGCTGTGGAGGATGACGATTTTAAAATTTCCTCCAGATCATTGTCCTTGATTCTGATTCCTCCATCCAGTGTTAGACTGATTTTGCCACCCCGAGTTCTGCTGTCGCTGATTCTGATTGAATCTTTCACCTTGATCAAACTACTGTCGTTGAGGATACCCATGTGCAGCATAGACCTCTATGCCTCCTTCATATGTCATCTCTCTCATTCTCTGGCACTCTTCAGGATTGTGCCCCTGCTCCCCACAGATGCCACATGGCTCAACAAACATCTCTTGTCTGAACGGTTCATGTTGAGGTGGGGGAACAACTGACTTACTCATCTTTAATTCCTGCAGCTCTCTCATCATGTTGGCCAGCTGCTTCTTCATGTCAGGACTTTCAGTAACTACACTCAGCTCAACCCATCGTGTGCAGGTAGATTTCTGCTGTGAACTAGCTGCAAGTGTTTCGAAAATCTCTTGCAGTTCATCGGCTGTTTTCACTGCAATGTTTCCATCGACGGTACTATCCACCATAAACTGAGCCGTTTGCACCAGTCCATCATAAAAGAATTGCCACAACATTTTTGGCTCCATCTGATGATGTGGACACTGCTGAAGTAGCTCCCTAAACCTCTCCCAAGCCTCATGGAAGGTTCATCGCCAGCTTGAGTGAAGTTCATGATTTTTGTACGAACTTCCTGCGTCTTATGATTGGGATAATACCTTAGCATGAATTTCTCGCACACAGCCGTCTATATAGTGAGCGAGTTTGGCGGAAGAGATAAGTACCATGTTTTAGCCATGTCCTTCAATGTGTACGGGAAAGATTTCAACTTAAGTTGATCCTCAGTTAAAGCTAGCAAAGGAAACGATTGAACCACCGTGCAAAATTCACGAACAAACTGTAAAGCATCTTCATTTGCCATCCCGTGATAAGATAGCAATAAGTTTAGATGGTTCTGCTTCAGATCATAGTTTCTCACTTCAGTCGGCAAAACAATAGCTGATGTCGTGGTCCTAAAGGTTGGTCTGGCAAAATCGCTCATGTATCTAGGATTGTTTGCCATTTCACCCAATTTAATTGACTCGTATATCAAATCACCTCCGGACCTTTCTGATTGCACTACAACTTCTTCTTCAAAGCGAGGTTCCTCAGCCTCGCTAAAGCTGGACTCTGCTTCTTCTCGCAAACCTTGTAGAATCTTACGCGGTTGATTGATGTTGTCAAAATAAGGTGCAAAGTTCTTTTTCAGACTTCTGCGACCTTGCATACACAACCCTAAACAAACAGATTACGCGCACCTGATAAACGAGAATAACCAATTAACAGAAGCGAAATAATAATAAACATGAAACAAACGTAAATTATAAAACAACACAAACAATTGCCTAAAGTTTTCCCCGGCAACGGCACCAAATTTGTTTCGACTAAACCTAAAGTCGTTCGCAATTGAACGAGATCACAGTAGATTAAGCAAGCCAACCCAAGTTCGTCTCACAAGGAAAACTTAGTAGGGAAATCAATGTGTTGCAAAGAGAAAAATAAAAAGAAACCGGTAAATCAATTGGGGGTTTTATTTATGACTGAGTGGAAAGAATAATTGAACATGAATTAACCCCTAGGCAGGAAATTAAGAGCATAAAATAAACCCTAGGCGAGAATCAAAGCACTACTGCTAACAAAAGCATTCAACGATTTTACCCGTAACATTAATTTGATTAAGCATGTAGCAAGAGAAATTAAAATCATAAATTAAAAATGAAAATTGAAAGAACTCATGAATGTGCACGGAATTGATGATGAACGATGAACTGAAATTAAATCTAGAACTTGCGATGATCGTAGTCTCCAATCCGATATACGACAATTGAAATGACTAAACTAAAGTATTCGGAGAAAACTAGAAGACAAAACCTAAACATAAACTCTGAAAATAAAAAGAAAATATCGTCTGGAACAAGTAGTGGGAACCGTGCTCTCTCAAAACCTTCGAGCGCTATTTACAGGCATCACAATTAACTCACGCTCAGCGGTCTTCTAGGCTCAGCGACCGCTGAGCGTTCTTCATGATCCCACTAATCGTCCAACTTTGCGATCTCCTGAAGTGAGCGAGCACTGAACACAGCGGTCTCCAAAGTTGAGAGACCGCTGACTTCTGGCCCTGTATTGGCGAGGCGCTGGACTCAGCGGTCTCCTAGGAGGAGAGACCACTGACTTCTTGCCCTGCATTGTAACGTGGCACACACTTGGAACTCAGCGGTCTCCTAAGGTGAGAGACCGCTGAGTTTCACTACGCCAAAAACTTAGATTGCGATGAAGGTTGACCGAGCATTGGTTGGCTTCGTCGTTCTTGAACAAAATCTATATTTTCCACTAAAAACTCGACAAAACATTATTAGCACATTTTGACTTTAAAACAATACAAAATCTAGCAAATGATATCAAAAATGCGCATGCAGAACATACAGAAATGCAACCAAAAACTAACGCAACAGTCGACTTACTCCTTCAGTTTATTCTGTCGTCTCTCATTTTCATAATGCTCGAGACATTTGGAATACGTTGGAAGATCTATATGCTTCCAAACGTTTCAATCCAAAAAGAAGGAGAATAATCAAAGGCCAGAGTATCGAGGGGTCAATATGAACGATGAGCCCAAAATCACATAAGCTCTATCTAGGCCTGATGCTCCATTTTGGAGAGAAGTCATCTACAATGAAATGAGTCACATCATTGACAACATGGATGCAATTTTGAAGAATTACACATGGGAATTAATTGATGACACTATTCATGCCTTTCCTTTGGGATACGAGTGGAGCTTCTCAAGGAAGTACAATGCCGATGGTTCGATTGGCAAGTTCAAAGCGCGTTTACTTGCAAAACACTTCAAGATCAAGGATGATCTGTATGGTTAGTCTGTGTAGATGAAAGAAGGCCTATATGAGGCTTCTTTGTTATGTACATATTGTAAATATGTAATAGAAGACATTATATAGATAAAGCCTTCAAGTGAAAGCTAAGCATATATATAGATTATATGTTGTAAAGCTTCGTGTACTTGTAAATAAATAAATGGTATTTGCTCTTATAAGCTGTGCTTGTTCATTTTATTGTAAATGAAACAACTTGATTCAAGTCTACTTCTAGTAGAAACAAAATCAAGACAATGTATAAGAATGATGTTTAATATTTACTACAAGTATACAAACTAATGGTTTTTAACCATTAAAGTATAGAAGTATACAATCTAATAATTTTTTAACCATTAAAGTAAAGAAGATAAAAAAGGTCTACCTTTTATATCGAAAAATCTTTATAAAGTTAACTTGACCTTTATAAAAGAAGAAAATCAATCAAGTGCAAGGCACGATGAGATAGTGCTGGAAAAATCCTCAGTTTTGATTTGATACCAAAACCCAACTGTTCTCCAACCTAGTAGATGAATGTGCAAACCTAAGTTATGTTTTCCAGCTCGCCTGTTTGAGCTTTAGATTTTCTAAATGTACAGGTAAGGAAGCTAAAGATAGCAGAAGACCCAACTGAGTAATCAGCTGGACCCAAAGTCAGCTGAAAGGTTTTCCAGCTGAACAAAGTTCAAAGACTGAGCTGAGTCAGACTGACTCTCAAGTAAAGAAGATTGGATCCAGCCAAGGAGATCCAACGGAGCAGAGTAAATCGAGATGACACAAGTCTAAGAGATTCAGCTGTAAGATTCAGCTGAGCAGACAAAAGGGAACTAACTCTGAAGACACCACTTCATACGGTTTACCCAATCCAGATCTAAATTCAAAAACCAGCTCCAAAGACAGAGATCCCGGTGTCAGAGGAAGTCAATATACCTCGACCAATGAGAGATCGACATCTCAGCACCCTAGAAAGGCAAACCTAGGATCTGACACAATGAGGAAGACAGGTGAAGATACGCTCAACGGAAGATCGACAGATCGGAGAATAGGTGAGATTCAAACGGCTCTTCCAACTGCTAGTTTTAAATCTCTACCTATAAATACCTGTCTTCAATATCAGAATCAGACACGAAAAACTCTCTACAAGCTTTCAACTTCTCTGAATCTCTCAAGCATTAAAAAACTCTCAAGCAGTTCTCAAATTCTTAAAAGAACACTTAACCTCAAGTGTTAACTTTCCAGAAACTGCTTAAGCTTTTCGTCTGATCCCTAGGCAGAAATCACAGTAAATCCAAAGCCTAGTTCTGAACGAGTTCATCTCTCAAAAGTTCTTTATTGTAAGAACTCGTTCTTACAATGAATTACCAGTTAAATCTGGTCGTGGACGTAGGAGTAGTTTCTCCGAACCACGTTAAAATTCCGAGTTCTTTATTGCTTTCTTTATTCTCTGTATTTTATATATTTAAGAACTAACTGCATTAGCATAGCACAAGTTTTCAAGCTCAAAAGTTCTCAGGCAGTGTGACCCAGCTAGCTGCATTATTTTTCAAAACTGCTTAAACTGAAAACTTAAACTAAGTTTTTCTGAACTCTTGTAAAGGGAACGAGCTGAGTTTTTTAAGCCACCACATTCTGCACCGTCAGCTGAGTTATCAGTCCAGCTGACCATCTTCCTTAGAAGTCAGCAGGATTCATAACTGAGCTCCCACTCAACTCAGTTTTAATTTGTTAAAAGATTTTAAAAATCCCTCTTCGATGTATTCACCCCCCCTCTACACCGAAGACCTCGTTCCGGGACCATCAATTGGTATTAGAGCAGTGGTTCAGAAGACCGATGTTTCTGAATCAAGAGATTTGTCTTAAAACTCTCTGTCAGTGGTCAACTGAACAGATCCGTTTTCAGAAAAACTCATCCTAGTGCATTCTGTACATTTCTCCATGGATTCTTATCTTAACAGGAATCTTCCCACCTTTTCGGTTGATGATTATGCAATCTGGAAATTCAGATTGAAAAGCTTCCTTTATGCACATCATGACATGATGTGGGACGTCATCACAGACGGACCCATACTCATTTATAAACAAGGAAATGAACTTGTACCAGCTCAAGAGGGAGGACAGCCAGCGTACCAGCCAATTCTCAAGCCAAAGAATGAATATTCTTCAGAGGAAATAAAGCAAGCTGGACTTGACAGATTTGCGAGGAACACAATCTCGTCAACAGTCTCCAACGCATACATCAGCAAGATTATCAACTGCAACACATCAAATGAAATGTAGGAAACCCTCGCCAAGCTGTGTGAATGATCAGAGGAGATAAAGAAAAACAAATTCACGATAAGTCGGCAGAAGTTCGATAACTTCAAGCAGCTAGCCAACGAGTCCATCAAAGGAATGGAGCTCAGATTCTCAAGCATCATCGTTGAAATAGAAACCATCAGAACTGGGAAATATTCTCAGCGGGAAATGAACCTAAAAGTTCTGTCAGCACTTACAGCTGACTGGAACACATACAAAGTAGTTCACCAAAGTCGAAGTGACTTGGGTAAACTATCCACAGAAAGACTATTTTCCCTGCTCAAAGCCAACGAGTACAACTTGAAGATTACCATGGAAGAATCTTCAAACAAACAAAATGATGGAGAGCTGACGCCAGCGCCAAGAGAAATCGCTTTCAGAGCCAACTCTAAAAAATCAACGCACTTGCAGTCAGCGGAGTCCTCAAAGAAGAAAAAGGACAAGAAAGACATGAGCAAGGAACAGCTGCTCGAAGAAATTGCCTTGTTAGTCAAAAACTATAACAGACTCAACATTAGCAAAAACAAATATAAGAAGTTCGCACGAACTTACAGAGACAAATATGCTGCAGCTGATGACCAGTCAGCTGACACATCAAAGCGGATAGACGAAGGCTGCTTCAATTGCAAGCTACTCAAGAGAGAAAATGATCTTCTAAAAGCTAAGACAACTGACAGAAGAAGAGCTTACATTGCTAACGAAGAGTCCGAGTGCAACAAAATGGATGACAACATGTCATTCTCAGACTCAGAGGAAGATGCACTCATGGCCAATGATAAACAAGAATGAGATACTTGTTTCAAGGGTCAGACAGACGGACTCGACGAAGATGAGGTAAACTCCACAGCTCAAGTATTATATAACTCCTCACCATCACACGAACACTCTACACAGTTATCAGAATCAGAAGGTCTACCTGACTGGAGCCTAGTACAGAAAGTAATGAATGACTTCAAGAAGCTACAAGAGATCCTTGAAGTTACAATGTGTGAGAATGCCGAGCTGAAAGAAGTACTGAAAAAGAAAGAAGCATCAGAAGCAGCTGATGCCACACAGTTCAAGAAAGAAGCTACTTCACTGAAGGACAAAGTAGTAAAACAAGATCAGCTGTTGAAGGACTTCTACTATGAAAAGAAACAGCTAATGGAAGAATTGGAAAAGGTCATAACTGAATCAGAAAAGAAATCAGCTGAGATCATCAAGCTGAAAAGTTCTGAAGAGGTGCTAACGAAGAAGATGGTAACTCTCATCAAAACTACAACAACAATAGACGAAATCATCAGTGCACAACGTCCAGTAGCGCTCAAAACAGGACTGGGTTACATTGGATCAAAGGATGTTACAAACATTACTTCCACAAGTGGAACAAAAGTAATGTTTGTAAAGGCAAAAGAGAACCCAATTCCAGCTACTCAAAATTCTGACACATCAAGAACACAGCAGGCTCCAAGAAAGCAAGCTGTAAGGTAACCTCAAGCCCAGATCAGACAGCAGGGTCGTACACCACATCAAAGAAGACAGACTGCTCAACACCACAGATACCAGTCACATCAACAAACGTCAAGATATCAAAAAAATTATCCAACTGGACATCATTATCAAGAGTACCAGCTGGACCGACAGTTCCAACAGAGAAATTACACAAGACAGCAGAGACAAAGGAATGTCTCTCGGTGACACACAAATTGGAAATCGAAGAAGAAATTGGTATAAGCAGAGAAATTAAACTGGGAGTCAACAGAGACCAAGACCCAGCCAGCAACAAGAAAAGAACACAAGGAATGTGTTCATCGACACAGCTGGAAGAGTCATCAGATCAAATGACCCAATAAGAGTCATTAAACATATCTGGGTCGAGCGGATCTCGACTAACCCCCAAGGACCCAATTAAAACTAGGGACCTAAATTTTGTTTTCATGACAGTCGCAAGTGAAAGACGCATCATTAGGAGTCGATTTAACGTTGGCATTACATGGACAAAATCGGATGCTCCAAGCACATGACTCACCTAAAGCATCTACTCCGAGAATACATTGAGCGTCCAGGCCCTCAAGTAACATTTGGTGACAACTCCAAAGGTCTAACCAAAGGTTATGGTACATTTGAAACTAAAAATGTTAAAATTACTAATGTTTTATATGTACATGGTCTGCAACATAACCTGCTCTCTATTAGCCAATTCTGCGACAACGGTTTTTCTGTCAAGTTTAATGCACATGGATGCACAGTAAAGAACAGGAAAACCAAGCAGATACTTCTGAAAGGGAAACGAGAAGGAAATATGTATTTTGCTGACTGGAACAGTAGCACTCCAGAAACATGTCTTGTATCTAAAAGCAGCAATGAAGTCAATGGCACGTAGCACCGTACCGAATCATCTCAAGTTCAAGACAATCAATAAATTGGCTAGAGACCATCTCGCGAATGGAATTCCAGATCAAGTATATGACAAAAGTCATATCTGCAACGCGTGTCAACAAGAAAAACAAACCAGGATTTCATTTTCTCTCAAGCTATCGCCCTCAACTGATCGAGTTCTTCAACTTCTTCACATGGATCTTTTTGGTCCAGTGATACCAGCAAGATTTAACGGCAGAAAATACACTCTGGTCGTAGTGAATGATTTCTCAAGATTCACATGGGTCTCATTCCTGTACGAGAAGAGCGAAACCAGATCCAAGTTGTCAGCCCTGTGTTTGGTCATTATTTGTGATGAATTTACGGTGATTCGCATGTGTTTATTCGTATTATTTGGTCGCGTATCATTGTGATTTGTTTAAATTGAGCGGAGTTAGTGTAAATATTATGTTTATTGGTTTTGGTGTCGAACGATTGAGAAATGGACTGAAAATGATAAAAGTGTTGATTCTCGGAGCATGAAGTGGAAACGAGACGTCTAGTCGGGGTTGAGAAGATGAGCAGCTGGGTGGTTGTAGCTAGCGTTTTTTATCCTATTTTATAGCAGCAGCTCACTCAAAAAATGGGGACACACATTTCTTTGAACACACGAACAACACCAGCAGCAGGATTCTCTTTTCTTTTCTTTTCTTTTTCATTTCTTTTCTTTTGGCTAGCTAAAATTAACGAGAATCATAGTCCTAGGATTGCATCCGGTTGATTGTAAGAATTTCTTCACCGTTTATTTCTTGTGATTTAATCAATTAATTCTTGTGATTATTATTCGATGAATTATTCTATGCTTAGCTAATTCATTGTTTAGGATTTAGTGATTCGAATCGTTTTCAATCGGTGCTTGTTCTATGATTAATTCCCCATTGATTGAATTGATTTTCATTATATTGGATTATTGATCTCTATTCGATATTTCCAAGTAGTAGATGAGATCGATGGATGATTCTACTGCTCGATTGTGGTTCTTTCAACATTAGATTGACCGGAAACGTATGTTTAATTATTAATCTTGATCGTGTAATTTAGTCTTTAGGGTTTAACGGATTGACGCGAAAGCTATTGACGTTAGCCTTATGTTGAAGTTGATTATGCGTGATTGATTAATGAAATTGATTTGTAACAAGTTTGGTGAGAAATCGATGAGAAGAATCTAATCCCTAACACTTTCTTTCTTCTTGTTCTTCTTGTTATTTATTTGTTCATTCTTTATTCCGTTGATTAGTTTAGTTCTCGTCATTTTCCATTGAAAAACCGTTGACTCGAGATGGCCCATCACTCATGAGGAGGTCCAAAAGTCAGCGAATTCCTCGGTTTAGAATGTTTAGGATTATCTATTTATTTTCCGTGTGAATAATACAAGCGGCATTAGCCCTGTTGAGCCTTCCTTGAGAATACGACTTGGGTCAGCTTGTCGCCCTACATTGACCTCGTTCTCTTGCGAGTCAATTCGAAGGTGTTTTGAGTTGAAACAAAATTTGACGTCGTTGCCGGGGAAGGCTTTAGGCGAATTGTTTTCTTGTATTATTTTATTTTCCGTATTTATTTTTGTAATTATTTTTATTTTATTTTTGTTATTCTTATTTCTCCCCCAGGTGCGCTTGATCAGTTTTGTGTTTTAGTTTGCGCAGTGATTAGCGAAACTGGAGGATGATATGTGGGATTTCACCTATCCTGAGATAGAGAAAAATCTGAGCTATGATTACACGGAGAGTTTGGTAATTTATAGTGGAGAACATGGGCACGAAGCTAACATGTGCCAAGATTTTGGTTGGGTTTCCAACCCGTATTTTGGTTGGAATGAAAGTGCCCAGTATCCGAATTCACTACAACATCCACCTCAGGAACCTTCTTTAGAAGATACTCTCTAATCTTTCATCCAATCGACCACACAAAGATTTGAGTCTGTTGATGCGTCCATTGCACGGATTGAGACTCGTCTTAGAGAGTTGGTTGACATTGTGGGCAAACTAGTGCAACATAATATAGCGGAAGAGCAAATTATAGAGGAGGATGGTCTAGAGCATGAACAAGATGCAATGAGTAGTGGAGTGGATAACCTGGAGAGAGACGAAGAAGAAATCACAGAGTGGTTGGAGGAGCTATCTATGGCTACAACAAACACACTTTGTGACGCCATGAATTGTGAAGTTTCTAAACCTTTAACTCCAGTTGATCAATATTTTCATTATATTATTGCTTCGGATACCTTCTTTTGTGTTTCATGGTAGGATTACATATGTGGAGAAGAGGTGAAACCGGCCCACGCTGCCAATTTAAGTGTGGAGTGAGATTCCACACGGAAAAATGGGACAATCTTTGTCCTATTAATTATTTCAGGACCGGCAGACGTGGATGATGAAGATGAGCTAATCCAAGTGATGGAATGGCTCAAGCTTGAAAAGGAATTTGGATAACACTGGCTTAGTCGGGCTGGCGACTTAAAACCTAGCGCTGTGTGGGCGCTGTGTGGGAGGCAACCCACGATTTTAATTGCTTTATTTTATTATTTTTGTTCTTTTATGTTTTGTTTAAGTTGTTTTGTTTTGTTCTTTTCTGTTTTGTTTTAGGAGGCCGACAAACCCCAATTTGAGGCGGATCGAGCAAAATGAAAAGAAATACAAGTACCACACAAGCCGATAAATAAGGGCAGTCAAGTTCTTTCCCTTTCTTATTTTTCTGTGCAATGAGGACATTTCTTTGTTTTAAGTGTAGAGGGGGAAATGTTTATATTCCTTGTGTGGAATGCATGTTTATGGTGGATTTTAAATTTTTGCTTGTTTTGGCTTGTTTGTGAGTCCATCTTTCTGCCCAAATTTGACTTAACTGAGATTAAATATTATGCAATTGAATTATGTGATTTTGACTTTACTCGATTGAATTTTGTTGCTAATGTCGGATTGATATGCTTTGGGACTTAGTTTTATTGGTTGAATCGTGATATGAGACTTGTTTATGCAAATTAAATTGAGGTGATTTATCTGACTAAAATTTGAGGGAGTTTTTACATTGTGACTGCTTAGATACTCGTTTCTAAAAAAATGAGAGAAAAAACAAAATTCTCAAAAGTGAACTTGTGTGTTAAAATTTGTTGGGATATGAATTCTGCTCCTCTTTATTACAAAGTGATAAATGAGCATGGAAAACCACGTTAGGGAGTTTGGATTTCTCCAAAATTACCTAACGAATATTGTTCAGAATTCCATTTCAAATTTCACAGTTTTAAAAAAAAGTAAAAAAAAAATATTGAAACTTGTTGGTAAAAGAGGTCACATTAGTTAAATCACTTATAATGAGGAGTCAGGTCTGATCCGATTGATAATTTGCATAGGCGGGAAACATCTTGCAGTTCAATTCAATTTTTTATCTTTGTCCTGATGTTTATCTTTTGTACATTGTTAAGAAATTCGCCAGTTAGTTTGAATTGCAATAATAAGCTTGCATAAATTTTTCCCTCTGTTTTGTTGGTTTGGTGTTTGCTTGAGGACAAGCAAAGGTTTAAATATGGAGGGTTTGTTTGGTCATTATTTATGATGAATTTACGATGATTCGCGTGTGTTTATTCGTATTATTTGGTCGTGTATCATTGAGATTTGTTTAAATTGAGCGGAGTTAGTGTAAATCTTATGTTTATAGGTTTTGGTGTCGAACGATTGAGAAATGGACTGAAAATGATAAAAGTGTTGATTCTCGGAGCATGAAGTGGAAACGAGACATCTAGCCGGGGTTGAGAAGATGAGCAGCTGGGCGGTTGCAGCTAGGGTTTTTTTATATCATTATTCTTGGACAACTCTCGAACATGTACAGGTTGCAGCAGCGCAATTTACAACGCTGAATAGCAACTCTTGGGACCGCAAGATTCTCGATCATTTTTTGGACAACATATCTGGAACGAGAAGGACAGCAGCTCACTCAAATGGACTTCCTCTTGGTCGACAGCAGCACATTCTTGATAACCTTTGGTAGCTGAACAGCAGCAGGAAGAGAACTAGACCATGAACAACAGCAGACCTAAACGACAACAGCAGCTCTAGAGGAGACAGCCGGTGTCACAGCAGCAACCCAGCGGCCGCTGGATTCCAGCCGGCACTGGAATCCGGCAGTCAGCGGTCGCTGGTCTTGAGTGGGCGCTGGAGTTGCCGTTCACTAAGGAGATTCCAGCCGGCGCTGGAATTGAGTGACCGCTGAAGTTCTGTTCGCGAAGAAGACTTCCAGCGGGCGATGAGTTCGAGCGAGCATTGGACTGGAGCGTGTGTGTGACTTTTATCATGTTTTCAGCTAGGGTTTCTCATCCTATTTTATAGCAGCAGCTAACTCAAAAAAGGGGGACACACATTTCTTTGAACACACGAACAACAGCAGCAGCAGGATTCTCTTTTCTTTTCTTTTCTTTTTCATTGCTTTTCTTTTGGCTAGCTAGAATTAACGAGAATCATCGTCCGAGGATTGCATTCAGTTGATTGTAAGAATTTCTTCATCGTTTATTTCTTGCGATTTAATCAATTAATTCTTGTGATTATTATTCGATGAATTATTCTATGCTTAGCTAATTCTTTGTTTAGGGTTTAGTAATTCGAATCGTTTTCGATCCGTGCTTGTTCTATGATTAATTCCCCGTTGATTGAATTGATTTTCATTATATTGGATAATTGATCTCTATTCGATATTTCCATGTAGTAGATGAGATCGACGGATGATTCTACTGCTCGACTGTGGTTCTTTCAACATTAGATTGACCGGAAACGTATGTCTAATTATTAATCTTGATCGTATAATTTAGTCTTTAGGGTTTAACGGATTCACGCAAAAGCTATTGACGTTAGCCTTATGTTGAAGTTGATTATGCGTGATTGATTAATGAAATTGATTTGTAACAAGTTTGGTGAGAAATCGATGAGAAGAATTATTGGTCCCAAGACGGATACCTTCGTGTAGAGGGAGGGGGGTGAATACACCAAGGTTTAAAAACTTTTCCAAGTTAAAACTCTTCTCAGAGAGCCTGCTGTGTTCGATCCAGCTGGATGGCAGCTTGATCGACACAGCTGGCTGTGTGAGTGTGTGTGTGCGGAAGTTGGTGGGTTTGGAAAGTCCGTCTGTTGCTTCAAAAACTTTGCAAAACTCTGTCTCTCTTTTCAGTTAGTCAGTTTATGCAACTTGAGATGTATGCGTGAGAGGTTAGCATAATACATAAACAAAACAGTAAAGAAAAAAGCAATTTCAACGTGGTTCGGAGTAACACCTCCTACGTCCACGACCAGGTTCACTGGTAAATCACTACCACTTGGTTTCCATGTACCAAGCAACTTCACAACTCTAACCCGAGCTATGTTCCAACAGTTTACGAGCACTGTCAAGCCTACACCTTTCAGTTTGTGGGTACTGAAAAAACTTGACTTACAGTTTCCGGGTGCTGTAAAACCTGACCACTCGAATTACACGCTTCGAGCAGGCGTACCTTGACCTAACCTTTCTGGGTTTGGGTTTGGGTTTGGGTTTGGGTAAGGGTTTTCCAACTATGAACGAGTTCTTACAATTAAGAACAAGGAGTATGATGAACTCGTTCAAACTAGGCTTAAAATATTTCTTTTCTGATCTATTCTGCCTATGACAGATTATGTGAACAACTAAGAACACAGCAGACTGGCTGGGTGTTCTTGAAAGATTTGGCTTTGAAGATCGTTGTTCATTTTTCTGTTTGCTCTTTTATTTCTTCAGTCGTCTCGCCAGACTCACCAGTCTTCTTTTTCTCTTCAATGGTGAGGAGATATATATAGGTGGAGATTCAAACTAGCCGTTGGAAGAGAGCCGTTTGAATCTTACCTACTCTCATTGACTTCTGGCCTTTAACCTACGAAGTAGGTCTGCATCTGCAGAAGCTATTTCTTCTCTGATTTGACTGCATCAGATAAGATCTTCTGACATCGGGATCTTGTCTTGGAGAAGGTCTTCGTCTTCGAGCTGCTAAGCGTCTCTGCTGTGTCTTCAGTGTCTTGGACTCGGCTGCGTATTTACTCTGAGCTATCTTAGACCTGTGTTGTATCATTAACCTGAGCTGTGTCTTCAACCTGAGCTGTCTTAGACCTGAGCTGTGTCATTGACACTAAGCTGGGTCCTTTACACTGAGTTGGGTCTTTGATACTAAGCTGGGTTTTCGTCACTGAGCTGGGTCTTGATACTGTTGGGTCTTTGACTCTGCTTGGTCTTGCTCTGCTGAGTCTGTTATGCTGTATACTTCAGTTGTGTCAGCTTAGTTGTGTCTTCTGCTACTCTACTTGTAAACTTAGAAACTCTATAAGGCTCAAACAGGTGAGCTGAAAAACGTGTAGGCTTGTGCAATCATCTACTCGGTTGGGGTCAGCTGGGTTTTGGTATAAAATCAAAACTCTATTAATTTTCCCAACAATTTCTCCCTTTTTGATAATGCCAAAACCTAACTGAGAAAAACAATTTACTTTCCCCTTAAAAGGAAACGGGGTTTCAAAAGATTAAACATTCACAGCGGATAAACATATTCAGAGCCTGGACAAAGAGTGATTGTGTTCAGGTTGATTTTGATAAAACGAACTTTTCATTAATACGAAATTTTACATCTTTAACATTACAAAAGTTTAAAAGAAAAGATTCCCAGTTGGCGGGGTCTTCAGCTGCTTCTGCTACTTCCTTTGTTCGTCCATTTGATGGTCAGTCTTGAGACCATATCTGTTGAAGATGAAATCTTCCAACTCCTTCCATTTGACTTGGTTTTTCGTGTTGGAGATTCCTCTTTCGCCAGCCCAGTGATGAACTTATTTGATAATCTGGGCCTTGTCGGGAAGGTTCGTTCCAGCTATAGTGGGAGGTTTCAATTGCTTGACTTTTGGAGCTTTTAGCTGGATGTTATTTCTCTTGGCATATAGGGAAATTGATCTTACCATCATTGGATCCGTCTCATGGAGTTCGAGAAGATAATCCTGGAAAGCAATTTTTGAATCCATGCCTTTGTACTGATTTAAGTAGTAGAATTCTTTGATAAATTTTGATTTGCATCGTTCCCAGTTTTCATTGAAATCATCTGGGTTCTTCTTGTCAGTTGAGGCTGCTTGGACTTGTTTCTTTTTAGCTTGCCTGTAGCTCTGCCTTTTCTTCTTTTGCTTTTTCTCAGCTGGCTTAAGAGATTCGGCTTTCTTCTTGATAATTTTGTCCAGCTCCTGCATTTTCCTTCTTTGCTCGTTGTGGAAGTTACACAGCCAGTGATAGTCTTTATATTCTTCTGGCTTATGTTCTCAAGCTTTGGCGAGAGCGACTATCTTCTCTCTCCATGTCTCTTTAACTGCTTTGGCTGCTGCAGTTGGCTCAGTTGTCTCTTCCTCATCCAGCTCTTTAACAAAGTCATCGATTTCTGACTGATTTGGCTGGACAGGTTCCCCCTGAGCTGCAGCTTTCCTCTCCATTGTTTTTCCAGTTCCATCCTTATCTTTCCCCTTTTTGGCATTATCAACAAGAGAGGCAGCGAGGTTGGCAACTGTTTCATTGAGCTTGGCGAGAGCAGCTTCAATATCAGCGATCTTGGCTGAGTTGTCAGCTGTGGCGATGTTCAGTTGATCAGTGTTGCTGCTTCCAGCTTTGAACTGAGCATCCAAATCCTTATATAGGTTAAAAAGTTGGCGGATGTCAGAGCTATTGGAGAGAGTGGACTTCTTGATGCCTTCCAGCTGGCTTGAAATATTTTCTATGTCATCGACCAGTGGAGCTTGAAGTCTTGTTACAATCTCAGGAACTCTCTTCTCTAGATGAATCGACTGATCAATGCTTTGAGAGACGAGAGCTTGTTTGAGATAGAGATTTGTACTTTCTTGTAAGTTCTGGACAAAATTATGAACTTCATCAATTGCCCACTGTTGTTCTCGAACTTGACAGTCTAGAGCTGTGAATCGTAAGATGACGTCAACTTGAGACTTCAGTCTATCCTCAAAAAGAATTTCTTCAACCTCTTTAGAGAATGTGTCTTTCATGGCGGTTGAAAGATCGACAGCTGAGTCTGTTTGTGTTCCAGATTCAACATGACTGGGTTTGTCTGCCTCGAACTCGACCAGCGCGCGAGTGTCATTGGTAATTGGTCTTGGTGGGGCAGTTGTCTCTGGATCAGCTGCTGCATCAGCTGGTTCTTCAATGACCATTACCTCGGCTGTGTCATCTGGTACAGCTTCCTTGGTAATCTCAGCTGAGACTCTTTTGGAGTTTTCTGCTCCAGAAGGAGTTTCCCATCCCGCTGCTGTTAGAAGCTTGTTGGCTGACTCCCAGACGTCTGCTGGATACGGCTTAGGATACTGCTGAGACACGTCGATGATACCTCTAATGAGATCATCTTGATGCAGGTATGCATCCTCCAGGCTTCCAAAGCCAAATGTGTGCTGGAGGCGCGCTTCATCTGTCTTCAACTTCTCGTAAGAGAAGCTCTCTATCAGCTGCTCATTCTGGTACCAAGTTGCCATCTTGGTGGCCAGATAGAATTTGAGATCTCCAACTTTGACGAGGGCGATAGGTAGGTGCGCCAAGATAGGCTAATGAGTTAGAACACTCTTAATCCCTGCAATGCGCAAGTCCTCGTACATGGCTTCCATGAAGGCTGAGCCAGATGAGTTGAATAATAGAGAGGCAGTAGAGTCACTCTCCTCTGATTCTGTGGAGAATTGAGGAACTGGTTCAATTGGGTTCTCAGTAGGCTGTGAAGAAGCATTAGCCAACTGCGTGGGAGATTGAACTTTGGGTGAAGGCTGTTTTGGGGTTGAGCTGGGATTGGTGGAATAGGGTTCAGCTTGGGTATCAGTTGGCTGTGAAGAAGCTTCAGTCAGTTGAATATCTGTCTGCTCTCTTACAGGAGATGGATCTTCGGTTGGAGAGCTGGGTGGAGGAGAAGGCTGTTTCGGCGGAGAGCTGTGAGGCGGTGAGGGCTGGGGTGAGCTGGAAAGAGGTGACTGATTCCTTGGATTATCCAGCTCGTCCTCTGAGCTAGATGACGATCCATCATTCTATCCCATATCAGCCAAGATGTTTGATCCGAATTGATTGAAGACTGATACTGGCTATAGGGAGAGAATCACCATTGCTTGACTTGGATTTGCTTCAGAAGAGCTTGCCTCAGTTGGTGGAATGACAGATGTTTTCTTTTTCTTTTCAGGTGGGCCTCCAGCTGGTTTGGGGTCAGCTGCCTTTCTTTTTCTCTGTTTCTTCTCAGCTAGAACTTCTGCCTCTGTTCCTTCCAGCTGATTCTTGCCTTTGCTCACAGCATGCTATTTCCTCAGGAGATCATTGATTTGACTAATTCTCTGGAAGAGAATCTTCATTTCTGGAAACGGTTCTGAATCAGCCCACTTTACTGTGTATCCTTTCACCGCTTGTTCTATTAAGAACAAAATCTTAGAGCATAGATACAGGGGCTCTGAGGTTGAATACGTCGTACTGGTGGATTCGAACTTGATCTTCTCTGACTCCTTGATCAGTCGGTTGAGTAAGAAATCAAACCAGTCGACGTTTGCGCCTTTGACCATGGCAATCATCAGCTTGAGCTTTGGAATACTCATCTCTCCTTGAGATCCAGCTATCCCCATAATGCACTTCTACGTGATATCCAGCAGCAGCCTGTACTTTGGCTTGAGTAGAAGCTTTGACATGCTCGCTCTGTACAGCTCTGGAGAGATAAGCATCTCTTGACTGAGGAATTCATCTACTTCCTCACGGCTGTAGTCGTCTGGAATGAATTCTCCTTCGCTGGGCAGATTGAAAACTTTTCACAGCATTCAGTTGAGCTTGATGTTGACGGTTGCTGAGTCAAATTTTCTGTCATCGTCCTTGACAATCACATCGAATGACGATGAGTAGAAGCCGTCTTCGTCGATAATGTTGACGTAGAAGAGGGTAGCATCACTCTTCAGCATAAGTTCGGGCATGGAGGTTGCCCACAGCAAGAGACCGGAGTCTGCGACGAGATCCACCATCTCTTGGAGTTCAGAGATATGAAGGTTGGTGGTGGACAAACAACTTTCAAATGACAACTTTGTCATAAGAGCTTCGAACTGGTTCATCCCTACGGTTGATTTCTTGGGTGCCATTACTGCAATCTGTTGAATTTGATCGTGCGGAGATGTTGGGAAAATTAATAGAGTTTTGATTTGCTACCAAAACCCAACTGTTCTCCAACCGAGTAGATGATCGCATCAACCTAAGTTGTGTTTTCCAGCTCGCCTGTTTGAACTTTAGATTTTCTAAGTTTACAGGTTCAGGAAGCGGAAGACAGCAGAAGACCCAGCTGTGTTTACAGCAGGAGTCAGCCAAGGAAGTGGAAGACAGCAGAAGATCCAGCTGTGTTGACAGCAGGAGTCAGCTATCAGCTGAGTTTTCCAGCTAAGCTGAGTTCAAAACAGCAGGATCAAGCTGAAGATAATTCAAGCTGAGTTCAAGACACAGCTGATCCAGCTGTACAGAACAAAGGGAACTAACTATGAAGACATCACTTTAAGTCAGTTTACCCAATCCAGCTCTGAATTCAAAAGCCAGCTCCAAAGGCAGAAATCCCAGCGTCAGAGGAAGTCAACATGCCTCGACCGATGAGGGATTGCCGAATCAGCATCCTAGACTTCAGGACCTAGGATGTGACACAAATGAAGACATGTGCAGAATCGTCCAACGGCAGATATTGAATTTAAGAAGAGTAGGTAAGATTCAAATGGCTCCTCCAACGGCTAGTCTTGAATCTCTACCTATATAAACCCGTCTTCAACCTCAGGATCAAATACGAAAAACTCTCTACAAGCTTTCATTCTCTGAAATTCTCAAGCCTTCAAAAGCTCTCAAGCAGTTCTACATAGTTCAAAGAGCACTTTATCTTAAAGTGTTTCTAGTCCAGAAACTGCTAAGTTTTTCGTCTGATTCATAGGCAGAAATTATTGTATATCTTAAGCCTAGATTTTGAACGAGTTCATCCAACTCTAAAGTTCTTAATTGTAAGAACTCGTTCATAGTTGGAACCCCAAACCAAACCCTTCTTTACCCAGAAAGATTAGGTCAAGGTTACGCTTGCTTGAAGCGGGAAATTCATGTGTTTGTAATGTTTTTTCAGTACCCGTAAACTGAAAGGTTAGGCTTGACAGTGCCCACAAACTGTTGGAACACAGCTCGGATTAGAGTTGTGAAGTTGCTTGGTACTTGGAAACCAAGTGGTAGTGAATTACCAGTGAATCTGGTCGTGGACGTAGGAGGTATTACTCCGAACCACGTAAAAATCTCGTGTTCTTTACTTTCTCGTTAATTTCAGTTTTAGTACTAACTTTATCATCGCATTGCATATTTTATCAAATCTGCATACACAGCTGTTCTCCAAAGACAGCTGTGTCCTTCTAAAAATTGCACAACTTGACTAAGCCGAAAACATACAGATAATCTTTTCAAGCTGAGTTTTTCTAAGCAACCGAGCTAAGTTTTCAACCACCACTTTCCGTATCGCCAGCTGAGTTATTAGCCTAGCTGACCCTCCTCAGCTGGATTCTTAACTGAGATCACCAACTCTGTTTTTAAACTTGAAAAAGTTTTCAGAAATCTATCTTTGGTGTATTCACCCCCCCTCCTCTACACCAATGACCCAGCTCAGGGACCATCAGAAGAATTTGCAGAATATAGATAGAAGTTTTGAAGATTTGAAATTCGCAGAGATAAAGATGGAAGAATTATGCGTATCTTTTCCATATATATCAACTGCCATAATGGATCAACGATTGAGATTGAAGCAGTTGATATTCTGATCAACGGCTGGGAGAGATTCACTCATCACGTTTCCTGACGTGCTTACGGCGAGTGAATTACAACCGCGCGTGAGGCATTTCAAACGTTTGACGTTCTGCCTCGATCCTACCGTGCTACAGTACTCTGCACTTTATAATTAATGCGATGGGAAAGAAAACTTATCAAGCAATTTAACTAAGGAATATATGTCCGCTTAAAATAGGAATTCAAAATAATTGGACTTAAATAGTATATTCCTTAGAGCTATAAACTCATGAGACGCAAACCGGTCAGCTTGGATATATAAGTCAGCTGATACCAAGGCGATCTTTTCCTTTGCTTGACAGAGTTTTCCCTTCAGCTGAGTATTTGGATATTAACTTGATTTTCCTTCAGCTAAGTTCCCTTGAGCCTTGCGACTGATGTCCAGTTGAGCTTGATTCCTCTTCAGCTGGGTAAACCTTCTGCATTGGGATCCAGCTGGGTTTGATAGATCAGCTGGACTTTTCTCTTGATTCTCCACTTGAATATTCTGCTGGATTGACTTTGTCCTCAGCTGATATCACAGATGTGTCGATTTCCAGCTTGGTGGAGTTCCCCCTGAATTTGATGGTAGGTGGTTGTCTTTTCTCAGTTGCTTCCTACTTGAGCTGATCGGATTTTCTCATCACTAGCTCATTTCTTTGATGATGTCAGCTATTCCATGATCAGCTGAGTTCACTGCTGCTTTGCGGGGTAGAATCTTTGATTTCCTGGTCTTTGCATTGCATTCATGCGTATTGAACTCACCAGGAAAACCGTAATCACAACAATTGGCTGGGACCAGTACGCGTGACATATTCTTCGAAGAGCTTTGAGGTTAGTCATGAGCTTTGATCACCAACTGTCTTTCTTTCACAGCACGCTTGATGACTCCTCAAAACGTATGCCCCTCCTTGACCTGTTATCACTCCTTCGGTATCCAGTTGTGATTGGGTCCGACTTTGTTATTGAGGGTTCCATTGATAACCCAGATTTGTGAGTGATACTTCTGGTTGGTTCTTGAATGGGTCCTTTCTTCATTGGACCTTGTTGACTCTAGTTTGATGAGGTCTCTTTCATAGCGGGAGTCTGTCAGCTTGATATCTAGCTTGATATCCTGTCTGATGGAATCTTGATATGAAGCTCGGTTGATTTTCAGCTTTATAACCAGCTGAGATCCTTCTCAGCTGTACTTTTAGTTGACCTTGATGTCTGTGCTGGATGACATTCTGTCTTTGATTTTGATTCCAGTCAGCTGGATTTATCTACTGCCTTTTAGCTCTGTGATCAGCTGGGAGTTGCTGTTTTTCTTGGGCTTGGAGTTGCCGAGCAGTTTTCTTCTTTGAAAGGACTGAGCTTGGAGAGCTGGCTTGATTATGTACGACCTCTGGTACATCCTTGGCTTGGTTCCAGCTGTGTTTGCATTGGCTGGAGTCATTCTTTGATCTGATTCATCTTTGGCCATCTTCAGCTTCTTGATCAGCTGTGTTTTCTCATCTTCTGCTTGACTTTCTGATTTTATGATGATGATGGGTCCGTCAGTGATAACATCCCACATCATGTCGTGTAGCACGCTCAGAATGCTTTTGAGTCAGAACTTCCAGATCTGATAATCATTGACAGAGAATGTCGGAAGATTCCTGCAAATGAAAGATTCCAATACAGTATGCAAAATAGTGATTTTAAAAAGATTTTGAAACTTTGAAGGATCTGTTCAGGTGACCACTATCAGCAAAGAAACTGACTTGACACAGATACAATGATCTTTTGAACCACTGCTCTGATACCAATTGTTGGTCTCAAGACGGATACCTTGGTGTAGAGGGGGGGTGAATACATGATGGTCCCTGAGCTGGGTACTTGGTGTAGAGGGGGGGTGAATACACCAAGTAGATTTTTCGAAACTTTTTCAAGTTAAAACACAGAGTTGGTGAGCTCAGTTATTGATCCAGCTGGGGAGGGTCAGCTGGGTAAATAACTCAGCTGGCGGTGCGGAAAGTGGTGGTTTGAAAACTTAGCTCGGTTACTTAGAAAAACTCAGTTTGAAAAGATTAACTTAACGTTTTCAACTTAGTCAGGTTGTGCAACTTTTAGAGAGACACAGCTGTCTTTGGAGAGCAGCTGTGTTGTGCAGTTTTGAACAAATATGCAATGATATGAAGGAGTTAGTACACAGCTGAATATAAAGCAAAAGTAAAGAGAGAGAGAGTAAGAAGCACGCGAGTTTTTACGTGGTTCGGAGTAACACCTCCTACGTCCACGACCAGGTTCACTGCTAATCCACTACCACTTGGTTTCCATGTACCAAGCAACTTCACAACTCTAACCCGAGCTGTGTTCCAATAGTTTGCGGGCACTGTCAAGCCTATACACCTTCAGTTTACGGGTACTGAAGAACCTAACCACTCGAATTACGCGCTTCGAGCAAGCGTACCTTTACCTAACCTTTCTGGGTTTGGGTTTGGGTATGGGGTTCCAACTATGAACGAGTTCTTACAATTAAGAACTTCAGAGTATGATGAACTCGTTCGAAATCTAGGCTTAAGATATACAATGAGTTTGGCCTAGGGAACAGACGAAAAACTAAGCAGTTTCTTAACTAGAAACACTTTAAGATAAAGTGTTCTTTGATCTATGTAGAACTGCTTGAGAGCTTTTGAAAGAATGATGATTTCAGATAATGAAAGCTTGTAGAGAGTTTTCGTATCGATCTGAGGTTAAAGACGGGTTTATATAGGTAGAGATTCAAGACTAGGTTTGGAGGAGCCGTTTGAATCTTACCTACTCTTCTTAAATACAAGATCCGCCGTTGGGCGTATCTGCACCGTCTTCATTTGTGTCACATCACTAGGTTCGAAGTCTAGGATGCGTACGGCAATCCCTCATTGGTCGAGGTAGGTTGACTTATACGATTCCGGGATCTTCGCCTTTAGAGTGAGCTTTTGAATTCGTAGCGGGTCTTGAAGTGGAGTCTTCGAGAGATAGTTCGTTTGTTCTGCATGTTGGACCAGCGTGTTTTGAACTTAGCTAGAATTCTCTTCGGCTTGATCGAGGCTCGTTGGATCACTCACCAAGGTTGACGCCTTTCGTCTTTTGCTAGTGACTCATTTGTGAACACGGTAGGTCGATCTTGTCTTTTGCTAGGACTCAGTGAACACGAGTAGGTCGATCATTGTCTTCCGCTTCCTTAACTTTGTAAACTTAGAACATCTAAGGCTCAAACAGGCGAGCTGGAAAACACTATTTAGGTTGACGCGATCATCTATTCGGTTGGAGAATCAGTTGGGTTTTGGTATCAAATCGAAACCTTATAATTTTCCCAACAATTTCCCCCTTTTTGATGATGCCAAAACCTAACTGAGACAACTTATGACACAGAAAAACTTGTGTTTTATTAATGTAAGAAAATACATTATAACACAGGAAAAAGAAAGAAGGAAAAAAAAATCTTCAAATCTTCACTCTTCAATCCTTGATCTTCAAATCGCCAGTTGCTCGGTCTTCTTCTGCATCCGTTGCTTCTTTCTTTTGACTCGTCTCTTCACTTGATTCGATTCAGCTGGTTCCTCTAGCAGCTTGCCTCTTCATTGACTTGTCTCTCTTCTCCCTCATTTCCCCTTTTGGCATGATCAAAAACGGGGTGGGAGATATACACCATCGGCTGTTGCGATGTTTTAGTTTTGGCGAAATCGTGGTTTTCGGCTACGGCGGTGAGGTTTAGAGTCTAAGTTGGCTCTACCGTTGTATTAGTAGCTCTTCGGTTAGTGGCCTCACCGTGATTGCGGACACGGCGTCCTTTGGCTCGATTCACTGGGCGATCCACCGAGTGCTTGGAGGGATGAGTTAGCACGGGAGATAGCATCTTCTCGAGTCGGGCATAACTTCATTCCTTGAAATTTTGCTTCTTCGCACTCTTAGATTGAATGAGAAAGTCGATTCAGCACTTGAAGGACTTGTATTCAGCTCGTATCATCATCATCCACGTGTGATCGTTGGCCGGGTGATGTTTCTCATTTGAGCTTGATGTGCGGGGACTTGAGCATCTTTTATTGAAAGATCTCGAAGATGGTGTCCCGTGGCTGAAGGAAACCGAGGAGAAGGCGGTTGAAGTAATTCCATCTCGCCTTGGGGTTTAAGCGTTGATCACCGGAATACTCCGTTGCGGTGTTGGTGATGATTATGTTCACGCGGGGATGTGAACTTTTCTTCCACCGAAAGAAACGACCGCTTGGGGCCTTTCCTCCTCGGAGAGTGATTACGACTTCTCTCATAATGTCGACCGCTTTCTCTCGACGATCGAGCACCTTTGACTTGAGTCTTCGGTTTGAAGACGATCTTGATATATTTTGTCTCCCTCAAGTTGTCTCCGATTCCACTGGGACGGAGTTAGATGCGTCGCTTTGTCTCCTCGCATCTTTTCTCGTGCCTCCCGTGGCGGAGCAAGAGCTTTGACATGGCGCTCTTGAATATTCCGGTTTTATCAACATCCGGTCAGTCTGTTGACTTTTCGTATCCCGAGGGAGTTGTGTGTCCCGTTCTCTCTTTTATGTTGAGAGAAACAGTAGGGCTGAGGAGGTCTTTTTCCTTTGTCATTCCCAGAAAATTTTCTGCACCTTCCTGGTGAATGACGTTCTTGAGCTTTCTTTGTCTCCTACCGCGCTGATCTCGGTTCTCGTCGATAGAGCCGCCTTCTTACGGACTTCCGTCTTCTTTGAGGTTCTTGAGAGTTAGGCAACTCTTATCTTGAAGCTTTGACAGATTCTTCAAGTTTGATTGGCTTCGGGAGACATCTTTCTGGATTCCATGTTCTTTTTCTGCATCTTTTGTTAGTAGAAACAAACAATACCAATTGATGGAAATAAGAAAAAAAACTTTCTAGGGTTGATGCGTATATCTTCTAGCATATTTAAGGAGTTTTCTTGATGAATGGACGATCAAGATTTGTCTATTGATAAGAAGATCTACGACTGGGAGTGATTCTCGCATCATGTCAATTAGAAGATGTGAGATAATGCGCGAGAGAGAACGGTTGAGGCGTTTTGACTTTTGCCTCGAAACTCCGTTATTCAATTCTTTGCACTTTTAATTAGATTGATTAGAAATGACAAGATGTGAGTTGACGAGAAAATAGATTAGGTGTAATTAATGTTGTTGCAAACCTCTCGGTGATCATTGTAGTCGGTGATACCTCGGTTGATGGGTGTCTTCAGTCATCGTGGTTCCACTTGTTCCTCGGTGAATAATCCTTTCCTTTCGCATCTGTTTTAGCCGAATTCTTTCTCACTGATATCGTTGACATTGATTCGACTCTGGGCTGACCGTTTGCATTCAAATTTGGTCTGCCGTCTATTCAGTGGAGTCCGTTCCGTTCAGTCTCTTCCATTCGGGGTCTGCTTCCGTTCAGCTGGGTCTGCTTCCGTTCAGCTGGGTCTGCTTCCGTTCAGCTGGGTGTGCTTCCGTTCAACTGGGTCTGCTCCGTTCGTTCAGAGGTCTCGCTTCCGTTCGTAGGCCTTCGCTTCGTTCATTTGGGTGTGCTTCTCGTTCAATTGTAGTTTCCGGTTCATTTGGTCTGCTTCCGTTGCATTCGGGGTCTTCCGTTCAGTAGGTGTGCTTCTGTTCATTGGTGAAGCATCGTCTGGGTTGAGAAGTCCAAGTAATCCGCACAGCATTTTGAATCTTGCTTCTATCAGCGGTTTTGTGAGAATATCAGCCCGCTGTATGTCTGTGTGAATTTTCTCAACAATCACATCCTTCTTTTCTACGTGATCTCTGATGAAATGATGTCGTACGTCTACATGCTTGCATCTTGTGTGAAGTACTGGATTCTCTGAAATGGCAATCGCACTTGAGCTATCACAGAAAATTGAACTGTCAGCTTTTACTTCATAGTCATCCAATGATGTTTGTACCGAGAATTTTGCGGCGGCGAGCTTCCAGCGGCCATATATTCTGCTTCTGTCGTGGAAGTTGCGACGCACGTTTGTTTCTTTGAAAACCATGAAATTAACTTACTTCCTAAGAACTGACAAGTTCCTGAAGTTGATTTTCTGTCCAATCTATCTCCAGCGAAGTCTGAATCTGAGTATCCAGTCAGCTGTAGATTGTCTTCAGCTGGGTACCACAGCCCAACATTCTGAGTTCCTTTGAGATATTTGAGAATGTTCTTGGCTGCTTGCATGTGTGCTTCCTTTGGATCAACTTGAAATCTGGCACACACTCCGACTGCGAAAGAGATGTCTGGACGACTTGCTGTTAGATACAGCAGGGATCCTATTATCCCTCTGTATTTGCTGGAATCAACTGACTTCCCTTCAGTTCCTGGTTCAATCTTCCAGTTGGTGTTCATTGGAATCTTTACAGTTCTGCTGGATTGAACTCCATACTTGACGATCAAATCTTTCACGTATTTGGATTGATTTATGAAGATCCCTTCTGAAGATTGCTTGACTTGAAGTCCTAGGAAGAAACTCATTTCTCCCATCATGGACATTTGGAACTTCTCGGACATTATCTCTCCAAATCTTTGGCATAAGAAGCTTGATCTTGATCCAAAGATGATGTCGTCTACGTAGATTTGAACAACCAGGATATCTTCTCCTGACTTGATGGTGAAGAGAGTTCTGTCTACTGAGCCCTTCTTGAATCCTTTGGATATGAGAAAATTTGACAGAGTGTCATACCAAGCTCGAGGTGCTTGCTTCAATCCATAAAGAGCCTTCTTTAGCTTGTAGACTTTATTTCCTTCTACTTCGAATCCTGGAGGTTGTTCAACGTAGACATCTTCTTTGATTTCTCCATTTAAGAATGCACACTTCACATCCATTTGATAGACCTTGAATTTGTGATGTGCTGCAAAGGCGAGAAATAGTCTGATTACTTCCAATCGTGCTACTGGAGCAAAAGATTCTTCGAAGTCAATTCCTTCCTGCTGAGTGTAGCCCTTGGCAACGAGTCGAGCTTTGTTTCTGATGACGACTCCCAGGGTATCCATTTTGTTCTTGAATATCCATTTGAGTCCTATGACTTTGACTTCTTGAGGTCTGTCGACTAATTCCCAGACACAATTTCTGAGGAATTCGTTCAGCTCTTCTTGCATGGCATTTGTCCAAGGCACGCTCTTCAAAGCTTCGAGAATTGATTGAGGCTCTGGTACTTGAGCTACGTAATACGCCATTAGAGCTGTGTCTTCATCATAGACCGTCGGCCGAGCTGCGAGAGTCGAGCCGTGTCGCTTCTTGATGATCCGATGAAGCTTGAGCAGCTGAGCTTCTGGTTTTGACTTGGTCAGATGGTTCTCCAATGATTGCTGATGATGGATGATCTTCAATCCATCTTCTCCTCTTACGAATTTCTTCTTCCAATTGATTGATGCTCGACGTGGCTATATTTCGTCTGACTTGTAGTTGCTCAGGAGTTAAATCTTGAGAGTTTGGCTCTCTTTGATTTAGATTTTGAGGAGACTTCTGTAGAGGCTCAGCTGGAGATGGAGCTGGGGACTCAGCTGTGTTTGGATTCCCACCGATGATGTTCCCCTTGATTTGGCGTTGAAGCTTCTTCTTGATTTCCAGCTGGTGGAGCTTCTTGGTTGATTTGAATTTCCTCCTCTGGCTCATTGTCCCAAATTAATGGTTCGGCCAGATTCCTGATTCTATTCTCTTGAGCCCTTGTCTGAATCAATCTTGAAGATTCTTCTTCGCTTCTTCGTTTGATAGAATCTCTATATTCGAAGGAGGATTCGTCAAAGGTAACATGTGGAGTTACTTCGACTATTTGAGTTCTTCTGTTGAAGACTCTGTATGCTTTACTCACAGCGGAGTAACCAAGGAATACTCCTCGGTCTGTCTTTTCGTCGAACGTCTTGAGCTGTGTCTTCCCATTATTGAGGATGTGACATTTGGATCCGAATACCTTGAAATATCCAATGTATGGTATTCTGTTGTTCCATAGCTCATACGGTGTCTTTCCTTGCCTTGATGTGAGTAGGGAGCGATTCTCAGTGAAGCAAGCTGTGTTGATTGCTTCAGCCCATAACTTCTTTGGAATAGCAGAGCTAGCTAGCATTGAGGTAGCTGCTTCCTTGAGGGTTCTGTTTCTTCTTTCTGCTACATCATTCTGCTGAGGTGTGCGAGCCGTATGTTTGGTGTTGAACTCCGTTCTTCTCGCAAAAATCATAAATAGTTTCATTTAGAAACTCCGTTCCACGATCTGATCTTATTGCCATTATCTTGCACTCCTTCTGTGTTGATAGTCTTTCCAGCAGGATATGCAGCTTAGTTCTGGTTTCGCTCTTCTGGTATAAGAATGATACCCATGTGAATCTTGAGAAATCATCCACAACGACCAGAGTATATTTTCTGCCATTGAAGCTTGCGGAGTAATCGGACCAAAGAGATCCATGTGAAGAAGTTGAAGAACTCGATCGGATGATCGGTAGCTTGAGAGAGAATGAAATTCTGGTTTGCTTTTCCTGTTGACACGCGCTGCAAATATGACTTTTGTCATATACTTGATCTAGAATTCCATTAGCAGCCGGTTCCTGTGCCGGTTTGTTGATTGTCTTGAAGTTGAGATGATTCAAATGGCCGTACATAGCAAGTGACTTCATTGCTGATTTTTGATACAAGACAAGTCTCAGGAGCCGGCTGTTATTCCGTCCCGCGAAGTACATATTTCCTTCTCTTTTCCCTCTTGAGTATCTCGCTGGTTTCCCTGTGCTTCATCGTGCATCCCTGTGCATCAAACTTGACAGAAAAACCGTTGTCGCAGAATTGGCTAATGGAAAGCAAGTTATGTTGCAATCCTTGTACATAAGAAACATTTGGGATTATAACATTTCTAGTTTTTAATGTACCATAACCTTTGGTTAGGCCTTTGGAGTTGTCACCAAATGTTACTTGTGGACCTGTACGCTCAATATACTCCTGGAGTAGATGCTTTAGGTGCGTCATGTGCTTGGAACATCCACTGTCCAAGTACCAAAGCATTCTCATCGACTCCTCAGAGATGCGTCGATTCCTTGCAACCTAAACAAAAAGTTAAAATTCAGGTACCCAGTTTTAATTGGGTCCTTGTGGGTTAGACAGAGATCCTTTGACGACCCAGATCTGCTTGTTGACTCGAATTGTGTCATTTGATCTGATAATTCTCCCAGCTGAGTCGATGTACATATTCATTGTGTTCTTCTGTTGTTGCTGGCGGGGTCTTGATCTTCGTGTCTTCTTGTTTTGTTGTCTGGATTTCTTTTGGTTTCCAGCTGTGTGCCTAGCTGAGACGTTCCTTAGTCTCGGCCGGTCTACGTGATACGTAGGCCGGAAATGATTATCCTCGATACTCGTATGAGTGGTATCCAGTGGGTATCTCCGATATCTTGGTTGATATCGATCAACGTTGCGGTACCGCATTTCGGTATCTGTAAAATCCAGCCTGTGGTCTTCATTGAGGTTGAGCACGTTGCTGTCTGAGTTGGGCTTGAGGTTGTCGCACAGCTGACCTTCTTGATGTCTGTTGTGTTCTCGACAGAGTTTGAGACTGTTTCACAGCTGTTCTTCTTGACGTCTGCTGTGTTCTCGACGGAGCTTGAGAATGTTTCACAGCTGTTCTTCTTGACGTCTACTGCGTTCTCGACGGAGCTTGAGAATGTTTCACAGCTGGTCTTCCCGACGCCTGCTGTGTCCTCAACTGTTGATGCTGAGCTGCTGGGATTGAAGGTTCATTTGCACGTACAAACATAACCTTTGTTCCACTTGTGGAGGCAATGTTTGAGGCATCCTTTGATTCGTTGTATCCCGATCCCGCTTGAGTGCTTTCTTTGGGATACGCGAGCATTAATGATCTCGTCCATTGTTGACGTGGCTTTGATGAGAGCTACTATCTTCTTAGATAGTACCTCTTCGGTGCTTTTCAGCTCAATGATCTCAGCTGACTTCCTTTCCGATTCAATTTGTGACCTTTTCCACATCTTCTATCACGTTTCTTCTCATTGTTGAATTCCTTCATCGAGTGATCTTGTTTCACTATTTTGTCTTTTAGTGAAACGACTTCTGTTGGAAGCTGTTGTATCAGCTGCGTCTGATACCTTTGTCTTTTCTAGTTCCGCCTTCAGCTCGGCATTCTCACACATAATGACGTCAAGGATCTCTTGAAGCTCCTTGGAATCGTTCATTACTATCTCTACTAGACTCCAATCAGGTAGACCAGATTCTGAGTCCTGTGTAGAGTGTTCGTGTGATGGTGAGATGTTAGATAGATTTAGAGTTCGAGACGTTACCTCATCTTCATCGATGCCGTCTGTTTGTCCCATGAAGCATGTATCCCAATCGGTGTTCATCATGGGCCATCGTGGCTTCTTCTTCCGAGTCCGAAAATGGCATGTCATCCATTTTATTGCACTCCGATTCTTCATCGATATAAGCTCTCCTTCCGTCACCGCCTTAGCTTTTAATTGGTCTGTCTTTCTTGGACAGCTTTGGACAATCTTGTCGGTAGTGTCCCTGGTTCCTTGCGAAGCAACCTTCTTCGTTCGTTGGTCGGTGACTTCTCATCACGTGCGTACTTATCTCCTGTAAGTCCTTGCGAACTTCTTATATTTTCCTTTGGTGTTGAGTCCGTTATAATTTTTCACCATCATGGCAATTTCTTCAAGTAGCTCCTCTCTTTGCTCATATCCTTTTTGTCCTTCTTCATCTTGGAGGACTGATGACTTGACATGAGCCGACTTTTCGCAGTTGGCAGTTGGCTCGAAAGCTATTTCTTTTGGAGCCGGGGTGAGTTCTCCGTCATTCGTCCGTCGACGATTCTTCTTGAGTGATCTTCAAGTTGTATTCGTTGGCTTTTAAGAGTGAGAACAACCTTTCGTAGATAGATCACCCAAGTCACTTCGACTTTGGTGAACTACCTTGTAAGTGTTCCATTCAAAGAACCTTTAGATTCTTTTCCCGCCGGGTATACTTCCCAGCTTCGATTGTCTCTATCTCAACGACTATGTTTGAGAACCTTAGCTCCATCGCTTCGATGGACTCGTTGGCTAGCCGCAGAAGTTGTCGAATTTTTGGCAACCTATTGTGAATTTGTTTTCTTTGATCTCTTTCGATCCTTCACATAGCTTGGCAAGTGTTTCCCACATCTCTTTCGGGCTGTCTCGCACTTGATGATCTTACTCAGTAGGCGTTTGAGACTCGTTGATGAGATGTGTTTCTTGCGAAGCCGTCCGGCACAACTTGCTTTCGTTCTTCGACGAGTAATCCTTCTTTGGCTTGAGAATTGGCCGGTATTAAGTTTGTCCTCCATCATGAGCGGTACGAGTTCATTTCCTTGTTTATAAATAAGGATGGGTCCGTCCGTGATGACGTCCACATCATGTGACGTGCACAAGGAAGGCTTTTCAATCTGAATTTCAAGATTGCATAGTCATCCACCGAGAAGGTGGGGAGATTCTCGTTAAGATAAGAATCCATAGACATGTGCGGTATGTAATAAGATGAGTTTTTTCGAAAAACGGATCCGTTCGCTGACCACCGATTACGAGTGTCAAGAGAGATCTCTTGATACGTAAACGGTGGTCTTTTGAACCACTGCTTCCGATACCAATTGATGGTCCCCGAGCCGGGTACTTGGTGTAGAAGTGAATACACCAAGTAGATTTTTCGAAACTTTTTCAAGTTAAAACACGAGTTGGTGAGCTCGGTTATTGATCCAATGGGAGGGTCACCGGGTAAATAACTCGGTGGCGGTGCGGAAAGTGGTGGTTTGAAAACTTAGCTCGGTTACTTAGAAAAACTCGGTTTGAAAAGATTAACTTAACATTTTCAACTTAGTCGGGTTGTGCAACTTTTAGAGACACAAATTGTCTTTGGAGAGCAAATTTGTGTTGTGCAGTTTTGAACAAATATGCAATGATATGAAGGAGTTAGTACACAGCTGAATATAAAGCAAAAGTAAAGAGAGAGAGAGTAAGAAGCACGCGAGTTTTTACGTGGTTCGGAGTAACACCTCCTACGTCCACGACCAGGTTCACTGGTAATCCACTACCACTTGGTTTCCAAGTACCAAGCAACTTCACAACTCTAACCCGAGCTGTGTTCCAACAGTTTGCGGGCACTGTCAAGCCTATACACCTTCAGTTTACGGGTACTGAAGAACCTAACCACTCGAATTACGCGCTTCGAGCAAGCGTACCTTTACCTAACTTTTCTGGGTTTGGGTTTGGGTATGGGGTTCCAACTATGAACGAGTTCTTACAATTAAGAACTTCAGAGTATGATGAACTCGTTCGAAATCTAGGCTTAAGATATACAATGAGTTTGGCCTAGGGAACAGACGAAAAACTAAGCAGTTTCTTAACTTGAAACACTTTAAGATAAAGTGTTCTTTGATCTATGTAGAACTGCTTGAGAGCTTTTGAAAGAATGATGATTTCAGATAATGAAAGCTTGTAGAGAGTTTTTCGTATCTGATCCTGAGGTTGAAGACGGGTTTATATAGGTAGAGATTCAAGACTAGCCGTTGGAGGAGCCGTTTGAATCTTACCTACTCTTCTTAAATACAAGATCTACCATTGGGCGTATCTGCACCTGTCTTCATTTGTGTCACATCCTAGGTTCTGAAGTCTAGGATGCTGATCTGGCAATCCCTCATTGGTCGAGGTAGGTTGACTTTCTCTGATTCCGGGATCTTCTGCCTTTAGAGCTGGCTTTTGAATTCGTAGCCGGGTCTTGAAGTGGAGTCTTCAGAGATAGTTCATTTGTTCTGTCTGAATTGACCACCAGTGTTTTGAACTCGCTCAATTCTCTTCGCCTTGATCGAGCTCTCGGATCACTCACGAAGGTTGACGCCTTCTTGTCTTTGCTAAGCCGACTCCAACATGGGTCAGCTTTGTGTTCGATCCAGCTGGATGGCAGCTTGATCGACACAGCTGGTTGTGTGAGTGTGTGTGTGTGCGAATGTTGGTGGATTTGGAAAGTCCGTCTGTTGCTTCAAAAACTTTGCAAAGCTCTGTTTCTCTTTTCAGTTAGTCAGTTTATGCAGCTTAAGATGTATGCGTGAGAGGTTAGCAGAATGCATAAACAAAGTAGTAAAGAACAAAGCAATTTTAACGTGGTTCGGAGTAACACCTCCTACGTCCACGACCAGGTTCACTGGTAAATCACTACCACTTGGTTTCCAAGTACCAAGCAACTTCAAAACTCTAACCCGAGTTATGTTCTAACAGTTTACGGGTACTGTCAAGCCTACACCTTTCAGTTTGTGGGTACTGAAAAAACCTGACTTACAGTTTTCGGGTACTGTAAAACCTGACCACTCGAATTACACGCTTCGAGCAGACGTACCTTGACCTAACCTTTCTGGGTTTGGGTTTGGGTTTGGGTTTGGGTTTGGGTTTGGGTTTAGGTAAGGGTTTTCCAACTATGACCGAGTTCTTACAATTAAGAACAAGGAGTATGATGAACTCGTTCAAACTAGGCTTGAAATATTTCTTTTCTGATCTATTCTGCCTATGACTGATTATGTGAACAACTAAGAACACAGCTGACTGGCTAGGTGTTCTTGAAAGATTTGGCTTTGAAGATCGTTGTTCATTTTTCTGTTTGCTCTTTTATTTCTTCAGTCGTCTCGCCAGACTCACCAGTCTTCTTTTTCTCTTCAATGGTGAGGAGATATATATAGGTGGAGATTCAAACTAGCCGTTGGAAGAGAGCCGTTTGAATCTTACCTACTCTCATTGACTTCTGGCCTTTAACCTACGAAGTAGGTCTGCATCTGCAGAAGCTATTTCTTCTCTGATTTGACTGCGTCAGATAAGATATTCTGACATCGGGATCTTGTCTTGGAGAAGGTCTTCGTCTTCGAGCTGCTAAGCGTCTCTGCTGTGTCTTCAGCGTCTTGGACTCTGCTGCGTCTTAGACCTGTGATGTATCATTAACCTGAGCTATGTCTTCAACCTGAGCTGTGTCATTAACCTAAGTTGTCTTAGACCTGAGCTGTGTCATTGATACTAAGCTGGGTCCTTTACACTGAGCTGGGTCTTTGATACTAAACTGGGTTTCTGTCACTGAGCTGGGTCTTTGACTCTGCTTGGTCTTGCTCTGCTGAGTCTGCTATGCTGAAAACTTCAGCTATGTCAGCTTAGCTGTGTCTTCTGCTACTCTACCTGTAAACTTAGAAACTCTATAAGGCTCAAACAGGTGAGCTGAAAAACGCTTAGGCTTGTGCAATCATCTACTCGGTTGGGGTCAGCTGGGTTTTGGTTTCAAATCAAAACTCTATTAATTTTCCCAACAAGAACCTAATCCCTAACACTTTCTTTCTTCTTGTTCTTCTTGTTATTTATTTGTTCATTCTTTATTCCGTTGATTAGTTTAGTTCTCGTCATTTCGAATTCCTTGGTTTAGAATGTTTAGGATTGTCTATTTATTTTCCGTGTGAATAATACAAGCGGCATTAGCCCTGTTGAGCATTCCTTGAGAATACGACTTGGGTCAGCTTGCCGCCCTACATTGACCTCGTTCCGTTACGAGTCAATTTGAAGGTGTTTTGAGTTGAAACACCCTGTTAGTAGGGCTGTCAATTTAGGCCCGGCCCGGCCCGGCCCGACGGCCCGGCCCGATTTCGGGCCGGGCTGGGCTATTCATTTCCAGGCCCGGTGAATTGGCCCGGCCCGAAATGGGCAAAGCCCGGTGGGCTCGGGCCGGCCCGGCCCGACCCGGCAAAAAATGCACTATAATTTATATTTCGGTCCGGGCTGGGCTGCCCAATTTCAGGCCTGGTCAATTTTCGGGCCGGGCCGGCCGCGGCCGATTTTTCCCAAAAGCCCGGCGGGCTCGGGCCGGGCCGGCCCGGCCCGGTAATTTGCCAGCTCTACCTGTTAGAAAGGCTCACAACTCATAAGGAGTGCAAAATCATGTCGATAGGATCAGATCGAGGAACGGAGTTTCTAAATGAAACAATTTATGAATATTGTAAGAAGAATGGAGTTCAACATCAGACCTCAGTAGCTCGCACACCTCAGCAGAATGGTGTAGCTGAGAGGAGGAACAGAACACTCAAAGAAGCGGCTACCTCAATGCTAGCCAGCTCAGCCATTCCAAAGAAGTTCTGGGCTGAAGCAATCAACACAACATGCTTCACTCATAATAGATCGCTACTCACATCCAGATAAGGAAAGACTCCGTTTGAGCTATGGAACAACAGGAAACCCTTCATCATGTACTTCAAGGTTTTCGGTTCAAAAATGTCATATTCTAAACAACGGAAAAACCCAGCTGAAGACGTTCGACGTCAAAACTGACCGAGGAGTATTCCTTGGTTACTCAGCTGTGAGTAAAGCTTACAGAGTCTTCAACAGACGAACGCAAACAGTCGAAGTGACTCCTCATGTCACGTTTGATGAAACATCTTTCGAATTCAGAGAGTCGATCAAACAAAAGAAACACAGCTGGAACATCAAGCACCGATCCAGCTCAAACAAGATCTCAAGAAGTTCGAATCAAGAATCTTGCTGAACCATTGATTTGGGATGATGAACCAGAAGAACCTCAAATCAATTCAGCAGAGGCAAATCAACCAGCTGAAAATCCAAAGAGAACCCCAGTATCAGACCAAAGGGAAATGCCACCAGCTGGAAATCCAGACCCAGCTGACTCCCCAGCTCCCTCTCCAGCTGAGTTTACTTAGTTCTCGCCTCAAGAATAGTCTAGTTCAAATCCAAGTCAAAACGAGTCTCAAGATATGACTCCAGAACATCTCCAAGCTAGACGTGACTTAACAACATCTAGCATCAATGAGCTAGAAGAAAAAATTAGAAAAAGACAAAGATGGATCGAAGATCATCCAGCTTCAGCAATCATTGGAGAACCTTCAGACAGAGTCAAAACAAGAAGTTCAGTTGCTCATAATCCCTCGTCAAATCCTCAAGAAGCAGCTGATGAAGCTCAAGTCTCAGTAGAGCTAGAACTAACTGTCTACGACAAAGACACAGCTCTAATGGCGTGTCATGTAGCTCAAGTTCCAGAGCCTCAGACAATTCTAGAGCCTTAAAGAGCGTACCCTGGATAAATGCAATGCAAGAAGAATTGAATGAATTTCTCAGAAATTGCGTCTGGGAACTGGTCGATAGACCAGAAGGAGTCAAAGTGATAGGACTCAAATGGATATTCAAGAACAAGCTGGATACTCTTGGAGTAATTATCAGAAATAAAGCTCGCTTAGTCGCCAAGGGTTATACACAGCAAGAAGGAATAGACTTTGAAGAGTCATTTGCTCCAGTAGCAAGACTGGAAGCCATCAGATTATTCCTTGCATATGCTGCACATCACAAATTCACAGCATATCAAATGGATGTGAAGTGTGCATTTCTGAATGGGTAAATCAAAGAAGATGTCTACGTGGAACAACCTCCAGGATTTGAAGTAAAAGGAAACAAAGTTTACAAGCTAAAAAAGGTGTTTTATGGTCTGAAGCAAGCACGTCGAGCTTGGTATGACACTCTGTCAGGATTCCTTGTATCCAAAGAATTCAAGAAAGGATCAGTCGATAGAACCCTCTTCACCATCAAGCTAGGTGAAGATATCTTAGTTTTCTAGATATATGTGGACGACATCATCTTTGGCTCAAGATCAACTTTCTTATGTGAAAGATTTGGAGAGATGATGTCAAAACAATTCCGTATGTCTATGATGGGAGAAATGAGTTTCTTCCTAGGACTTCAAGTCAAGCAATCAGCAGAAGGAATTTTCATAAATCAATCCAAGTACGTAAAAGACTTGATCGTCAAATATGGAGTTCAATCCAGCAGAACGGTGAAGATCCCAATGAATACCAACTGGAAGATTGAACCAGGAACCGAAGGAAAACCAGTGGATTCCAGCAAATACAGAGGGATAATTGGTTCCATGTTATACCTCACAGCCAGCCGTCCAGATATAGCATTTGCAGTCGGAGTATGTGCCAGATTTCAAGTTGATCCTAAGGAGGCACATATGCAAGCAGCCAAGAATATTCTCAAATATCTAAAGGGTACTCAGAACGTTGGGCTGTGGTATCCAGCTGACTGGATACTCAGACTCATACTTCACTGGAGACCGACTGGATAGGAAGTCAACTTCAGGAACATGTCAGTTCCTAGGAAGCAAGTTGATATCATGGTTTTCAAAGAAGCAGACGTATGTCGCTACATCAATAACTGAAGCAGAATATATGGCAGCTGGAAGCTGCTGCTCACAAATCCTCTAGCTGAAGCATCAGCTGGATGACTATGAAGTGAAAACTGGTCAAGTTCCAATCTTCTGTGATAGCTCAACTGCTATTGCAATATCAGAGAATCCAGTTCTTCACACAAGATGTAAACATGTAGACATTCGACATCACTTCATCAGAGATCACATGGAGAAGAAAGATGTCATTGTTGAGAAAATTCACACAGATATCCAACGAGCTGACATTTTAACCAAGCCACTGGTAGAAGCAAGGTTCAAAATTTTGTGTGGATTGCTTGGATTGCTTAATCCAGATGAACCCTCATCCAGCTGAGGGGGAACAAGACTCAGCTGGATAATGAAAAACTAATGGGATATCAGGCTAGAAGAATCCAGACCCAGCTGGATCCGTTAACTCAGTTCAAGAAGGGAAACCAGCTGAGGGAGAATCAAGCTCAGCTGGATAATAAAACTGAAGAAAAGCTTATTCAACATAAAGAAATACAGTCGTGGTATCAGCTGACTACAATGATCAGCTGACAGGTTTGCAGACTTTCATTTATTTCCCTGAGGAATATGCTATTTAAGGATAAAATTATTAGAATTTAATTCAAATACCCAGACATTCCTTAGATGGATTAGTCAGTAAGCTATCCATCCAATCGAATCTCATCGCATTTAATGAAAAACATGCAGGGTACTGTAGCTCGGGAGTATCGAGGCAGAAGTCAGAACATTTTGACTACCTCACGCGCGCATGACCTACACTCTATATACGCACGTCATTTGACGTGTTGCGCAAATCTCTCCCAGCCGTAGATCTTCAATTCAAATGCCAAGATCTCAACCGTCCATCAAAATGGACAGTTGATATATATATATCAAATATATGCAAATCCTCGCCATATTTTCTATCGCTCATACTTATCTCTGAAATTTATATCTCAGATTCTTGCTTATCTCACTGCAAATATTCTCCCCTTGTATCTTCGTCTTTCTAACCCCTTGCTACAGAAAAATATCATGGCCCCGAAGAAGATGACACCAGGAGCAAGACAGACTAAGAATTTAATGTCAAAGCTTCATTTCGAGAGTTCTTTAACTCTCAAGAACTACAAGAACTCAAAGTTCCAGGAGGTGCTGGATCTCATCGAGAAAGCCGCCCTGTTGCAGTGGGTGACTGCAAGACCAAAGAACATCTTCCTCTGGGAAGTGGCAGAATTCTTCCTAGAGATGACGAACCGGGATGAACGACTCCGCTCCAACATCACTCTACAACTCAAGGAGAAGACAGGACATACAGTTCATTGGGATGTCGACATCAACATCAACCGGATGTTGAACAAGCTGTTCGGCCTAAAGACTCTTGGGAACCGCTCCCCATAAAACTACACCAGAGAAGAAATCCAGGCCGAACTGGATAAGATGTTGTTCAAACCGGAACCATACAGGGCGAGCATGTCCAAGCTCCTGCTCAAGCCCAAGTACAGACTGCTTCTGGATGTCACCCAGAAGTGCATCCTCGGTATCGCTGGATCTCAAGGAGAGATCAGCATACCTAAGTCGAAGCCGATGATAGCCATCCTCAGGAATGACCATGTGGGTTGCTTCTCTTTTTTCATGGGAAAGTTGGAGAAAGAAACGAAGAAGATTCATTTTGAGGATGACAGCTTCACCCGGTACAGCTGTAGGGAGACAATCTATCTATGCACCAAAGTGGCGTGCATAATAGAAAATTACACTATCGGACGGCAAATCAAGTGGCACGACACAGAAGAGCTTCATGTGTCCAGGATACTTTTTAAAAAGCCAAGTCAGCTCACTGACTTATTGAAGAAAGCAGCCCCTGAAGGAAAGAAGAAGATGCAAGAGGCAAAGCAGCAGACTGCCTCTCCCTCTCAAGCAGAGAAAATGAAGCAGCCGGAGGAGACACAGCCAGCTGGATCTCCTCCTGCCAAAAAGAAGCTAAAATTAAAGACAGCCAGCAAGCCAGCTGAGAAGACAGCAGAGAAGGCAGCTGATGAGCCAGCTGAATCTGAGTCCACTCCCACAGCCTCCACAGTCCAAAAGAAGAAAACTGAGCGGAGACCAGTCGCTGAGGAACCAGCTCAGGGATCCTCCCCCAGCTCAGACAATGGAAGGGAGTTCGTGATTGCATCACGAGAAGCTGAAGAACCACAAGTAGTGGTCCTCCACCCTAACCCAGAGAATGCTATTCCCCTTCGCCAAATTCTTCAATCATCCTCACAACCCACTCCAGCTGATCCCACATCAGCTGGAACCCTTCAACAACACTCTCTTCTCCTTCTTCTTCATCCTCAGGTACCACACCCAGATTTCCCACCAACTTATTCAGTACCTGAAACCACCCAACTTCCTCACACTCAAAACTCAGCCCCCAGCTCACCCAAAGAGTCCCGTCCAGCTGACGCTCCTTTACAGCTGGATGATGAAAACCAAGCTGAATCATTTAGCCCTTCTTCTGAGAAAGTTGAAATCCTCAGTCCCAGATCCGTTGCACGTGCTGCCACTATCATGAGGTTCGATGATCTTAGGCTTCAAGGTGTAAAGAGTGCACTGCAACAATACTATTCTCTTGCTTCGTTTCCCGCCGATCTAGTCGCCGTCAGCGACTTCAAATTTTACTTTGCTACCAAGATGACTACTTGGTACGTAAATGAGGAACTTGTCGAGTTCTACTCCTTCAATAAGCTCAAAGCCGAAGAAGAAGCTCTGCAGGAGATCTTTGGATTTGGAAGTCTTCAGTATGCATTCATGCATCAAAACTAGCTGATCCAAATCCTCATCCAGAAGGCCGGCAGGATGAAGTTCCACCTTCTGAGGAGGTAATCGCAAGAGCTAACTCTTACCTCCACACTCTCAGCTGGATTGTTCCAGTTGAAACTACCAAGGAAGCTATCACTGCCAACACAGCTGAGGCAACGCAGATTGAAGAAGAGCCAACTAATGCAACAGTTGAGCCTACAGAAGCTGCCATACAAAGTCCAATTGCCGATGACACTCGCTTACTGGTCGAGATCGAGGCAGAAAAACCCAGCCAAGTCGAATCCGGGACCCAGACGGATCCTTATGTCGTGCTTTCAGATGCAATGAATGATGAAATCGCCAAACAAGTTGAGGAAATCCTATTTCAAGATCGACTCAAATCAAATATTGACACCTTTCTGTGCATCACAGCTGTAGAATGGCACATCCATTGTCATGGACAGTCCATTGATGAAGTTCACAGATTTGCCCAGATTTTATAGGAAAGCACCAGTCAAGATCTCAAGCAATCTCTCGTTTCTCAACGCATTGATCAGTCAAATCATCTAGAGAAGAGAGTTCTTGAGATCATCTCAAGACTCCAAGCTCCTCTAGAACAGAGCATCTCAGACCTATCCAGCCAGTTGGAAGCTCTCCAATAGCAAACTCTTTCCAACAGCAAACTCTCTCCAACAGAACTGACATTCACCAGCTGTTCAATCTCTACAAAAAGTTGGACACTCGGTTCAAAGCTGAAAGCAACAGCACAGCATAGCTCAACCTCGTTACAGCAGACAACACAACCAAGATTGCTGATGTTGACAAAGCTCTGGCCCAGCTGAATGAGACCGTCATCAACCTCAGCTCCACCCTTGTTGATCATGCCAAAAAGGGAGAAGGTAATGACAAGAGAAAAACATCAAGGAATGGTAAAGGGAAAGTTGTAGCTGAAGACGACATCCAAGTGCTGCAGTCTGAAATTGATGAAGTTGTTGCTGAGCTGGAAGCAGAAGAACCAGCTGGACGGAGAGGAAAATGGAGCAAAATGATCATCCTTCTTGCCAAAGCTAGCAGAGCCACGCCAGAAGAATTCAATAATACTCAATGTCTCTGTAACTTTGTGAATCAACAAAAACAAGAGATGAAAAGCTTTCAAGAGCAGCAAAAGAAGAAAGAAAGCTTGCTCAATGCTGAAGAAAAGAAGCAGAAAAAGAAAAGAGCAAACATCATAGCAGTGAAGAAAAAGCCTCAAATGCCAATGAACTGGGGAAGAGTAGATGAATGGATCCCAGAAGAGTTAAACGACGACAGAGAACTTACAAAATTTGAGTTCATTGAAGACTAGCCACCAGATGTTGCTTTCAAGATGCATCTCAATGAGCTTTTTCTTCATGACAGGATGACTGCTAAAGTATTCTTCAATGCTGCAAGGATCGCGAAGATCCAGTTCTCTGCTCCCCAGCTGTATCATCTCCAGCCTTCGCTGATACCTGGAACTAATCTCCCTGACAAATCGCAAATTATCGCAGAAGTAAATAGATGGGCAATCAGGAGAAAAATTTCCAAGGTAAACAATGAAGAGGAGTACAGGAAGATGGAACGGATGATCTTCAACCGGTACAGTTTGAGAATGGATGAGCAGCTGCAAGAAGATAGACAGAAGAATCAGTAGCAGCAGCAGAAATGAAGACCCAGCCAACTGTGAAGTCTTTGTCTTATTTCAGTTTATTAATCTTGTACTTTCAATAATTATTTTTGAAGATTAATAAAACTGAAATGTTTTTGCTCTCAAGCTCACCTTGATGACAATAACTTTTTGTCCAGGCTCTGAACTCTGAATTTGAATTTCTGTTGAATTTTTTTTTAACCCCACTTTCTCATTAAGAGGGAAGTAGATTGTTTTTCTCAGTTAGGTTTTGGCATCATCAAAAAGGGGAAAATTGTTGGGAAAATTCTAAGTTTTGATTTGATACCAAAACCCAACTGTTCTCCAACCTAGTAGATGAATGTGCAAACCTAAGTTATGTTTTCCAGCTCGCCTGTTTGAGCTTTAGATTTTCTAAATTTACAGGTAAGGAAGCTGAAGACAGCAGAAGACCCAGCTGAGTAATCAGCTGGACCCAAAGTCAACTAAAAGGTTTTCCAGCTGAATAGAGTTCAAAGACTGAGCTGAGTCAGACTGACTCTCAAGTAAAGAAGATTGGATCCAGCCAAGGAGATCCAACGGAGCTGAGTAAATTGAGCTGACTCAAGTCTAAGAGATTCAGCTGTAAGATTCAGCTGAGCAGACAAAAGGGAACTAACTCTGAAGACATCACTTCAAGTCAGTTTACCCAATCCAGATCAAAATTCAAAAACTAGCTCCAAAGGCAGAGATCCTGGTGTCAGAGGAAGTCAATATACCTCGACCAATGAGGAATCGACATCTCAGTATCCTAGAAAGACGAACCTACGATCTGACACAGTGATGAAGACAGGTGAAGATACGCTCAATGGCAAATCGACAGATCAGAGAGTAGGTAAGATTCAAACGGCTCTTCCAACGGCTAGTTTTGAATCTCTACCTAAAAATACCAGTCTTCAACATCAGAATCAAACACAAAAAACTCTCTACAAGCTTTCAACTTCTCTGAATCTCTCAAGCATTAAAAAGCTCTCAAGCAGTTCTCAAATTCTTAAAAGAACACTTAACCTCAAATGTTTCCTTTCCAGAAACTGCTTAAGTTTTTCGTCTGATCCCTAGGTAGAAATCACAGTAAATCCAAAGCCTAGTTCTGAACGAGTTCATCTCTCAAAAGTTCTTCATTGTAAGAACTCGTTCAAAGTTGGAAACCCAAAACCAAACCCTTCTTTACCCAGTAAAGGTTAGGTTAAGGTCACGCTTGCTTGAAGCGCGGAATTCAAGTGTGTAAGGTTGTTTTCAGTACATGTAAACTGAAAAGGTTCAGGCTTCTACAGTACCCGGAAACTATTAGAACACAGCTCAGGTTAGAGTTGTGAAGTTGCTTGGTACTTGGAAACCAAGTGGTAGTGAATTACCAGTTAAATCTGGTCGTAGACGTAGGAGCAGTTTCTCCGAACCACATTAAAATTCCGAGTTCTTTATTGCTTTCTTTATTCTCTGTATTTTATATATTTAAGAACTAACTGCATTAGCACAGCACAAGTTTTCAAGCTCAAAAGTTCTTTGGCTGTGTGACCCAGCCAGCTGCATTATTTTTCAAAACTGCTTAAACTGAAAACTTAAACTAAGTTTTTCTGAACTCTTGTAAAGGGAACGAGCTAAGTTTTTCAAACTACCACATTACGCACCGCTAGCTGAGTTATCAGTCCAGCTGACCATCTTCCTTAGAAGTCAGCAGGATTCATAACTGAGCTCCCACTCAACTCAGTTTTAATTTGTTAAAAGATTTCAAAAATTCCTCTTCGGTGTATTCACCCCTCCCTTTACACCGAAGACCTCGTTCCTGGACCATCAGATAGTCTACATTAAAGTAGTGAAGTTTATAAGATATAAACAATGAGCTCACTTTAATGTTTAAAAGTTCGTGTCTTAAAGTAATCAATGTTTGATGATATAAAGAAAGACTATGTCATCAAATGTGGGGGAAATGATTACTTATGACAAAAGACAATAAAAGACTGTCGTTATAATGTATGTTCATAGAAATGGACTGATACGTTATAAAAGCTGACTACGTATCTAAAATAGATACACAACAAACATTGAAATGTGGGGGTATCAAAATTATACAAATCATGAATTAAATCAATACTTCAGAAATTTGACTAAAGAGTCAAAATTTGAGAAAATAAAGTTTGGTTACTAGAATCAAATAAGAATATCTTTAGTAAACTCTTTGTTGGAAAGAT